>JALGBA010004188.1:0-657500 GCA_023970755.1 Azemiops feae | reverse complement strand
ATAAAGATAAAGTGTCTGCATTCACTTTAAGAATAGGAAGTGCTTCCACAAATATTAATAAAACTGCTAATCATTTTAGGATAAAAAAAAATAATTTTCCATACTCAGTGCTGTCAGTTAACCATTTGCCATGAATGAAAAGCAGTATTCGTCCTTTCTGCATTTTCTTATTACCATTTTTTTTTAAATGACCAATTTGGAAATATTGGTGATACTCATAGAGGATATATATAAAGGCCAGGATACCGTAGATAGAATGAACCATATTTGCAGTTTAGTATGAACCACAGCCCTAAAATAAACAAAGCAGCTGGTGATACTGTTTTCTTTTTTGTTCATTTACAATGTCTTCTTCTATTTCCATCCAATTTTCTCTTAAATTTCTTTGCCCCTGTTTATTGCTGTTCCTTTCTCTTATCAAATTAACTTTAATGAGTGGAATCAAAATCACATGGAGAAGAAGCAAAAACATATCCAATTCTAGACTGATTTTTAAAGAAAGATGAGCTAGGCTGGTGAAAAGGCTTTTAAGACAGAACTTGATGCTCATCCACAAACAAATAAACACCAACTAGAGTTTAAAGGGACAAGAAATTGCAGACAACTTATATATCCCTTCAAAAGTAAATGCCTGATATTCCAAGACCAGAATTTTCTTAATCTGCCATTAAAACATATTCTGTTTTTTCTGATATAAAGTCTGTACTTATTTTCTAGACAGTTTCTTTTCAAATCTCAGTCTGCTTAGTTGGTCATTTTCAGTCACATAAAAGTGAATATTTTAATATTATTAAATATTATTAAATATTAAAAGAAGAAAAAATCTTCTTTGGGGAATCCTAATAAACCTCTCTGGAATAGCTGATGACAGCACTGTTTGACATAAGAAATGTGATTGGAGGAGATACTTTAAAATACATTATTTCTTTTATAAGTATGGATATCCGCATCCCATTTATCACATCAGGACCTACTTGTCTAAGCTAGAGGTTTTCACAGGTGCATTCCCTTTAAGAGCACAGTAGCAGCCCTCAGTGTCTCCAGAGAAATCAGTCCCAGATGTGAAGGGCAGACATTTCCTTTCCAGGAAGTCTGCCCTCAGGTATGGCCCATTCGAGGGAAATCCAACACTGTTTACAAAATGGTGAACCAAGGTGGCTGCTTCATGATTATCTTAGCATTTCTGTTGCTTGGCACTTAGAATTATATACTTGTGTGTGCATTCAGCCTTTGTTGTTAAGATTACCCTATTTTGTTGTTAGAATCAAGTTTTCTAATCAGATATTTTTTATGGGGTTTGTCATCCATCAGTCATTTGTCTAGTTGAGATATCAGTGTTTGTATGTTCAGGCGCATCCTCATGTCATTATCTTGGCACATTATTGCTATTCTGCTGCATCAAAAGTTTCTGCCAGTGCTATACAGCAACATCAATGCTATCCCAGGTGCCTTGCCCATAGGTTCTAAAATGAAAATAGTTCCTGTTTTATTCACAATTACTGTTATTTTAAATTAAATATAGCAATTAGAAACTGAATGTTTCAATTCATTGCAAAATATCTTCAGTCAGGAGAATATTACAGAGAGAAGGAAATAATTGATACCTTATGTGTCTTTGGGGTGTCTTTCCCTTTCTTTACAAAAATATCTTTCTGTTGTCTCAATATGCAAACGCAAGAGTACAACTCATGCATTGCTTGATGCACTGGAATGTCGTTCATTAGAAAACACCATTCCCTAGAAACAAACAGAATTAAATACTAATTATATCCTGTAATACTAAAGCTATGGCCTATGATTCAATAATCCAAAATTCAAGAACATAAAACAATCGAAATCCAAGAATATAAAACAAACTGAGATGGCAAACTGATTATCTATAGTGGATAAACAATTTCAAGAAATGTACTGCTTATTTGAAAAGAATTATTTTAAAAAATAACAGAATAACAGAGTTGGAAGGAACCTCAGAGGTCTTCTAGTCCAACCGACTAACCCAGGAGTAGGCAACCTTGGCTCTTTTATGACTCGTGGACTTCAACTCCCAGAATTCCTGAGCCAGCATAGCATAGCATAGCTGGCTCAGGAATTCTGGGAGTTGAAGTCCACGAGTCATAAAAGAGTCAAGGTTGCCTACTCCTGGACTAACCAATCCATTCTGGATGAATGGTTGTCCAGTCTATTTTTGAAAGCCTCCAGTGATGGATATCTATGGAGATTCTCAGTCATCCAGGTCATGGTTGTCCCAAATCAATGTAATATAAAAAGATTTTTTAAAAGATTTTTAAATAACATAGCAAATAAGAGAGACGATTGATTCTTATATAAATTGCACGTTGGTCAATACAGATCTATTCCAATTCTGAAATATTTAGCTAGGTACATTCTGATTAATGGGGTCATTAAGCATGGGTTGAATGACATGATAATTCAGTAGTACATAGCTGGTCCAACATTCATATGTTATGAATGTTCATCAGTTATTTCTCATCAAAGGAGAGGAGGAATCTTAAGTTCACTCTTGGGATCTGTACTCTTGAACATTTTCATTAAGAATTTGGATGAAGAAATGAAGAGCATGCTTAATAAATCAGCAAATAACCCCAAATTGGATGGGATAGACAAATACATTAAAAGGTGACAATAAAATTCAGAACAATTTTCACTGGTTAGAGATGCGGAATGAAAATAACAGAATTTAATTTAATAAAATATGAATACAAAGTTTTTAACTTAGGAAACTTTTGTGAAATCAAATATGCAAGTAATAAAATGTGGCTTGCTAACTAACAATTCTTGTTTAAAAAATCTTGAAATAATAGTTTATAATAAACTGAATATAAATCAGCAGTGTGGAAAATGGCATGTCAAATAAACCCTCAGTAGAAGCATTCTGGCCAAAACTATAAATCTGGGGTTTTGATAGTGATTCTGAATTAGCCTTAAAATAACTTTTAATTGTTTATCAAATTATAGTCAACTCCTGGTGACTGCATAGATTGATTTTCTCCAAAATGATCTGTCCCTAGTCTGGTTTTCCTAGGTCTTCCATGTTTAAAATAATTTGGCCTGAAAACACTAACTTGTATGAAGCATTTGCATTCATGAAGTGATTTTTTTTCTTTTATCTTAATATATGGCCTGTTATATCAACTGGAGCAATATGTGGACACTGATTTTCCTAATACTTGCACAAAAGTAGCAGAAAATTAGGGATAAAAAAATGGGTTTTAAACTTCCTTATTCAGTTAAGGAAGAGCAAGGAAAATGTGACTTTGAGGCTTTTTGGAACTCGGAAGAGAACAGACTGAGTAGCTTCTATTCAATATTCTTCTTCCCTTGTTTAATTTAGATTAATTAAAGATCTCTGTGTTGTGCCTGGAAGGAACTGAATCAATACTGAACCAGTATTGTTTGAACAATCCTATCTCTGTTTATCTGCAGCGTGGAAATATATAACTAGAGCAAATCAATTCCATTTCATATCCCTTTCTTTTACAGGACATGGAGATCCGCTTTAGTGTTACATAAACAGCACCGCACAATTGCACTTTAAGGCAAATATTATGCCTTCAGGGTTCTGCTAAGGGGAAGGGTCTCCTTAGAAACTCATTAAGAATTACAAGTCATTTCCTAGAAAGGAAACAGAACAGTACATTTTAAAGGAGACAATTTTCTTAGCTGGTTCTGTTGGTTGGCATGCAACCCCTATAAATAACATTACCATCTTTTATATCAACCTCACACTCTCTGGATATGTTGGGATTGCAACACCAGCATTTCCCAGAATACATCTGGAAATCACCATATTTGCAGAAGACTGATCTACCTTTTCTGTGGCAATTGAATTCTGGTGGATTAAAATACCCTTCACAAACTCCTTGGCACATGGACAAGGAGTGAATTCTCTTTTCACCGAGGAAGAAATCCTGCTGCACAAGATTGATTTATTCATTAGATTTATATCCCTCCTTTGTTTTGTACAACTCAAGGTGGCAGACGACATAACCTCTCTTCTTATTTTCCCTACAGCAATCCTGTGAGTTGTTGTTAGTTGCGAAGTCATGTCCAACCCATCGCGACCCCATGGACAACGTTCCTCCAGGCCTTCCTGTCCTCTACCATCTTCTGGAGTCCATTTAAGCTCATGCCTACTGCTTCAGTGACTCCATCCAGCCACCTTATTCTCTGTCGTCCCCTTCTTCTATTGCCCTCAATCTTTCCCAGCATTAGGCTCTTCTCCAGTGAGTTAGGTGGGGCTAAAAGTTTGAAGTCACCCAGCTGATTTCTGTGACAGAACTAAGAGTCTCCTAGTTTCTGGTCCAGCCCCTTAACCAAATTGGATCTCTTTTACTGTAGGACAAAAAAAAACCCCACCAATTCCTTAAATGACCCAGATGTAGAGGACAATGTAAAACTTAGTTTTTATATTTATAACATTTTTTATTTCCTGATTTTCTTTAAAACCCATTGGAGCAGACCCAATAAAGCATTAGTTTTTTTGCAAAAGGAGCTCAAAATTAGACATGAATTTAATGGCATCCTCTTAGAAAATAGATGAATAGAAGAACATAGTACCACAGATAGCTTGGCTTTATTAATTTGTCTGAAATAATTGAAATAAAATAATCCAAATTGGAGTCCCTCACTTTGATTGATTGATTTATGTGGCCATCAAATTTGCAAAAGTCCCTCTGAGTGACTTATAATAAAAACAAAGGAACTAAAAACAAAACACAACAAATGCCCAAAATAGACTGGATAACAAACTGCTGTCGACCATTTCAAATTCCATTCAAGGTCTTTCATTTTGGATGGGCTCATCCAATGCTCTGGCTCAATGCCCAGGGGACAAATAAATTTTCAAGGTCTTATGGAAGGCCAGAAGGGTCAGAGCCATCCAAATCTGGTCCGTAAGCTAGGCACTAGAACAGAGAAGCCATTGTTTCAGAGAAGGAACCCAAAGCATGCCCATCTCATGGGATGAGCAGAGATAATTGGAGCAGGTGGTCGCACAAAGAATCTGGCCAGCACTTTGAAATGCCTTGAAAGCATATAAGAATCTGTGCAGCTCACTAAATAGCAGCATTACCTGGGGCTATAAGTTCTCACACAACTGCATTCTACACCTTATTCCTTAGTCTTAGTATAAATTTTGTGCAATTTGAAGAAGTAGTTTTTAATCTTTTATTGCCCTGAAGCCCCAGTCAATTAGAATTACTAGATGTGATCTAGTTCTATAACTTTTAGAGAATAAGGAAACTCCTCACTCTCCTCTGGGTACTCATTCCTTTTCTCTAAGTTAGAACCATATATATTAACTTTTTTCATAAGTTAGTTGCTCAGCCCTTCAATCATTTTGATTGCCCATTTCTGCCTGTTATCCTGTTAGAGGCACGATGAGTGGAAATAGAGTCTTTCTAGTATGATTGGGATAAAGATTTACAATGTACAATATGGTTTACCCATCTTTAAAAAAAATGAGGTAAAGTAGCATTTGCATATAGGTATAATTAAGACAAATCTTGAATGTTAAGTCAAAATTAGACCCATTTGGAAATATTCTGGAGTCTCCAGCAAAAGAAAGGATTCCTTTTATCCAGACCTAAACAGGACTATCATTAAGTGAGCACTAGTAAAATGATGGTAAGGTGATATTTGAGAGGACTGCAGAAAGGCAAACAGCATGTTGGCAAATATTAGTATTTCTTCTTCCACAATGAAAGAAGGCAGATGCAAAATATTTCCATATTGTGGCCAAGAAAACTACATGGATATATCCTTGAAACCCATAGGAATCAATTCTCACACTTTACCTTACATTCTGCCCTTTCTCCTCTCCCATTCATGTTATTCAATTACACTTAATATTTAACAATTATTTAATAATGGCACTGAGCCCCAACAGAGCTGTAGAGCTCTTTAAAACACAATTTCCTATTGTTATTCATCTGCCTTGTGTCTTTGAATCCAGCTGTGTAGCAGTGTGCTTCCTCCTTCCCTCCCCCTGAATTTTGGACATAATTGTTAGATTGTTTTCAATTGAATCAAATTCTATATACTGTCTTTGGTGTTCTCACTAATAAGTGTATCAGTAATTTATTTCTGGAATTATATTCTTCATTATTCTGTCTCACTGGGTCTTTTGGGACTGTGGATCTTTTTTAGTAGTATACTGTATATACCCCAGGTACTTTGAATGTATTTTTATTACACACCTGAGTTGCCCATCAAAAATACAATTTAATCAAATGAGGTATTTTCAGGCAACAGCAGTGGGGAATTCATCATAGCTTCACTTCATCTCTAGGTCCACTGCTAGTATGAACTACTCTGCTCTCATTGTACAGAAAGACTCTTTTTGCAGAAAAAGGAGCAACAGGAAGAAGCACCAGTACTGCAAGAGGGAAAGGAAGACATTTTGGTGTACATAGAGAAGTCAGACGTAACAGATGCATCTGAAGAAGCTTCCAGAAGCTATTAGCTGAATTAGTTCCTGTAGAGATAGCAGAATCACAATTCTGCAGTGAAATGGGATGTTTGGTGGACAATGGCAGAAGCAAAAGTTGGGCTGAATGCATTTCAAAATTGTAGGGGAAAGGTGCTATGGAATGCAACTTTTCTTAGAACTCTTTCACTAAGGACTGAAAGAAAACACATCTGGTGTTTTTGGACATATCAATCCACAAGTTCCTAATAACTGAAAAGCAGTTAACAGGAAATTTCAGAAAGTGTTTAGAAAAGAATGAAAACCCAGTGTCCTTTTGAAGGTGGCTTGAGCAAAAATATGGGTATTCTCTCATCTCCCAGAGCTGTACACCCACCAGCAGTGGTGGGATTCAAATATGTGAACAACCAGTTCTCTGTGTGGATGCCACTTCCGGAAGTTCATTCTGGGCCTGGACAACAAAAAATTAGCTACCGGTTCTGCCGAAGTGGTGCGAACTGGCTGAATCCCACCACTGCCCACCAGAGACCACTATCTTTTGATCTTCTCAAAAGAAGCAATTATTTGGAGCATTTGTGGGCAATATCATATCCTTTCCTTGTCCAGAAAGGAATTACAAATACCTGGTCTACTCTCTGGTTCTTCACTCCACCATAGTTCTCCACATAGAGCTGTCTTCAGTTTGCCATTTCTTCCCTAGAAGTCCCCAGAAGTTAATCTTTGTTTTTGATAAAAGCAAGTCCTTTGATTGTTTAGATCATGCCAGAATGTGGAATTTATTAAGGCTAATGCATGTGCCAGAAAATTTGTGGGGAACCAATACAAAGAATAAGAAACTATTATAAGAACTGAGCTTAGAGAAATAGAATGGTTTCAGAATAGGAAAGGTAGTTCTCTATATTTGGTGAGACCTACATTGCCTGGTGACTATAATAAGGAATGATAAGATTGGCAGAGATAACTAGAATCAAAATGTGAAGTGAAAATACTAATACATTGAAATGTGGACCACCACATTGTTGCCTAAAAATAATGTTTAGTGAACTCAAAGTTGGTGGAGAAAAAAATGAATGTGATAGATAATTTTGCTTCCCTGAAGGGATGAATAGGTGGAGATTATCAATGCGCTGGGCATATATAAGAGGAATCAGCCAGTCCTGGGTCAAATAAAGACCAGCTGCATCCTTGAGGGAATTGTCAACAAGCAACAAATTATGTACTTTTGGCAGATGATGCAAAGAGATGATGGACTAAAAAAAATATGTTGGCAAGGTTAAGGGAAATAGAATGAGAAAGCACCAATATGGAGAATGGGTGCATAAAGGGGATGATTGGAACAGCCTTGAAAAAGCTATCCATTCCTATTGAATACAAGTTTTTCTTCATATAGTCATCAGGATTTGGGCTTGGTTTGATATACCCAAGTAATAGTTCTATCTTGGTAGTTTCTCATGAAAACTACTATTTTACTGCACATTTACACACACACACACACACACACACACACGCACACACACTATGTACAAGCTACTGAATATGCCAGGCATTCTTGGGAAAAGGAAATGAAGTTGTTCAAAAGTAGTCAGCAAAATTGAGTATACTACAATTACTATAAAGAAAATTAAAATCTAAGCAAGTTGAAAGAAAATGAAACTTAAACTACTATGAAATGAATATGTCTTTGAAGAGTGAGACTTGTTCCAAACAAGACAGAATCGTTCCTGATCAAGGAAGAGGCAAGATGTGAATAAGATTTCAGTTTCAGAGAGAAATACTCTCCCTGAAAAATCTGGCTTGCAGTCTAGGATTATATCCAGGTTCAATTTTGCAACTGGAGGCTCAGCCAGCAACTAAGTGCCTTTCCTTGGCTTAAACTGATACGCCAAGTGCAATAGTTCCTGATGAAGTCAGATCTGGCCATGATTATATATGCTATAGTTACATCTAAATTGTATTCCTCACACCTTGTAAAGTCTTTGAAACCTGCAGTGGGTTTTAGATGCATCAGTGAGATTGTGGATGCTGACAAGATCAGACTTTATTTGTTCTGTAAGGACTGCTGGTTTCTTTCCCCCCCCCCCCCCCACCATCATTTCTCAAGTATCCTCTGAATAAAAGAAGCAGGTTGAGGCTGAAGAAGGAGATGGAGCATGTAGAGGATGACATCCTTCTGGTGGGAATCAGAATCTGAAACTGTTGTAGGTGGTTTAGTTTATAACAATATTGCAAAAGAAAGTGACAAACAAGTTTGGGTATAAGCATATCAGTTGTAGATTTCCAATATCTACTGGTACCAGGTTAATCTTCCCAGCAGATTAAATAATCCAATTTGCCCCATCAGGATCTAGAAATTAAAATATACTCCAGCTCAAATTCCTTTTCACTCTTAATCCAAAACAGGAGAGAGGATGGAGCAAAACAGGCACAAACATCAGTCAAGCAGTAGCTGAAAGGGATGAAAAGCCAGGTGGATCTTCATTGAAGCAGAATGTTATAAAGCAGGACTAATTCTATTCTTTCAGAAAGAGGACAATCCTGTTGTCCAAAAACTGCATAGACATGTCTGTGAAGTGACTAGGAGTAGAACTGGGCTCAAAAGACACTTTATCTTTTATATCATTGTTCAGTGGCCACTAGCCCACTATTACAAGTTACACAAAGAAGACCTGTGAAAATTGGTATAAATTGGTGTGAAAAAGCATCGCCTTCTATTCTGCTATACTCTGAAGGTCTTTTAAATTTCAAAGGTTTAGATGTTAACCCCCGCAGTCTATTGTCACTGACCATTTAATGATTGAGAGAAATTTAAATTCTTTAATTGGCCATGCAGTTAATTGGCCATTTAATTACTGAAAGAAATTAAAGCCCATTGAAGATGATAAGAATTCAACCAAGAATCTTCTGTATTCCACTCCTTCATTCCTTCTCCTTGGTAATATTCCTTAGGGTTGGTGACTGGACCTAGGTCACCCAGCTGACCTAGAACTCACAGTCTTCTGGTTTATAGCTTTGTGGCTTAACCACTACACCAAACTTATGTCTCTTTTTAATAGTTCAATAATTTATATTTTAATATCACAGCATGTTCTTTGCAAAGTAAGTTTTATACTAAATTAATTTCAAGTATTTAATTTTAGTATCGTACTACTTGTATTTAAGTGTATTTAAGTGTATCCATGTTATTTCTTTCAAATTATTAATACATGATTATATATGTTGAGTTCTGCAACTCTACCAAAATTATATAACAAAATTATATAATCACAATAGGTCTATTTAACTTAATTCCTGAAGTTGTATAATCATATTCATTCAAATATAATATTTTCCTTATAAAACATTTAGGCTTAGCAGGTAGCATCAGCTGGCTAACCTTTGCCGATGTCTGAAGCTAAGCAATTGTTCCTAGTTACTACTTGGATGCAGGATAACCAGGGAATTTTAGGACTGTTGACTAGGCTGTGAATCTGAGCAAAACATATTGTAGTGCAATAGTGCAGTAACAACAAACTTTGGAATTTTTTACAAGAAAAGTTCATCAGTCTTATCAGTATAGTCACCAGAAGCTGAGCTCAACTCAAAGGCATTTCTATTTTAATAGAGTATTTAAGGACCTGTCTTTGTTAAATAAACGTGATGATAGTGAGATCATGGAGGACTGTGTGAATAAGAGCATGAGCGTATCCATTTCTGACTTCTCCATAAGCTTCTTGTATTCAGAGCTCTTTAGGTCTCCTGGCCTGTCTCTTAAGTTTTATATTCTGATCCTATTCTATTACCCTCAACTACCAGTGGCAAATTGCCAGGGAATTAATGAACTCTTCAAAAGTAGACAGGACTTAATAGCTGAATTGTCACAGATATAATTTAAGTCAGAAGAATCCCATAAATAATCAAAGAGAGAGTGGGAGCAAGAAGGGCTTCAGAAATGTTCAGAATGCATTCACATTCTGACTCATGCTGAACTTTCTAGCAAGAGAGATGGTCACATGTGGCAAATCTAATTTATCAGAGTTTCCTTATAAAATCAAAATAACATTAATTGCGTGTAAGTGAGTGGTGGTATTTTGATTGCATTATGCAACCAAACCGGAAGAAAATATTCAAAGATGTCTTTTATATGAAGGGGCTCACACAGCAGAGCCTCTTTGCTTCCTTCCTTTCTCTAGACCCAAAGTGCTTCAGGGGTTCCATTCCCCCAAAATGTTAATTCCTCAGACTACCAGCTTTTTATATTTTCTGATGAAATTTCCTTCTCTTTGTTGATCTAATTTAGATTAGAGCAGAGTTGGAAGGGACCTTGGAGATCTTCTAGTCCTGCCCCCTGCTCATGCAGGAGAGCCTAGACCAGAGGTCCCCAACATTTTGGGCACTAGGGACCGGTTACACGGAGAGAGGTTTTTCCGTGGACCGGAGGATGCATGGTTTTGTGTGCTGCCTGCATCCCGCAGATGGGGCTTTGCTTGTTTGTGCGAACCGGTTGCTGGCATGCCATGGCCTGGTGCCAGTTTATGGACCAGGGGTTGGGGACTCCTGGCCTAGACCATTTCAGACAAGTGACTGTCTAGTCTCTTCTTAAAAACCTCCAGTGATGGAGCGCCCATAATTTCTGAAGGCAAGCTGTTCCACTGGTTAATTGTCCTCAATGTTAGGAAGTTTCTCCTTAATTCCAGTTGCTTCTCTCTTTGGTCAGTTTCCAACTTGTCCTGTCCTCTGGTGCTTTGGAGAATAGTTTGATGCCCTCTTCTTTGTGGCAGCCCCTCAAATACTGGAATACTGCTATCATGTCACCCCTGTTTCTTCTTTTCTTTAGACTTTGCATTTATTGGCTGTAATTAAAGACCATTCTTCTATTGGTTCTTTATTTTGTGATTAACTGGATACTTCATTTTGATCTAGATCCTGTTACAATATATCACCTATTTCTCTCAGCTACTAAAGTTAGAAATGTTCATGTAAATGAAGGGTTGACAGTCACAGTTCTTTTATTTATTAATTATTTATGAAACAGACCACATGCTATTCTGACTGCAACATTTCATGATCATTTAGAAAATGTCAATGTTTTTCCTGATGTTCAATTTTAATACGTGCTTTGGAGTCAAAAAAATATGATACAACAGGACAAGGGAGAAGGTTTTGTATGAACGCAGCTTGCTTTCTTAAGGATGTGCTACTTGTGTCTTGAACAATTTGTCTATTGCCCTGCTTACCTTTCCCAGTGATATTATCCATTCGGACATGCTACCAGTGTAATGATGTGAATTTAGTTTTGTTCAGGTGACCTACAAGTGTTTGGGATACGTGCCTTGAACAGATGAAATAATATTCATGTGTATATATGAAGTGACAGCTTGAAAGGGTGCTGAGCACTAAGAAGTGGTTTTGTCTCCAGAGGTAAAATATTCTGTAGTTACATCCCATTTTCCACATGCCATCTGTTTTGCTAGTTACTAAGTGAGGAAAGAGAAATATATCCCAAAGCTGAAAGTTTTCCATTAAAGAACCAAATCAGAGTTTTAGAATATTTGAAAATGCAGAAATGGAAATTTGGAACAGTTTCCTTATATTATGTTGATGGACCATCATTCTGGGTTTATCATTACTTTCTCTTCGAGTTACAAGGTATGCAGCAACAGCAAACTGGACATCAGAAATTAACATTTGACCCAAATTAGATTTTATTTCCATAGTATATTCTATAGCGTATTGCTCCATGTGGCATTTTAGATTCCATAGGTTGGCATCTGAAATTCTTCCTTTTATCTTGAAATTCAGGTCCCTGTTCCAAAGGTTAGAGGACTTTGTATGGTTCGAAACTGACTATGGTCCTGTTTGATCAATGATATTAACTGATTAAAGAGACAGATTAGCTTTTTTTTTATTTTGTACTGGTTTGTTTGAAATGAGAGCAATGCTAACCTAGAAAATCCTTTGCCACACTAGAACTTGTAGCTAGTTTGTTCTCCCATTGATGGGAACTCTCGCTTCCTAATCATCTCAGCTTTTTTTTTTTTATTTCCAATGGATGAAGAGGCAGAACTGAAGTTTGAGACTGATAGAAACATGGTCAAAAAATACCTCTATATTTGAATATATAATATAATATAATATAATATAATATAATATAATATAATATAATATAATATAATATAATATAATATAATATAATATAATATAATATAATATAATATAATATAATATAATTAATATAATTAATATAATTAATATAATATAATATAATATAATATAATATAATATAATATAATATAATATAATATAATATAATATAATATAATATAATATAATTAATATAATATAATATAATATAATATAATATAATATAATATAATATAATATAATATAATATAATATAATATAATATAATATAATATAATATAATATAATATAATATAATATAATATAATATAATATAATATAATATAATATAATATAATATAATATAATATAATATAATATAATATAATAATATAGGACAAGATAAGCTGTATAGTGAAGTGCTGAAGAACTACCTGATAGTCTAGCCAAGCTTTTAAGTATTATCTTTGAAAAGTTCTGGTAAAGTTCTGGAGGAATAAGGAAAGTGCCAGATGACTACAGGAGAGCAAGTGTTATTCCTATCGTCAAAAGAAAAAAAGAAAGATCTAATAAACTGTAGACAGTCAAGTTGACAGTGGTGCCATTGAATGTCACCTTTTGCCCATAATCCAAAAAACATATGTTCCTCATGGTCAGAATATTGGGCCCATTAAGAAAGTACATAACATTATTTTGCCTTGCTACTTTTTGACTCAGTGCAATGGATATTTCAGAAAATGTTCTCGCCCAGCACATTAAATAACAACAGTAATTTAAGAAATCTGCTTTTTTCATGATTAGGTTAAACCTCTGCTGTCTTTTTAAAGTAGCCTTTCCACTCCTTTCATTTCTACTGTCAGTGGTACATCTGACTGAGAACGATGACTATGAAGAGGGCTTGGTGGTTCATTTTCATTCCCTTTTCATAACTTGCAGAAGACTATAACTAAGAACAAAGTGATGTACCATTGATTCTCTGCATAAGATATTTCACAAAACAAAGGACAATTGTCAGAGGTGAGGGACGATAAGACTATTTTATTAGTTACTGTCCTATCTCACTGCTGGCCTAACCTAGAAGATCTTCTATTAAAACTCTCAATTTTTACCAGATAAAGAATCCCTAAAGCACTAGCACTTTACCATTAACACAAACCTAAAGATTCATAGCAATACTAAAAAGTAAAAGTGGACGCATGAGTTAAAAAATCCTGGAAAATACAGTTCTATTTTCATTTGTATTACTTCCAGATCCAATGGAGTCATTATTTGATTCATGAAATTTTTATGAAAGTTTGGTCTTGGGATAGTTATGTTCATTTGAATACATTTGAATAGCAAGAAGGTAAGTGGAAGGTTTATAGTATCAGGTTCCTTCCTAATCAGCATGCTAGTTTCCTACTCAAGTTTGCTTTTTGAAATACAATAGTTTCCTTGTTTTGAATTAGTATGGCATGCCATTTCTTCATTCTATACAGCATGTCAGGATTTTATCCCAAATGATAAAAAAAATATTATTGTGATAAAGTGAGCAGTTTGTTAGGGAATTCTGAGAAGGTAATATCATTGATAATGTCAGTTGGAGTTAATTGTTAAAAATGATATGGAGAGTCTTGGCAATCCTTCACAGAGATTTCAGTGAGAAAGTTGTCAGGACACAATTGTCTCTCCAGTGAGAAGGGGGGAATAGGGAAAGGATGTGTGATCTAAAAATAATTTGTGATTCACAGTGCCTCTATTTCTGGAGAGATGATATGAGAACTTTTCATTACTTGTGGCATATATACAATGTCTGTACAATGCAATTCAGTGAGGTTATATGTAGCTGTTTGGAGGAAGTTATAGATATTTGTATGCTGGATTTATATATGCAGTCTCAACAGACCAAGTAGTAAATCTCTGTTCCACATATATGATTAAGCATGAAGTATACATGAAGTATGAGAGAGCAGATTTGGAATAATCATTACGGTATCAAAGTAGAAACCAGGAGACTGTGAGTTCTAGTGCTGCCTTAGGCAGGAAGCATAAATTGGGGGGACCTTGGACTAGTCACTTTCTCTCAGCTCTAGGAAGGAGGAAGCAATGGCAAAGCAATTCTGAAAAACCTTTTCAAAACAACTGCATGGACTTGTCCAGGCAATCTCCAAGAATCAGACACAATTGAATGGAAGGGGGGGGGAGTGTTTTTGAAGTTCATCGGTATCGAAAGCAACCAATTCCTCCTACCAAAACCCCTAGAATGAGCCAACCTGCAACCTTTCAAGGCTGATATATTAATATATTCAGCAACTATACAAGTGAGTGAGTAATGGGCAAAGTCTTAAGCTGATTTTGCAAAACCTCAGAACAATTCTCCTGTATCACACTCTAGTATGTGGTTGATAAATATATACTCCATCAGCACTATGTTTCCCAATGTTATAATGATCTGGAGCCACTGTTCCAGCTTGTGGGAAGGGCACTAAACAAGTACCTTTCTATAAACATTATGTCAGTCTTCAGAATAAAACTGTATATACATCTTTCATTAATATTTAGAGTTCTGGCATAGCGTTTCTTGTAAGTGGTATAGCTTCTTGGTTTTCAGCCAGCAGTGGGGAAAATAAAAAGTTGGCTTGAACAACCCACCAGAGCCAGACATGGAAAACAGCTTGGCAGCCGTTATTCGCAAAACCAGATATTCCCTTTCATCAAGACGTTTTCAGTATTGTGCTTTAGTCAGGTTTCCACTTTGCTCTACCAAGAGCTTCACCTCCAACACTTGTCTATGAGATTAGTTCTGCTAATTTTTGAAAGCTTCCAGTGTCAGGACAGAATGGATCTTTCATGAGTTCAGTGGCCAGACCCAACTATTCAAAACCCTCATATGAACATGTTCCAGTAAACTCTGATGCTAGATGGGATCATATTTTCCAACAAATCAGAGGTTTTTTTGCATAAGGCTGCAAATGTGGCCGTTGAATCTAGCTTTGATTTTCCATTTACCAATGAAGCCATTTCAATATAAGTTTGACATGTGGTCACATAATACACAAGTTTATGTGACTGCCTTCTTCTTTATTCACATGTCTATGCTCTTTTATGTTTGGTTTAGGCTTCTCTTTAGTTCTTTCTTTCAAAAAGCAGGCCTTGAAACAGAGATGAGCACAGCCCCTAAAGTCAGGAATGACTAGCGGAGTAAAATCCCCAGGGACTCCTTTTACCTTATTCTGTTTGGGAAAATGGAACAGTTAGAGACAATCTCAAGTACATAAAAATAAGAATAAAGCAAAACCAGTGAACGATAAATATAAAGCAGATCTTTGGCTAGTAATGCGATATAGTGAATGCATTCATATTCTGTAGTCTTGCTTTGGTGGGACATGAACATAGAAAGGATACAGATAACTGTTAGCTGAGATCCCCAGATAACCAGATAGTCTGAAGTGAGTAGTTCATCAGAAACAAACAAATAGTCAAAATAGAACTTATCTTATGCACGGGAACATATATATACTTATGAGAACCCAAACATCTTCTAGTAACATGCATAGTGGCTTTCATTCATAATTATTGCAGACTTACATTCACTTATGTCATGAATACTAAAGATAGCAGTTTTAAAAATTGCATAGTCACACAAGTTACCAATTTCTGTATGATGTATTAGTAATAAGAACAGGCAATGATGATGCATTTACAGGAAAATCTAAAAGTTTGTAAAATACTAGGTCAGAATAGAAAAGCTAAAAGAAAGTACAGTAAATTGTGAAGTGTCTAAAATGATGCAGCAAGTGAACATAATATGGTAAAAATTGCTTATTCTCTAAAGCAGCAAATAAAAGTCCATATGAATTTGATATAAAGAAAAAATATAAGTAATTATTGGAATTTCTGACAACATAGTATGTATATATGTTCCAAACAGTGGCAACTCTGTGACAGAGTGGATATAATAGTGAATATGACTTCAATGATTGAAGTCCCATTCTTTTTTTTTTATGTGGCACTATCTTGACTTTTCATAACCAGGGATAGTTATCTTTTCAAGAATGTTTTGGAATCTTCTAGAAAATGTAACAGGATAAACTATAGCTGATTGCAGTATACAGTTTCAAGGTACAGACTAAAGCATTCAATCCAAGCACAGATAAAATCAAAACAAGTAGCAATGTAGATTTTGGAAATAAAAAAGAAAACACTTTAATCAGGATATGTTTGTTGCAACAGAAGGGAGGAGAGAAAACTATTAAACAAACCATGTCGTTTTCTTGGCTCAGTTAAGTGGCAGCATCTAGCCAACTTTCCTTGGCTGACCTCGAAAAGCTAAATAGGATCAGACCTGGTTAGATCAGACTTGGATGGGAGGCCATCAGGAAATTGTAGGCTAGACTGGAAACACCCTGGAGGAAGCCAATCACATGCTACTTCTCTATTCTTGCTAAGAAAACAACATGGACGTATCATGTCATTCATCTTCAAGAAAGGTCCCATATGCTAGAATTCACGACATTTTCTTAAATATGAATAGGAAGAACTGTCCAAAGTAAGAGGCGTGCCCAGCATGAATTTTGCCAATGTATTTAGTTTACTTGGTATTTCTAAGTCAATGCTAATACTTAGTATTTCATCTCCATAATATTTCCTTCTTAAGTTACAATTCATTGAGGCTGAGAGTTAGTGATTTATTAAATAAGTACTCATGTCTGATGTAGATTAAAACCATCCTGATTCAAGTTCCACACTTCAATTCTTACTCTTATCACAACTCTACATACTCTCTTGATTCCAATTGTATTGTACAATATAACCAACATTGTATTTCCAGGACAATTGTGTTTTTGGCTCTTACTTTGCCTTTGTATGGACTCCTAATATTTAGACGCAGGACTTTTCTAATCCCACCTTTTAACTTTTGTTTTGCCCCTGTTTTAATGGCCCAACTAAATGGTTTTTTCCAATGGGCAGCAGCAAATCAGAATGAACCTTTCCCATTGCAGCCACTTATCATCTTCATTGCCAGAATTAAGATTAATTGGGACTGTCAGCATGAACTCACAAATGTCAATTTCCCCTTTTTACTTTCCCCTGTCAAAATAAATTGAGTAATCATCACTTAATACCAAGCTCTTGGTTCTCTAATGAAGGGACGTCTACATGGGAAAGTACATGCCACTGAAAGCAATGAACTTTGGAAAGCACTATCTCAGACGTGTTATTCCTGGAAGAGCCTTCAGGGATTTGGCAGATTTAGCAGGGGCTAAAACTCAAAGCATGATGGAGGAATATTACCCAGGGAAATGACTATGGAGATTCTCAACCATCCAGGTCATGGTTGTCTCAATGGTGCTTTTCCAAAAGGCAACTGGACTTTCTTGGTTTTTTCTTTGAAAACATTTCACTTCTCATCCAAGAACTAAAGAAGCTTCTTGGATGAGAAGCAAAACATTTTCAAAGAACAACACAAGAAAGTCCAGAGATCTTTCAGAAAAGCACCTCTGGGACGTTACCCAGGGAACAACTTCAGAGCATCTGTGAAACTTTTTCTTTCAAATGTACTGACCTTTTATTACATGAAATCTCCTGCATTAAAGTTCTACTTAATGTTATGAGATGTGTTCGAAAACTGGAAATGTGTTTGTAGTCCACTGTAATCTTGTTCTAACATTTAAAATTTTTTAATCTTTTTTAAAAAAATCTCATTCATGAAATGACTCCAAATGAACTGCCAGATGGTATTGGCAGGCAGATAGATGGCTTCAGAAAAGCCATGTGGGGAGTCCTTTGATTAATATTTGCCCAAGTGATTATGAAGCAGTTTCATAGTTATAGATCAGAATGGAAAATTAAACAAAAATTCAGAACAGAACATTTGCTCTATTGCTCTATTGCAAAAAAAAAAAAAAAGGTATTCAGTCACTAGAAATTGAGCTCAACTTGAGGGAAATTATCTTTATTTAAATATATTTTTGTCCCTCTTCCCCTTTTCATTATTTCATTATTCATACCTTTAAAGGTACTCAGTTCTCCCATGGAGGGGAGACTAAAACAATCAAGATGGTGGCAACAACCATGCAACTGTAGCCCTGCCTCTTTTTGCATACTTCATGACACACATAAAATATGGCTGGGTTTCGATTGAAAGATTGGGCTGCCATCTTATTTTTATTTTTTGCCTGCCTCTCTCTTTGAGCACCTTAGATTCAGTCTGAATGGAGAAAGTAGCTTTTAATAGCTGCATACCTTAGGCATTATATAAATGATAGGGTAGATTAAGAAGTATCCTGCAAGATATGGTTTTCCTCATGCAAAGCATCTTTTTTTTTTAACCACATACATAGAATGGTGCTAAAACTCTTACAATTCTGCTGTACCTCCAAGGGGCTCGCTGTTCTTAAAACTGTATTAGAACTGATGCAGAAATTTGGGGATCTCTCCTTGCTTAATAGCAGATTGGTGAAACCCAAAGCAACTGTCTTCGGTTGTGCAATCAATGTCCACATCCACAGAATCACTTCAATGACAATATGTCTGCTTTGTGTTCTGCTGGCAGTGCCAACCTAGACTTGTGCTTCAGTATGCCTTCCCTTTTCAGAGGAAGGGGAATAAGAAGAGAAAGGAAGATGAGGGAAGTCAAGATTTACACCCTTTTCCCAATCTAATTTTAGCTGAGTTTTCTAGTCTTTTCCAGAAAAAGGAAAGCAGGGTAGATAATGCTTTGCAGTTTCTCCCTTATTTCTCCTTCCACGGTGAAGGATATATTTGCTCTGTTTTTATTCCCATAGTATTGTGTTAATAGGAAAATGCATCTCATAGCAAATGTGAATAGTATATACGAGTTCTGACCGCTTGGCTTGTTTCTTTCCCACAGTCAAAGTTCCAACCCAAACCTTGTGACGCACACTCCTCTGTCTCAAAATCCACCCAACAGCACAGTATCTGTCAGTCATCTCTGACGTCTGTGATACAGCAACGGGACCAATCATAGTAATGCTGGCAAGCTACATCTTTCAGTTTTTTGGGGGGAAAGGCAGAGCATCCCAGTCCCTTGAATAAGAGTGTGCAAAATGCTTCTTATGAGTCATGTTGCCACACAACACAACAATACATCATTTGAATTTTCTGATACTCTTGTAAGGTGGATAGCATTGTTATTCCCATAAAGAAGAAGGTAGGGCTTAAAGTGAGAGGTTGGAGAGGTCTCCATCAGAGAGAAGTTTCAAGCTAGGATTTCTTGCTTCTGAGCTCAGTTTCCAAGCCACTGCATTGCAGCAGTTCTTAATGAATGAAAATGATGAAGGACAAAGTAATGAGTTCCAGAACCCGAGAAAAATGAGTGGTTGCCACACTGTATTATGGATATACACGCATATTCCTTGATGTACATGATAGCTAGATAGGTAGATAGGTAAATAGATTCAGACAAACAGACAGACAGATGAGAGAACTATATTACTGTTTTTCTTTTAATTTTGAGGGGTTTTTTTCAGCTGAAGGAGCTTCTTGGATGAGAAACAAAACGTCTTCAAAGAAAAACAAGAAAGTCCAGTTGCCTCGCGAAAAAGCACCTTTGGGATAACTGCCCTTGAGAATTTTACCTGGCTATGGAAGACTAATCCATAGCAACACATCAGTCCAAGTGCCCACGTTAATAAGATCATATTAAGCAGGTCAAGAGTGCAGAAGGAGGCTGTGCAGATCTCCAGCAGAAAGGTAAATGGAATTACCTAAAGTTCTCACTTGTCATGTTAACCTCTGCTGTCGGTGTGGAGCAGAGACACAAAGTGGTAAATATCCCTTGTGGATGAAAGAGGTGAAGGAGGAAAAACCATACAAATGAGCGAATAGCCTTCCAAAGAAGCGAGGCAGGAAGAAGGCTTTTGGAGAAGACAGGTAGTCCTCAAGTTACGGCCATTCATTTAGTGACCAGTTAAAAAGGCACTGGGAAAAGTGACTTATGACCGTTTTTCACAATGTAAGACCATTGCAGCATCCCCACGGTCACATGATCAAAATTTGGATGCTTGGTAACTGCTTCATATTTATGACTGTTGCAGTATCCTGAGTCATGTGGTCGCCTCTTGTGATCTTCTGACAAGGAAAGTCAATGGGGAAGTCGGATTTACTTAAGAAGCGTGTTACTAGCTTAACAACTGCTGTGATTCACTTAACAACTGTGGCAAGAAAGGTCGTAAAATGGGAAAAAATCACTTAAAACTGTGTCACTTAACAATAGAAACTTTGGGCTCAATTGTGATCGTAAGTCAAGGACTACCTGTATAACAAAAAGTTATCACAATCTTGGAGGAGTATGGACTAAGTTTTAAAACACAAATATTTCAGGTATCGGCAAAGAGGCAGTTGTACAAGTCACATTCTGGAATCTCTTTGCTGGTCTTTGTCCACATTAGTAAAGCTTTGCATTTCTCACTCGTTAATATCAGTATCGTTGCCTATACTCTATGCAAAACTCACCAGGAATGAACTTTTTCAAATAAATAATAACATATCCATACATATTATCATTCATGAGGATTTGATTCAAGATTGCTGGGCTGAAAACGGTAGACATGTGAACTTTTGAATTAATATTAGAAATTACAAGTTGTGGGTCAAGTTGCAGCTTCAAGAAGGAAATCTGAGTCAGTGAGAACTAGTCACAAAATTAAAACATAATGTGGAGGATTAAGGTCTCAGGTTCTGCACTGCCATCTTTATTCAGATAAAAAAAAATGCCCTTAGAAATGAATGGTCCATATTTGAGGATCTCGTTCAATTATGAAGCTAGTACTAATTCTAATTGATTAGCTAGATTCAAAGCCAAAGAATATCCTTAATATCTATGATCTTGACATACTAAAAATTCACATTCCTCCATAAACTCCTATCTGTCAACTCTCTGTGACCTTCATATCTTCAAATTAGATGCTAATTCTCTGAGGTGGTAACTGCAAATGTTACTGAGTCAACTGCAAATTATCCTTTAGCTGATGACTCCTAAAAATGTTATTTTAGTGTAACTTTGAAGATGCTGTAAATAACTTGTGCAGGAGTTGCCTTTATCACTTTGTCTTCTCTATTGAAACTGAAAACTAATTCATTGTCTCACTGCAATTTTGGTGAAAAGTTGCATACAGAATGAAGAAAGATATGGAGCAAGTCAAAAAAAGTACAAATAACAAGAACCGAACTTTGCTCTGATGTTAATTTTCCTACTTAGAGGAGATATTCTACTCACACGCAGAAAATTTAACAAATTGCACTGAAATCAATGCAGTTTAATTGCTTTATATTGGTGCAAATATAAAAATCTGTTATATTTTCTAATAAAGGAGAATTGTCCTGTGTGAATGTTCATAAGGAAGTGTGTACTTAATAAATGATATGCTGAAGAATAAATATGTCATTTATTAGTTACAGATTCAGCCAATCCAATTTAGAAAAAATATTTTTGTTAACCATATCCTATTGAAAGAAGAGAGACGGGAATTTAAGAAATGCATGAAATGCAAGAAATGGATAAAATGGAAATGAAATAGTAAAATGCAAGTTTGAATATATAATGGAGAAGAAATAATTTCAGAAATAACCAATAGGTGAGCCTCTACAGAAACAAAAATAAGCTATGGGGTTTTTTCACTGTTTTTAACAACTGTATTTACAGAGCCAAGTCAGTCCAGCCAAAGGTAGCTATGATTAAATAACAGTAAAAATAATAGAATCATTAAGATATAACTTTGTAAGTTCCTGTTTTTCAGTGAAATTTACGGCACTATTGTGTAGATGTCTATTAAGAAGCAAATTTCAGGGAATTCAGATTCTTCCTATCAAGAGATATGCAGGTCAGTACTGTGTTAAATGTCAAAAGGATCATATATTCCACGGGGAAGATATACATATCTTGCCTCCAGAAGCTGTGAATGCTCCAACACTGGAAGTTTTTAAGAAGAGACTGGACAGCCATTTGTCTGAAATGATATAGGGTTTCTCTCCCTGAGCAGGGGGTTGGACTAGATCACCTCCAAGATCCCTTCCAACTTTTATTATTATTAGTAGTAGTAGTAGTAGTAGTAGTAGTAGTAGTAGTAGTAGTAGTACTCCTACTTCTACTATTATTATATATTCTTTTAAAAAATAGACAATCTACATAAAATGTCATTTCTAATATTTTTACAATAGAATATTTGTTTATTCATATATAGATAGTCCTTGACTTAGGACCCCAATTAAGCCCAACATTTCCATTGCTAAGCAAGACATTAAGCAAATTTTGCTCCATTTTGCAACCTTTCTTTCACCAATGGTTAAGTGAATCCCTGCAGAAGTTAACATGGTTATTAAGTGAATCGGGCTTCCCCATTGACCTTGCATGTCAGAAGGTCACAAAAGTTGATTGCATGACATAAATAGATGTCAATGGCCAAGTGTCCAAATTTTGAATACGTGACCAAGGGGATGCTTGCAACAGTTGTAAGTGTGAAAAATGGTCATAAGTCACTTTTTTTCAGTGCCATTGTAACTTTGAAGGGTCACTAAATGAATGGTTGAAAGGCAAGGACTACCTGTATTTATTTATAGTATATGAGTTATTGACTAACTGAAACCTGACAGACTCTAGGTGGGTGCTGGTTTACGCCCAAGTTCCCAAACCCGCAGAGGTTTATATACAAGTTTTCTTAAGAGAAAGCTTGTAAAAGTGCTGTTCCTACTGAATTCCATAATTTCTTCTCCATCCAAACCATTGCACAAGTGGGCATAAGTAAGACTAAAAAAAAAAAAATCTTAGCCACCAAATGCTTTGCTGGATTGAGCTTTTATGACAAGGACCACAAGGAGATGGCCTTGAAAAGAAGGGGAGAAAATTAGGAACAGGCAAGAATGTTTGACTCCTTTGGGGATCTAATTTTCATTCCGAGAAACTATTAGGACTTTGAAGCAAGACCAGAGCAAGAAGACAAGGGAAAGTAGTCTTCTTCTTGCTCATTCTCCAAGAATTTGAGTAGGAAACAAAAAAAAAAATTGTCATTTTCTTCATCATAGCTACCCACCACCCACACTCACCCATTTGATTCCCTCGTATTTCTTCCCCTCAAGTATAAAAGAAACTTTAAAAAACAAAAAAAGCAAAACAGAGAGGAGGAAGAAGAGGAGGGCAATTCCTCTCTTGTTTTAATTGAATTATGCAGCTGCCCTCTGGAGCTGACACCCGGATACACCAGGCTTTTGTGTGATATCCGCAGGAATTCCACCAGCTTTCCCTCCCCTCCTTGTCCCAGGGAATGGACGAAGGGTTTCAAAAGAGAAGCCAAAGGAATGAAGGGAGGAGAACAGTAAACTAATAGGGATGGGAATTATTTTGCAGTACTGGGGGTGGGGTGGGGGGGGAGGAGAAAAAGAAAGTAACTTTCAGAAATTGAAAGCTGACTCCCTCTAGTAGCCCAAGGCAGTGCTCTGACCTGGGGTAGCTGCCCTTTTAGCCAAAGATGCAGACAAAGTTCAGAACAAGGGAAAGCTGGATAAATAAGAAACACGTCTTGGGAGGGAGGGGGGGAAGGCTGTTCTTATAGCAGTAGGACACGCCTGTCTATTTAAAGTGGACTGATAGAGAACTCTCCAGAGACCTGCACTAGCAAGATTGTTGACTCACACAAACTGTGATGGACAAGCTGGGTCTTGTCCCCTAGAGCAAAAAGCAACATAGTTTGGCCTTCCTCTCACCTTGTGGAATCAGTCACAGGGGAAATGGAACCAGAGCTTTGTCTATGCAGATGTATGGCTGTATATCCCCCCAAAAGAAAATCATCTCCCCTCTATAAATTGCTCTTTGTTTCAATCTCTGCCCTTAAGCTCACAGACCCCCCATGGCTTACGGTTTGTGGGATGCATCCTATTTAATACCAGGTGAAGAGTCAGAAGCAGCATTATTTGGAGAAAAGAGATGGTCTTCAAAGAGACTTCCACATTTTAAGGTAATGCAACCTTTAACAGTAGACCTTAAATAAATGGACTTGAAGATTATTAAATCAGGCTTGTTAAAAAAAAATTGTCAAGCCAAAATCTACATTATTATATTATTATCCCAACTGACTATCAAGTGGGTATTGACCCAAGATTCAAGTCATTCTTAGAGTCTTTCAAGTATCACTATAAAATGTAGATTGTCCCATGTAGGGTATTATTTTGCAATATAAATGGTGTCAAGTCCAGTAAGTTTAGCATTTCTAAATATCTGGCTAATCCTGTTGATATTGCACTAAGAGCTCCAGTTACATTCCATATAAATTATTTTTTCCTCCATAATTCTACAACCTCAGTGTGTAAATCGCAATATATTATTTTCTCCAGTTGATTTTCAAGGCTCTGCTACATGAATGAACCACAGTTTCCTATGTCTGGTATATTATATTCTAAGCACCTATCAGTTTGAATTTTGAAAGACGACAAAATTTTGATGACCTCATTTTTCAAAACTTTTCCAGGAACATGGCCCAAGTGTTTTTTGCAAACAGTAAAATTGAATTTTCTTCATAAATTTGAGTGGAATTAGTATTAATATTATATCACCCAAAAGCCCATTTAAGTCTTCCACATGATCTCTGCATGAGTTATCTACACCAAAAGTGCAGACATTATCAATTTGCTATGAGTAATGTCCAAATGACCATGGTCAAGTGTAAAAGTGATTGGACTTATACAGCTAAATGTCCACAGAGGTTCTCAGTCATCCAGGTCATGGTTGTCCCAAAGGTGCTTTTACAGGAGGCAACTGGACTTTCTTGTTTTTCTTTGAAGACATTTCTCTTCTCATCCAAGAAGCTTCTTCTGGATGTGCTGTTTGCAAAGAATATAAATCCTTCCATTCCCCACCATCCAATCAGAGCTGAAGAAGCTTCTTGGATGAGAAGCGAAACATCTTCAAAGAAAAACAAAAAGTCCAGTTGCCTCCTGAAAAAGCACCTTTGGGACTTATACAGCTGTATCATCTAGATAGGAAAATGCTCAAAATAATTGCTAATTATAGCCTGAGTACATGCATTACCCTATGCAAAAATGTAGTTCACTTGTTTGTGTCTTTGCATGCCATAAAAAGGCACAGAAATAGAGTGCTTAAAAATTAGAATTCTTCTTACTAAATCTGCTTATATTAGTACACAGACAGCTGAAATTTTCTGAGGAGGTGATTTTCTCCCCATCTTCGTGTCTCCAAGCCCAACATTCAAAGTTATTTTAAAAAAGGATGGACATCAGCCACACCCTTTTTAAAATAATCAATAAACTTTTATTTTTCTTGGGGACAATGCATTCTCCTTAGCTAAGTTGTTGGGCAGCAGAGGCATGGTACATTTTTATAAGGTATAAATCATAAACATATATAAGAAATAAAGAGAGATAAGTTTGCAAACCATTCTGTGGTCTCTATAGCTCCTACAGCCTCTTGGATCAAAAAGTATTCTGCTGGTAGAAGACTGAAGCAGAGTTTCATCTGGGCCCATCTGGATACCAGTTCTGTTGAAGTCTGTGAAGGAAAATGAGATAGCTTCAGTCATAAATCCATGCCTCTAGACATAACAAGTATGAGTTTTATGTTTCAAGGATAGAAGGAAAGTATGGGAATATTGCTGCCAAGGTTATATGAATAGAGAAATATATAACATGTTCCCAACAGATTGGAAACTTATATGTATTAACATCCACTGAGCACAGATCACCAAAAAAAATGGGTATTGTAACTATGAAGAATAATCTAGGATTGATAAAAGAGTTCCAGGTTACTGTCCTTGATAATCCCTTCTTATTCATAGAATAATCTTCATCAACCACAGCAGGGCATCTGGACATAATCGTAAATTATATTTGCACAAGCTAGAACTCCCCAAAGCATGAAGCTGGCCATCCTGGGCACTCCAAAAGTTGCTGTTCACATATAATTTTTAATATATTTATAGGAAAAATACATGGAGAGTAAGTATATATGGTTAATGTTTAAACAAATAATGTTCACATCAATTAAATTAAACCAGACTGACTTCATGTTGTGAATCTGCCTATTTTATTTTTCAAGAATACATCCACTTTTCCAAGTTCTGTCGTGCACTCAAAATTCAAGAAAGTTAATGAAGTTATAAAAATCTGTGGTATAACCACATTTCAAATATTATGTAAGGTTTAGATAACTCCATCTGTGCAGGTAGTCCTTGAGCTACGACGATTCATTTGTCAACCACTCAAAGTTATGACAGTGCTGAAAAAAAATATTTATAACCAATGATCACACAACTGTCCTAGCAGCATCATGGTCATGTGATCATGATTTGGACACTTGGCAACCAGAATGTATTTATAACAGTTGCAGCATCCTGGAGTCCTGTAATCATTGTTTACAACATTCCCAGAGGGCTTCCAACAAACCAGGCCAAACAGCATTGCAGTTTTTATATAGGAGACTGAAAAACAACATTGGATAATGTGCAATTACTTTTTTCCAGAGGTAGCCAAATGCTGTATTACCACAACATATAATTTAAGCAATCAAATTTTTGAATATTTGAAGATCATAACCACAAAAATCTTTCAAAACATGCTTGTTCACAACTCACATCCATTAGCAGATATATTCAGAACCAGTGGGTATTTCTTTTAAATTTATGGGCAATTCTTATAAAGGGTATTTGGTAACTAAATTTCATTAAAATCAACAAAGGTGATTTTTCAAAAGGTGAAACAAAAACAGTGTGCTGAACACACTAAACATGACCAGTGCTGGCTAGGCCTAGAAGTACCCCCAACCTGGCATACCAGTCCTTATACCATCAGTATAAGATACTATCGGTTTCCCTGCATCCTTGAAGATATATGGTGTAGGAGATGACCAGGCTGAGCCTGAGGGAGGGGTGAAGCACATCATCAGTCTCGGGTCCCTTCTCATCCACAAGAGATTTTAGTTCAGCCCACTTTGAATTCCATTCATTCTTATCTACCACCAATTTGCTTTGACAGTAATTCAGATTCTTGTAGCGAGCTTAAGCTTGCAATAAAGCTTTATATTCATTCGAACTGCCTGTGTTTCCTGATTTCTGGCACTTGACATAGAGCTTCTACTGCAACTCATCATTGTTAGCTCTTGTCAGTTGTAACTGTATTTAAGTTCAACATGCACTCAAGTAGTGGTCCATTACTTGTAAAGAGGAGGAGGAGGAGGAGGAGGAGGAGGAGGAGGAGGAGGAATTTCCAGAAAGAAACCTCATTTATTTTTCTGCCTAAAATACTTTTTGCTGAAATCAAACACAGGAATATAAGCAAATTGTTAGAAGACTAAAAGAAAAACCATGGGTGATCACTAGGAGAGACTTTCTATGGCTTTTCTTCTTCTTTATTCAGAACAGAATAAAGGCTTTCATCTTCCCTGTCATATTTTTATTTTATTTTATTTGCTCAGTTGTTGATCTTTTTTTTCCCCTGCTCCCTTTTTTAGTTGTGGGAGGTTAAGGTCAGTCTTCTGTAGAAAAGAGAGCTTGGAATGTTTTGTGAGGATCTGTTTATTTACACTTTTAGAAACTGAGACAGGACAAGAGTTAGCAAGGGTAATAAAGGGCCCAAGGCTTCTTGTTTGGTGCTTGATCTCATGCCTCAGATGCATGAGATTGCATTTAATCTCCAGGGTATACTCCTGAAAGTTACTAATGAGGTACCGAGTATTGGAAAGGCCAAAGGATGTAACCAATGGGAGTAGATTGTTGGTAGATGATGGAAAAGGGGAAGGCCCTATAGGTAAGCAGGATGAAATAATTACTTCCAAACATCTATCTGGGACAATAAGAAGTGGCCTTCCATAACCTCCTCCCCCCTAAGAATTATAAGAAAAACACTTTAAAAGCATTACAATTAAACCACAAAAACTCACCAAACAAAAACACACCAGTACAAGGAAATAAAACCCAACAATTTAAAACTACTAGGGTCACATTTTCTAAATCAGCTACCCAAGAAAGACCACAGCTATCGTAGAATAATGTTTCCAGGATCCATCTCAGAAAAGCTATTTCAGAAGAATATCAAGATCAAAATAATCAAAATCTATCAAGAGGTCCAGCAGATCTAATAGGGACAAAGTTTTCCTCTATCCTGTACCCATCATAGATTGTGCTCTGTTTCTAGAGAGCAGGAAGTGAAGTTGGCTGGGAATGATTGGCAAAGAAATCCATCTTAAGTTGGGGAAGTTCTTTCTGAAGGGTGCAAGAAACCTCATTTGTGGAGTCAAGAGGCTGTTGCAGAGGTCCAACTACAAGAATGAATGTTGTATAGCAATGTAGCTTGGAAAATTGTATTTCCTGTTTCAATGACATTTCTTTTAAATAAAAATCACGATCATACTAGAACGTATTTCAGTATCTGAATTCCTGTGAATCTATGAGCAAATAGCTGCTGTCCCCAGGCCTACTTTCTTCCTAGGGTTTGTTTGGTTTAATTAAATACTGTTTTCAAAAGCACATTTTAAGTCTATATTCAGTAAATATTCTTCTCAGTTTTTCTTTCTTCATTTGTTCAGCTTGACACTTCTTTTCGGAAGAGTGTGTTTATTTAATGGATCTGACTTGGTTACCTTGGCAAATAATACTTATAAGCATGCCAAAGAAAGTAGGTTAGCAGGCCAAGAGGACAAATATTAAGACAAAGGGGGAAAAAAGAACATTTGACAGACAAAAGTAATTGAAAAAATAGAAAAAAATAGAAAAACGCCTGCTATACAGTGTAAACATTAACAATGCTGGTTTTGTTTACCATCCTCTATTCTGTCTGGATACCGCTGCCTAGAGCAGATATTTGTAAGCCCTAGGAAAATTCTGAGGAGAATATTTTTGGGGCAAATCCCTGGCTGACTTGATGTGATTCACAACAATTGTCTGTCATTAACCAAAATAACCTTTGGGAAATAAGGATTCCTTTCACAAGGGAAAAGCCCTCTTTGCTTTCTTGTAAATGACTTCAGGTAGAGTCGCAAGGACCAAATGAACATCCAGGCACCTTGGAATAGTCAGTATTGCAGTGGTTCTCAAAAAGGTTCATTTAGAGAAGGAAGGAGGAAAATACTTGATTTGTTATATTTTTGCTTCCTTAAATTCCTCTAGATTCTGAAACTCACTTCGGAGCACGTTAGAGAATCCAATTTGAGAACTACAAGTAGTCTTTGACTTATAACAGTCAGTTTACTGACTGTTCAAAGTTACAATAGCTCCAGAGTGATTTATGACCTTTTTTCACACTTATGACCATTGCAGAATACCCATGGTCACATGATCAAAATTCAGATGCTTGGCGACTGACTCATATTTATGACAGTTGCAGTGTCCTGGAGTCATGTGATCCCATTTTGCGATCAGCAAAGTCAATGGGGAAGCCAGATTCACTTAACAACCATGTTATTAACAACTGCAGTGATTCACTTAACAACGATGGCAACAAAGGTCGTAAATTGGGGCAAAATTCACTTAACAACTCTGCAACAAATTTGCAACTGTATTGAACATTTTGTTGAAAAATAAGGAAGAAGGGGGAAAAAATGTTTCTGGAAGTCCATATTGATTAAAGGTCACCATTACCCATTGTGTAGAAGTTGCCAGAAGGGATGAAAGAGAGTGAGAGACGTTCATGCACACACACATATCCACAGAAAAAGGCACATAGGAGTGGGCTGGGAGCTAGAAAAAGAAACAACTTTGCTAAGGTCAACGTTCAGATGATGGTATCACATCTTTCTTTCATCCCAGCAGTTCACCCAAAGGCCAAGATCCTTGCTTGGATTTACTTTAAGAAGAACTCTTGCTTTATTTGTTCATTCCGAACTGTTATCAGAGCTTGGTATTGTGTTTTAATAACATTAGTTTCCCCAGACCAGATACATATGAAGTCATTTATGCAAGCTATAAACAATGAACAGTCATGTGACAGTGAATTTTTGATTCCAAGATAACCTTTGGGAGGGCACATCTAGTGAGGCTAAGGCCAGGAGTTTGTTGGCAGCGGCAATGGAAAACTGTTAATTTCAAGAGGCTTAAACTAAAATATTTCTTATTTAAGGTGTCGTTTTGTTTTCTCCTTTCCAGTCTACACAGTAGGTGAAAATCATAATAATTTTCACAGCTTTGTTAGAAAAAAATATATTTAACATATTTTTTTTAAAGAAATCATAATTTTCAATTGGTGAAAATCACTAATGAGATCACATCTTGGGAAATGAATATTTAAAAGGGTTTTAAAAGATTTGGAATTTCAGCATTTGCAGACTTGATAGGTGCTTTACCTCTTTCTGGCTAATATGGGGATAATTATCTCATTGATAGTGAGAAGCATTTTGATTACTTTGCTCTTAGTTTTATACTTGCCATTTGTTCATTTTCCTGGACAATCGGCCCAAGGTCATCCATCTAGATTTCATGGCTAAGGCGGGATTAGAACTCACAGTCTCCTGCTTTCCAGAATGGTGCCTGAATCTCTAGACCAAACTGGCTGTCATCTATATCCACTTTCTACCCCATAAATGAATTAATAAATAGGTTCCATTTCTACCATATATTTTTTCTAAAATTATATATATATAATTTTAGTGTGTATATATATACACTATATATATATATAAAACATATATATTATGTTTTAAAATAAGTTCAAATTCATAAACCTTAACATTCTCACATTTCCTGTTCCTCACTTTGCACAGTGATAGGAACATCTGCGCCATAGACAGATAATATGGTATATACATATTTCTCTGTGACAGATGACTAGAAAGATATTGTGATAGCTACTTGATAGCTACTTGATGGCCATGAAATTTTATTGTACAATTTGGCTGGAAACAGAAAACAGGGGAGAATTAGAATAAAATCTTCTAGAAAAAAGCCTAGTGATGGGTCTAGCTTAATGATAATTCATCTGGTTAAATGGAACACCTACTCAGCCTTGGGTAATCTTGAAAAGACAAGCAGGGTTGAATCTTGAAGACCATAAAGGTTAAAAAATCTTACTGAAAAAGAAGACACTTGCAAACCACTTCCGTGGTGTTGGCATAGAACTTAAATGTTGTGTCCAGAAAGTCACTAGCAGTTCAGCTGAATTTAAAGGAGATTAATACATATAGTGCTGTCAGTAACTCTTGTTTCCTATACAAGGTATATAAATTTGTTTTTGTTTGTTATGAGTTTGTATGTAATCTGACACAAGAAAGATCTGATTCTTGGAAAATAGGGCAAGGATACAATGAGAATAGCCGTAGAGTAGTAGTCGTTTTGTTTATTATGTAGCTATAACTAAGTACGGACAAATAAAGCAACAATTGAAACAATATTACAATGAATTATAACAACATGCATATAAAAACCAGGAGCTTCTGAACTCCTGGGCATATCCATGGCATATAATAATATCTATTTTGATGCATTCAAAGTAAAATATTTGAAACAATTTGTTCAAATCTATGTTATTAAAAGCCCCATATTAGTTCCAATGTTCTAAGACAAATCAATGGTAAGATCTTCTGGAATTTGAGAAACACAGCCCTTCAAGAGGTTTCCCACACAATTATCATTTGGTATTAGTATTTTGTGAATTTATCTAAACTTCTTCCCCTCCTTTAAACAGTGGTAGGAACAGTGGTGTAAAGTTTTTGCTGTTTCCATATTTGGGTGAGCTTGTATGATCTTATATCCCGTTCAAGGGTCTCTGATCTCATTAACAGTTGTTTACAAGGCTAGATTCCCTCGATTTTATTAACAACAAGCAGAAATAATGCAGAATATCGTTTTTTTTCTTTTGACTGCATTGCACTTTCTTTAGCATATACGTTTTTGGTCATGTGTTTTATAAATAGATCTTTAAAAGAATTGACAGAATTGCCTTACTTCCTCCTGTCTATATTTAGAATATAGACAGATCATAAATGGGATGTACCTTGATTTTTGTTCTGCCATATTCTTATTGACTCATTGAATCAGTCACTTTTTCATATGTAAATGTTATTTTCATTAATTGCTCCACAGCAACTGGAAAACTAAAGTATTTTAATTTAATCCATGCTTGCCCTACCTGGGTGTCCTTTGTGGGCAGGCTTCAACTTACACAGTCTTTGACAATAACCATTCTGGGAGCTGAAGTCCATGTGACTTGCAAAGCAAAGCTGGATTAACCAATTACTATATATGAACATATATGAACATTTCAGTCCTACTTCTCCAGATTTTTTGTACTCCTGAGATCAGCTCATGGATGTTTAAAATTATGATTAATCAATCATGATACAAAAAAAAAATCCAGAAACATAATTATTTGAAGATGATGGATAAAACTGGCAACAGCAGCTGTTGTTTTTAAACTGTTGTTATTTGTGGTTATACATTTATCAGAGAGAAATGAAATCATGGATGTTTATTTACAATAATAGAAACCCACCGTAGAACATGGTGCTTGTTAAAGAAGAAATAGCAGGAAATCTTCCAGACAAAGACAAAACGCAGATACTATATGACATCAGTCCCAACTGATTACATGACATAGCAACTAACAGATTGAATTGTGAGCAATGTAGAAAAGACTCTTTTGTAGTCATGTTGTGTCCCTCAGTGGAGAAATGTCAGTTCAAGGCAAGGAATGCTACTTCAGAAATAGTGGTCCCTTGGGCTTTAATGGCTTATCTGGGCTATCATCAAAGGGGATTTGAGCCATGTCCCATCACCCAGAAGCCTTAGCCTCTCCTTGAACAATTAAATAAAAGAGCCAAGTGCAGAATTACTGGTATATCCACAATTGTTCCAACAAATAGAGTCTTATGCAAAAAACTCTACAATATATGTAGGGGCGAGGTGATAGTGATGTAAGGGATCATCATGGCAGCTGTTATATCACAAAATTAATAATTCCACTAGGTAATTCTAAACTCTTGACTTGACTATTTTTACCAAGAAATGTTGATTGGTAATTTGCACCATTTTGTGCCTGAAAGCAATGCAAGATTTTAACACAAGATTTTAGCATTATGAAATGAACATTTGTAGTTCGATACATTTCCAGGAAGGATACTGTGGATTGCATATTAGGCCTGGTTCAGTCTGTTATGTTCATCTCAGGCCTAACATTAATATGGGGCTTGCCTGTTGCCACTCTTTGGCTGTTTATCTGGGGATTCCTTTTGGTTGCCAATCCCTAAATTTTGACCCTGAGCTCTAACTCTAGATGCAAAATTACAGCCAAGGGGTCTACTCAGAAGTAATTTCAAGACTGTCACTGAAAACAGTTGTCTTCTGGATGCAAGTGCAACTCTCCTTGGTAGCATCTCATCCACCATAAGCTCAGTTGGCAACATTTCTCACAGCCTGTTAAGGCGAGAGCCAATGGGGCATGCTTGCCAAGAGTTCGAAAGATGTGTGTATGCAGGAGGCACCAAGTAGCTCTTTCGATTCTTTCATGATGAAATGATGATGAACAGAAATACCAAATGAATGGCTTCCAGAAACAATTGGAAAGTTGTAGCTCTTGTTTCTCTTCGGCATGAGTTTCTCCTTAAAAGAAGGGAGAGGGGGAGATACCAAGGCAGAATTAATTTCAAAGGAAGAAAGCATGTTCAACATATTTTTAAATAACTGACTTGATTTACAAAATAGAGTAATGGGGGCCATGCTCATAAATATACATATATGTATATTGCCTAGAATGCAAAACAGTTCCATCTGGAGGATGGGGTATTGTTTTTGAACAAAAGGCTTCCACTCAAGTCATTAATAGTGTATTTTATTAAAGGAAAATTGGCTTCAAAAGCAGTTGGGGTTTGTGGGAACAAAAATAAAATGGGGATGAAAGTAATTATCCTCTACCCTTATTCCTTCCTTCATGTTCATTTCTCTATCCAAGTCATAGACAGCAGTACAGCTTCTCTGTCTTCTGCTTCTTCCATATTTAACTTTTTTCCTGTGACTTCATCTCCCAGAGATTGGCACCAAAGGCAAGGTCCAGCCATGTAACATCATGGCTGTCAGGGCAGCATTCTAGAATATAAAATAAGCAAAGAATCTCTAAATAGAACTTGCGGTATTTTGAAGTGAGATAATATATAGTGCCATTAATTCTGCAAGTTCAGTTAGAATCCTTAAGCTAATCTATCACTTAGTCACTAAGTCTTAGTGTATGAAAATTAATGAGTGGTATGAAAATGACTGTCCAAATTCATATGAAAATTTTTCTTACCTTGAAAATAAAAAAAAATGGAGCAGCACAATGACTAGGATTATATTCCTGTACTTGAAGATGTATCTTTGACTTCCCCTGGATTTCAGTTTGAAGCTACCAAGCAAAATTGCTGTATTCCAAATGTTAGGAACCAGTTATGAAAAGGAGAAAAAGAGAAAACAGATATTTTTGTTTTTATATGAAGAAGCAAATTGGTTCAGTGGATGATCAATTAATTGTATCATAAACTGCTAATTGGTTTTCTAAATGCCCATCTGAAGCCAGGTAAAGTCACACCAATAAAGGAAAAAAAGGGCAGGTGGACTCTGCAACTTAGGGAAGATATGTATAAAAAATATGCAGAACTGTAGTTTCATTCGTTAGTAACTCTTTGGATTTTTCTGTCTGTGATGGTTGACTGTTGACTGTAAACCATTTTGAGATTTATGATCCAGGGAGAATTATAAATATTTATATAGTTAAACTAATTAATAATCAACCTGTTCATATGCCTTTTTTTTAGTGCAGGGGAATCCAGTTATACTGTATATAACATGGAAGTTTGACAACTGCAAACACTGTAAAGGGCTATCCGGTTTACATGTGCAAATTGGAAGATGCTCATGTACAAAAATGTACTAAAAGGTGCTGTAGGATATATGTAACAGTGAGTAAGCAAAGCCTACTCTGACCTGAATGCAAGGGAGGGGAGGGGAGAAAGAAACAATCGAGATTTTGCTTGTCAAAATAATTTGCTATGGCTTAGCCAAGGTCTTGTTTGAACTATAGTTACTAAAGTTTGCAATCCCATGAGATTTTTTTTTGTTCAGAGAATAGGTCACTGTCGAAAAACCTTTTCTATATGTAGGTAACAATTCATACTTTTCTATGATAAAGGAAAAGTGGTTCAAGAGAATGGCCATGAGTCACATTTCACATTTTTATGGCATCTCCAGTCTTTGTTTACTTTGTAAAATGATCCAAAGACAAGGGATCCTAAATGCTATCAAACCAAGAACAAAGTCTGAAGGCCTGATTTTAGTAGTGGGACACAGTGTTGAGATTATCAGCCAGGCTAAGCTTCAAATGATGTCATGAATTTTCAAAAGTATTGAGAAAATAAGACAACCTTTGGAAGTTTGGAAAGCTCTGTCTTTAGAAAGCTGACTACAAATGATATGCATCCAATTCACCCAGCTACAAGGCATATACATAATATTCAGAGCAGCATTTCCCAATGTCCAGTTATGTTAAGCTGAGCTACAATTCCTGTGATCTCCAGCGAGCATTGCTCATGATGGGAATAGCATACTCAACACACCTGGAGAACTTAGTGGAAGAAAGATGATCTATAACTTGTATTAACTGTCAGGTTGGGAGATCTCAGCCCATCATTCAGCAAATAGCAGGAAATCAAGCTTTTTAGCCAATACTTTTGCAAAATATTTTTATATATTTTGATTAAGAGATGAAATTATAAAAGATGAAATTTAAAGCTGTAATGTTTTCAGGACTTTTTCTTGAATCATTTTGACTGATGAGATTCATCCATAAAATGTGATAATTGCAGGTTTCAGTGATGCTTTAAAAAATAAAATATGAAAATTAACTAATAGTCATGAAAGTTAAAAGATATCTATGGGAATCCCTATGAATAACGTATTTCTGTACAACCAATACTTAAAAGCTGCTTGAACTTGCTGGTCAAACTGCTGAGTTTTATAATTCATTGAATCTATGTTGATAATGCATTCAAATTAAATAAAATGCTAACGTGTACAACCTAACAATTTTATTTTGCAACATTTTATACATTTTTCTGGCATTGATTAGGAAGAACAAGATATTAACATTCACAGAATTCCTGTCAATAGTGGAATGTTCTAACAGGCTCAGATGTTTGTACAGCATAGAATCTATACAAAATGCAGATTTCCAGGTCTGTTGTCCAGATTTCCTGGGTTTTTTTCCCAGCCACATCCCCTTACAGGATCTGTCATGGATTATTAACATCATTTAATCTATCCTTCTCTAACCTTGATGCCACAAAGCAGATGGTGGAATATTAAGGAATAAAACACCTGGATGAGGGAAGCAAATATCACCCGCCTGGGCTTTATGCTGAAATATAAACTTACACAATTTAAATGGGATTCATTCAACAGAAAAAGTTCCTTATTATATTTGCAGTGTAGTGGTTAGAGTATTACACTAGGATTTGAAACATCAGGATTCAATTTCCATTCAGTCAAAAATTTAGTGTATGATTTTGGGCTCAGTCTAACCCATTCCTCAGAATACTAAAAATAAAACAAGGAGAACCAGCATTGAAATGGTTTGGGGAAAACGTGGGATAGAGAAAATAATGTATAACATTTCTTCCCTCCCTGAGTCCTCCCTATCTCTACCCAGGAAAATACAGAGGATATGGTAAAACAAACTAACAAATCATGAAAACCTCTATGTGGAAGCTAAGCTAAACATTTCCTTTCTTTAGCCCAAGTTTAAGCTTTTCCCCCAAGAATTCCCTCTGTAAACTCAGAGACTAAAACAAAATGGGCAGGTTTTGCCTATCATTATTGTAGTCAACATTTTACATCATCTGATTTGGGCTTACTTTATAAGACTTCCTCTATAGGACACTTGGGGCTAACATTAATACCATAGATAATCAGATTTACTGATGAGGAGAGAAATATGGTTTAAATACATTAATGTATTTGGAATTATATCAAGAGATTTAGATTTATCAAACTTGGGGCATAACCCAAAAGAAATAAGTACTCTGGACTTAAAAGCCTAGACTGAAATTTTTGACCTGGTTCTTTATACACAAAATGGGAAAACTGGTCAATAAAATGAGTGTTTGGTTGGGTTTTTTTATTGTTATTCTAAGTTTAAAAACTTAGTTGCTACTATATGTCTGTTTTAACCTTGTAATCTGTATATGTGTTTTTTTAACTTTTATTTTTATTTATTTTTATTATTTTATTAAAATATGTATTGTTTTGTATTGAAATGAAATTTTATTTCATTTTTCCTAATTGTTCCTATTAGAATTGATAATTAATTCTAATTAATAATTAATAAAGAATTTTACATAATTGGAGAGTGGGTGCATAGCAACAATTTTGTGTTGTAATAGCTATGAATCAGGACATCCTTATTGAAAAAGAACTATGAATTGATTTGATGGTCTATGGCCAACCTTTCTTAGCATAAGTTGTCCATCTATAATTCTGTTGTTATAAAAACATCTAGGATAACTTTAGGTTAAAAAGTTGTACAATTGAAGGAGCAATGTGAATTATGTATATTGATTGTTCACATATAGCACCAGGAAAATCTGCTACAGGTGCTACATTTCTTATGAAGATTATAAGCACTGGAATCTTTTATTTATTTATTTTGGTTGCCAATTCTGAGAAGTATGTATTATCAGCTCTCTTTAAAAAAGCTTGAAACTTCTGGTAAACTCCTATTGTGTGCATGTGAAAGAGAGAACTTAAAAATCACTGGGAAACACTGGGAAAAAACCCTATTAAAATGAAGGCAAATTCCAATACTTTTTAGTTCAGCTCAATTCCATTAAATAAGCTTAAATATAAGGGCCCCACACCTCTTTCAGCTTCTGAGGTAAATAGGACTTATTCTGAGGGGTCCTTGGTGCTCCCTGAGCTTGCTTGTTTTCTTGCAGACGTTTCATTACCCTAACTAGGTAACATCATCAGTGCTAGTAAGGAGTGCTGTTTGCTGTCAGTTTATATTCTGGTGTTCATGGATGTGTTCTGCCAGTCTTCTGCCTGTTTGGCCTACATGTAATCAAGTAAACAATACCACAGTCAAGAAACTGCCAAAGAACCATTAGTAAACAGCCCAACCAAATAATCCCTAAGACCACCCCCACCCAGAAAACAAGCAAGCTCAGAGAGCAGCAAGGACCCCTCATTTCAAGCCTGAGCTACAAATATTCTCCTTCATTAGAACTTTTTCTCTATCTTTGGGTCATGGATTGCTTACTTGCAAAATTGTGTCTTTTGAGCAAACGTCCACGTTTAACTAGTTGTGCATAGAGTAACAGTCCGCCTGTCATTGCACTATATATAAGTGGCAAAATCATATGGGTATTTCCCAAAACAGGGTTAGTGAAAAAGTGAAGGAATAAAGTGCTGAAGTGGGATACCCTGTCTAAAAGAAAAAAATAAGTTATTGGGATGTTTTAGATTGGAATAAAAATGCTCAGGGAGAAGTATAATTCAATTAAACGAATGCATGGCATAGAATGGAGAGTTTTTCCTTCCACTCAAACAACATCAGTGTCTGAGGCCATTCAATTAAACTGATGGACATAAGATTTGGAACAGAAAAAAAATCCTTCTGCATTCAGCTAATTTAGTGACTGCTGTAACATTGTGACAATATGGCATAGATAGTTTTGAAAGAGGCATGAAGAATTTCAGGATATATAGCATGACAGCTACAAGGAAACTCTGGATTAAAAGCTACTCTGCCACTGAATACTAGCTACTGTGAGGACAATTGTCTTCATATCGCTTGATGTGCTTCCTTGAGGGCTGTGTCTAGTGCCGTTGCTGGTCTAGATGTTCTAACCAGCAGAGCAGTTCTTATGTGCAGAACTTTGGGGTCTCTGAGAAATTAGGAAACAGCGAATCTGAAGTTCACCATAACAGGTACCTTCATAACTATTCATTGTATCCTTTAGGTGGTAGGTTTAAAGGGAAGTATATTTCTGGATACAAAAGACCACAATGAGCAGTTTAACTAGTAACCACACCTAAATGACTTAAATTTTTAATCCTTGAATACAACGGCAGATGAATAGCATGTGTGTGTGTTTCTTGTCACATCTTTTTCTTGCCATATTTACTCAAGATGCTTAAGCTTCACTCACTTAATATTCCAGACATTCTATCGTGTATCTCACTGTCATGTGTTGTCAACACAAATTCATATTCTGTTGCCTCTCCCACATTCAGAAATGCACAGAGGCATTAGCGCTTGTTTGCTAATCTTTTCTAAAGATCCTCGTTAGATAGTCTTCTTTTCTACTTTTGTAAAAGTATTTCTACCTTCCTTCTCCCTATCACATACATTTAGCAGCTTACTTAGGTTAGCGTGGCTTTTGCTATTTCTGTCTCTGATCTTTATTTATATTTTCAAGTAACACAATCCATATAAATATACACAAACAGAATAAATATATTTTCTGCTTAGAAAAACATTTAATATTTTAATATATAAATTCATTTATTTTTATCCCATACTTATTATTTTTATAAATAACTCAAGGTAGCACCAGAGCTCTGATGATGTAGTGATTAGAATGCAGTATTGCAGGCTAAATCTGCCCATAGTCTGGAGTTCGATCTTGACCAAACTCAAGGTTGACTCAGGCTTCCGTCCTTCCGAGATCAGTAAAATGAGGATCCAGATTGTTGGGGGCAATATGCTGACATTGTAAACCACTCAGAGAGTGCTGTAAAGCACTATGGAGTGGAATATACCATAAGTCTAAGTGCTATTGCTATACCTAACATTCCTTCTTCCTTTTATTTTTCCCACTATAACAACCCTATGAGATGGGTTGGGCTGAGAGAATGATTGACCCAAAGTCACCCAGCCAGCTTTTATGCATAAGGCAGACTAGAACTCATGCTCTCCTGGTTTCTGCCTGTTGCTTAACCACTAGATCAAACTGGCCCACTCTTTATATTTATTTGAAAAAAATATAAATATTTTGGAAAATATACAAAACTGTGTATTCATGTTTTTGTTGAATTTATAAGGTGGAATGCTGTACAGAGGTTGCAGTTATTAAGGTTAGAAATTCCCCTCAAAACAAAATTTATATAAAATTGGCATATCTATAAAAAATGTTGAGTCTCTAGAAAGAATGCAGAGAAGAGCAATAAAGATGAGTGGAGGCTCAAATGTATGATGAACAGTTGCGGGAATGAGGAATATCTAGTCTAATGAAGAGAAGGACTAGGGGTGACATGATAGAAGTCTACCAATATTTGAGGGGCTATTGACCTATTCTCCAAAGCACCTGAAGGCAAGAAAAGAAGTAACAGATGAAAGTTTAACAAAGTGAGATCCAAACTAGAATTAAGGAGAAATTTCCTGTTAGTGAGAACAATTAATCAGTGGAATGGCTTGTCTCCAGAAGTTGTGGGTGCTCTGTCACTAGAGGTTTTTAAGAAGAGATTGAACAGCCATTTGTCCAGAATGTTATAGGGTCTCCTGCTTGAACAAGGGGTTGGACTAGAAGACTTCCAAGATCCCTTCCAACTCTGTTATTCTGTATTATCCATCTCTACGATACATAAGCATCATCCAATATTTATTTGTTCAGAAGTTTAAAAGGATGTGAACTACTTTAAAATAATGTTGCTAGACACGAAAGGGGGTTTTCAACTGAAAGTGCCCACTACTGGGTGACAGAAGAGGTTATACAGGCCTACATTTTTGGATGGGCGAACACCTAAATAGGACCAAACCTGCCGGGAAATTTGTGGAGTCAATCATTAGAGAAAAAGATGAGTCAAAGCTGTATTATTACACTAACTGTTAAAATTTAGGCAGTGTTCCAAGAGATTCCTATAATCTGAAACAGATTATGTAAGTAGAGGAGGGATGCAGGAGAAATGTTGACAGCCAAAACATTATGACCAGGACTGACTCTGGCAAAGATCAAAGACTTCTAGCCTGATATGATGAAGATAATTCAACGCACTGAGGGCTGAAACACGTAGATTCTTCAAATATAATTCTGCTACTTTTTCTCTTCTTTGTGGACTTATATTTTAGGAAAGTCCCCTGAATAGATATGACAAGTTGGTTCTGACCAATGGTTGTCATAACTGCAACTCATCTTCTGATGTTGCTATCCTGAGTGTTGAATGTAGATCTGAGCATGCTGTTTTCATCAAACTAGTATTAGTAGCAGAAGGTAGAGCTCAAATAGAAAAATAGAATGTGGACATTTTGACCCTGAATCTGTAATCCCACCCTGCTCATCACCAAGCTCTGTAGCCAGCATGACTTTGTTCTCATGTAGATTGTTTAATTTAAAAACAAATTAAATAGGAATATGAGCCCCATTGGCATTTTTTTAAAAAATAAAGCCCATGCTTTGCTTGGAAATGTGGCCATCTGCCCAGAAAACAAAAAAGACAAAAACAAAGGAAAGTTGAGGTGAGCATTGCTAGCAGAACTGATAGAAGAATGGCAATAGATTCTGCTCAATGGGCATATTGTGATTGTTCACATATCCCGTCACAGGCATTTTTCAAGAATGCCAATAATATAGTTTCAAAATTCCAGATGTGTTCCCCAGACCCAGATATTCAGGAGTTCTTGATCTAGAGTCTTTTTCCTATTTAAATATTTTTCAGAACAGACATTAAAGTTTGTTTTCACAGCTTGTACCTCTTAGATTTTGATATCTGTTAAACTGGCTTGACTGTGAATTATTCTTAGTAACAGTCTTAACTGGGTGGGAGTCACACACATTGCACAGATACAACTCACATCCCTTGCTCTTTCCTTCCTTCACTCATTTAGTGACACTCAGCTTCTACCAAATGCATTTCACATTGCAAAGAAAACACTATCATTAGCTGTGCTTTTTTTGGCCTGCATGTGTGTGGTAAAATGTCTAGTAACAGTTGGCAAAACGTCTGCAGGGAGCGAAGTTCCCATGGCTAGATCTAAAGCTCAAATACTTGGAACAAATTAACACCAGCCAAGAAAGTGAGGTTAATTACTGGAACACTTGGAAGATGAAGTCTTTCTAATTGTGTGTATGTGTGTGTGTATGTGAGAGAGGGGAGGGGAGAAAGAGAGAGAGATGTCAAGCTTTTTTTTCTTTCTCCCTGTCATTTTGTTGCTACTAAAGCAGGTGATCTCAACCCAGGTTCCCAATCTAGAGAAGTCTTCTCTGTCTGGTCACTGCCACCAAAGGTTTTAGATGCTATTTCAAAGCTGGGAACTGGAGGCATAAAAAGCCTGCTATCCTTTCGTCTATGTTTTCTCATTAGTGGTTTTACATCACTGAAAGGCATCTTCATTGGAGGCCCAATATTCCAGCAACATGCTGCTTCAATCTAGGCAGGCTTTTGAAAAAGCAGAATACATACAATCCAAGAACACAACCCTTGACTTTCCTACTATATTCTCTAGAAAATGACTCCATAAATCTTGCAGACTCTGCTAGCACATGCCTTTGGTATCGTTTGAATGGCAGAAAATTACTCACTTAACCACACTTATGTTGACCTTTGAAACAGAACTGTATGAAATAATATAATTTATATCTGGGTCTGTATATCACATAGAAATGGAGCCTACACTACTTGGGATTTATTGAATAATGCTGGATTTCAAAGCAGCCTGTGTCCTGTGCTTTGGAGAAATTGATACAAATTCAGAATTGGATGAAATTAGGTTTGCAAATGTTGATAGAAGAGGAGAAGGATAAAGATAATATTGAAGTTCATGGATATGGTAAGGCTCACTGAATATTTTGGAATATTTTATTGGTTCTGTGAACCTGGAACCCTATTCCAATTTTCATTGAGTTTCTTTGTTGTAATATGCATAGGGTAGCCTACAGGGTTGCCCTGTAAATGGCCTAAATTGACATCACATTGGACCCATAGTAAACATTATAGGCAATGTTGATTAGCTTTATTTTGAACCCTTTGAATTAGTAGTAATTGTTGTTTTGTTATTTTGCAGCAGTCCCATGATCACATGAATAAAATTCATATGCTTGTCAACTGACTCATATTTATGGCGGTTGCAGTGTCCCAGGGTCATGTGATTGCCTTAGGTGTCCTTCTGACAAGCATAGTCAATAGGAAAGCCAGATTCACTTAACAACCATGTTACTAACTTAACAACTGCAGTGATTCACTTAACAACTGCGACAAGAAAAATTGTAAAATGGGGTAAAATTCACTTAATGTTTCCCTTAGCAACCAAAATGTTGGGCTCAATTGTGGTCGTAAGTTGAGGTTTATCTGTACTGGATCCTACCACAAAAGGAGAACTGAACAGTTTGTAAATTCATCTGTTCTTGGGTATGGGATATCTAAGGTTGATTTTCCCAATTATGTCCCCTTTAAATATGTTGGAATTCAACTACTGCAAATCTGGCTATTATAATTCCAAACACACAGGGGGAAATTACATCCTCTCTCATTTATTGACTCTTCACAGTGAGAAGTATATTTGAAAAAAATATTGCTAGGTAATCAGCACTGCGACATTAAAAATAATATGCATAAGAGATGGAATCATTCTCTATTATTGGTTCTGTTTGTGCAATATGCTTAATGGAACACAAAGGGTGATTTGTGTTGTGCAAACTCCAAAACTGAGTTATTTGACCTGGTCAAATAATCCTGAGTTAGATTTAGCCCCATAGACCTGATTTGTCTAGGGTTAAAATAACTTCCCTTAGTCACCCACTTGACCTCCTCTCCCTTACCACGCAAGCTACTTTCTGATGAATTAACTATTCCTTCCCAAGGTAATGATTGAAATACTGTCTTTAAAAAGCCTATGAAAATCAAGGTTCTCTAAGCACTTTTGTCTCTGTGGTCAAACGTTTTCAATTCACCTTCCCACATGTAGCCGGACTCTACCACAATATATCTTAATTAACTGAATTTACAAGATCATAGAACTAGGTTAAAATTTTCCATATTTCACCAATACGTTTTCACAACTTTTTAAGATTTATTTATTTTATTTTTTTGCTGTTGCATAGATTACTTTGAAGGGAAACAAAAAAAAGGCAGGAAGTGCAGGAAAAATATACTAGCCTTCTTTACAGAATCTGAGAGGATCAAAACAATGGCCTTTGGAATTTTGATCAATATCACAAGTGTTTTCTATTGGTGATTAGGATCTGTACAAACCCAAATATTGTGACTTGGATACTTAAATGTGAAATATGAGAAGTGATTACTATTTAGAATACCAATTTGATTTAACTTGGAGATTTAAGAGAGAAAGCAATCTTTCAAGTGATATTACCCTGAAATATAAAACAGTGCTATGAATTTATCCATATACCCATAAAATAACACATTGGTAAAACTAAATCTGAATTATATGGAATATACTTAACTTTTTAATGCCTAATTTGTAATCCCTTCCTGGTAAGCTCAGCTATCACTGATCTGATTCATCTCTATGAATATCACCATTCATCTCAGACTTGACTAGATCATTGTCTTCATCAAACACTTGATATAATAACTCCACTATGGATTATACGAATATTATTTTGTCCTCAAACATATCTAATAAGACATTGCACATAAATCTGAAACTATGAAACTATGAAACTCATACTTAAAAATGCTTAAAAGAATATAGCCAGTCCTTGTTTATTGACTACTTCAGTTAGTGACCATTTGCAAATACAAACGCAATAAACAAAAATAAAAAAATCATTTTTCAACCAATGTTCACATTCATGACCAAATTCAATGAGTCTGACAATAATGTATGTTAGAGCAAAAGGGACACTGGTATAGCTATTTGAGAGAACTTTATCTGAATGAGACTGTGAAGATCACTGGAGGCTGTTGTCTACTGATGATTTGCCCTATATCAAAGTCAATGGGTCATCTCACACTGCTTGTTTTAATAACTATTTCTAGTAGCTTTGTTTCAACAGAAATAAAATTGTGACATGTATTAATTTGGGCTACAGTCATTAAAACATATTGCTAATTGGAAATTTGGTTCTTACTATTAATGAATGGAAAACCCTTACAGACTTTTAACAGAAAAAAAGAAAAAAATCAACTTATGATTTTTGGTTTGATAATTAGAAAAAGTAGATTGTGGGAAGAAGGAAATTATGATGTAACCTTATAGAAACATGGTAAAATCTAAATACATTTATAATTGCTGTTAAGATCAGAAGCCATTGTTGTTGTTTTTCTTTCTTTTCTACTTTTCCATTTTTATTTCCACTTCACTTATTACTTTTCTTTATCCATCACTGTTTTTATTCTGCTGAAAACCTCTTTAATAAAAATATTTTTTAAAAAATAAAATTTGATTCTTACTGCATTAACATTTCATCTGACCAGTTTGTACAGTCAGCAAAATCTATTGCTAAATCGGCCCATAGATTGCAATATTTCAGATAGGCAAATATTTGAAAGTTTTTTCATTGTAATAAGCAAAGGAATGATTTCTAAAAGCATGGGGAGGGGAAATAATGCGATTGAGAAGAAGGACCAATTGAGAAACTGCTACTTTATGAATAACTCTTTTATTCTTCATTCAGTTGATTTAAACTGAAATCAATGTCAGAAAATATTTTAACATACATTTCTGCATAGTTACATTATCATGACATCAGAAAGAGATTATAAAAACAAAATCATTTAAGGATTGTAAGAAGAAAACCAGTGCTTCGAAAATGTGTTTTTGGAATAATTTCCTATTTCTTAGATCTCCAACCTTTTGGGCACCAGGGACCGGTTCCATGGAAAAAGGTTTTTCCGCGGACTGGAGAGTGCGTGGTTTTGTGTGCTGCCTGCATCCCATGGATGGAGCTGTGCTTGTTTGTGCAGATCTGTTACTGGCATGCTGTGGCCCGGTACCGGTTCACAGACCAGGGGTTGGGGACCCCTATCTTAGATCACAAACTGAGCTATGTGTCTCTACAGGCCTATTTAATCCAGATATTTCACTGCTAATATTGGGTATTGAAAAAATTAACCTCATTACTTTCCTTCTCTGCATGTATGTTCTTCACAAATTATAAGTAGCAGAGCTTTATTTCTGGATTTCTCCTAGTCTGATTCCCAAAGTGTATCTTTTCATTTTTCTGGCATGACAATTTGAAATCTACTTCCTGAAAAAAATATACAAAATACTTACAATTTAGATTTCATTCCAACTTTTCAAAACCATGAAAACAATGGAGCCACATATTGAGATTAATATGAAAAAGGCTATAGTGGATTTGCTCCATTAAAAAATATCCTAGCCATGCACTCTAGCCATGCACTTTCATTGTGGTAGCAGAGATCCAGAAATTCATCTACTGTATATCCCAGAAAGGTCCTAATTCTGAAAGTTTTTACCTTGAATTCCTATGTATGTATGATTCTGACTGGTTACCTCAACCTGCAGAATGAGGAGGTAATTATGATTGCCTCAAGCTCCATGAATAACATGCTGAGTGGAGGATTTGAAGACATATAACAAGTCACCATGTGCAAAAAAAAACCAGTATGAACTTTTCATTAATACACGTTGTTGTTGTTCAGTCACTAAGTTATGTCTGATTGACTGTGACCTCATGAATCATAGCATGCCAGGCCTCCCTGTCTTCCGCTGTCTCGTGTTCATTGTGTTGATGACAGTATCTAATCATCCCATTCTCTGCTGTCCCCTTTTCCTTTTGCCTTCAATCTTACCTGGCTTGATTTGGTAGATTTCTATCTGTGCCACTAGTACAGACGGTGGTTTTGGTAATGTTTGATTTCCCATAGGAATTTGTTTCAGCAATATTTAGATCTGACACATATGATACTACACAGTCTCAGTGGTCACGTAGATGCTGAAAGCCTGTTTAATCAATATATTTAAATATAATTTCTCCACCTGATATAAATCAGTCTGTTTGTTCTAAGGGGATTAAAAGATGGACAGATGGACAGATCTACCTGCTGCATTTAGCCATCATATCTGTTTCTAGGCTTAATGTGGACAATCAGTGAAATGGCTTGTCTCCAGAAGTTGTGGGTGCTTCATCACTGGAGATTTTCAAGAAGTCATTGGACAACCATTTGCCTGGAATGGCATAGGGTCTCTTGCTCAAGCAGGGGGTTGAACTGAAAGGCCACAAAGGTCCTTTCCAACCTTGTTATACTATGTTCTATGTTTTAATAAAATTTGCATTGAATCTATATTTTTTCTCTTTCATTTTTTACATTTTACTATGTAATTCTCATAGATTTCAAGATACCACTTCGTGTCTGCAGGGATGAAAATTTGGGGTCCTATAGAGCCTTTGGGAAATGAGTGATTTATATATTCTGAGGAGCATTTCTGTATACAGTGACAAAGAATTTTGCAAAGCCATGTCAGGCACATGAAAATAGATTGTTTTGAATCAATCCATTGATGTTTTTGAAACATAAAACAGGAACATAAATAAGAATGCTGTGCAGACTTCCAAAGATGTCTTGTTCAAAAGGAGACCCAAGGTTAAAAATGCATCCTTGATTATTTTGGGAAATGACAAGACAAGCCATAGATTAACTGTGTGATCCTATCCATGTCTAATCATTGAGTACAGTGGTACAGTATTAACTCTCAGAGGAATACAGTATGTAAAATTTTATCACTGCAACAAATTTGCTCTAGTGGAGTGTGGTTGAACTATGCCATCTCCTTACAGTAATTAATCTGCAAAGTGAAATATAATTGATCTATCAATTCTCCTTAAAGTACTGTGCCAATCTCAGGACTGTTTAATCAAGCCTCAGTTTATTGGCTTTCCAGTGTCTGTGGACATATACAGAGTTTACTGGCTTAAGAAATGTACCTCCTCATATGGCTGTAGAACAGCTTTCCCCAATTTGTTGACCAATAAATAAGCTAAACTGCATTCCCCATAATTGCTAGCCAGCATCATCCCTGGTGTTGTTGATTTGGGACATAATTGCAATTGGGAGGCACCAGACTGAATAATACTATTATTACTGGAGCTATAAATCCCAAAATTTAGTCCATAGACCATTCTTGATTTGCAAGGGTAACTTAGGTGGTTCTTAGACAGAAAAGAAAATGTAGTTATAACATAATCCTTTGTACCTCTTATGTATCATATTTTATGTTACATTATTATTTGCAAATGTTTGTGATGGTTGCAATATGTATGCGAGTGAGCATAATAAGTTATTAGAAATGGGTATATGATTAATACCATTTGATATATACATTTGATTTCCATCAGCCCTAGTCTATGCTAAACAAGTCTAAAATTGCTTGCTTATGTGATACTCTGAAAAATAGTACTGAGCAGATCCACTTAAAGAAAAAAATGGGAACCATTGCTCTAGAATCTACCTTCTATCCCCTCAGAATATGTGGATCTCCTTTGATCCCCAAATCTCCATAGAAAAAATATCTTCCTTATACAGAAAGTCTATTTTAGTTCTCATTATTCTATTTCTTTAAAAGCAAATTTAATCAAATATTTTCTGGGTTTTATAATTACCTTCATGTGAATGTAATTTCCAGCCCAACAGCAGATTCTTTATCAGAATGATGCATTCTGTATTTGTCCTATTAGACTCTGCTGACAGGATATCCTGGGCCAGTGTGACGGATGTGGCCTGTGGGATCGCTAAATGTTATACCCTAAGCTGTTCATTTTATATCATATGTATGGAGATACCCACATGTCTCATTTGAGCTAAGCATCATTTGGATGGAGAAAAATTATATAAGTAACAGTAAAAAATAAAATCAACAGTTATGTTATGTAATAAGTAACTATGTATCTGCCAGTATGTAAATGCCCATCTGGGCTGTATGTCATCTAGAGGAGGAGGAGGAGGAGGGACATTGTAGTGAATTCTCTCCACCTCAAAATGCTCCCACCTGATATGGGTAAAGAGATAGAAACTGTGGACAGGGAAATCAGTAGGAATACGTCTGTTTTGTGCAGCCCTCAAACAGAGCCAGAAATAATGTATTTCTGAAGCACACAAAGAAACATAATCTCTCATTGAGAAGGGAGCTTACTTTTACATGAGAAAATGCAGGATAATTTAATGCCTAAGCCACAACACCATAATGATGTCTTCATTTAGGATAGTATTTGATGGAGCATTAAATTAAACCAAGCTGCCTTTTATGATATCTGAAAACTGATGCTTGTCTCATTCTTCAAAGACTCTATCTTCTTCCATACCTGTACCAAACTTTGGACATAGGATAGCTCTATTCAGCCTGACCCATGGATCTCTGGACCTGCTGGTAGGAGGGCCCAACAGTGGCAGGAAACATTAGCAACCTAATAAAAAATTGCTGTTCTAAGCTTAAAAGACAGTACCAATGAAGATACAAAAAAAAAGTACATTCAGCCTGAAAAACCAAGTATCATCCAGTGGGTTTAGAATTGGGGCCTAACCCAAAACAGAGTTAGAAAAGTTGTTACCTAAAAATTCAAATTGTAACTTTATTAGAAGCCAGTGTGTAGCTTAATGATTCTGCCATGGTTTCCAAAAGATGTAGTTACTTGGTCTTGTCTTTTTTTAAAAAACATTCACCTTAGTTACTTCCTACTATATTTGGGTCCTTTCCAGTCTTGCTTGCTTGTTCATTTATTGCATTTATAGATTGCAGCATCTTGAGACTCACAGCAGTTTATTTTACTTAACCAAACATCCGTTAGTCCCTCCTATTTATTATTTATTATCTAATAAATAAATAACATCTCTCATTTTGACAGCCACTGCTTCTTCTGCACCCTCCACAGGAGATTTCTACTTTTGTCATTTCTCTCTTTCTCTTCTTCTTTTTTAATTAATTTTTATTAAGGATTTTTTGCAAAGTAAAAACATTTATAGAAAAAGGAAACTAAAGGAAAGTAAAAGAAAAGTGATGAGAAGAGAATAAATAAAAGAAAAAGAAGAGAAAGAGAAAAGAGAAAAAGACAAAACGCAATGACTTTTGATGTTCTTTACAGCAGTTATAAAAGCATGTGAATTTTATCCTCTTTTTCTAAGATTACATCAAAGCTCCCTTTTTTCCATTCTTTACTCTTTCTAATTGGGCAACAAAGATTTTGCTTCTTAAACGCTTTTGGATGTATGTGATAGATTTTTGGCTGCTAATCACAAAATAATCTGTAATTTAATTGATCATATATCATTTTATAGAAATCTCCTGTTCTTACATAATAGCAATGTATACCCTTCTGTACTTATTGGCTATGCTGCACACATGAAAGAAGCATATGACAACATGGAACTGTTGTTGAAGCACATCCAGTACACCAAGTACAACTGGAATGTCTGTGGAGATCTAAAAGTCATGGCTCTGCTGCTTGAAATACAGCTCAAATATACCAAATGCTGCTGTTACATATAAAGTCACATTACATTAAAAGGAAATGACCACTCTGAAATAATTTGATTCCAGAACAGAAAATTGTGGCACACGAACCACTTATTGACCCGACAAAGGGTCATCACATAAAACCTCATCACATAAAACCTGGACTGATGAAAAATTTTGTGAAAGCAATGAACATGGAAGTTGAAGCTTTTTGTTATTTGAGACAGATGTTTCCAAGAATAACTGATGCCAAGATTAAAGAAGGCATTTTTGTTGGTCCACAGATCAGATACGTCATTAATGACAAGCGGTTGGAACAGGGGTGTCAAACTGCCGGCCCGCGGGCTGGATGTGTCATGCCGAAACCGTGCCCATCCCATTGCCGGCAATGGGGAAAAAGTCACGATATGTCGCGACACATCACATGATGTTGCGAGTTTGACACCCCTGGGTTAGAAGATCTGTTAGTGAGGCCAGAGAAAATTGCCTGGAAAACATTCAAGGATGTCATTGAGAATTTTCTTGGCAACTACAGAGCACCAAGCTACATTCAACTGGTTGACAAACTTCTTACAGCATACAAGGACATGAAGTGCAACATGTCACTGAAGATCCACTTTCTACATTCAAACTTAGACATTTCGCAAAAATCTAGATGGCTACTTTCACCAGGACGTTGCCACAATGGAAAATCAATATTAGAGCAACTCTAATCCATCAGCTGGCTGACTATTGTTGAACACCGTGGCAAGATGCAGCAAAACATTTTTGACCCTGTTGAACTCATGCAGCCTGTCGGAAACATTATGCAATTAAATACATTATACTCATTAAAAGTTAATTTCATATTTCTCAAGATTCCTGTGTCTATAGTCATTCTGAAATTATATTTGTGTTCAGTTTGAAGGGATCTATTATAATCACTAACATTTTTCAAGAAGGAAAACTTTCAAAAAAAAATTTGTTGTCCAGTGTTGTCAAAACCATAAACCACACGTGCATTTTTTCCCATTTTTGACAAAAATTCCAAAATGTGTTTCCAATTCCTAACAAAAGCATTATTGTCTTTTCTCTAATTAAACAGATCATTTTTACCACTTCACATTCTGTTATTTTCATCAACCATTCCTCCACTGTAGGTATTTCAAGTCTTCTGTCTTTCTGCATACAATAATCTCACCGAGGTTACTGTATACAAGAACAATTGCCCATAATTATTTTCTCGTTGTTTCTCCATTGGTACCAGGAAGAAAAGTTCTGGCTTCAGTTGAATATTAGTCTTCAAAAATTTTTGTATTACTGTAAGTATTTCAACCCCAAAAATCATTAATAGTTAGCCGATATGAATTGTATTGTCCTAACTATTGCACACAACGCAGCATATCAGCAAAAAGTTCAGATGATGATCATGATTATTCAATTGTACCAAAACCCCTTTTGTTCATGCCTCCAACTCACCTATACATTCAAATGAGCAGAGCAACACTCCTTCCACATATACATTTTCCACATTTTGCTGCTAATGGATTTGGTGTTTATAAACTGTACCATCTCCTCCCCAAACCACACCCTTTTAAATTACTCTGATTTGTTTTATTGTTGCTTTAAAAGTGATTTTCCATTTTTTAAAAAAAATCTTGCTTCTATTGTTTATTTGGTTTTTTTAAAAAATTTGTTGAGCTTTTATGTATGGGCTTGTTTTAAATAAATAATTTATTACTTCCCCACAAAATAGAACTTTAAAAAAAAAAAAAGATCTGAATTTGTTGCACACATGCAGGATTAATTAGTGTGACATTTGGGTGGGGTTGATTGTAGCTGTTAGCACAAGCAAACATAGTTAACATATTAAACTCCAAGTCCTTATTTTGTGGATGAGTGGTGGAAACTGCAGCCAAATGGTCACATAGAAGCAACAGTCAAGGTTTTGTCAATAAGGAATTGAGGGTACATAATTGATCAATCAACTCAGCACTAAGTGGTAATTCTGAGTGGTCTTCAGTTGAGGCTCTGGAGTGTTGGATCATCAGGCTGTCAAAGGAATATCAAAGGAAAATTATTGTTGAGAATGTGAATGAATATTTTGCATGTTCATTACTAAAATTACATGAAAGATGCCCAGATCTAAATTAGCACCATCAGGGAGTGAATACAAAGAACTGAATGGAGGTTACTTTGAAAAAATAAAAAATATCATGAGAATCAAACAGCATTGCAGGGGTGGAGGTATTAAGAACTCAGATGTAAGATTAATAATCTAATAAAAATATGTCATCCTTTTTTAAGATTGATCTCTATACTAAAAGAGAGCAAGGTAACCACTGTAACACATATTGAAGAGAGAAAGATTTGAATTATACAGTAGTATTTAAGCAACAAGAGAAACGAGAACTCTGGGAAAGCATCACCCCAAGTTAGAGCAAGTATTTCCTTCAGGCCAAATGCACAGATGATCAGCAATATGATATCCAGCCCAGACTGGAGTGTGCTGGCTGAGCCCTGATGGAAACTTCCTCCCAGATGGAGAGTGAACACAACAGTCTCACCATAATGTCAGTGATGGCACTCTATGCACCACTGCAAAGGTTGATTTTTGGTTTTCTTAAGAATGAGAAGAACATCAGAAGAATAGATTACATCATCCCACAGCCCCTTGCCATCCTACTTCTGATCCTCTGATAAGGGCTCTTTTGCAAATACTGAAGAAAGGAAAATATGAAATACCAAGTAGGAAATCAAATTCAAGGGTATAGGAGTATTCAGGAGGAAAAAGAAAAGAGGAATCCAAAATATTTGTTTGCTTTTTTTTTCCTTCATGAAAATAATTTAACCTTTATCTCCACAATTGTTTTCATTTACAATTGACATAAATATAATGAAACCTTGTGTTTTAGCTGGCTGAAGATCTTTCATTATATATATGTATATGTATATGTATGTATGTGTGTGTGTGTGTGTGTGTGTGTGTGTGTGTGTGTGTGTGTGCGCATCACCCAGCTGGGTGATCTTACTATATATATAGTAAGTGTTTTCCAGTGAAACCGGTCTAATAGAACACCTGGTCTACTACTATGATTACTTTTGCCTTTCATAATCCTTTTCATAATTCCTTTACTTTTCCTTTCACCGGAAAACACTTACTATGTATTCTCCCTGGTTCAGCTGACAGAAGTGAGGAGAACCCGTGGCCTAGAGGTTAATACAGCTGCCTAACATGCAAGCAGCCCAGGTTCGAATCTTGGAAGGGTATGGCTAGCTGATGAGAGCTAAATAGCTCAAAATAGCTATACTAGTCTCCCTTTAATTCTTTGTTGGCAAAATCTAATTTTATATGTGTGTGTGTGTGCGCGCGCGCCAATGTTTACTGAATGACAACTTTTATTATACTCCATGGCTGATGTAGATACTTGTAAAATGCTGGTTTTGTTTTAGTACAGATTTCATATTCTAGCATTGGTTAAAGTATAGTGGAATCATATTTTATCAGGCTATTATAAATACTTTCCTATATTTGTTTGTTTGTTTATTATTTATTTATTTATTAAATTTACTTGGCACCCATCTCACTGCAAGGCAACTTTTCATGTTCTCGTTATTCACTTATAAAAACTGCTCTGATTGCTAAGGAAATCTAAATGTGTTTATGGATTGGAAAAGTGTTTATCACTGTAGAAAAATAATGCTAGTAAGTTGACGAGCTACTGGTGGTTTTCTCCATCCACCGAGGATTATCAAGTGGTGTTTTTTTTTTCTTATCACTCCAGGACATTTTATACATAAGAAAAATCAAAATCAGTAAACAACAGGAATTCAGTTCACCCTTGCACAATCACCACCATTCCACCATTAAGTCTGTAGCTAAGAATTCCTTGTTAACAACCCTCTGGTGTTTCTGCTTCACCAAGGAAACCAAATGAATTGCTTGCAGTGTTGCCTGTTACCATTGCTATCTTGAACTTTTGAATTTCTAAATACTTCAGAAACAAAGAAAGGAGAAAGCAAACCAATAAACAGAACATAAAAGCTGTTTAGCGGGTACATAACAAAGCAAAATACAGTCATTCATTCAAGGGTTTTCTTTTGCATTTCACAAATTAAATTAGAAATTACTTTTCAGCCAATTGAAGTTCTTTGATAAGTGTAAGAAAGCAACTCTTGTCTATAACCAGCTGGAGTGTACATGGGAAGAAAATTCCAGGAAAGAATCAGTTCTGTGTGGACATTCTAAGGCAAAATTATCTTCTTATAGAGAGGAAGAAGTAATTGAAGCAGGTTTTTTTTTAACCTCAGTTTGAGAATGAGCAGAGCTGGAGCAAAATGAAAATAATGTTACAGCAAAATTCATACTGACCCCATTTCTCAATCACTCCATAACAGTTTGTGAATGTTCTTACTTTTCTTATATACCAGGAAGGTATATATATTATATAACAGCAGAGCTATAATCATATTTTCCAAACATAGTTTGAACTCAGTGAGAAGAACTGTAAAATCTGAAATAATTTTAGAAAAAAAAATACAAGAAAGATTATCTTCCTTTTTAAATTGTTTAACTGTGTTTAGCCCTGCCTTTTTCATCTAAAACCTAAGGGAACCTAATACCACAGAAAATGAAATAAGTGCAATATGTTAAAAAGAGTAATAAAGTCAGTAAAAGGTTCTCTTATCTTACAATGTAAAACAATTCCTGCAATAAAAAAGACAAGATGAATAAAACAGTGAGTTTTCAAGATTTCAAATTTCATAAACAGTATGATTTCCAAATGATACCTTCAATTCCTGAATCAGTAGCATGCTCCAAGGTGAACAACTGAAATGATATATGGCTAGAATGCTGAAAGGATCCAACATTGAGGATTTTCAGAATCTGATAGCATTAAATACTCTTTTGAATTGGACAGCCTCTGCATGATCTCTTCCTCTACAGCTGCCAGAGACATCACTTCTTTGCTGTCTGAAAATCATACATACATACATACATACATACATACATACATACATACCACCTTGTATATGTCTATTGCCTGGATCAAGAATTTCAATAGCTAGAATTTACACTAAGAAATTAGGCCGGACTTCTACAGGTATGCTACTCATAAGTCTGCATTAATTAGGGAAACTGAACTGTTGGTTGACTCCAGGTGTCTACCAGTCTAAAGTTAACATAGAAAATGCAAAAACTACAATACAAGGGCAATTCATCAGGATGCAGCAAAGTGTAATACAAAAGGTTTCTAGGAAGAATATCTTTGCCCTGACATAAGATTGAACCCTGAACCACTAAATTGGGTGAGTTGGCCCAGGGCAAAAGGTGAAACTTAGCCACTTGGGACCCACATTACTTGGGAAATTAACTAATTAGGAACTTACGTCCGTGACGTCAAAATAGTTTCTAGTTCCACAGCTGGCATGGCACTAGCTAGGTTAGTAGAGAATCAGAGGGCTAAAAAGGTCAGCCCTTCCATGACAACTGTTCCTTTCCCATTCTTTTTTTCCCTCTTTCTAGGCTCAGGATACCCACAGAATTCAAGCAGACTTGGGGGAAAAAGAATTCATTGGTTGTTGGGTTTTTTCCCCCTCTCTCTGTGTAATTCACAAAAAGGAAGGACCACTTCCACTCTGTGTAATTGTTAATTATATGAAAGGAAGTTGAATAATAATTAGAACCATTGGCATCCTCTTAATTCCCATATTAAATTATTGGGGTCATTAGTTGTCTGTTTATGACTCTCAAAGGAAGCTGTGCTAAGCGTAGATTTTATTAGTAATCTGATGACAAAAAGCCATTGAACATCTATATTATCATGTTCTCTCCATGGAATATCAGACATGCACTCTCTAGTGAGTGTGGTTTGCAGGAATAAGCCTTGAGTTTAGGATGTGCACTTCAGTGTAAAATATTTCTTATTCCAAAATGTGGATTTTATCACAGTCTCTTGTCACCCATTCATCTCAGTTAATGTCAACCCCAATGTAAGATTCTTTAATGGTAATTATTAATAACTATTAATACTTCTGTAGGATAAATTTCAAACTGAAAAAAATATAATTCTGAAACCCAGGAGCATAATTTGATGCCATATTGAAGCAGTCCTATTCCCCAGACTTTCTAAAAGATGCCATTCAATTATAATTTTTAATATGGCCAAAGGAAGACAAGGTGAAATACTTGGGAGAAATCCTATTAAATTTATTTCATTAACCTCCTCCTTTTTTGTCCTACCCTTCTAGTTTTTTAGAATGTGACCCTAACTTACTTGCACCTCCTCCAATTGCACAACTCTTGATTTCAAGTAGCTATTATGCTCTACCAGAAAAAAATCATTTCTCCCTATTTACATTTACTCCTGGGCTCTCAGAGTTCCTGAATTATCAGCATTTCTTTCTGGGTTCAGATTCTTGCTAGGGTGTATTAGACACAGTTGGAGAACCTTCCTCCATATTACAACCTAGGAGTAGAATCACATGTATTGTCATGGGTTGACTGAAGACAGTTTAAAGCTAACATAGAAAATGTTAGACATTTTGCCCATATTATCTCCAGTTCTTTTGCTGCCTTTGTCAAAAGATAACATGGTACCTCTGTTCCATGCACATAATCTAATATTGGTTGAAAAATACTGTCTTTTAAAGAAGCATCATCCAAATCAAAGGCACGTAACAGTTTTGTCCTTCAGTACATTCCTTCCATTCATAGTCCCCGTGTTTACTATCTGAGGTAACCAATACCTATTGACATTATAGGGTGTGCTCTGCTCCTCCTCATTGGTATCGGATTCATTTAAGTTCCTTCCATCACCTGCCACTTGAACCTTTTTCTGAATTAGCAACACAGGGAACTGAATCAGAGATTTTCTACAGGCAAGGCAGCTGTTCCGCCATTGAGCTATGACAACATCTTTTCCTCCTCCCCATATCTCATCCACCCCGAACCCTTATGAAAAATCAAGGATTGGTTAAAAGTAAAGACATCCAGAATAATATTTCTATAACACTCTCATCTATTTTTTCCCCCTGCAGCTACATAACCTCAAGCATTATGTGTAGGACAACTATTAATCTGGGAAGGGAGGATCTGAAATATTCTTCACCCGAAAGGAATAAGAGGTAAACAATTTTTTTTCTGTACAAAGGCCTAATTATGCTTGCCTGCCCTACTGGGAAAGAATGAGGATTGCATGGACACAAAGTGACTTGGCTCTCCCTTTCATCCCATTCCCCTCCAAGCAACCATGCTGAAACAAGGTAGCTTGGTGTAGGGGGTAACTTCAGACAAACCGGGTTTTTTTTTTTATCCTTTTCTGTTTCTGCTGGGCATTCTTCGGACAGATTTCAAAAGACTGTGTTGCTAATGAAAAACACACTGGCTGTTAAAATTAAGTTAACTCCTTTTATATATATTTTTTTTTAAAAGAGAAAAGATGAAGATGAAGAAGAAAAGGAAAAAAAGGAAAGTCCCTCTTTGATTTCATTGGTATAGATATTAGAACCACATTGTTCATCAAGATACGTTTGGCCTTACAAAAATACACAGTAGTTCTTATAAGCACGGAATCAGTGGTTTTATATAGAATCTCTTTCTCCTCATTATTGGGGGAATAAAAACCTGGGGGGATGGCTTAGAAAATATTGTGTTGAAAGATGACTTAGAGAATTGTTTTCAATATGCAAATATTTTGTAGCATATTTGAAGCAGGAATGGGAGGAAAAAATGGAACTATTTCTTTGTGTTGAAATATTTGTATGTTGCCTGCTCCAACCATGTGGCTTTAGGTGGCTTAGTTACAAAATCCACTCACAATATTCAAACAAACCATTAAACTCCAGCCACATAAATCTTCAAGAAATAATATAAACAAATAACATTCTATGCATCTTTGAGATTTTTCAGTTTGCTAGCTTCTGTTGATAGAATTGGACTAAACCATTCCTATCATACTTATGTTCAGTAGATCAAAAAAATAGTGATGAAACGCCATGTGTTTGTTTGTGTGTGTGTGTGTGTGTGTGAGAGAGAGAGAGAGAGAGAGAGTATGTGTGTGTGTGATATCATTATGTGTATACAAGGGGAAAGCTTATGTTGCATCACTGTGACACAGCTTTCATCATTTGTCCTCCCTTAACTACCCTCCAGATGACTCCAATAGAATGTTTTGTGACGCATTGTTTTTGTGTTAGCATTGAGTAACATCAAAGGAGTTTTATTAATTACGGTATTTGGCTAATATGTTCAAGCAGTATGCTAGGCTCTCTTAAGGATTCTCCCCTCCTTCCCTCCCCCCCCCGTATGTTAATTTGGTACTCTTCAGAGAGAATAACAATAAAATGAGAAAAAAGAGGGTATCTTGTTTCTCTTACCTGTTTCCTAGTGGGCAGTAGATGGGTCTAAACCTCTCCTGTTGTGATTTCTACAAGTCCTGCTGCTCATAAATTTCTCATGCTCCTTACTTCTCTGCTTCTGTATAACATATGTAGGACATTTTTTATCCAGGAGGCTTGAAACATTTCTTGCTTTAGCAAATGTGTAATACAGCATAAAACTTCCGGTGGTCAGAATGTTCATTTTTCTAAAACTGCAAATGCCGCTGCTTAGCAATAACCATGATCTGAAATTCATATAATTATTGAAAGAGGGTCTCAGGGGCAATCTTATCATTATTGGTAACCTGAGGCTGTTCTTTCTCCTTAAAATGTTTTCATTATAATCCTCTCCAGGGGTCATTATTAACAACTGTAAAGGTTCAATAGATGGTATTGATCACTTATGCAGTGGTGGGATTCAGATATGTGAACAACCGGTTCTCTGTGTGGATGCCGCTTCCAGAAGTCCATTCTGGGCCTGGGCAACAAAAAAGTAGCTATTGGTTCTACCAAAGTGGTGCGAACCGGCTGAATCCCACCACGGGGCTTATGTCCAAAATGCTCAGGGACACTTTAAAGTTTTGGTTATACCTTCGCAAACAGGGTACATGGATAGCTGAATAACTTTATAAAGAACTATTTGTCAAAGAAAAATCCAATGCAATTCATGATTGTTTTGCATTATGTGTATGTATGTATGCATCTTTTTAATCCGAGTGCAGAGCGCAGTGGCTCACATAGTTAGAACCCTGGGTTGAAAATCAGCAAGCCCACATTTGAGACCTAAGTGCTACTGCGTGGCGGGGTCAGCTCCTATCATTTGCTCCAGCTCCTGCCAACCTAGCAATTCAAAAGCATATAATTGCAAGTAGATAGATAGGTACCACTTCAGTGGGCACATTCATGGGGACAAGAAAGGAGCCCCCAACTGGGCATCCCCTGGGCAACAGTGAAGTCACTGGCTAATTCTTTCAATCTTTGGACACAAACGTGAATGTGTTCTAGTGCAACACTAGGATTTTCTAAAGCACAAACTTTGTGCAGCATCAAAAATGCCCAAGATTGAAGCAAGAAGCAATATACAGCAACTGTGTTTCATATCAACACATCAACATACAACCACCCCTATAGTGGACTAATAGAGAAATTTGGAACATAAACTACCATCTAGAGAAGATCTTTGGAATCCGGCCAGACATATACCTTTTTGGGATCATCGCTTGTATTCCGGTATCAGGAAGTCAACCTCACTATAAAATATACCTGTCAGTCAGGCCACATTCCTTCCTTTACTTACCTCTGAGGTTCCACCTAATTGCTTTGCAGTTTTTGTGCCTTGGTGATAACACAGAGTGAGCAGTGGCACAGGCAAATCTCAAGCAGTATTCAGCTGAGGGAGCAGTATTCATGTCAGGGGATCACACACACACACACACACGTACACAGACAGACACACACACACACACACACACAGAGAGAGAGAGAGAGAGAGAGAGAGAAGGAGATCCTGCTGCTGCTGCTGACATCAAAGCCATCCCAACCAGCTGGAATCAATATGCCAGGCTGGGTTTTTACTTATTCAGGGTGGAGCACTCTCCCAAAACCATGATTGTAGGAATCCTAAGGATAATGTAATGCCATAAAATCAATATATAGCACTATTCCCATCATTATAGAGCAACTTTCAAAATGTGTGGTGCTTGGGCAAGCACAGAACTAAGTTAAAGGTAGCTTAAATCGCTTTGAAAAGGAAAAGGAAAAGATTGATTGTCTGCTTCATATAACTCTAGTTCAAGTAAATCTCTCTTCCAAATCTCCCAAACATTTACACCCAGAAAATGCAAAGCCTGGGAGACAAAACTTCTGAAAAAATGGGAAATTTCTTTCCAATCCCAAATAAAATTCATCCATATATTGCAGCTTGTTGAAATCTGGCTCGTAAGTGTGAAATTTTCTATAGACACAGTGACTATATGTCCTTTGTTATAAAGGACAATTCTTTATTTCAGAAAGCTGTCCTTTAGGTTTATTTTTCAAAAGCTCAGTTTTGTCTTTTATTTTGTCCATATAAGGTTTACAATACAAATTGTACCATTTAATGCCCAGTTTGATATTAATGTGAAAAATATGGAAATTGAATTGTCTTTTAAAAATAAAGTTACATAATATTGTTTTTTTATATATTTTTATTAGAATATGCACTTTTGTGAGTTCTACTCTTGAATTTTTCTTTGTAAAGCAGTGTTATTGATTTTTTTTGTCCTTATGAACTCCTTCAGATTTGCCCCCTTTTCAGGTTTGTCCTTCATTTTTCCAAATAAATATGGTCACCACAAGGATAGGCACAAAATGAGACTCATGCACATTATATATAGTGTAACACTAAAACTTCACGCTATAATTCGACTCTATCCATATCACTTTAAGGGAACATAATTAAATACACGCACTTAAAACAACAGCCCTTGCATTCTAGTTTGATCCCAATTGATTCATATGGCATGGCACTAATTATATTAGATACTAATTAGGCTGGGCAACATTTGTGAACATTCCCATGCAGATACTTTTTTTTCAGCATTAAAAAAAATTCAATAAAGAAATCAGTGTTTGAGGCTGTTGTAGTTCAGCTGTACTGTCAATGTCACCAAGGCACATAAGGAGTATTGTTACAGTACTATTGACTTACTGTACAAGAGAACCAACTGAAAGACTAGGGGAGGAGACAGCAGGTCCTGTTGCTGGACTTGTTCTGTTCAGAAGTAGCTCTATATTTGGAACTATATATTTTGGAACTGGATCAATCCTGAGAAAGTCACAAATATAAACATATGTACCACACACCATACCTAACTGTATGTACATGGGCAAATATATTACATATATAAACACATATATAAACACAAAACTGCACTCACATGTCATATCATTTCTCTGCATCTTTCTAAGTCATTGGCAGTTGAGTTGGGAATTTTGTCAATTTATGCAGGATAGATGTGAAACCCCTTGATTCATTAATTGGCGTATACTTGAAGATAAATAGTGGGGTGGAAGATGGTCAGATAGATTTCTCACTGTCTAAAAAAAATATTTTTTTTCCAAAAATAACTTTCCACAGTAATTACACTGGAGATGCACTATGGCCCCATAGTTCATTTTCTTTACTTAATTCATACTGCAATAAATATCGACTTTCCCCTATGAACACCGGGAGTTTTAATTCAGAAAACTAAAATTCCCAGAGGGGGTTTTAAGAAAACCATAAGTTGTTTCCAAATGAAGCTTTGTTACACAATAGCCCTTCTGCCTCATTCTTAAAATGTTCCAGGAAGTACATAATAAGATCTTATATTTGTAATACTTTGTGTTTTCCTAGCTTCTTGCCTTTTTCATTCAAAGAAAGCTGGAAAGCTGAAATAACTACATTTCTTGATCTGGAAGTTTTAACAGCTGCCATCTAGAAGATACTATGAGGTGGAAAATTAAAAATCACATGGAATTATGAGAGAGATACAACTATAACCATCTTTCCCTAGGTTGGTTGCTGATCTTCTAAATTTCATTGTTGTGGATACCTATTTCTATAATTTACCATTCTATTTTTAATCTGAAGATTCCTCCCCCCCCCTTACTTGTTTATGTTTTCATATGGCCCTGTGGCCTTTAGTCAGTTTGATCTATCTAGCTATGTAGCTAAATTCCTTTTTCATCAGATACATGATTTCTCATTTTCTTGGCTTCAGATTCTAGATGTTAGTCCTTTTCTTATGTATACTATTTTTATTCTTTTGGTTCATGAAACTATATAACCTCTATATTCTCAGAATATCATCAATAGTCAAGGCAGACTAAGAATAAATGGAGGCATTCCAATGTTCAAACAATCACAGTATTTTACCAATTAGCAGGTACATGGCCTTCTCCAACTAACATTTCTAAATGTTGATTTTATTTCTTTATTCAAAGTAATAATAGACAGTAAAAAACTATTGACACTAAGGTATCTTTTCTCCTGATCTAGATGTCATGGGTCAATTGCATTGATAAAAATGAGAAATGTTCCTAGGCTTAATTTTCTAATTCAAATTATTCCAATTAAGAACTAAAGATAAGGTACTAAACAAGTGGCAAATACAAATACCTAATTTTATATGATCTAATGAAAGACAACAGATTGAGCTTAAGATTTTACAAGATTCAAAATTACAGTGTGGATTGGCAGTACCTAATTTCAAATTGTATTACCAAACTAGTTGTTTAACTTGGAAAGCACATTGAATTATATCATCTTACAGCTGGATTGCTTCTATTGAAGGAGCAGGCCTTCCAGATGGTTTGCATAAATACCTTTGGTTTGACATAAATAGAAAAATACAACCTATAGGAGATCATTCAATAATAAGCAGCATATTAAAAGTATGGGATAAACACAGAAAAAGAATTAGTGCAAATATATTCCCATGAAAGTGAACGTACAAAGACATTTGAACAATGGAGATGGAATAACTCATATAGACATTAAGATCTAATTATTAATAAGACAAAGAGGAAATCCTTCAAAATTCTTTCTCTGGGATGGTCAGAATCCCTTCACTGGTTTCACTACCTCCAAATAAACATTATAATTCTGAAGGAATTACAAAAACAAGGTGGAACGTTCAGAGACCTGACTGAATTTGAAAAACTTATAAAAGAAAATTCAGAACATTTGCTGGGCTTATCTACAAGTTCCAGTTGAAATATGATTCAGAGACCAATCAAGGACTGTATGATTAAACGGATGCCAAAATAAACAGAACAATTGACATACAACAATGGGAATATCAGTGGAAGAAAATATTTACAGTGAATTGATATAAGCTATTTTACCGATGGTATTATTTCTCCAGTATTAATTGGTAAAACTCTTGGAAATGTAATAAGCAGATCAGATCATTTGTTTTTCATTTTGATAGCAATACTGCAATGCCAATAATTATGGATAATGATTTTATAATAGAATGAAAGAAATTCTAAAGGTTGTATTCTCTTTTCAACTTGTTATTTTCCCTTTAAATATTACTCATATTCCACAAAGTATGCCAAACTTATACTTATAATCATACTTATATATGATTACAGGTATGAGGAATACTAATTACAGAATGGCTTTTATAGAAGATTGCAAGTCATATTGTTAGAGAATGTATCAATATCAAAAATAACCTCATTTTTTAAAAGAAATAAATCTGATACTGAATTCAAATCAATCTGGAAACCAATTTTTAATTATAATTCCACACATGGGCTTGTACTGTGTTTGATACTTGCATTTCTTCTAATAAAAGAGTAGCATTTAAATTTCTCTATGACTTTCTAAATAAGGATATATTGTTTACACCAGGCCAAAATTATTATAAACTCTCATCTTGATTTATTTGGTTTACCTGATTTACTGATATTTTAAATATAAAATAATTTATATTTTACTGGTTACAGTTATTATTTATGGCATGTTATATTGATTTTAATGATCCAGTTTGACATATTTGACAAATATTTTAATATATAAAATGAAACTAATGTTACTTTGACTTTTTTATTCAATTATATGCTTGTAAATCTTTTCTGTATAAACTTTGTTTTTTCTACTTTCTTTGTGATTTTAAATATTTAATAAAATTAAAAAGCAGTAAGACAATACACTAAAATTCCCATGAATATGTTGTATTTCTATCTGTGTATGTGTACATATGTGGGAGTATACACACATTCTGTGAATAATGTGATATCTAAGTGGAACCTGTGAAATGGAACTCATATGATCATGTGTCCAAATTTTGCTTTAGTAATTTATACATTTTTATAAACAAGAAATTTTCATGTATATATTACCATTAGAATGATTATATCAGGACAACTTTCAATCACTAATTCTAAGAGAACATGGAAAAGTTCATACACTAATCTTTATTAGTTAGAAAATCTTAATTTGATGTTCTATGAGTTCACATTTGACAAAAGTAAACCAATGTCTGTTCAATCTTCTTGAACAAGTAAATTACTATTTGATTATTCCTGTAAATATGAATAATTACATTAAGAAGATATGCATGCATTTCTTTACTGACTAAATTGAAGACACCTTAGATAATAATCTGCAGAAATTTCTATCAGGTGTATAACTGACATATAACTGATATTCAGGTGGAATATCAATGCAGTAAGTTTATAGTCCTGGCCACCAAGATAAGAATTTGCCTGCAAAGAAAGTTGGAGTATCTCCAGCAAATGAATTGCAAAGTTTTTTGAGTTTGAAAGATGGATAAGGAACCACTGTGGTATAGTCATCAAGAAGCTGGCCTAGAATTACAAATATCCAGGTTCAATCAGGGAAATCTTTGAATGAATTAAGGCCAGTCATTTTCCCTCTGACCAGTTTAACTTTCTTCACGGTGAAGGAAAAATGGGAAGAGGGAACACTATGTACTGTACACTGTCTTCTAGAAAGACAGGATATAAATGCAACAAATAATATTGCATCTTGCTTTCCAACATTTTTTCTTAAAGATTCTCATTTCAAAAAATAATAATAATGGTGATACCAATACTGACTTCAATCAAGAATAAATTATAAAGGTTAGGAAATATTAAAATATTTCTATATGTAGGTAAGTTTGGCATATTTCAGCATTCAAAATATCTTATAGATTTATTTAAGCTAGTTTTCAGAACTGATCCACATGAACTTATCTATAAAGCTGTTTTCAGAGCAGTCTTGACTAGTAAATTCTAACTACGATCTGCTGCATTCATCAATCTAGGTGTGGTCATCACTGCATACAGAAACACTGTATTTTTTTCTGTAACTTTTAAATCTAAATAATTCATTATTATTGTAGAAAATGCAAGATAGATTTTACGTTTGCAGTCAAATAGTCAAATTAGATACATTTCAGTAGGTGAGAATTTTGAAAAAATTAAACTTTTCTTGTTGTTTTAATTGCATTGGCTTACTGTTTACTTTTCTGATGATTCTCATTCTGAAATCCCGACAAGAACTTTTCATAATATTTTTGTGAAGTCAGAATATATCCTACAAAATACAATTTAAAATGCTAAGAATGCTACCACCAGATCGGCAATTTGAAAATTGAAGAGCTATGCCTAAAGTATCAAATGTAAAGTTGTTACCGTTTAAAAGATAATTAGTGTCAGTCTATCAATCGCTTCATTAAATACTTTACATATGAGAAAATAATATTCTAAGACAAAAGCACATCTTGTTTTAGATGATCAAACAGATGAAATATTCATTGAAACAGTAAAAATAGGAGAATCGTATCACAGAAAAAATTAAAAAGTTTAGAACCAAAGCAATATATCCGGAAGCATTCAAGGCACAATAATCTTTTGCAAAGTTGATTCCTGTAATACTGTCTCTATACGAAGATCATCTTTCTAATGCAAATTTCATTAGGCATGGTAAGTTCTATAATAAGATGTATGTCTCCTCATAACACTTCCTTTTTAAATTTTTCTCTACCAATTTTTGAAAGAAGAGGCAGTCTTCCTAGAAATAAGAAGAAAATGGTTCCAGGTTATTTTCAGAATATTTTTTAACACTCACTTCTTCCTACCATTTATATCATTACTAATGGATCCTCAATTAAAAAATGCATGTAATATACGTATTGCTAGCATAATTGTTAAAGTTTACTGTTAAAGTTTTTACAGAATTATTAACGTTCCCTCTGCTTACCTCATTTCATTAAACATGCATGCACACATCCAGAAAACAAAAGTTTTGAACCATAAGGAAAGTGGGGGATAACAGGGCATGAAGGTGCAATGCTTTATGAATCCAATATTCAGGAGATAGGACCAAGTTGACCCCCTTATTGAAGTTTCTGTTTAAAGTTTCGAAGTCTAGTTAGCTGCATGAATGAAGGCGGAGGGATAGAAAGTAAATTGCAAAGCTTACAAAACTTGATACAGATAATCCCCACATAGAAAATGGACAAAAATGTGGCTTTATTTATTTATTTACTAATAGCATCAGGAGAATGATCCCTGGGGAGGGAAATCACTGGAAATAGACTAAGTATGTCAAAGACTGCATATAAATGTAGAAGTGGGTTGAGGGACATCTGGAGAGTTTTGGGGTGTTCTTTAAACAAAATCCTGAGGACCTTTCTGATAATGCTTGAAAAGATGGCCTTGCAAGCCTCCAGAATGACCCAGGAAGAGACAGAATGAGACTCATCTGGGAGCCAGTGGCAACACAAGTGAGCAACATGGCAATGGATGGACTATCCTCAGCAGCAAAATCCTGTTCTTCCATCCAGGGACCAATTTGTATAAGGAAGATGCTTTATTGAAGAGTCAAAGTCCATTGTTCAAAGGCCCATCTGTGATAAGAGTCTTGCACACTAATAAGATATCTGCCCCAGTATACCCTTGATCTGAACTAGCAGCTAACATTCTCCTAGGTTGGTGCATATTGAAGTCAGGTGGATGGCTACTGGCCCATTGGACATCATTCCTTTTTTCCATGTGTCCCATTCCACTGTATTTAAAATAATGTATAGGCAACAGACCAGCCAGTAGGATTGGCTGGGCTGTATGTGCTGTTTTAGGCTTACCTTGTCTGGTTTTTCTCCCAAACCTAATGCACCTGGTGAACAACAGTCTGGAATATCCTTCAAGAGCTTTTTCTACAAATTCATGAATCTCTCTGCAACATATTCTTGAGTAAGTCCAATTGGATTTCATCCTGTCCTCAAAGAGTTTGTAGTCTTCCATCTTATATCTTGATTTCTGCCAAAAAAAAATGTTGCCATTGAAGTATGGATAGTGATAGCACATATGGGAACTTTTGTAGCTGATATACATTCTCTCAAAAATGATTAAGATCCTATCTCCATTTCTGTAGTCAGGAAACTAGTCTTTCTGTGGGGATTAATAGCATCTTAGAGTTCTATGCTTGTATCTTACCTGTATCAGCTTCATGTGCAAGTTGAATTGTCTTTTTTTCCAGCTGTAGCTTTTCTCATTCTCATTTCAATGGCACCCTCTCCATCTCCAATACAATGTCTAGTTGGAACTTAAAATATTTATTCCAGAGGGCTGCCTACCTCCCTTTTTCTGGGCTGCTGGCTCACACCTTCTGCTGTCTTTTGCAGGAGGAGTTGTGTGTTAAAGCAACTGGTTCCTTCCAATGAATGCATTGGACCTAACTCAGTCCTACCTGACAGATGTTCCTTGGGGCTAATAAAGTTAAATAAAATAACATTCATTTACCTAATTGCCCTTGCTTATGCTTTTTTATCTAGTAAAAAGGTTTTTAAAAATGAAGAAAGAGAAGGAAAAAATATTTACACAAACTGCATTTACTAGGGTTGATTTGGAAAGGACAGTTTGGGGTGAATGTAGCAGTGATTCTTTCACTGCCCTGATCTTCTTTTCCCCCCCCCTCCCCTGCCCCCAGCTCCCCATAGCAGCAAGACTAAAAGAAGTAAAATGCCATTTCTCCTTTCTACTAATAAAGGAACACAAAAAATCGGATTAAGCCCAGCATCCAGAAGTCAATTTGCAAAGGCATGTTATCAGATTACAACTCCCCAATAGAAACTGGCACCAAAAATGTCAATTTAAACCAGGTTTTAGTAGAAAATACACAGCAGCAGAGAGGATTGCAGGTGTTGGGTTTAAACCAAATAAGATACGGTAAATTCAAAAAGTGTAAAAAGGGAACAATATGTATGCTCATCCAAAATGGAGGTTACATTTCATAGAAAAATAATTGTGAAAGGAAGCAGGCTTTGAATTCACCCAAAATAAAAACTAAATTTTAATATAATCTGATTACTTACTGATTCCAGAAGTCCACATGTGATTACTTCTTTCCAGATTCCTGGAAATTTATCACACCATATAAACTGAAGCAGGCCCTGTTGTCTCTTTTCTTGTTTAGAGAAAGATTCTAAGACAATTTTTTTTTTTAATTTTGCTTCTAGGTAGGTTACTTTGGACCATTCTATTTTTTGCCATTTTTTTAAGCAAAGGTCTAGCCTTTTTTGGCAACACTTTAAAATCTGTCTCTCGTGGTCAATTTGGAGCAATTTTTTTTTTTTTAAGAATTGGGGCAGATCTTTATCTTACATTACTAGTAGAGAAAATTTCAAAGGTATCCAGGAACATATATTTAAAGAAAAAGGAATTTTCTAAAGAATTTGCCAAATAATAACTTTAGCCACTGCATTCTCTTTAAAAATGATACCGTCTCATTAGGCTTGGATGAAAACAGTAAGAGATGTTAGGTTGAGGGAATATATCATTAATTGCTCTTTTTTTCATTTCTGTGGATTATATCAGCTAAGATTCAAACGTTCTGGCAAAGTGAAGGAATAAGGTTTCTGAATATAAACAAAGCAGAGATACTAAATACCAAACATTTAGTACTATCTCGTTTATATGGAGCTTGAATAAATAGAGCCACTCCTGAGATAAAAAGGAATGTGTTGTAGAAATAATGACAGAAATTAACCACATTAGGATATGCCTAAAATTGGGTGTATATATTGTTTGATAAAATGATACATGCTTTTTGACAAAACCAGCACTTGTAAGTTTAGCATTAAATTTATAGGATCAAGAGCCATTCTTATTTTCATTTATGCTTTTTAATGGCCATCTTATTGCTATCATAAGCTTTTGTTTAGCTTATATTTCAGGGAGTAATACAATCTTCTCTGTGAATGGATAGACCATATAGGATAGGCTTTAATATCTCCCATAGAAATTGCAAGTTAGTTTTTGTATGAGTAGACTTGATTTTGGACAGCACATTATTATGATGGATTTTCATATTTAAATCACATCCAATCTAAGTAAGACATTATATTGTTAATATTTGATCAATTTTAAGCTAGGTAATATTACAGGAAGGAAGATGGCCCAAGATATCTGAATTCCAGTTTCCCTACATATAAGCAAATGCAATGCTTTTTTAGTGAAGTGTTTAAACTGTTATAACTGTATGATCTCTGAAGTGTCTTAGATATTGTACCTAAGTTTTGATTTCTGACACAATTTGAGCTCCATTGAAACAAAGAGTCAAAAGTACCCAAGTGAAAAAAGGAAATTTGTTGAAAATAAGTATCAGCTGCAAGTTAGTCTGTAAAAATGGAGGACTTTAGAGCTTGGACAATAAGAAAATGCCTAGGCCATGCATTAACAATTGAAGGCTCTATTTTAATCCTGACAGAATTACTACTTTCTTCAAAAAAATTAGCTGATCTATTACATTCAATTTAAGTTAAACTTTCCCATTTCATTTTCAGCTGAGCTGATTTTTGCAAGATGTCTGGAAAGTGACATATGGAGATGAAGAATAATACTCATCAAAGTGGATGAGAAAAGCTGGTGTGTCACTTCCTTCCTAATATCCCATAAGTATGAAGACATGCAAGTTTAAATACATGGTTAGTTTTCCAGCTCTTCAATCTTGTTCCAGGGAACCTGTAGTGCCAAGGTGAACTGGCAGGAAGCTTAGGCATACAGTACAAATCAGTTACTTGAAGGTATTGATTTCATGTTAAGTAATTATAAAGCTATAACAAAATTATCTAACTGGGAAATTGTTGAGAAAGGATTCAAAAAGAAATTGCAAAGGACTTTGTGTTCACACATTAGGCCCATAATTCAGGATGGCTATAGTAACTAAAATCTAAAAAAATATCAGTCACATCAAAATGCAATAGGTTTGTTTAGAGACAGCTACACATAGTCACAAATAATATCATCAGCCTATATCAGGACCATAAATGTTCCATATTGGCTATTTCCCAAAAATCTTCATCATTCTGATACTTACTTAGGATGTCATTATAAAAATAAGAGTTCATGTGATGGCATATCATCCTTCAGAATAACTAGCCAACATCTGACTAAAGAGAAAAATACCTTCAAGCCTGGGGTTGGCCCCCTTCCATCAAACTGACCACTAGACTTTCCTTTATAGAAAAGACTATATAACACCATTGTGTTTGATTCGGAGCAGAACATGAAGGGCAGATAAATGGCTGCTTGCTAAACTTCTTCCTTCCCCAGATTTTATTATATTTATTTGAATGGGACAATGATGTGTTGAGAGGAGGATTCTGTGGCATCCTTTCCATTTCTAAGAATGCCTTGCATACCACAGAAGCACTGTAGAGAATCCAAATGATGGGCCAGTTCCTTGTTTGGAAACATGGCCATCCGCCTGGAAAAAAAGAAAGAGGTAAACCATGCATGTGGGGAGGGGGCTAGAGAAGATGGCAAACAGCAGTTTTACTATTTGTCATGCTGTTTTTAAGAATGGCCATTTTGGATAGATACCCCTCTCCCTGGTTTTGCAAGAATACTTGCACCATCCACTTTATGATGTGCCTATTAAGCAAAATGTTAGCTCTTCCAGAGCTTATTTGAGGAAAATATATTTCCTTGCTCTGGTACATTCCTATATTTTCTTGTCCTTGGTTCTAATGTGAGTCCAAGGCTCTGACTTCTGACTTGATGCTTAGTTCTAACCCTTGCCAGTTGATTGGCTCCAGTCTTTGGTATAACTTATCATCTCACACTGACTAGTGACTATGTCTCAGACCTCTTAATACTTCTTTCTAATTATTTCTCCTGCTACAACTAAATTGCATTCACAGACTTGGATTATTGAATGTTGCCCCACTTAACTTCGGGTCAAACTGAAGAACGGAGCCTTGTGTCTATGGTTGGTTTACAAAAATAGAAATAGAATCCCAGGTTGGGAAAATAGGGTGAGAGCTTTCTCAAAGAAAAACATATTCTGTACGATGCAGCTGTTCTGAGGAGAATCAGTGAAAACATGTTGAGATTACAAATCAAAGTTAGGATATATAACAATTTGTGCTTGCAAATTTTTCCAGGAAGTGTAAATCATGTTTTCTATCTGAATTTCTCTGATAGATTTGCAAAATAAAAAATTATCTCTCCAAGTGTCAAGAAACTGTTTTTGTTCCCTATTTCAAAAATTCAGGTCTATTTCAATTTGCTAATAATTATTTGTACGTACTTGGCATTCAGTAGTTTTTCCCAGATTCAAACATTCTATAGAACCTGTTGGATAATGCATACGTGGTCTCTCAGAATACCTTCTGAGTCTATCCAGAGCACTTGTGATATAGGAGGGGAAATGGAGCTTGTTTTGGAGAAGATTTTAATCCACTAATTAAATGCACTATTTTCTCATTATCAACTGATCCTAATAAGCTGGCCTTTTGCTACTTTAAGGATGTGGCATTCAAGGTGATGTAAAGCTTTGAACAATTCTTGGTTAGTTGTTATAGTTAAGCAATTTTTAGAAAGCAAAGGTGAGTTTATATATATATATATATATATATATACACACACATACATACATATATATATATATATATATACACATACATACATACATACATATATATATATACATACATACATATATATACATACATACATACATATATATACATACATACATACATACATACATATACACATACACATACACATACACATACACATACACATACACATACACATATACATATACATATACATATACATATACATATATATATATATATATATATATATATATATATATATATATACACACACATACACACACATACACACACACACACATAAATCACTCATCTCCCTCATAGAGTTGTTGGTGGTGGTGGTGGTGATGTTGGTGGTGGTGGTGGTGATGGTGATGGTGATGGTGATGGTGTGTGTGTGTGTGTAGTTTCATCCAGTCTGAATAGATCTAGTATATTAAATCTCCAAAGAATACATTAACTAATATAATTTAATCCATTCATGCTTTATACCTCATTTTGAATTTTTGCATACATTTCTTAAGCATACCATTGAGAATGAACTGTTGTCATTGCTGGTTTCAAAGAAATAACCCAAGCAACAATCTGTCCTTTATCAATCCCATGCCATTTTTGTAGAGTTCAATTTAAGCAAATAACTCTTTGAGGGATACAAATCATTTGTTTCTCCCTTTCACATTCAAATCCAATTTGTTGTGGATTTAATTAATGTTAAATGCCCACAGAACTCCACTATCCAATAAAACATATGAAAATCCCTTTAACACTAGGTGAAGCCAGTATGCTTAATTTCACTGTAATACACATTAAAATGAGTGAAAAAATGAATTGTCAGTCACAACTCTTGAAGAGAGAGACTTACAACAACAAGAATAGACCAGGAAAATATGTTGATGCATTTCTTAATTAAGAGGAAAATTCTCCATTGATTGCATTGCATTTTAATGCACCCTCACTTAAATAAATATGAAAGACATATTTAACAAATACATTAATTTTACATGGATCATACTCTGTTCGTATGCAAAAAGTACATCTGATAAAAAGCATACTATGCCAGTTAATAAATCCACGTTATATTAAGTAAACAACATGGAACTGCTCAATGTCAATCCATCCGCTTTGTACATGTAAAGGCTCTTAAGGGTGGAAAAAGAAATATTATACCCAACATATTATTACCTGTAAAATGGCATTTAAAATACCACTGAAAGAGGAACTGGCAAGGAAGCCAGGAACACAAGTGCCTACCCTAGTCTGCAATCACATTTTCTAAGAGTGAAACATTTTTACCTTTTCCTTGTGAAGGAATGCCCCTGAACTAAGATTTTCTTGAAATGATAAAGAGGAAAGGGCAGGCAAGAACCTTTATTGAAAAGATTATCTTAGCCATTAATAACCTCACTGCAACAATTCCTTATTAGGGAATCCCAGGTCAAAAACCTGACATTTTTACTACTTGCAGTAAACTTCGTGCATCTGCAACAATATTAATAATCAAGAGCCAGGGACCACAGCAAATTGTTCGAGGCTTGCAACCATCAAGTGAGTCCTTCATTACCCTGAAAAGACCAGAGTCCTGATAAGTTAGAGAGACCTTTTCCATACACATTCATCTCCAGAAAAGAGTGCTTTCCCCAAGATGAAAAAAGCATGTTGGAAGGATTGGAAACATAAGAATACATTTTAAAAAAAAGAAAAAGTAAAACAGCCACCCTGATATCACAGCCCGAGTTGAGACAGAAACCTGATCTTACATGGAATAGGCAACATTTGGGTCTGTTTTATGTGAATTGCTCCAAGCTGTTTTGGTTAGAATTGTATAGATTTTAAGGTAAAGCATACCATATACACAGTCTAAAGTCACATACACTTTTGGAACATAGTACTCCCTAACTTTTCTTGTACCAATGGTAGGGTCCAAAGTTATTCTTCTTCACTGGGTAAGTGTTTTGCCTTTTGAAATGGAACTGAATTAAGCACTTGGTTTATTGTTCAGTTAGTCAACTTTTCAGTATTGTAAACTGTAAGTAATCTTCTCCCTTCCTATTCTCTGATTTTTTAAAAAAAGAAAAGAAAAGAAAAAGCAGCAATAGTATTGTTTCAGTTGTTTATTTTATTTTTCATGCCATTTCTTTTAACGATAACTAAGAAAATGAATATTCTTTTCCTTCCTCCTGGTTGTGTGATCAATGTTTTTAAAAATCCCTCTTCAAAATCATTTATGTAGCAAAGAGAGAGAGAGAGACATATACTACATCTGTCTGACTGCTGTTTTGGTTGAAAATTGCTTCAGGAATCCTGCCATAGAAATTATATTAAAATACAGTTCCAAACATTCTTGTGATGTTCTGAATTTTAAATTCAGATAATAAAAAATCCTTCTAAAATTGAATAATCATTGCTGTTTTTCAAATTGTTTCATTTGAAATGCTTCAGTATAGAGCTAGGAAACGCAATGAATTTTTAAATGACATGTTCGAAATTAAAAATACTATACATAAAGAGAAAAGGTAAGTAGAAAAAACTGCAAACCAAGACTAACTAGGAGCATATTGAAAGTAAACAATAATATAATATTCAAGTGATTTAAGAATATCCAACACTTTGTTTGGCTTATTCGATTTGAATATTTAGCTGGTTTAGAATTGGCAATAAAAAGATTTGTGGATAAATCCCTACTAAGCCTGAAATTCTATATACATTTACTTGGAAGTAAGTTCTATTAAATATTGTGTGTGTATGTGTATTTTATATTATACATAAAATTTAACTATGTATATACATAAGCATTTTTACTTGACAAATCCTAATTGATAATATTCTACGGGATTTTCAGATAGACAAATATTTGTATGTAGAAATACAGAGAATTTGTATTTTATCATTTCTCAAACATTTACATGTTCTACAGGTCAATACGAATTGTCAAATACAATGGATCTAAACTCAGACTATTTTTACATTTGTCATTCATACTTCCCACCCTCCTTTTGAATTTAATTTTTTTCTCCTCTCCTTATATTAAAAGTAATGTTTTTATGCTATTCTAATTTTTTCTGCTTCTCCTCTGGCTTTCTTCCAAGTTTTTGATGTTTACTTTTCACTGTCTGCACATCTCTTAATAAACACACAACACAAATAAAACTCTGTAAATAAAATGAGCAAAACTAGATAAAAAATTCTGTTCATTTGTGACTTTAAAATCCCTTGATGGAATGATGTATGTTTAAGAACAACTAACTATTTTCCAGTCACAAGGATAACATTTGAAATTACTTGAATAGCGGGAAATTTGAAATTGTAGTTTTGTTTTTAATTGTAATATGTGTATGGAATATGTATATAAAAGATTAATTCAGGCTTCAATAGAAATTGTATCACTTCAAATTCTTCATAATACTTTAAGAATAAAAAGTTATTTTCTTTACACAAAGCTCTTTGTTTTCCTGTATGCATAAAATATAGGCTGCAAACATAAATACACTAGTTGGGAACAAATCTCATCACCTATAATGGAAGTAATTTTTAAATAGTAATTATAGAATAGCATGATAAAAATTATTAAACTGTTGGCTTCTAAGGGAGGGAGGAAGCTATATCCTAGCCTAAGGAGAATGTTTTTTTTTTAATAAACAAAGGATTTTTTTTAAAAAAAAGTTTTTTTAATTTAAAATTAAACACATTTGTTTTAATGGATATCCAAAATTAGAAGAGCAACTTTGATTCGGGTTTTTCAGTGACTCTAAGAAAATTTACTTTGTGGTTTTTTTCCTGTGAGATCAAAAGAATCTAATTAACTTTTCTATAAGGTAAACAAACTTGAAACTTGAAATATCCTCCTGAATTTTCTGGGAAGCGGAGTCGGGCCTCTGTGTGTTATATCTTTTTCCTTTCTTTATATTGCTGACATTTTCCATACTGGGGGGGGGGGGAACACTTTTCAACATAAGAGTAGAGTCGTATTCAGAGCTGTAGCTACTTTATAGCCAACAACATATTGAAATGAAATTGTTGCAAAACTGCCAAGCTGAAATCATTTGAAAGATTAATAGTGTATTGTGATGTTAAGATGCTTTTGTTTCCTTAAACCCACTTTAAGCAGAGTTTCTTCAAGAGAGAAACCTGCAACAGAGAGAGTGGGAAAGTTGGCTATTCAGTTGCAGAGAGTAGGGAAGGGATAAAGGACTTTTCAAGGAACCCCAGGTGCTATACAGCCTAGGTTGTTTTAAAATGAAAGGGGGAAGCTGATCAACAGTTTTATAAACTCCACTAGAAGACAATTTTATAAACTCTTTTATAAGTTTATAAGGAGTTTTATAAACTCTTTCTAGCCAACCCAAAGTGATTTCAAGAATCCAATCTCTTGAATCAAAATCCAATCTCAGCTCTTCATGTGAACTGAATTTTAAAGAGTTGCTCCCATCAACATTTGACTTTCATCCAGGCATTTCATGTCACCTATTTCCTTGCTTTATGAAGAATTCAATATGTATTCAGATTTGGTAGGGCATTATAGAATTTGAACTATGATTTTGAGACCTTTGAAGAACTTTTCATTTAAGACGTCCACACTGAAGATTGAGATCACTCATAATTGAGCCATTTATAAGAATGAAAGGGAGGCCTGTGTATATTAATTGAGTGAAAGACATTGGTGTGTGAAAGGTCTTCAGTCCTTCATCCAGTCCTAAAACCAGAAATGCATGTTGCTTGTCTATGCCTGCATCAAACTCCTTATTTACAACTTCAGAAGGGAATTTCAGAATGATGAAAACACATATGTGCGCCAGTAATTTTATTCTACCCTACGTACTTCATACTCTATATGCCCTTGCCAGCCATTTTCTCCTACTAGAATTTCAGATGCATTTTTGGAAAGGCAACCATGCATTTAGAAGTCTGGCCTTGAGTCAGGGAATAGATAGAATAGCTTCAAAAGGTTATTCAGGATGAGATAGCAGTTGGCTGGGAAACCAATTAAGCATCCTCTTTATATCCCTCTTTCTTTAGTTAAGATCTTGGATTTACTTTGACTCTTTTTGATGAAAGTTCATAGCTCACTGAAATAGCATGTGTGTATATAGAAATCCCAGGCAAATCATCTGGTTTTTCAAGGCAGGGCTGGAAAACTCCAGCTGAAATTCTGATCAGCAATTACCAGTCACTATAAACAAATCAAGCTGGAGGGGGACAAGTTGACTTGATGCAAGGCAACTTTCTATACTGCAGGAATTCTCAGTATGGTAGTGGATTACTTCACAGTAGGCATAGCCATGATATGATGCCTACCAATATAGCATTAGGGACAGGATTCAGAAAACTGAACAAAGGATCCTTTTGGTTTGTAATATTAAAACAGCAACAATCACATCAAAGTGCAAACAACTTTGGAAAGTGAAAAGACTTTCAAAGATGGGCAAATGGGATAATTTCAAAACCTTGTTTTGTTGCCTTGTAAAAGTTATCTATCTCCTTTTTATAGCCTACTGTTGTTGTTGTTGTTGTTGTTTTTAAAAAAGTGTCAGAAACAGAAAACAGTAGTATCTGAGTGGGTGTTACCACCAAACTTTGGTTCTGCCTTGATATAGTGCTTGTCCCAACCATGCCTACCATGCAGTCACCAAGGAAATAGATGTCAGCCTGATCCAATTGCCAATTTGACAGATTAAGGATTCAAACAGAGAAATGAAATTCTTAATCCCCAGGAGGATCTATTGATTTCATTTTCCAAGTATAAATAATCGTGCTTAACAAGTGGGAGTAGATTCTGTTGTGAATAATGAGTTCATTATATAAATAGCATTCTCCAAACTTAAAATTTAATAGCCTGAACAAAAACCTTTACAAAAAAATATTTCATACTTAACTTAGGGCTCCAGTAACTGCAAATTAGTTAAGCCTTACATCATTGAGGATAAACTGTGAGCCCTAAGACCTGCTCTAACTTTATAACTGCAAACTTCAGCTTCTTAATGCCTTGAAGAATTTTCATGCTTGCAATTTGAGTTTTGCAGGAATCAATCTCATACCCTTAACACATTACTTTTTAAAAAAATGCAGCTGAATTTACACAATATTTCTGTAAGCTGAAAAGAAAAATGCTAAAGAATTATAGTAGAATGAAATATGTTAAAGGCTAAAGGGTATCCCAAAACATGGTTCCTGTTGATTATTTTGTCTAAAAGTACACATCAAATCTTATAAAAATGTCACCTGCTTTCTGATGGAAAGCAGTTCCCTCTTCACTTTTAGATTGCTTTTCAATTAGAGGTTCCAATCTCATTTACACAGTAGAAGACAGCTGTAGAGACCTACTTAATTGGGGTGGGACATAGTTTTCTTGCAGACCATTAAAATAGCCTGGGTGTGGGCAGCTTGCATTTATTTAATTTAAATTTTTTGCAATCCAGAAAGTGTTTTCTTATTTATGAGAATGTTGAGTCTCATCACCAGAGTATGTTTGTTCACCAGCCAAAATCCATATTTGGGCTGCTCTGATTTCATGAGGTAGACCCTCTTGCTATGTGTGGTTTCTCATTGGAGAAGAGTCTATAAAATATTTACTGATCCTTATAAAATATTCTAGGCAATTTCACATATTGTCACTTATAGCTAAAAATGTGGCCTAGGATACTTAAAAAAGCAAAAGATTCCAGGAATATTTATTTTGATAACAATTTAGTCATGAAGATGATGGACTATTTAGTATTGCTATTATTAATTAAGCTGAAGACTAATCATGTTTGCACTGAAAGTGGCGTATTCCATATTTAACTTCCATGACTGCACTATTTTCAACTTTAATCTCTATTAGTGCTAGAGCAATCACCAGCTAACAATCTTCATTATAACGCAAGTGATATAAAAAATAAAAACTTTGTAATCTGTGTTTTAGAATATTCTGTTTCTTGAGCTTCTATTTTCAGCAACTCAGAGCCAAAACAGGAGCACAGAAAACACTTGGTAAGTTCAATTTCAGTTACAGTGTATGGCTGAGATCCTGTCACTTCTATGTGAAAGCAAGTAAATTCTACTGAAATAAATGGCATTTGCTTCCAAGTAAATGTGGTTAGAAGTGTGGTATTTCCAGATGGCAGATTCTCATGCTCTCAATTTGACATTTGTGCACTAAACCACAAGCATAAGAATCCAGTAAAATAGATACTGGAGGAGGGGGGGACATATTTTTTTCCTTCCAACTGCAAGCATGTTAACTAACTGGCCATTATTTATTATAGACTTGCGCTTTATGCAGTATCTCTCAAGGTTGGTGGAGCAGACCAAGCATTAATTTAACTAAAGACATTGATATAAAAGATTTTATGTTTATATTGAGTGTACCTCTGCCCCTATTCAAATCCTCATTCCGGAAGCACCCTAAAATAAAGTGAAATTGCTTCATAGCTATGGATATAGAATAACCTTCTCCAAGCTTCTCCAGATGTGTTGAGACTTAAGTCACGAAATTCTCGTCCAATGTGGCCAGTGGGAAATCTGAGAATTATATGTCTAGCACATCTGGAAGGTACTCGATTGAATAATGTAATTTCTGGTAGAACTGAATCTTTTAACATATCTGAGCAGGAAAATATACAAAATGCTATTTTCAGCCTATATTGCATAGCCCTATTCAACAAGAACTGTTTTACTTATAACTTCCAAACAATGACTACAAGACCAAATTATATTCTAATGGCTCCTAAAAGTATTTTGTCCTTGCAATCGTATGAATGACATTATGTATTCCATAAGGCTGCCACTCCCCAGATTCTTTCAAGGACAACTTCACTGCACACAACATTGATGAATACAGATGAGAGAGGCTCAAGTGTCTCTCAGAAACCTATATTGTGTGTTGTTGTGTTTTTTTCTTCATCGGCTGGCCTCATTCCTTTAGCAAGGGGATACTTCGAGAAAAATAATACTAAAATCCAGTTTCCAAGGGTAGGGAAGTGGATAAGTATCTGCTTTCAAATGCTTTTTTTATATATCTTTTGCCATATCATGCATAAAGCAGTTGAGCAGATTCTTGATTTTTTTAGGAAAAAAAACCCCTAAGTTTCCATGCCACTCTCTTAGAACAAATTTGCTCCACATCATAAAAATCGCTGAGTCAGGGAAACTCATTTTCATGATGCATAGAAGGATCTTGGAAAAAAAGTGTGTATTTGTTGCACTGGTTTCAAAGAATGGACTTAGTTCCATGTTCTGCTGCTTCCTGTCTAAAAATAAAACATAACTTTAATTTACTAAATAGGTAAAGGTGAAAAGACAGGATTTGAGGGACTTAGTCAAGATTATTGTGTTATCTATACAAATGCTATAGTAATTATTTTAGACAGGATAGAAAGCTACTGTGTTTTCTTTAAATTATCCTATTTTGGATACATTGTGTGAAGACCTAGCTCTATGGAGTAGGTTCTTGTGTTGGGAAAGGTAGAAGATAGAGAAGGGGACAAGCAGCAGCAGGGTGCATAGATTTAATTACAGTGGCAATGGATACACAATTGGAAGTTCTGAAAGACCAAGTTTGGGACAGACCATCATGGAAAAAACCTATGTCCGTGGTCACTAAGACACAACAATGACTTGATGGCATGTAATCAAAATCTCTTCCTTATTGCAACTCATTAGCTTGTGCTTAATTATGTATTTGTTAAGAAATTAAAGATGCTGCCAGTCTTTGCCAGGCTGAGAATTAAGGTGGTGTAAGTGTATGCAAGATCAAACAAAGCTGGGAGGAAATATTAAAGAACAGCAGTCACATTTGTTCTGGATCTCAGACGGCCACAGTTAATAAGCAAGTAAAGAACAGAAAAAAATGTGGTTTTAACTATGAAATTGTTTGTTTATGGTTTTTTGTTTATTTGTGCTAGTGCTAAAGACAAGTATTTTAGTAAATAAAAACATCGCTCATATTTATACCTGGAGAGGAAAGTCTAGGAGTGATCATATAAACCACCGGTGTCAAACTCGCCGCGTCATGTGACGTGTTGTAACGTATCGCGGCTTTTTTCGCATTGCCGGAGCTGGGGTGGGCACAGCCTCTGAATGATTCTACTGGCCCGTGGGCCGGCAGTTTGACACCCCTGGATTATAAACTAACTGAAAGACCAGTCTAACTTAATGAAAAGAGATTAATTTCTTCCTCTGCTTGTTTTTAAATATTGAGTTTTGAGAACCAATCATCGGTGGCATTAAAGGGTAAGAGTCTAAATATTTATTAGAGTTCATTGTTTTATTTGGCTGTAAATCTAAAGCCTTGGTATATGCTGTGAATAAAAAGTTTGAAACAGAAGAAGATACTGGGCAATTTTGAAAGTATTTTAATTTTGCATCCTGTGTGACCCATGCCCCACATATATTGTATATATTCACAATTTATGTATATAAAACCTGCATAAACTTGCTTATCCTATGCCAATCATTTCTTACCCTCTTTTCAGGGAGCAGCTATTGAAGAATTTGAAATCATATAACCTGCTTTATAATTCATATTATATATAAACAGGTGAGGCAAGGACTATTTTAATTAACTAAACTTCTATGATTGTTCCATGTAATAAATATTTTTTCTTCCTAAGAATAATAATCATATATATATATATTTACACCTTCACCTTTATGGTTTTTAATGTAACAATTTACTTCATTCTGAGCTCATTTTATTGAATTGATTAATATTTGTTGTTATATGTTGTTGTGTGCCTTGATAAAGCATATAGGGAGGGGTTATTATTCTTAGAAATGAAAATTATTTAATACATGGAACAATCATAGGAGTTTAGTTAATTAAAACAGTCCTTGCCTCACCTGTTTTCTTTTATTTTTCTTTTGAACCCTGTTCTAACCACATTTTTGCCAAATGGAATCTTCCACTTGAAAAGGTTGTACAGCAACATTGTTTCATTCATTTCATTGAGAAACCACTTTTCTTGGTATTGATTAATTTGTTTAGTTTAAGGATATGTATTCAAATTCATTCAATAAGCAGCTTTATTCATTGCATAACCTGAATTTATATATATGTGTGAATGAATAAAGATGCTTACTGAATGAATTTTAATTTGAATATATATCCTTACCTAAACAAGTTAATCAATATATATAAATTCAGGTTATGCAATGAATAAAGCTGGCGAAAATGTGGTGAGAACACGGTTCAAAACAAAAATTAAAAAAAACAGGTGAGGCAAGGACTATTTTAATTAACTAAACTCCTATGATTGTTCCATGTAATAAATATTTTTCCTTTCTAAGAATAATAATCATTTCCTATATGCTTTATCAAGGCACAGAACAACATATAACAACAAATATTAATCAATTCAATAAAATGAGCTCAGAATGAAGTAAATTGTTACATTAAAAACTGTAAAGGTGAAGGTTTCCCTGTCTCGTCTGACCCTAAAGGGCGGTGCTCATCGCCGTTTCTTTGCCAAGGGAGCCAGCATTGTCCAAAGTCATTTTCTGTGGTGATTTGGCCAGCATGGCTATATGCCAAAGGTGCACAGAACATTGTTACCTTCCCACCAAAGTGGTACCTATTCATCTACTCATATTTGCATGCTTTTGAACTGATAGGTGGGCAGGAGCTGGGGCAAGGAACAGGAGCTTACCCCACTGTGCAGCACTCAGGTCTCAAACCCAGGCTGTCAGCTCGCCAGCTGGCAAGCTCGGTGTCTTTAATTGCTGATCCATCACACCCCCTTAAAAACAGTAGTTCTACCCAAAGGTCCTCCAACTTGAGGATGGACTTTGAAAGCTATGTCCAAGCCTTTGAGGACTGCCTAGGACCATGGAATCCAAGAATGTGCATTCATAAAGGATGGTTTCATATAGGAAAATTCAACACTGATGAAGGCTCTTCCAAAGTGCAAATATCAAGAATATGCATTTGGGGTAAATCGGCCTCTGCATTTTTTATAACAATCATACTTTGATGGCCCTAAGACCCCACTTGTACTTTAATCTAATCTACTGTTCTATGTCCTGCAATGGGCAGCGAGATATTTCTGAAAAGCTCACTAGGAAAACATGAGAAGGACATTCTAATTCTGGAAGTAGTTGGCAGCTTATCCTCCATCAATTTGACCAAACCCCTTTCAAAGCTATTTGAATCTTCATCACTATATTGTGTAATACACTAGTTCCACAATGCACAGTATAAAGCCTGGATTTGTGCACGTAGCACAGTTGACTAATACATTGTACCAGGTACTGATACAAGTTCTCTTTTTATCATCCATCAATTCACCATTGTTATTAATACTCCTGTAGTGCAAAATAGACAGAAGGCAACATTACCTTCTTCCCAAATCTGTGAAATATAGATGTCTGTGTATTTCCCTGGACTGCTTTCAGCAGATCATAATCTAGTGATGTAGAATAAACTCAGCACCCTAGTGCTCTCCACATAATCAACAATTTAAATTGCCATGATGCTATCCTCTGTCCACAGTATCCAAGATTAAAATAGCCAATCTATTTTAAGATTTGTTCTTTATATAAATCCATAGAAATGGAAGATTTTCATGCCTCAAAAAGAAAAAAAAGGGAAAAAAAGAATATTTTTTTAGCAAATGTGATTAGCTGAATAGCACCAGAAAAGAAACAATTTGTCCTCTAAAGCAGAGATTGGCAACACATAGCATGCAGAATATTGGAGACCAGCCAGCCCTTTGCTGCTGTCTCGAAGAGTCTCCATCTGAGGTAACCAAGATATGACTGAACAATTTCTGAGAATTTAAAATAGAAATGGACTTTTGTTTTCCTGTTTGATTTGTGATTATGAGCCACCAAGCTGTCAACTCTTAGTGATCCCTTAGATAGTACCACTGAGTTATTTTAGATTTTAGATTAAATCAAATGAGGCTGATAATTCTGAGAGAAAACTTACTCCCATTTAGCTCATTCCTTTTTCACAAGCATGATGTATAAAATGTTGTAATGGGCTTTCTGAAGTTGCTAACAAAATACATGCCTAATGCCAAAATCCACTGACTTTGGTGAGAACTGAAAGGATTCAGCATCTCAGTGAATCAATTCAACATTTATGACATTGTGCTCACACAGCCTCATATACCTTGTATAGGGAACATTTGCAGCAGTATAGGGAACATTTGCAGCAGGAAAACTTCCAATGCCCTCCACATTCTTATTGAATCAGTGCTGAAAAAGCATTTTTTTTTCACATAAGGTGAGCCATCTGGAACCTTGAAGGATCAGAACAATTTCAAACATGGACAGAAGTTGACTAACAGGGCAATGGTTTCATTATTCAGTCAAGCCTTATTCATTGCATCACAGGTTTCTGGTAACCATCAGGTGCTGCCCATTTTCCAGAATGAATTCCTTTCCTATCCATTATGAATAGATTTGTGTCATGTAAACTGACCTTTAAGGTGTGAAAGACCATTTTTTTTCCTTGTCCCTTTCTACAATACATTTTTGAGTATCTCTTAGCATTGTTATCCCTCATCCTCAAAATCAGATGGTGATGTGTCTGTATTGTTACCTAAATATATTAAACCAACTGGGTTCATGAAAAGCTCAGGTTTTTTTTTAAGGGTTTGTGCTTTATGGAAGGATATTTGAGTATAGCGTTTCTCTGATCATATCCAACATTTACCTTTTATTTGGTTTCTGCCAATAAATACTTTGTGTCCCCTTTCAGTATTTTCCACCAATGTTCTTCCACCATGTGAGGTGGCAATCTTACCATCTTTATTCAGATATAATTAAATTGCATACATGTTTCTGAGCCAACACCACCACTGTTGTTCATGAAACCAAACACAAACTATGATCTTTCCCTATTCTTGAATCATGTATACTCTTCATACTTTCATCCCTGCTAGCTGGATTTCTGGTTCTGTAGAAGCTTCTCCTCATATGTTTCTCCATAATTACATGATTAGTGTGCCAGCGTTCTGTGCTGTTTACATACACCGTCAGCTTCTGATGAAAACTCAGGGTATTTGTTGCAGTTGTACATCCTTAACCATAGCAATATAAACACATTGTAAATGGCAAACTTTCTACCTTGAGAACAGAAACACAAATGTTTAATTTTCACATAATCTACACAGATAGAAATATCAGTTCCAAGTATGATCAGTTTCTAGTTCAAAGTTCAGCCAGGTGATTCATGAAAATCTGTACCTTCTCAGATGCACTTTTTTTGTTTGCTCCCTATGATGCAGGCTGAGATTTTAGACCTGTCAAAGTCTTCAGCTTCTGAATATGAAGATCCAAACTGATCCCTAATAGCCTCTCAAGCAATGTCTAGAAGAAATTTTAAATGTTACAACAACAATCAAGACACCAGCAACCAGGTACATGTTTGAGGATCAAAATGATGCAAGAGATAGCCAGAGGAAGACAGGGAAACCCAGTTTTAAATGCCTGCTCATTTAAACAAAGATCATTTTGGTCTTTCTTCAATTGTACCCAACCATGGCACAACAAATCCCACATCATTATCTTCACTTCATTCTCAGCCTATGAGTGAGACAGCCTTAAGCTGGTTTTAGCTGCACTGATGTTATATTTCTCTCTTGTTTCACATAGTCCAAGGACAGGCTCATAGTCTATAAAACCTTTTTGCCTTTGTTACCCTTTGCTTCGCTGCTGTTTATCTCAATTCAAGTATATTTAGATATTATTCAATAGTGCTAGATCATAATTATCATAGTTGTCCCACTTATTATATATATTATTTTGTTAGATCTATAGCCACTGCCTTTCTTTGTTTGTTTGTTTTTTTGCCTTACATATTCAAGGCAACTTAAAGCAGGGTTTCCATTTTATCCCTACAAATAGCAGCTTTGTAAGGTAAATTGGGCTGAGAGAGAGCATGACTAATTCAGAGTAGTCTTGTGGCTAAGGCTGGATAAGAACCTGGTTCTCCTCAATCCTGGTCCCAGGAATATTTAAATTTCCCTAACCAATTTCATTCTAAAGGTGGGCTTCATCTTTAGATGGCACAGTCATAATCCCAGAATTATGGAATTGACATCAACAATACCAGAAGAGAACCAATTGGAGAAAACTACACAGCTGTAGAGAAAAATAAGGTGCAATCCTTACGTTTTTCAAACCTATTTTTGTACTGCCTGCTCATCTTGAAAGAAGTTCCTCATATGTGTTCAAATGGTCAGCTGTTAAACTGATACCAGTCTTTGAAAAAGGCTTGTGGTTACCATTCATGGACTAACACATCAAAAGTTCTAATCTTGTTCTGATGTCTTTCTTCAAATGCCAAGTCAAACAGGAATGGTGGGTGTGAATGACCTTGCCTTGACCTGGACATCTATTTAAATATTCACTTGGCAATCCCTAGAGTGGAAAACAAGACAACACAACAACGTCTCTAAGCACTTAAGGGCAAATTACTCTAGTTGCTTAGTAAGTGAGAAGGAACTAGCCATTCAATTGACTCTCAGACCTGAAGATCAGATTGAGCTGTACTCTTTTAATATGGCCTTAACTTTTATTGTTGATATCATTCCTGATGAGTTAGAGAGATCACAGCATCAGTCATGCTATCTGGTTAAGCAAAGGAAAAAATAGTAGATCCAGAGGAACTATGCTTCAGAACGCCAGTTGGAAGGGATCAATGACTGATAAATGACTTGGACTGTATAGTGGAATCTGAATCCCCATTGTGGGAAGAATCTTGTGTTCATGTGGTGCATAGCCAATCATAGATATAATCATTGTGCCCATTAAATAAGCCAAACTCCTTTTTACAGTACTAATGCAAGCAGCAAGTTATATTATCAAAGTACCAGTGGAATAAATTATTATTGTTGTTATTTTAAACTCCCACATATTTAACTTCTAGTCCCATTTTTCCCCAGGACAGGCATGATGTGAAAAGTAGACCAGATTGGCATGTCACCATTAAACCAAGTGTATCCTTCCCTCACAGAGGGATGAAGCAAGCCCGACAGATCCCTTTCAGGGGAGAGTGCACTGGTTAATTGTCATGGTTTCCACTCATTAGAGTTTTTCCTACATAGTTTTCCTGAATCACCAAGTGAAAGGATGACTATTGAATGCACATATCATTAGGAAGCTGGCAAATTTCTGGCAAAATGAATTATCGCTGCAGAACACTGCACTTTATGCAAATGTTAATATGTAAAGTTAAGGGATTAGATTCCAGTGGGTTTAGGTCTCCCAGACCACTTTTATCCTAATCACAACTATGTAAATGCAGCCATTTACATAGATGAGAAGAGAAAAATGAATATTCAGATAGTCTTCTTACATGTAAAATGACAACACCAAAATGACAAATGATCAAGCAGCAGGGAAGTTTTTTCTACTAGATTTTCAGTTATTATAATCAGTATAAAAATTAGGTTAGGATTAGCTATGTATAAATTCTTTTTTTTTTTGTACCTTCTTCAGAAGGATGAACAGCACTTTATACTTGTTGTTCTTTATAAAGAACCAATACAAGACTATATTTTGTAACACTGTCTGAAATTCAATTTATTTATTTTTTTCCTGTGAAGGAGATTTATGTTTGTTAGTAAGAAGCTGATTACGCATCGAAGAATTTATGGCAGGGAAGGCCTGGAATCCAAAGTATTGTTTTAACATACTCATATTTTTATGTTTCTGCGTTCCATATGCTCTAGAGCAGTGTTTCTTAAAGTGTGGTCTGAAGACCCACAGGAGCCCCCTGAAGACCCTCTCAGAGGTCTGCAGAATTGAAATTATTTGCAAGATATTGAAAATATTTGCAAAAATTTAAAATAATGTTAACTCATTTTTAATTTGTTAAAAATAGTATTTTTCATGAATCACATTTATGTTATTATCTAATGGGTTAATATTGTTATTTTTACATAGATAAATAAATAAATATTCTAAGAATATATCCATTTGAATTTTTAATAGAACATATATTGATAAATATAAGCCATATAAATATAAGCTATGCAAACAAAAATTCTTTTGGAGTCCTTCCTAGTTTTGAAAAATCAGAACCCCTAAGAACAAAAAGTTTAAGAAACACTGTCCATCATCTGTAGGTTACGTATGATGCCCTGTACTGCATATGTGGTTTCCTAATACCCTGAAATTATATTGCATCCTTTAAGTTGCAACATTCAATTGCCAAATAAGTTGCTAATTTTCATCAGCACATTTCTTTTTTTACAAAATAAGGATAAAAAGGAGATCCCTAAGATGGAAAAGTTCTAACCTAAAATAATCTTTCCCACCTCCAAAAACCCTGAAATCACATCACTGAAATTTGGCTATTTTGCTCCTGAATGGAATGTTGAACTATTGGGGACATTTATGAAATGTTGAGAGGTAAATTGAGCTCAGTTTGCCTTCTGCATCCATTCCCAACCTTAAACATAATCTACCAACCTACATCTACAGAAAAATGTACCAAAAATGATCCCATCCAAGAAAGGTGATATTTGTTATAAACTGTCCTCTAACTGGTCAAATGAACTCTAGGAATGTTAGCCACATATGTTTCAGAAAATTTTTACACTGTATCATAGGAAGTTAAAAATGGTTGCTACATTCAATGCCCTGGTTTGGTTTGGAATGCTGTTACCACCACTTTAACTCAGTGCTGATAAGTAAGAGATCTCCAGGACTTAAAAAGATACCCATCAGAAGGTGCCGTAAACTTGGATCTATCTTCTGTCAAGGATCATATACTTATTTGCAAACTATAATGTACAGTTTCCTATTGGTGTAGAGAGAACAAGGAAACTGAGGTGGTGTTTTACTGGGATTTCTGTACTGAATTGCCTAAGTGGCCATTTGTCTTATTTGCAAAAGAAAATCTTTTATAGGAAAGGCTGTCAAAATGCAGACTTTATAAGAAAGTCTGCCAGTGTAACAGCAGCAGTACAATAACTGAATAGCACAATATTACCCCATCATACCATTTAAAGCAGGGGTTCCCAACTCCAGAGCCATAAACTGGGACTCATCCATGGCCTGTTAGGATATGGGGGGCACAGCTGGAGGTGAGCAGTGGACAAGCAAATGAAACCAAAACCATTTCCGCCCCCCCCCTTCCCGGTGGAAAAAATTGCCTTCCACAAAACTGGTCCCTGGTGCCAAAATAGTTGGGGACTGCTAATTTAAAATAAAGCAATTATACCAACTGGAGATGTTTACCTAGATAGTTTACCTAGATGTTTACCTAAAAGAGAAATAAGCCAATACATTCAAAATTTACATTCCTCCAATATCAATTAGCACCTGGTATTTTTTGACAATCTATATCAATATCATTAGAAGATGAAAGGAAGGATTACAGAAACTACTAGATTTGTGGTACCTACAACAGTAACCATCTGTTTGAAAAAGGGAATTGCAACCCAAACTACTAATAGTTACATTATTACAACTTTCCCCAGCTTTAGGGAACCATCAAAATCTGTCAGATAATCAGGAACATTAAGAAGAATGACACTTCTCATGTTAAAAAAAGTAGCAACAACTGATAAACTCCAGAAACTTAAAAATCTATGTTACACAGTGAATTGTATTATTACTATGGTTAGTCACATTATCATCCAGCTGTTTAGACAGTATTTGCATTTTTATCCACATATCAAGTCCTTCCCAAGGATCTGGGATAGGCAGATGTTGTTCTTTGATGGTGTTACAGATATCATCGCAGGATGGAAGCTGTTCCAAGTAAAACTGCCTTTTGCAATTGACTGAAGATGATTTTGTCAATGCCGATGGTGTTCAAATGGTGCTCCAGATGTTTTGGGATTGCACCCAAGTTGCCTATTACTCTTGGTACTATCTTTGCTTTCTTTTGCCATGATTGTTCTACTTCTATTCGCAGGTCTTCATATTTTGTGATTTTCTTCAGTTATTTTTCTTCTGTTCTGCGCCTGCAGCTAGTGTAACAACCACTAGACAGACTTCTTTGTCTCTCTTATCAACAACTGCTAAGTCTGATGTATTATATCGCAGGTGGGAATTCTAAACTCCAGAGCATTTTAGATTTTTCATTTTCTATTACTTTCTATTTTGTGCTCCTATCGATTCTTGCTTGCAGGCAAGTGGTGTTTCTGCAGATATTCCAGTGTACCATTGTTGCTACTATATCATGCTGTTGTTTGTAGTCAGATTGTCTGATCTTCTTGCAGCAACTAACTAGGTGATCTGCTGTTATTTCAGCTTCTTTGCAGATGTGGCATTTATTGTCTTTTGCTATCTTCTCAATTCTGGCTTTGTATGCATTTCTTCTTAAGACTTGATCTGTGGAGACAGAATTATCCCCTATCTCTTTCTTCAACTTTCCTGCTCTTAAACTTTGTGAGGTCTTGTTATCTGTTTTGCCTGCTAATTTTTTTATGTATTGGCCATATAATATTTTGCCTTGTCATGACTTTTTCTAGTCTTCATTTGGTCTTTCTTACATCAGTTTCATCTCTTTAGTATTCAGTAAAAATTCATGGTGTACTAACTTCAGTGCATCGTCTTCACTGGCCTGCAAATATTCTTCCAATGCTGTTTCTTTTTCAACTATCTAGTGTACTTGCAAACTATGGTCCTTGATAAGTAGACTCTGTCAATATTGCTGGGTGGATGAAGGGCATGATTCATTGTCATTATTTTTCTGGTCTTTCTATCCAGGGCTTTTAATTCTGCTTGAATCCAGTCCGCTATTTCATCTGTGAATCTAAAGACTTCAGTGACATAGTCCACTCATTAATTGACAGGGCATGATATTTGATATAGTTTATATGGCTGATTTAAATTGTCTGGTCTTTAGTCAACTGGCAGCAGAGGCCTTTCCATCTGTGTTAATATTTCTATTTGTAAGTAGAGATGCCCAATATTGAACTTGAGAGCATATTTATATAAGTGGTATGTTCTGCCATTGATCTCTAGGAGTATCAAAAGAAGCAATTATTCTCATAATTTATTTTTTACTTTTCTACTGTGAGCAGGATTTTGATGGTTCTTCAAAAGAATGGCAGCATTGTGAAGAGGGGTACAAAGCTACTTGTGATTGATATATTACATTAGTACCATAGCGAATGTGTGATTATGCAGTGCATGATATCTTTATCTCAAACCCATCTCGTGCTGCTTTTTGGCCATTTCTAGTGCTACTGCTAACTCTCTTCATATGACATTCATTAGAAAACATGCTGTCGTTAATTCCAGAAAAAGTTGCTCTCCAGCTTTTCTCAAGATGCTAGGATCCTCCAGATGGTTTGGCCCCAACTCTTACATTTCCCAGAGCACAATGAAACTGGCTAGGAATTATGGAGCTTATAGTCCAACACAGCTGGAGGGGCCCTGATTAGGGAAGCTTGTACTAAGCAAAGTAATAGATGAAACCATATAACTGTGTGTTTACAGATGTCTTCTCTTTGTGAGCCAAGTATACTCTGTGGGTCAAAAATAGCCCTGAGGTTTACACGGATTGGTTAAACAAATCATGAAGCTTTTAACCTCATTTGAAACTCAAATCTCCTAATCACAGAGCAGAAAGGTAATGTATTGTTTGCATCTCTGCCATAGGACCCAGGCTCTGTTTTTTTTATTTATTTTTAGCCAATTACAGGAGACATTGTCTGGAGGAATTCTAATATCTGTATATAAACACATAGCTCACTGCTGTGGTTGCTGCTGCTTATTTCAACCTGGATACATATTGTGTTGTGCTTCACTTGGATTGATTAAACTAAAGGCAGTCTTCAGATTAAATTGGTTTTACTCAAAATGCAACAAAGCAGTCTATTCAAAACTAAGTTGAACTTTCAAAGTACCGCATATTATTAAGAAATTTATACTAAATACTAAAATAAAGCATGAAAGTATATGTGTGCTAATAATGTTTGTTTTATCTTTGTAGATTTTTTTTGTAGTCTGTACTATATCTATATTTCCCTATCGTGGGCTACAGTCCAACACCTCAACAACCTGAGAAGGGTGCTGTTAACACTGACTAAAAAGCTTCATTGAAATTTACTTCTGGGTTTAAAAACAATTGTGCTCCTAGTCTCCTGATTGGTTAAACTATTGTTTGAAACTATCAGCACCCTCAATCAATCAGAATACAGTTGGAATGGACCTTGGAGGTCTTCTAGTCCAACCCTCTGTTCAAGCAAGAGATCCTATACCCTTTCAGACAGGTGGCTGTCCAGTCTTTTCTTAAAAACCTCCAGTGATGAAACACCCACAACTTCTGAAGGCAAGCTGTTCCACTGGTTAATTGTCCTCACTGTTAGGAAATTTCTCCTTAGTTTTAGGTTGCTTCTCTCCTTGATTAGTTTCCATCCATTGTTTCTCGTCTTGCCTTCTGGTGCTTTGAAAAATAAGTTGATCCCCTCTTCTTTGTGGCAACCCCTCAAATACTGGAATATTGCTATCATGTCACCCTTCTTTTCTCTAAACTGGCCATACCCAATTCCTGCGATTGTTCTTCGTATGTTTTTGTCTTCAGGCCCTTAATCATTTTAGTTGCTCTTCTTCGCACTTTTTCCAAAGTCTCAACATCTTTTTTGTAATGTGATGACCAAAACTGGATGCAATACTCCAGGTGTGGTCTTACTAAGGATTTATAAAGCGGTACTATTACCTCCACAAAAAGAATCTATGTGTTCATTCAGAATCCTTTCCAAATATCCATGATCCTAACATATTAGCTTTGTTTAAAAATGGAACAGAATTATTTAAGTTATGGTATGCTTGATAAAACAGCAAAGCTACTTTTTTCTTCCAAAGCTACCATACTGGCAGAAGATCTTAATAGACAGGAGACTGGTCTCACCTCCTGTGACAAAGTCCAGGTTTCACTGCAGGCCTGTACGTATACTAATGCTGCAGAATATTACTCATAAGAAATAAGATTTAATCGTGAGAGGATAGTCAGAAGGACCGCTCCGAAAGTCCTTGACATCAAAGCTGTCTTCTCTGGAAGAACATAGACTTTTCAATAAGTTACCTCTATTTTTGACTGTTTTCTGTTTACTGCACCAAATGGAGTCGGAAGTCAATGGCTTTTCTTTCTTTTTCCCCCTTTCCCTACACTTTCCCTTTCCTTCTCCTTCTCCTATTTTCCTACTATTTTCTTTCTTGTATTTTTGAATTTTATATTATAAACCAATAAGCTATCTCTATTGAGGTATATCCAACTTTTAATGATCTTGAAAATATATGAGCAAAGGGTTGTGAGGATGGAAAAATGGATTACAAATGAAAACAATGAGAAAATAATAAAATGACTCAAGGATAAATTATACTTTAGAATATTTAAGACTTTTGTTTCATGGTTCTTTTGAGTTGTTCTAAGGCTGCTGTATTAAGACTGTAATGCTTATTTATTTATTTATTAAATTTATATAGATGTCCAGCTCAAGTGCCTGACTCCAGGTAGCTAAGAATAAAAAACAAAATAAAAACAAAAGTATAATTAACATAAATTGCAGCCAGGCAACCAACCTGCAAGAATACTAACAATCATTCCAGTTAATGAGACCAAGAAACTGACTCACCCATACCATCAGGGCGCCAGGCTTGATGAAAAAAACCCCAGTCTTAAAGAACTTTTGAAAAGCCAGCAGGATGAGGGCAAATCTGATCTCAGATGGGAAGGAGGTTCCAGAGAGCAGGCACTACAACAGATAGGCTCTCTTCTGGCTCCCACCAGAGAGCACTTCCTCATGGACTGGACCTACAGCTTGCCTGCCCTACTGTATCTAATGGGACATGGTATCAAACACTAGGGAAATCAGGAGATTCGGGCAGTTCAAAGGAGTATAAAGTTTTATTGCAAGCTTAAGCTTTCTACAAGAATCTAAACTACCCATAGTCAAGGGAAATTAGCAGGAGTTAAGAAAGGAATTCAAGGTAGGCTGGACTTAGATCTCTTGTGGGCATGCAGGGACTCATGACTGATGATGTGCTTGACCTACCCTTGGGCTCAGCCTGGTCATCTCCTTCCACCAGAAAAGATGGTGTCATAAATAATCTGGCCTCAAGCCATGGTCTTTAAAGGTAGCCAACCGCACCTTGAATTGCACCTGAATGCAGACTGGCAGATAGTGTAGCTCAGGGGTCCTCAACCTTGGCAACTTTAAGACTTGTAGACTTCAACTCCCAGAATTCCTCAGCCAGCTTTGCTGGCTGAGGAATTCTGGGAGTTGAAGTCCACAAGTCTTAAAGTTGCCAAGGTTGAGGACGCCTGGTGTAGCTCATGGAGCAAACGGTTCTTGGATAATATTTGTGACTATTGTCTGCTATGTAGGCACATTTCATCACTCTTGCATAAGAGGCCCTTCTTTCGTGCTGTTGTTCCTGTTAATATTATCTATAATATCAGATGCAAGTTTCTTGTCAAGAAGGACAGAAACCTAAAATACCTTTTCTACAAGTGTTTGGATTAATGCTTACTTTGATGGCTATACAGTTTGTTCTGGATTTTATTAAAAACACCAGGCTAATAGCAATTGGAAGGGGTTTTCTTTTATTTATTTTGCTTATGGAATGTAGCCATCAAAATCAGCCTTAATGCAAAATAATGGGTTTTGAATTATTACTTGCAAGGGTGCTGGGGGGGGGGGGAATGATAGCAACATTATTGTTTTTTTGCTGGGAATCTTTTAATGCACACAAGTGCAAGAGAGAGAGAGAGGGAAGGAGGAAGGGAGGGAGAGAGAGAGAGATTAAAAAGTGGCACTCTATAAATCTGAGTGGCAGTAAGGACACACGTGGCCTTCTACCCAAATGCTTTTACCTGTCATTTCAAACATCAGAGAATTTTTTCTGGATCTTCATTCCATTTAATTCATCATCTACACAAATTCCAGACATCTTAACTATCCTTCTATTGATGGATTGTTTTGTTTTTCCTTCCATTCATTTGGTTTCACATAGGCCGACAAACCATTTTTAGATTAATAAAGGCCATTTTGAAAAAATGGAAAATCTGAGATTTTAGGATTTCTGAGATATTTTCTCTCCTGTGAGTACCAGAGCTTTTTTCTTTTCAGCAAAGATTGGGAAGAGGGCTCTCTGTGGTAGCTACGTACAGTCTATAAACTTCCCACCATTTATTAGTTTCTAATGTTTCTCTGCTGACAAGCATCATCATATTTATTAAAACAAGTTTCACCTGGGCTATTTTGCTGCTGAATTAAATTGCCTCCAGTGGGCATTTTTATTTATTATCATTACGCTTTATTTCATAAACTTTGATTAAACTCTTTTACTTCATCTGAGTTTTAATGTAAGCAGTTCTGAGAACTATTTAGTAAAAGAGGAAATATGAACATATCCTAATAATATAACATGCTTTTCTTCTTTCATATTATATTATTGGGAATCATAGCTATCATTCATGGAACTTATTTGTTGGCTGATTGCAAATCACATATCCAAAAGAAATGCAGTGATATCTGAGAGCTGCTAATTAATAAGTACTTTGCAGAGTGTATTCACAGACCAAGAAAGTTAGACATCCTATACTTAAATCCCTTTTATAATTCACTAATAGGATTTAATCATACAGTTAAACTTTTACACTCTGAGGATTTTTAAGGATAGTTTCCAAGTGCTTTAGACATCACACTATTTGTGTGGTGTCTAAAGCACTTGGAAACTATCCTTAGAAACTATTTATGTGATATCTTTGAAAGTTTGCACAAGCAGCCAGGTGGTCCCAAGCCAGCAGTCATTTTGGATTGCAATACTGTATTAATAGTGGTATCCATGGAATAGTACGTAATCTGTAGATAATACTGGAACTACCATTTGCAAATTTTGTATAGTGGCAATTTCATCTGAACTGTAGAACCGGTAGCTCAAAATAGCAAAAATGTTTTGGGCTACCTCTCCATGACAGCTTTGTAGGAAATAGCAATATAGCACATATATAAATTGTGGAATAGGATGATCTCACTTGAAAATTTAGCTTTGGAGGTTGTAAATTTACTTATGATAACTTTATTTTTCCTATCAATTTATTAATCTCAGTAAGGTTCCAGAATCTTGAACTGTTATGTGGCATTGGTACTGAAATGAATGGAAATAAGCAAACTGAAACATAAACAAGATAAAATAAAACAATAAGGCATGCAGGCTGAGGAATTCTGGGAGTTCACAAGTCATAAAAGGGCCAAGTTTGAAGACCCCTGAAGTACAGAATATCTTTGGGGTCAAGTTAATCATGATAGATGTTGATTCCTTTTCTGCTTTTTTTCAAGATTTTTCAATTATTTTTAATGATTATAGATCATTTTGAATGTCTTTGATATGAAGCAGGCTGTAAATATTTTAATAACCATGCCTATTAGATCACCTCTCCCCACAGGTAACAATCAGTAGAGGTAGAATGCAATTTCAATGCTTATCTTGGCTATGCATTTTAGAAGACAAGATCGTGATTTGACTAAACATTTCAAATGGGATTTATGGATTTGATAATATTTTATTAAATATATCATTACTGAGTTCTCATTACTGCAATCAAAAAAAGTCCTCTTTATTTCTCTAGGTTCTATAATCCATGTAAACTAGCCTAGTTTTAAAGAGATTATTACCTCTTACTAAGTATTCAACATTGATTCTCATGGAATATATATATTATTTGTGTTCCTGGAAATTAAGATTACTAGTATAAATGACTGTGTAATAGAAGAATATGTTGCTTGTTTTGCTCAACCATTTTGAACATACTTTGTGTTAGCCACTTTCTAAATGATTTTGGCTGTGTGTTGCTGTGTCTGAAAATATTAAAGAAATGCAAAAGTGTGTGTACAGGGCTTTCATAAAGAATGCAGGAAATCAAAAAAGTTGCCACTAGATATAATAGGATGATAAGTAAAATATATTTAAAGAAGGCAAGGAGGTTTGTTCAGAAAATAAATTCACAGAAATTAATAGAACAAAGATTTTAGGAAAAGAAATACAAAAATTACAATAACAGGTGAAATCAATATAAAGACATTATTAAAACAATAAAATTTACTTTAATTAATCAGAAACAAGAAGTTGGATAGAATTAAGGGTATGTTAGAAGTCGGTAAAGAGATTATTGAAATTAATTATTTCTGCCTTCACTAAATACAGTGTGTTATTTTGAGAAATTATAAAGTATTGATAGAAATAATACTAACAAGAGAATGAAACATATACAAGAAACTGATTTTAATCTTTATTGACATTCTATATTAAAAATTAATAAACTGCCACTTCAGCATGGTATCGATCCAAACTGTAAAGTGACTGATACTATTTTTTAAACTTTGTAATTAAGCTGATGGTATTGATTTTATTTGGAATTCTGCAGGAGTGTTGCATTCTCTTCTTTTCATTATGTTCTCTTTGTCTTCCCCAATAAACTTTTTTTTGTATCTAGAAATATGGCTTTATTAGTTTATAAAAGAATTTATCATTAAATCTTTTGCCCACATGCAAGAATATACAGTTACATAGCCTCTAATAAGGTTTATTAAGTTCCGTATTTCTGGGCTTTGAATGAGAAAATTCAAAGTACTTTCCTTTTTCTTTAGTCTTCTAAAGCTAGACTAAAAGGAGAAATCTAGAATTCCCCAACTGGACAGATTAGACGAGGTTCAGCAGGACTAGTAGCAATCTATTATAATTAGTTTTTACTAGAAAACCTTTGGAAGGAGTTTGCCAGAAAAATGTATAAACAGAAAGGTGCTCAAACATTACAGGTTAGCTGACCAATGACTGTGACATGTCAATAGGTAAAATTATGATTCAAGATAAAAAATCAAGAATGGCATGAAGAAAACTAAGTCTTGCTTACGATGAATCAAGACAGTTTCAACAAAATAAGGTTCTATCTAATTCACCTTTACAATCTTCTATGTGTCAGCATGTGGGGAGAGGTACTCTAATAGGCATATCTAATGTTGACTTTCAAAACAGGTTTTTTCCCCCAAAATCCCTCATTAAGAGCACTAGAAAAAATTTAGCAGTGATGAGTAAAAGGACAAATTTTGCTGTAAATCTGTAACTGGCTAAAGAATAAGAAGTTGAGAAGAGTAACAAAGGGAAGAATGTAGAAACGACTCATTTCACATTGGCAGTTCTGAGGGAGACTCCACAGACAATTACAGATCAGATAAACATCAGCAAGATAATTAGTAAAACTGGGAATTTATATAGACTTGTCTGGAATAAATCATATTGATATTCTTACCAAACATGTATAGGAATGAATTACTAAAATTAATTAAATGTTAATAAACAGAAGAAAATTATGGGGGGAGGAAGAAATCCATTTTTTTTCCAGAAATATTTGAAGGAATTTACAAAGGCCATTTTCCTCCTACTGAGTTAAAAATGTGGTCTACCTTGCCTGTGTCAGCATGAACTGAAGCCATCACACACAAAAATGGCTGTTAGATTGTCAAGTCTGCCCTGCTTCTGGTGCTATATTTTGCAAAACTGTATAATCCAGATTAGTGGGTGCATCTATTATTATAGATACACCAAATGGTTTCCTCTAATGACATCATTATACTATTCCACAGTTTTGAGATTCTGGACTCTGCTTGGTTTATCTTCCCTCTTCCACCCATTTGGGCATCTGCAAGTTTAAAATAATGTGAAATGAAGAAATATATCTGGAAATGTTGCACAATCATAAACATGTGTCTGCCACATTCAAAATTATTTTAGTAGCACCAAACAGATTCTAATACAGATCATTTTGAATAGGCACATGGAAATATCAGTGAAGAAACAGCCAGAGAGAAGAGGAACTCAAGCCTACCATATTTATTCAGCTAACTAGATCCTATAGAACAGGGGTCTTCAAACTTGGCCCTTTTATGACTTGTGGACTTCAACTCCCAGAATTCCTCAGCCAGCGTGCCTGGCTGAGGAATTCTGGGAGTTGAAATCCACAAGTCATAAAAGGGCCAAATTTGAAGACCTCTGCTATAGAGCTTAATATCTGAACCTGGCTAGCTGCTGTGCAATTGTCTTATTCTACAGACAAAAGTAGCATTAATTAAATATCTATCCAGCATCTAACAGACTGATTTTATGGGACAGCTAGGAAACATTTAAAATCAAAACATTCAACCTGTTGGAACACACCTCCTAGTGTCTTAAGCAAACATTTCCATATGTAGGAGCATTTACAGCTATGAAATGGCTTAAGATCCATTTTCTTCCACAAAGCTGGTGCGTTCAGGAACAGATGGAAAAGTCTTGAAATCCTATTTCTTTAAATAAACTTTCCCTAAGCCAAAGGGGGAAAGAAGGCCTTCATTCTATGCAATAACAATTTGGGAGTGACAGGCAGAGCTCTTTATTAGCACTATAGCAATGATTTCCCAAATCTCCAGCTGTGCTGCTTTTACAACCGCCATAACCTCAACCAGTACAATATTATTGGCTGGGGATTATGGGAGCTTACATCCAGGCTGTCTAGAAGATACCAGGTTGGCAAAGGTTCCTATAAAAAGTTTCAGGCAAGTATGATTAAAGACCACTGCTGTATACAGGACTTTTCTTCCCAGTAAATTTGGCAATTTCCCCATTAGTGACTTACATCACTTCTGGAGTCAACAGCTGTTACTAAAACAATATAAAGGCAGTCCCTCGTTACCATTTCAGCAGTACAATTGTTGGATATTTCTAGATGTCAGATTATTACCAAAGAATCCAGGATTGTAGGAAGAGTGTGGAGTAAAAAAAAAATCCCAGAAGAAAGCAATTCTGTTTTAATAAAAGCAATTTGATCTGTCCATACGATCTCAGGAATTCAGTGTGGTACAATGCCACCACACATTTACTTATTTTACAAATTGTATTTATTTTACCAATAACTCAAGGCACTAAATGTATCCAAAACACTTTCCTCCTTCTATTTTCCCCACAGCAACAACCCTATGAAGTGAGTTGGGCTGAAAGAGAGTGAATGGCTCAGAGTCACCCAGCTGACTTTCATAGGTAAGATGGGATCTGAACTCGTGATCTCCTACTTTCTAGTTTGGTCCCTTAACCACAAGACCAAACTGGTTCTCTGCTCTGGCAATCTAATTCATGTCTTCATTACTGTTCTGTCAACCCAGGGGTAATTGGATGATGCAAAAAAATGACAATAAAGGATCCCCTGAAACCCCTTTTTTGTTTTCTCAGTCAACTGATTCTGCATTGCTTCTTTCCTAGCCAGACTTCCTTGTCTATTCCTTCTCCTTTCTTCATTCTGCTGCTTAGGAGTCCTGGGTTTTCAGGTTGCAACTTGACTGTGATCTTTTTTTAAGCAAAGAGGTGGCAGGTTTATTGGATGATTTTGCTCACTAGGTCAGAGATGGTGCATCTCTTCCACATTATCTTCACCAGCAATGGAGAGTCAAGAGATCTTTGGCATGCCATTGATTGCTTACCTGGTTGTAATTATGAGTGCAACCAGGTAAGCAGCAAACGGGCATGCTAAAAGTGTCTTGACACATGGGAAGCAAACTTTTATCTTGCTACTAGGTGAAACAACTTCATATTCCCAGGGAAGGATTCTCCTTCTCTATTTCTGGATTTACTCTTCAGAGAGGGCTAATTAACTATCTTAGTCAATGATGAAGTATCATAATGGTAAAATAAATAGGAAGAATAGTATAAATGGTACAACTAAGGTAGAGACCAGTAAATATAGAAAAGTAATAGTACAGTGTAGAAAAATGTGTGTGCCTGCACACAGTAACAGTAAGATTATCTTGGAGCAATCATAATCTTTGTGATAAAGCCATAGAGTAGTTTAGCATGATTCTTTGTTACCATAACATTGCTGTGTAGAATATTGTGTAGGACTGCAATCTGACATACAGTTAATTAGCTTAAACCCTGCTGTAGCTAATGGACTAAATCAAGCAAATCATGTGCAGAATAAAAGACTAGATTATTTTCCTGGGAGAGAGAGAGGGAGGGAGGGAGGGAGGGACAGGCTATTCTATTAAGGAGAATTATTATGCCTCAAAATACAATTCATACAATTAGAATCTGTATTGTTAAAATGCTAACAACGATACTTGAAATCTTGTCAGCTTCAGCTCCTGCTGTGATGTTTGCTTCTAAAATAATCTGCTATTTTTTACTTGCTTTCTTAATTGCCTGCTCTGTTGTTTCTTTTTTATTTCACTATAAATTTTATTTTTAAAAAGTACACCAAGAATAGCAAGGAAATAGCAATAGCACTTAACATTTATGTACCGCTTCACAGTGCTTTACAGCCCTCTCTAGGTGGCTTATAGGTCAGCATATTGTCTCCAACAATCTGGGTCCTCATTTTACCAACCTTGGAAGGATGGAAGGCTGAGTCAACCTTGAGCTGGTGAGACTCAAACTGCCAAACTGCTGGCAGTCAGCAGTCAGCAGAATTAGCCTGCAGTACTACATTCTAACCACTGCGCCACCACAGTTCTTTTACTTATCTAGTTGGATCATAAACAAATTATTTATCCTTTTCAGATGCTGGGATAATCCAGAAAGTACGGCTCTCTGTGGGAATTCCCCATTTTTTTGTATTTATTTTTGTTCTATTGCAAGCAAGGAGTAAATATTGCTTTTCTGAGCATCCTTGATTGTTGCTCAATGACAGCTTCACGGACTGAAGACAACTATTCCCCACCTCCCAGCCAGCAGAATAGATCACGTAGACATGTACTGAGAAGTGTCCTAATGTTTGCCTCCAATTCCTATAGGACCAAACTGTTCTGTCTCAAATATATAAACAGACACTAAAACACACACACACACACACACACACACATATCATCTCATCTGTGCTGAGTTCAATTCGTGGTGACTCATCCACACAGTGCTGTACTGCAAATTCAGCATCTATTATGATTATATTTAACATTTATACAATTTACCAACACAAATCCCAATCAGTTCTACTTCCCCATAATGATTTGGCTGCTCAGTCACCTTGAACCAGAAGATGGGCAGCAAATAAATTTAATAATAATAATAATTTGCACTGAGCTGAACAGGGCTTACTCCCTAATAAAATGCCTTTATTACTAAATCACATCAGTGCTCAACTGTTCTGACAAGGTCAGTACAAAAATAAGTGCTGCCTGACTATGACATTTGCATGGAGGTATGCCCTGCTTATTACAACTAGACAAAATACTCGAGGCAACATGCCCACTGGCCAGGCTTGCAGTCATAAGATTACATTTCTACCATATGAAGAAAACTTAAATCAAGAATAATTATTCAGCAGGATCAAAGAATAAAAGAACTCTTTCCTAGCTTTCTTTGGCTCTTTTCTCTCATCTTTGATTCTCCACTGGCCAATGACTGGTATGCCCAGATATCATCAACAGAGTTGCCCTCCTCTCCTCCAAGGCTAAGCAGCCTTCCCATGCCTCTTTTGCACTGGGTTTTTTGCAAAGGTCAAAGGAGACATTCCTAGAGCTTGTACATGCCTTCAGATGGCAGCAGATATCACAAATGGAGTCAGCTGAAGAGTTTGGGAACTGGCAGCAAACTTCAAGAAGATCTTATATTGGCCACCCACAGAATGGACTTTTTACTCTCTCCCTGCCTTGTCTCCTTAGCCAGCCAATGAAGAGACTACCCTTAATCAGCTTTAATGATCCTCCAGGCTCTGGATTGAGTTTAGATTCTGATCAGAGGCAGTGAGGTGGATTGTAGATGTAGATTTTAAAAGCTCTGATTCATTCTGTCCTGCCCAGTTCAGACTTCTGGAACCAAACCAATCCTCCCTCTCAGGGACATTAAGAAATGTTGATTTCCTACTGTAAGGCAACAATTGCTGCAATATGTAGTAGTGCAGAGGTCCCCAACCTTTTGGGCACCAAGGACCAGTTACATGGAGAGAGGTTTTGCCGTGGACCGGAGGGGGCGTGGTTTTGTGTGCTGCCTGCAACCCGCGGATGGGGCTTTGCTTGTTTGTGTGGCTTGGTTGCTGGCATGCCGTGGCCTAGTACCAGTCCACGGACCAGGGGTTGGGGACCCCTGTAGTAGTGCAAGCAATCCAAATATAAAAGAAGCATGTGGAAGCATTGTTTTCTTCTAAACAGATCTCTTCTGTACTTGTTGGCAAAATCCCAACTCCAACAGGAAAAGTCAAAGGTTGTTAGCAGTCCAATCGAGTATGCATTGACTTAAAAGTAAGACACATTGCATTCAATGGGTCTTATTCCCAGATAAAAGAATATTGGATTACAGCTTTCAAGTACACTTTAGGAACACAAGTGGTTGGCAAATGCCAGGAGCATTTCTGAGGACAGAGCCTGAAACCTAAGCACTCCTTAAGTATAAGCAGCTTTTATATCCTAAGGACTGGTAGATCCTATCCAGTTGGTGAAACAATAACTCAAGCTTCTTTAAGGTGCTTATTGGTTTTTCAATAAATTGCTCTATAATAAAAAGCAAAATCCATAATCACTCTATTATTTGTATCCTCATCTTTAGTATTATTGCTTTTTCAAATTTGTCTTTCTCATGAACGGTTGCATGAAGCCCACGGCAGAAACCAACGATAAAGGAAACTGTTTTCAGCAAAGTTTTACTAGATGATGTTGCCTGGTCCACCTATTAGAAACACATTGTTCCTGTCTGTTTTTATATTCACGTAAAGAGCTGTTTTTAATGGAGATGTGCTATTCAATGACAAAGTATATCATATCCCTTTTAAGGAGTAGTCATCCACAAGCTCTTTACCATTTTTTCCCTCAGAATTAACAACATGCATGGTATACATAGAACCAAAACCAAGTGAAAAAAAAAAGTATAAAAAAATAAAACTTTGGCTTTGGCTTCCACTGAAACCCAATTGTCACTCCCATTCAAACTACAATTATTACACTTTAATAAATTGGCATTTCTTTATTAGGTTAATTTTTCAAAAGAAAATAAAGTCTCTATCAAGTCAAACCTGACTCCTGAATTTCATCTTGTTTCTTGGGCACAAGACAGAAATAATTAGACACTGGGTTCTTTTAAAATGCTTTTCACTTTTCCAATCCAGTGCAGTATTGTTTGTAAACATCCTTCAGGAAATAATAATAATAATAATAATAATAATAATAATAATAATAATAATAATAATAATAATAATAATAATAATAATAATAATAATAATAATAATAATAATAATAATAATAATAATAATAATAATGGTTGGAAGGGACCTTGGAGGTCATCTAGCCCAAGCCCCTGCTCAGGCAGGAAACCCTATACCATTTCAGACAAATGGCTGTCCAATCTCTTAAAAACTTCCAGTGTTAGAGCATTCACAGCTTCTGGAGGCAGGTTGTTCCACTGATTAATTGTTCTAACTGTCAGGAAATTTCTCCTTAGTTCTAGGTTGCTTCTCTCTTTGATTAGTTTCCATCCGTTGCTTCTTGTCTTGTCTTCAAGTGCTTTGGAGAATGAAAAATAAGAGCATGATACCAGGGAAACTGACCCCATTGATAATAATGAAAGCTGCTCAAGAATGCTGATACATGTCCACTATGATCCTATAAAGTGCCTGTTCACAGTTTTTCAATGGATTATGCCAGCAGTCACCAGTTTACAACTTGAATCATAATTTGGAAATTACTACATATGATTCTGATAAAACTTCATGGATCACTTAGAATCAAACTTTTCAAGCTTGGTATTCATTCATCTCAACTTGGATTCTTGTGACTGCAATTAGCAGTTGTGGATATCTCTTCTCAGCCTGTTGGCTAAGATCATGTCTACTATCAAGTGTGTATAGTTGTAGGTAAAGATGTGCTTCCCTCCCATTAACAACAGTGGCAACAACTGGCCAGAAAAGTCTGTTTTTGTTATTATTCGGGGGCGGGGTAGGTGGAGGGGGACACACTGTCCTAAGAAGTGTTTTCAGAAATAAAAGTTCAGCTGCTATAAGAAACCTGAGCTGAGATCTGGAAAATTGTATGAAAAGGTGAATTGTAATATGGATGTGATATTGTTAAAGTTATTCTTAATGACAGCCCACCCTACAGGATTGGTATAAGAATTAGCAAGGCAACATGCTAAAGCAACCTTCCCCACCTTATAGTATTGAACTTAAATTCTCAGTACTAAGACTTTATGGATAATGGACATGCTAGCTGGGAATCTGGAGAACTGAAGGTATTGGATTAAGACTAGGTCATCCACATTTCATTCCCCACTTAGTCCCAGAACACAAATGGGTGATTTTGGAGCAATGACTTTTCCTCTGCCCAACTACTTGACAGAATCATATGAATAATATGAGTGTATTATCTGAGAAGATATAAAGGGACGACAGAAATACACATAATCATGATCGTTGAGAAGAATTATACTACATAATGTAATCATGATTTTTAAGAAGAGTTACATTATATAATGTAAACATGACCTTTAAGAAGAATTATATGACTGTTAATTTTGGAGGGGATAAAAACAGCCCTTTATTTTTCAACTGAACAAATTTCTACATAGCTGCTTCATAAAGCACTGAAATATGATGCTTTCCTTGCTTGTTGTTTACATCTGCAGAACCCTTGGACGGCCCCATATTCCTTCTTGATCACATGACACCGGCCTAATCTCATTATACCCATATTTAAACAGACTTATACCAATGCTTTCCCTTCTGGGAAAAAGAGACACTTTTTCCTTTTTAATATGAGGCAGAGTCATAGGGTAAACTGGAAAACTGGACCAGCCTTGAATAGCAAGAAGATTCAGGACAACTCATCGCTATATCATCAATATCTTCTCTCTGTATCACTTGATTTCCACATAGTTATTTTGAAAAAAGAGATTCTGATAACATTGGCTGAGAGGTTTGTGATCCTTGGCTATATAATGCATTTATGCACAATGCTGAACAATGTAGGGCTTCTATTTTTATTTTTTTTTAAACTGAATATTGGATGGGCAAGAAAAAGGCTGTGTTCCTCTTCACCTCCACCTCCACACATTGTGGGTGGAGATATTGTGAGGATATAAAACCTGACTTCATTACCGTTATATCAAGCTAGACCTGTTCTGAGAGTGCTGCAATGAAGAAATGAACTTCAGGGCTGTGTTGGCATATTGCTCTGAGCCACAAATTAGCTAGCTACAAATTAGCTAGCCTAATTCTTTGCCCCTATGGGCGATATATATCTTCCTCAGCTTCAGGTCCTCTCCCAGAGAGGCCTGGGAGGTTGAGGGCTCTGTGTGCAATATCTTAGCTGTTCCTAGCTCTGTACAGAGAGCTCTGGTGTTGTTCTTGGGATCTGTTGGAACCACTCTCCCAGTTTATGAGTCACAGCCCTGAGTGTTCCGACTACCACTGGGACCACTTTAGTCTTTACTGGGATCCCTTTAGGGATATATATGTGTTTATGTATATGCGTATACCCCCATGCACACAGATACACACACACACTGTGGTAAAGCATAGCCCACATTTCTTTGAAAACTAAGATTCTGATCCTATACAAGCTTCCATAAGAATGTTAATTCTCTGTACATGTGTAAACAATTACACAGTCAAGAAATCTCTCTTATGGAGAGTTATTTGGAAATCAGCCACTGAGAAACTCGGGTTATAGGCCAAATATGGAGAGGTTGAAAAATATATACTAGAGTCACTTCCACGAGATAGGCAGCCTACAAGTTTGATAGATAGATAGATAGATGATAGATAGATAGATAGATAGATAGATAGATAGATAGATAGATAGATAGATAGATAGATAGATAGATAGATAGATAGATAGATAGATGATAGATAGACAGAGAGAGAGAGAGATGATAGATAGATAGATAGATAGATAGATAGATAGATAGATAGATAGATAGATAGATAGATAGATAGATAGATAGGTAGGTAGGTCGGTAGGTAGGTAGGTAGGTAGGTAGGTAGGTAGGTAGGTAGGTAGGTAGGTATTCCAGAAGAAGAGAATGGCAAGCCACTTCCAAGAAGCCATTTACAGCAGTACTAGGAATGAAGTAGTAGGAATGAAAGAGACTGCCTTGAAATGTGTACAGAATTATAGGTTTGAGTGATGCTAGTATTTTCTTTCATACCAGGTGGGACATATTGGGATTAGGAGAATCATAAAATTGTTTCAGGAATGTGCAATTGACCAGGTTCTTATCTACCCAATACTGTCATTTACAGCAAAGAAACAGCCATCTACGTCCTGAAGATCAGTTTGGTAAAAGGCGATGGGCAGAGGAAAGCAAAAGGTAGCACGTTACATTACTTGAAAAGCCCAGGACAGAGAAGGTTCTTCTGCACCATCCTTCCTCCTGCCTTCTCAAACACAAAACAATTTTTAAAATATCTTCTGCCTTTATCTCCATGGCTAGAATGTACATAAATCAATGGCCATCCATCCATAGATGCTGTGTGAAGCCACCAAGAGCATTTGCAAATAAATGATATAGGACTTAGGCATGAGGGATGGCTGCCCACCTAACTCTGGAGCTAAGGTTAAAATTGGATTAAAAGGAAGGTCTCCAAAAACTTGGAATCACAGAAGAGAATCCACCATAACCACATAATTGGACTGGCTTTGAGGATAGGAGAGAGATAATTTTTAAAAGGCCAAAAAAGGCCTATCTGATTTGCCAGCCTTCCAGATCTGTGTCTCTTCCAAGTCCCATTATCATCAGCCAGCCAAAAACCACATTGGAGTTTTTCTCCCAGCTAATTCACATATTCTGGAGACCTCCAGGATTAGGGAAGGCAGAACAATTAGCACCAGAGACTACGCTGGTCCTCCTCCACTTTACCTCATGGCTAAGTATCTAAGGCTCAGTAGCTGCACCAGTGGAACTTCTCTCTTCATGAGTCAAGGAGAACTTCCTCTCTGAACCCCACATTTAGATTGAGGCTTCAGAGGGCAGGCTTTCAAGGCACTTGGCTGGGAAGCATAGACAGGTTGATAGAATAGAAAAGAGCTGGAAGGGACCTTGGAGGCCTTCTAGTCCAGCCCCCTGCTCAAGCCGGAGAACCTATACCATCTCAGACAAGTGACTGCCTAACCTCTTTTTAAAAATCTCCAGTGATGGAGCGCCCACGATTTCTGGGGATAAGCTATTCCACTGATTAATTGTCCTCACTGTCAGGAAGTTTCTCCTTAATTCCAGGTTGCTTCTCTCTTTGATCAGTTTCCAGCCATTAATTCTGTGTATCAGTTTCCCTTGGTGCCTTTCAAAAGGGTTGGATTTTAATCCCTAGGTCCCCCATTATTGGGTGGGTTAATAAGTGAAAATGGGAGCTCTAACCCAGGATAGCTGATAGTGGGAGAAAGCTGCGATAGATGATCCCTTATGGCAGGGGTCTTCAAACGTGGCCCTTTTATGACTTGTGGACTTCAACTCCCAGAATTCCTCTGCCAGGAATTCTGGGAGTTGAAGTCCACAAGTCATAAAAGGGCCACGTTTGAAGATCCCTGCCCTATGGCATATTTAACTAATCTTGAAGTATCTAACTACTGGACGGCCTTTACTCTGGCACCATATCACACTCTCCCTTCAGCTGTTTTGAAGGCCAATAAAAGAAGATCCCCTATCCCAGGGGTAGGCAACCTTGGCTCTTTTATGACTCGTGGACTTCAACTCCCAGAATTCCTGAGCCAGCATAGCTGGCTCAGGAATTCTGGGAGTTGAAGTCCACGAGTCATAAAAGAACCAAGGTTGCCTACCCCTGCCCTATCCAGAGAGACAACACCTCTATGACTCCAGACATAGAAACAACAGAACATGTACTTCTCCAGTGCCTATTCTAGAGAGACATTCGTACTAACCTCATCTCACCATTACTGCATAAATAGGCAGGGTGCACAGAACAATTCGGCATCTCCCTGCTGCTCTCAGATACCAGCCCTGCTTTTTTAAAAAAAAAAAATGTTGCCAGGTTATGTTCAGCAGCACTTAGAATCCATCTGAAGATGACCTCTGCCACAAACCAGTTTTAAGGAACACCTAGTTCATCCTTGTAAGGCGGTTAGTATTATGATAGATTTAGTTTGTCATGCTTCCCAATACCCATCTCCTGCTCCTACTTCTCCTTTTAAAGGTGTTAAAAGTTTTTTTTTTAGGTTTTTTTTTTAATATTTCTTAGATTCTTACGTATAGTTTTATTTTGTTGTATTCCTTGTGCTTTTTAATTCCTTGTACCCCGCCCTCCTTATGACTGTAATAAAGGTTTGATTGATTTGAGATAGGTAAAGAGTGCAAAATGCCTCTTTTTGTGGTTTGAAATTTGGAAATGTAACTTTTTGAGTTGGGGATTGCCATTACCTCCTTATGCTGGTATATAAAGCTTGTCTTCATTCCTGATATATCAGCAGGGTGGTGATTTGATGGTGACACCTAAATTGCCTTAGTCTGGTTGAAAAATAAGAGATAAAAGCCACTATCATGTCAACGGAGGCATAAGGGAAGTTCTCTCTCCACTCTCCCCCCCCCCCGTATTTATTTTCCAGTTGAGAGCAAAACATTTCTGCCCATCGTGGAAGGAGCAGGGTCGCTAAATGAAGCCCGTGCTGTTTGCAATTTGGCTCCTAGGCTGTTCCGTTCCTTGTCCCGCACCCAACATAGGAAACGCAGCGGTATTTGGGAGGGAGGGAAGGAAAGAAAGATGGCGGCGACCTTTTAGAAAAGCGCTTCAAGCCAGGAGGAGTGAAATTTCCTTCAGGAGAAGACAAGGAACCCTTCTTCCCAAGAAGGTCCTCGTCCACCCACCCACCCAACCTCAACCCAAGACAACTCTTTGGTCACCTCCAGCCCCGATTTTAAAAAAAAAAAAAGCTGAAAGAAAGGGTACAAGGCACTCCAGTTAACTGCTCTCGAGACGAGTGGCTGGGATTGAAGCCAAGGCAAGGTGGTCAGCAGGCTGGAAAAATGACCAAGAGCTTCCCGGGGGGGGGACTCTCGGGGGGGGGGGCGACAGGAGCTTCAAAAGACTAGTAGTTTTGACTTTCCATACAGAAAAGTTCCGAAACACTTTGTGGTGCTCTCCGTTGCAGGGCTAAACTTTATCAAGTAAATTTACAGCCCACATCTAACCTTTCCTTCGAAGCAAAATCACATCCGGACTTTACGTTTACCTCCAAGCATAGTCAGTCGCATATTGGCTTATATGTCATTTCATGCCCAGACTTAATACTCGGTTCCTCCGGGTTGTATATCTTGAAAGGCTTTTGTCAGGGTTAATTTAGAAATAAATGGTTCCTGAGACTAGAAGTAGCCTGGCGATAGATTTCTTTTTTTCCTTCGATATAATTTGCACGTGGTTGTTTGTAGTAACCCTCCAAGATGATCTTATTTCTATGCATATAGTGAGTTCTCCGACTTTTTCTGATCCCCTCCCCTTTGAATGCACAGGAGTCCTTCGCGGTCTTTTTTTCTTTTTTCTTTTTCCCTATTCAGACACTTGCCTACAATTGAAGCGAGGACAATTTAACCTGGATTACTTCAGCAGAAAGCACCTAGGCTGCCGCGATCATCCGACACATCCACCCAGGTGCAACTGGCACCCTGCAATGCGCGCGATCCCCTGATTCCTTCGTTCTTGGAACGCGCGGCACGGCCTTTCCCTGGCAGTTTTTGCAGCGAGGTCCCCGTGGAGCAGGATCCACAATTCCCGCTCTAGTCTGGCGCGGTTACTTGGTAATAAAAGGAATGAAGGCGTGTAGTTTAGGAATTTTAAGTGGACGTTCTAAAGTCCCGACCTCATCCACTTTAAATGGAATAAAGTGCGAGGAAGGAAAATAGAAGGTGAGGCCCTTGACTCCAAGTTTGTGTGCGAGAAATTCAGTCCCGTGTGTAGGCGAGGAAGGGCCAGGGGTTCTGTAACAGCGGGCGCCGGTAGCGACTTTTTACCTCTATCGGCTCAGGGGGCTCACATTGCGGATGGTTTCGGGTCTCTTTCAGCACCGTTCTCGCTGTTGCCCGAAATGCTTCCCATTACCTGCCCAAATTAAGGATGGAGGTCTTGGTTGGAATAGCCTGGAATAAGTTCAATGGAAACCAGAAGGACTTACTTCTGAGTAGACAGATAGTGAGCTAGATAAGGCCGAGGGTTCCCTCAAAACAGCACAACCATTACCTTGACTTTACCTCTAGTGCGATTTGGTAAACGGGGCTTGGAAGAATTGGGCAAAACGAGGTTTTCTAGCCGTTTTCTAATAACTTCTCAGACAGAATCTCTGGGGCTGAAGAACGGACTTGCAAATCCATGGGCATTCTTTGACCAGAGAGCTCTTCCGTTTATTTGAACCCCGTGGGACGAAACCCACCGCTTTGTTCAGAAAGAGGAAACACTTGGATGGCATGGATCTATTTTGGTCCCTCTTTGTTCGTCCAGGGAAAATAGGGTCTGATTCAGAACGAGCCATTCGGTTTCAAGCGCCGGCGTTTCCGCCAAAGTGAAGTTTCAGTGAGACCCAAGCTAATGCGCTTTGAATCCCACCCAGCCTTAACGTGGGCAGCAAACGATTCGCCACCCAGAGGCGCTCCGGGAAGGAGCCTCCGGGTGCCACAAAGCCGGACTTTAGGAAATTCCTAAAATCCATCACCGGTAGCCCAATGGCCAATAGGACTAACAGAGTATTTGGAAAACCAGTGCTCCTCTGGCGAATATATCTTAAAGTAGCAGTAAGAATTTTGGAAAAAGCAGTAAGAATTTAGGAAAAGGAACGGACTCTGTTCTGCCTCTGCGGAATTTATATTCCGGATTTGGTCGATCGATTGTGTTCGGAGCGGTGGGGTCTGGACTGTACAAGATAAGCCAGTGACAACCACATTTTAGTTTGAGGGTTACCGCTGGGATTTTACCCGAATAAACTACAAGTAAGCGGATGTGTGCTTAAAATGGTGACATTCCCACAGCAGGACCAAGGGGCAGATTTACGAATCCCAACCCAATATAAAACAAGATGGGCGATTTGGACCGAGATGGGCGTTTCCAGCTTATAACGTTTAAAATTCTTATTGCTACTTTAAGATATATTCGCCAGAGGAGCACTGGTTTTCCAATACTCTGTTAGTCCTATTGGCCATTGGGTTACTGATGCTGTATTTTAGGAGTTTTACGGGTTTGGGACCATTTGGTTGCTTAATTCTGCGATCGCTTTCCACAATATCCTCGATGGAAAAAAAAGAGAGAGAGAGAATGAGAGAGAAAGGGAGACTTAAAGGAACTGCACGTCCGGTAAAATCCGGAGGGTTTAATCCTGAATAAATAGATAGCAATGCCTGAAACGTAAACTCATTAAACAGCGGAGAGCAAGTCCCATCTGAAAGAAATGGGGAATTGCGTAGGGGCGCCCTAATTCCTGCACTATAACTTCGGCTTAAGGAAACTTAACAAGCGCACTAAGGACCTCGCCTTCTCACACAAACATCCCTCCATTTTGTTTTGGTAATGATCGCAGAGGTGAGAATTGTGTGGAGGTGGAATGGGATAAATTTTCTTCTCTCCAATTTCTTTGAAGCTCTGGATGTTTTTCGCGCAGAGGACCGAAGTGTGCTGAGTTTGATTAAGAACCTGGATGCGCTAATCACTGCGGGGGGTGGGGAGAGAAGGGGGCTTTGTTGTTGTCGCGGTTGTTTTTTGTTTTTTTAAAGAAACCGGGCTGTTTTTTCTTTCCGAGCCAGCGATGCATCCGGAAGTTCAACTGCATAGAAGTTCTCTCCTTGGATTGCTAGATGAGCCTAGCAGACTGGCGAGTTCCCAGTTAAAATGCACGAATCCGACACAGCTGCTCCCCATAAGCTCAGGCCCCCCGCTCTTCCAGGGTGCCTGCTAGACAGCTCTTCTTGCTGGGATATCTGGACAATAGCAGATCTTTTGAAATTGTTTTTCAAAGTTTAATTTTTAAAGAGTAACCTGACCGTGCGTGCAATAATTTAAAAAAAAAAAAAAAATCTCAAAGAGACGCCTGTACTTCCAATTAAGTTATAAAAGAAACGTTATTCCACCGTCATTTCCTGAAATCTTAGTGTGCCACCGTAAAAAAAAACAACCCCAAAAAACTGATCATTAGAGTTAAAGGAGCCATAAGGAAGCATTGGTGGCCAGCCAACTTTTAAAAAAAAGAAAGAAAAAAAAGAAAGGACATTACAAATGGGGAGGAAGAAGCTTTACTTGCTATTATTTCGAAGAAGTAAAACTACTGCTTGTATGTTCTGGGAAAGTCAGGAAAAATGAAAATGGATCATTCTTACAATCAATAATATCCTGCCAAGGACGTTGGCTCATTTTGGTCTCATCACAAGAGCCTGAACCTTATCCTCCAGTGCCAATCTATCTATCCTTTTCTTTCATTCTCTTTAGCCCCAATCAGGTAAACCAATTTAGGAGAAGGCTAATGAAGACCTTTCACAGACCGAAACCAATAACTTTGAGTGTAACCAATAACTTTGTGTGTAACAGCCGCGACGTTCACTAGAATGTCATCTATCCCCAAAGAGGATGCTCGTTTGCCAGGGATTCCTAGCTCCGCTGGATTTCTTAGGCAAGTCCCGTTGCTCTGGCAAAAAGCCATAGCAGGAGAACAGGACCTCCCCCCGGACCACTGAACCCATAGCGAGGTGTGCTGTGCCACTTAATTTGCTTGCACTGTTCAAGAGCTCGGGTTCCCCCCCCCTTCCAGATCCTGAATATAATGTTTATCGACTCAAAATACTGTCCTTAAATCTTAAGACAAGTGTATTTATCAATGCCCTTTTAAGAACTCGATTTCTCCAATTTAAAAACTTTGCCACCTACATTACGGATGCTTCTCCCCCCCGCTAAATAAGCTCAAGTTTGACTTTGGTATTTGAGATAAGGAAAAGTTTGGTATTATTAAGAATACTCTCTCTTTCTTACTGTTCTTTCTTTGAATATTTTTTTTCCTTCCGCTCCAGCAAAAAAAAAATAAAAAAATTAATGGAAACTAACGTCCTCTTTAAACAAAGCAAAACCAATTGTCCGGTCAATCAAAAGCTTCGCAGTTTTCAGCGGAGCTCACTAGCTGCTCGTTTTAGTGTTGGGCTGTAGCTAAGAGAGCTTAAACTCCCGCCTAAAAAAAGTGTATCAGAAGCCAAGAGATTTTGAAATCCATTGAAAAAGCTAGCCCGCCCGAGTCTTCTGCCCTCTTCTAAGTCTGCCGCAGCTGCGGAAGTCCCCGCTGTACGAAAAACAGAGCGATTCCCACCAAACCCCCCTCCCTCCCCAGACCTACCCCCCCCCCCAGCTCAAGATCGCCCAACTTGCCTTTTCTCTGAGGATTTCCCATGGCCTGTCCAGAAGTGGTTTTAGGAAGGCTCGAACGCACCATGGAGCTGATTTGGTTTTTATTAAGTCATACGAGAGAGGGTGAGCGAGAGGGGGGGGGGAGAGGGGGAGGCCCCAAAAACGAGGAAAGAATTAAGCAGGTAATAAAGAGACGAAAGCAAGAAAAGCCGCTGAAAGCTTTCTTGGATCAGAAACCGGGCCAAAACTCTGCCCCCAAGAAGGGACTTTTGGGGCTGTTTGAAAACCTCTTCCCTTAAACATTTGGGGCTGCTGCTAGCAAGACCATCCGACGGGGTCTTCAACCAAGACAAAGCGACTCCCACTTGCTGAGTTCTCAGAAAGAAAACGGGTCCCCGAGAGGGGAAGGAAGGGGGAATAAATTGGGTTACAGGTGCATCCCTCCCGATCCTTGTCCAGCCGTCCCTGTTTACTAAGGCCGGTTGTAAGAGACCTCTTTCCCCGTGCCCCAATCCGAAGCATCAAACTGCCCAGGCCCCGGACTTGGCGACCCCCCTCCCCATGAGACACATACAAACAACCCAGTCAAGTGGATAATGCGAACGTGTTGTTTCCCAGTCAGACCCAGATGTTCAAACAGGTGCCTAGCTGGAAGGCGAAACAAGTCAGTGAGACCGTACCAAGATCTCTCGACTGAGATGTACCAGGATCCCCGTCGGTTCAGGTGCCTGGCGACCCGTTCCGCCATTGGTACAGTTCCGTTTCGAGCCTAGGCGCTACTGTCCGGCTCTGTTAAGATCCTAAATCGGGTTAAATTCCCAAAGCTTCCGAAATATTGACTCCCTTCGGTCGGCCTCGAGAGATGGATTTGAATCAACTACCTGATTCCCCGCTTCTCTCCCCGAGCAGGGCTTCCCACACTTTTGCCCTCTCTAGATAATCATTTTGGTTTTTCTACCTCATCTCTTTCTCGCGGGGGGGGGGTGAATCGTCTCCCGCCGCCCTCGTTTTTAAATAACCGGGCTTCTTTCTTTAAAAACAAAAAAACAAAAAACGACCTCGGAATAGATGGTGCTGATCATTATCCCTCCCTGGTGAGGTGAAATAAGTGTAGCAAAGGCCGCGCGAAGAAAGGGTTAAGGGTGCTTTTGACCGAGAAGCCGCGGATCCCGTTTGCGTAATATCTTTATTACTGAAAACTTCAAGGTAGAGAGAGAGAGAGAGACGCAATGGAAACCAGATGTCGGAATGGAAAAAGAGAGATTACAGATGGAGAAAATGGAGCGTAAAGGGGCAGCAGGAGTTAAAGTAGGAAAGGAGGAGTCGCGGTATATATATATATATATTTCCCTGGACCCATTTCGGAGGCCTGGAGAAGTGGGTTCCCCCAAAACGTAAACCTCCAAAGCACCTTGGGAAGCGGAGGAGAGAATCTCTTTCCGGCATCCAAGTCGCTGGACAAACATTTGCTAAAAGAAAACCACTACCGGGAAAGATTTGCCGGGGGAGGATAGCAGGGAAGACCACCGCCACCATCCCCGTTCCTTTAAATTCTAGGAAATTGCCTCCCTTTATTAACTAAAATTCGACCCAGGCGGGCAGTCAACCGGTGAAGCTTTCTTCTTTCCCTTGAAAGCTCCTCCGGTTGAATGCGTGTACCTGTTCCCTGGCTGTTTTCCGCACAAGAGTTGGGAAAGAGAGCAATCAAAGCCAGCAAAGGCGACAGGCTGCCTTAGCAAAACTGGCCAAATGACCCCCCGACGTCGACGATCATTTTTCCCAGCCAGCAAACTCAACAGGATTGGGAAGCAAGGAGCTGGAGTTAGACACACAGAGAGAGAGAGAGAGAGAGAGAGACTCGCCAAGGGAAAGTGCAACTGGGGCAAGAGAAGAGCTCCCGGGCTACAGCTCAGCAGAAGCGGGGAAAGAAGGCCGGAGGAATCAGCCCAGGAATGCCCGGAGGGACGCCTTGGAGTCGGCCGGCTCTTCCGCCCTGCGCAGATCTGAGCCGGCAGCCCCAATTGCATCATCGCCATGTGGGCCTCCTGGCTTCTATATTGTATTGCTTTCTAATGGTTATTTAAAAAACAACAAATAATGCAAAAGCAACAAACAAACAAACAAAAAAGCCTGCCCTCTTTCTCCCCGGCTTCCCCTTCCCGCCAGCCGTTCTTTGCACGGATGGATTGGGCAGCGCCGGACGAGAGAGCCGACGCCTTGGCTCGGGGGCCCGAGAAGAGGAGGAGGAGGAGGAGGAGGAGGAGGAGGAGGAGGAGGAGAACCGGGGGGAAGGAGAAAAGAGGGGCCGAAGGAAGAGCTCCTTCGGAGGAATGCCTCCTGCTCTCTCTCTCTCTCTCCCCCCTCCCCTCTTGGTGAGCCCCTTTCCCCCCTTTTACTGGGGTGGGACGGATCTGCTCAGCTCCGGAGAACAGTCTGACTCTGCTTAGTGCTGGCTAGCCCAGCCGTCTGTGTGCTGGTGTGTGGCTGCGTGTGACGGGGGTGTGTGTGTGTGTGTGTGTGCATGAGCGTGCGGGGGAGGGGGGGCTGGAAGGAAGGGTGGGGGGAAGCCAGAGAAAGGCTCGCTGGCGTTGCATGAGGACACTGCCTGCCGGCCTTTTAATTTTAGGCAGAATGCTGAGAGTTGCGTGTCGTTCTGCGATCCTCGGCTGCTAGCATGGATTCCTTCTACAACGCCGCCTCGCAAGGCAGCGTCGACGGCCCTCGCCTTTTAGGGCATTTCCCGGCGGCAGCGACAAATCGGCTCCGCTTTCCTGGCCAGCAAAGGGCAAAGCTTTGGAGACAGCGGCGGGGGCGGCGGGGGCAGCGGCAGCAAGCGGCAGCAACAACAGCCCCAAGCGCCGGAGCCGCTACAGCCAGCCGGAATGTCCGTCTCTGGACGGCAGCGGCGCGCAGCAGCAACCACAGGCTCTCCCACCGCCTCCGCCGCCGCCTCCGCCACCACCCGCCACCTTTAACAAGTACCACTTGCAGCAACCGCCGCCGCTCATACGGGCAGCGCGGCTCTTGTAAAAGCCCCCCGAGCAGCAACCTCAAGCTGCAGACACCAGCGCCCACAACGGAGCCCTGCAGCTTTCTTGCTTCGGTGAGTCACCCGATCGGTCGGGGCCGGGGCTGATGGGGCAAGAGGTCTAGCCGCTCCTCCCTTGCGGAAAGCAGCCCTTGGCGGGTTGCTTACACGGACCGCCTTGGGCATGGCCCTCTGGCTGGGGATCCCGTGGCCTCCGTTCGGTGTGTCCCTCCAGGTCTCGGGGGTCTAAAATTGGGCGCGGGTCGTCCTCCTCCTCTCCTTCTTCCCTCGCAAAGCAGAGCGGTGGCGATTCAGGGCTTCCTTCTGGATCGTAGGCTGAAGTGGAAGTCCACGGGCTCCCACTACGAGGAGAAGCAACGGAGGCAAACGGCCGCTTAGGAAGGAAAAGGGCAGCGCCAAATCTCCCGGAGAAGCCTCCGAAAGGAGACGCGCCGCCCACTGTCCTGATTTCACGGCGAGAAGGAGACTTTGCAAACGGCCTAATCTAATAGATTTCACACGCTGTTGAGCTGACATCCCTTTTCTGGATGAACAGCCCGCTACTATAAACTTGATGCTTTTCCCGTGATTTAAAACGAACTAAAATACGATTGATATATTACTTTTTATAACTTAGCTGTTTCTTATTTTTGTAAACTGAAGAAGCGTGGCTTGGAAGTAATTTCCTGGAACTGGGGAGGAATTTATTTCAAAATTGCGTATTCTCTTTCAGAAAGAAAAAGCTGTGAAAATCTGGAGGGATATTGAAGGCAGAAAGACCGTTTGTTTGCGTGGTTGGTTTCTAATCTCGTGGCAAAGGTTGACCCCTAATTCTGTTTCGCCCCGTTTTCTCCTGTTCTGCCCAAATGCCTCAGAAGAGCACAGTAATCACGTTTAGGCATCCCAAACAAAGCTCTCCCCCTTTCCAGATAGGCAGCTCAAGTCTTCGGCCTTGAACTTCTGAGCTAACTTTTTGTTAGTGGCATTTAATTAGGTGTATGGAATTCATGAATAACGTATCCCGGATTCGTTCTCATATACGTTACAGCAGTGGTTAAAATGGATAGCAAGTGTTTGCTTTTAGGCGGTTCTTCTGGAGAATACATTGGCGATAAGGAAAGTGAAAAAGAATTATCTCTCTATCCTCCGCCAGCTCCCTCCCCCCTTATAAAAACATCCTTTAAAATGTCACCCCCAACTGTCTTTTCTTTTCAGTCCCGAAAAAGGTCTCTGCTTGGAGACGGGAGAAATAACCAGCTTTTTAGGTTTGTGTTAGCGACCTTAAATATAAAGTTATGTATAAAGTAGTCCTAAATATACATTTCGAAGCCACGTCCTATTTTTTCAAGAAAATTACTTAGAATTGGGGATGATCTTTGGATTGTCAGGACGTGCTTTCATGCCTCCTCATCTATCTCCTCTGTCTAATCACTATCTTCTTAATTTGCGGATCGCTTTAAAAATCCTAGTTATTTAATGGGCTGGGAATAACTGGAGTTTCACTTATTTCAACATCCTATAAGCTACTGCTGAGGAGCTTTATCCTGTACTTATCCTGTAACACTCCCCTTCTCTCCCCCTCCCCCCCCCCCCCCCCCGCAACTTTAGCAGCTCTTGACTTTCAATGGGAATCGGAAGCCCGTGTCTTTCGACATCTTTGTCTTTGCACCCGGGATTGCCTTTCCTTGCTGCGTTTCTTAGCGAGTGACTTCTGGGAAAAAATACCATTGCTGTCTTTCTCTACCTCACTTTCCTGCTTCCACAAACAGCCTTTTCGATCTGTTCAAAAAGATTGGATTTGGACCTAGAGAGGAAAAACGATGGGGGCTGAGGTTATGTTAATAAGCCATCCATCGCCAGAAGAGCAAGGAGATCCTCCTGTCTACCTTGTTTTCTGGCTTCACTCACTCTGTTAGATAACTAGCCAGGTCCCAGAGTCCAACAGAATTCTACTGAATTTCCGACATGTTCGCTGTTGGAGCCTAAGGAACTTCGGAAGACACTGTAAAGTCGGTTGTTCAATTGCGCGGCCGACTAGATGCCCAGGATTGAGTGTAATTAGGCGCTAAGGGTTCTCATATAAGCCGATCAACTTTACAGCTAAAAAAAATTAACCGGGTGGTCTATGGCGTGTGGGAGTGCCTTTCTCTACAGTGCCTTTTTCAGAAATGTGTTGAAAAGGGGACAAGCCCATCTCCACCTTGACTAAGAACTTGAGAAGGCGTTTCTATCCGTCCCAAGCACCTTTGCTCACGCAATCGCATTGGCAACGGAGCCTTTTTATGCTCACTGACATATTTGCAGTCCAGTTCAGGTGGCCAGTCTCCAGGGGAATGGAGTTGTGGCTTCATTAAAGTCAAGCTAGGCAGATGGGAAATGCAGGCCCTGCAGCTTTCAACCATTCTCTTCCCAAGGAAGTTTCAATAACTGATTTGTCTGTAGGGTGCCTTCTTTTTTAGGAAGGACAAATGAGTGGTAAGTAGGTTTTTGGCCCAAGTGAGTACTTAAAATAAAAAATAGAAAGATAGAAATGGAAAAGCGGAGCTAAGCTGAAATCTCTTGGGGTAGAACCGCTCGAAGAGGGAAGCCCCAGCACCCACATAAAAGATCCCTTTTTTTTGTCAAGGGTAAATGGGAGAAGAAATAAGTGGCCCCGATTCCGATCTGCCTTTTTAAAAATGTCATCCTAAACAATGGAGCGTTCCGGGATGAGCCCAAAGGGACCCTCTTCGAGTTGAGAGCGACGGGACAGGCTAGTGAGCTTTACGCGCGCTTATTTTTCCAGCGAGGAACTCGGTGAGAGGCTAAGAGAAAGACTAGGCAAAGCCGGGCAGAGCCCTGAATGGCCTCGGTCAGCCGTCGGCAATAGCCACAAATATTCATTCACCTGTACCGGAAGATGTCTATTACCCGCCACTTTTCCCTTTGGCTTTCGGGATGATAAATTGGGGAAACAGGGAGGAGGAAGGAGGGCCTCTCATAAGGAAATATTCCCGACACCTGGCCTGGATCTGTTCTGAATAACCATTTGCGCGGTTGGATGCCTCTAATAGCTCTGCGCCGCGGAATCAGCTGATTCTAGCCCTTGTGTCTGAATCTTTAAACCAGATGCTTGGGATCCGTGATTGCTACCATTTGATGGAGACGAGAACGGTCACTGAAAATCAGAGATTTTTTTTCCCCTCGACCCAATTGTGTTAACATCAAGGAATGCGTAATCCCTAACCATATTTAGAAGAAATCACAAGGAAATCACGCTAACTTAATTTCCAAATTAATTAAAGTCAACGTTCGGTATTATTTGTGCTACTTTCACTATAAAATAAAGAAGCCCAAATGATAAGCGATCATCGTCCCTTTCAAAGTGAGAGAAAAGTCCCGACCACCTTCCCTGTGATCTTCGCCTTTGGGACCCATTAAAATGAGGGTGGTCACAGCGGTAAGGATGGCGATTGATTAAATGTTAGCAGAATTTCCAACCACCTTTCAGTCAGAGGCGTATTTTCAAAGCAGCGCTCCGTCGTGTTGTGTGTGATGTGGCTTGAGGGACAAGACAACTTAATGGGAACCACCTGGATTTGTGGGGACAATGAATCACAACAATAAGGAATATTGATGAAAGAATAGCGGCTGATTAGCATGAAGGAGAGGTTAGGGAGCGAGGGCTGCCAATTACGGCCTCATGAAATAAACCGTACTTCCCACCAACGAGTCCCCAACTTTGGAAATGGGACTTTGAATTCAAACCCGAGTAAAGAGAGGGCGAGAAAGAGCCGGATGCGGTTCTCGCACGTTCAAAAGCTAAAAACATCCTCACACTGGCCGTTTCATCAGCCTTGCAGTGGCAGCTGAAATGCAAACAGGGCTCCCGTTAAAAGCGCTGGCGTCAAAAGCAGCTTTCTCTAGTGAAAGCGAACGTTTTTTCCCCGGCCCGAGCGACCGCAATCACTGGCCCAAGTCCGTGCCACGAAGCTCTTCATGATGTGTAGGCCCTGGCAAGGACCGTACACGGCAAGAAACTATAACGGGGGACGGGGAGTGGGGAACGAACTCCCCGGGAGGCCGACCGTCTATCGAGAAGGTGGCAAGATTTGAGAGAGGAACAGGCCGGAGGACCCAGGGCTCCTGCGCGGAGCCCCTTCAGGGCCCTTACAAGGAAAGCAGCGGGGCTTCCCGGTCACTTTCTTTAGCTCTGACGGGGGTTCCCGTTGGAGCAAGAATCGCTCCCAGAGTGCTTTAACTGGACTTCGGGGACATGAACGGAGTCACCCTTTGCGGCCTGCGGGCACTCGGTGCGGATGAAAAGCCCTTGGTTTCCAGTGGGTTCGTTGTTCGGCATTCGGGGCAGATCCTAGCAGCCAACCTCTCCTTATCGTTCCAGCTAAACGCCTCGAGGGCACTTTTTCCAGAACGCTTGGAGACTCCAGGAATCCGTTGCCCGCTTTTTTCGTCAAGCGGCGCGGCCTAGGCCGCGCCTTCGCTCCTCCAACTTAGCCCGTGCCTTGACTCCACGGGGAATGAGAAAGGCCTCCTCAAAGAAAACTTTTTCGAACACCCTCCTCAACCCACCCCTGGCATCCTGGCCACGATTTCTAAGACCGGCTATTGTTGTACAAACTAGGATTCTTCCCCCCACTCCCCCGCTCCCCAGATATGGGCGGGCAACGATTCCCACCCTTCGCGATGAATGCTGGGAATTGTAACCGACGCCATTCGGAGGCCGCCGCTTCAGGCCCCGCTCTCTGGAAACCGATGTTTTCCCCAGAAGGCCAAGAGCGAAGCTGCGGGAGGTCGGAGCCCCGCTGATGCGCCTCAGAGCCATTTCGGAAGGTTTCTACCAGCGCCCGAGCTTGGCAGATCGACTTAGGTAGCGAGGCGACAGTGTGTGGAGGTCGGTTCTTGGTAGGCATCCATAATTCCACCACCCCAGTGAGGAGTGATAAGGCTGATCCTTGGGAACAGAAAACGCGAGGGAGTTAACAGTCATTTGAGGGTTTGCTTAAGCCAGGGGTCCTCAAACTTGGCCGCTTTAAGACTTGTGGACTTCAACTCCCAGAATTCCCCAGCCAGCATGGCTGGCTGGGGAATTCTGGGAGTTGAAGTCCACAAGTCTTAAAGCGGCCAAGTTTGAGGACCCCTGGCTTAATAAGTATCCTTCTTCCTCCCTGCTCCAAAGCCCCACTTTATTGCCAGCCTTCTGTTTCACCTCTCCAGGTCCAAGTTCAGCCTCTCCAGCACTGGGGCAGGATGGGTGAGTTTTGAGTCTGTCTTCTCAATGTGCCTGTACAGAAGGAGAGTGTTTGAGCTGCCCTCCAGGACAGTTTTACCCTCATAGATTCCAAATGAAAGATCTCTGCAAATTAGAGGCTGCTGGCCTAGACTAGAGGAACCCATTGGCCTATGGTTTGAGTAGTCAAGCTGGCCTTCAGAGAGCCTGCTTTATTTCTAGAGTTAAAAGATGACTGAAATGCCTCCTTCCAGGGTCAAATGGAACTCTTCATGCTTTTCCCTTGTGTCTCCAGAACCAGGAGAGTCACTTCAGTTTAAAAGGAGACTAAATTTAGCTAACACTCTAGGCTTGATTAGAAAAGGGAGTGAATCCTGAGGTTGGATAAGAGGAAGAGGAAAGTGATTGCAGTCCCTGTCTGACAGATTGACATCCCTGTACATATTTGGTACAGATACAATTACGCTTTCAAATGAAATTTGTAAATTGGAACATGTAATATATATGTTTATTCAGAGTTTCTGCATTTGTAAACTTGTACTTGATAATAAGTAATGTGCATATTAACACTGAAGTACAGGTCTTTAATTATCCCTTCATAATTAGGACATTTCCTCACTAGTTATTTGTTGCTTTTTGCAAAGTAATTCAACTGTTGCAGTAAGGGGAAGCTGATCTTTAGGTCTGAAATATCAGCCCAGTGATGGTTATCTGAGGCTATAAATCACAAGCAAAGAAAAGGCAACTCTTTTAAGAGGATTGATTGATTGATTGCTACAAGTAGATGTGCATGTGTGTTGCTGTACTATACCAAATATAAATGAGTTCCAACACCCAATGGAAACATATGTAACTCATCCACCTCTATTAGGTTCCTGTTTGTGAATAATGAAATGTGCCTGCATAAATACCTCTGAATATTACTCTCTTTTCTGAGTATGACCCTCTGAATTTCCTTGTATCAAAAAGACGGAATTCTGCGTCTGCAAACTGAAATTATAATTAAAGGAAAAATAGAAAATGTAAGAGTAAGCTGTATATTTGGTTAGAAGCTGGTAGAAGGAAGGGAAAACTCCACCATGTGATTTGTGGTGAGAAGTGGTCTGAATTAATATTTCTCCAACTTGGAACTGAGATAAATGGTATTTCTCCATATTTAAATATATTACCCTCATAAAAATTGTTCTGGAAGGGAAGAGGACATGTGGGCAGACAGGCATGTGTGCGTGCTAGGGTGGGGATGCTCGTTCAAAGCATGAGAGAGGGTGGTGGGTAGAAAGAGAATGTGCCCTGGGATATTTGCTCACTGGAGTAATAGAAGAAAAACTACTTTCCCTGGCATTCAAAGATCTAAAAGTGCCAGGCTTGGCAATTCCTAGTGACCTGTTTTCTTAGGGAATAACCAGGCAGCCTATAAAGCAACGTTGTTGGGAGTGGGAAGAGACTGTCTGCATAGAAACCTGAGGAGGGTGGCAGATTTTCCAAATGACCTTTCAGAGAGTTTGAAAACAACTCAGAACTGAATGCCCTCGCTTCCATTGGGGGCAAAGATCTTGCAGGACAAGAATCCTTACCTCCATTTAGTTTCTGGCTGATTGGAATATCTGCTGAGCTTCCTTTCCATGAAAGGCCACCTTTTGCCCCTCCAGTTGTGGTTTGTCTTTTTTGTGGTCAGGGAGATTTACTATTGGACTAAATCAGTTTGAAGGTCAACACTTGTGCCCAATCTTTGCTTTGTTGTTAGAGTGATGGAATACAATTGTCTGCTGTACTGATTGCATAGAACAAGGCCGGGTTCACATAATAAACTAAGTGAAAAGGTACTTGGTACAGTGTATTATAAGGATGCAGCCAACATAAGTAGTTTCAGGTTTAGTATGATGTGTGAACTCAGTTCAGTAAATTATGGTCAAGTGTGGCTGGCCTGAGGTGTAAACCCCTTTTAACCTCCCATATGTTAAAAAAAAACTTGACTACAAACTATGGACATAAATAACCAGTGGATTTCCTTCTCTGCTTGTGAATTTATTTCTTGGGCAGCCTTCTTCTATTGGCCCACATAAAAAAATCCAACTAATTCTTTGCTGGTGTGAGACTCCTGAAGCAGAATTAGTCTTATATCCTTGTGACTTGGCCCTGGCATCAGGTGACATTATAAGTTCAGAGAATTAGATAAAGATGAATGGAACTACTAATTTATGCAGCCTGACTTATAGCTCTACAAGTCCACCAATGCACATCAACTTTCCATAATCTAGCAATCAACCATACTTTATCACCAAAATATAGCCTTCTATATTTTTATGATAGAGAAATATCACTTCCAGCAGATGGGATGGAGAAGACACCACTGCCACTTTTAGTCTGGCTATTCCTTACCCACTGAAAATAATAGGGGGAAGAAGTAGAACATTTTCAAATCCAGGAGCTTATTATAAAAGACCACAAGTCTATGACCATCACTCCCCAAGTTACCAAAATTTCAGTGGTTGATAGAACCAATCCTGAGCCTATACCATACTTTCCCAACATGATGTCCTTCAGGTGTGTTTGGCCAATCCCATAATTCCCAACCAGACTGTAACAACAAAGTGTATGTTGGATGGGAATCCCAATACCTCTGGAAGGTGCTAAACTGGGGCTACTTTCTTACTTAGCAGAGGATTTAATTTCTTTTGCCAGAACTGTTTTTAGCAATCCTCCCTCCTCCACATACATACGAAATACAGCTCTGGATTTGGACCGGATTTTTGCTGCTGCTTGATAGCTACAATAATGAATCATGGTGTGGCAGAAAAGTGCTATTTACATCACATAGAATCACAGAACTCTGGGTTGAATTCTTAGGGCAACCTTAAGCAATCTGGTAAATGAGCTGGATTAAACTGTTTGTTATGTCCAAATATATTATCAGAATGAAATGGTACTTGAAATAAAACTTATCTGAACTGTTTCAGGAGTAATGAGTTAGGGCTTGAATTATTCTTAGACTACTTTTCAAATGACTTTACCTATTTGGAATTATATGATCTGTGTGGAACCACAATGGTCTGAAGGGTTCAAATCTGTGCCTCTTATTTTAACCTTAGCAAGCTATGTTGCACTAATTAGCAGGAAGAAAGTTTAAACAAAACAATTTAATTTGTTTAGTGATATTTAAAGCACACTATAAATGTGCAACATCAAACTCAACATGTCCCCTTTTTCATAATCCAAAAGTCTCTCTAGATAAATTAGATTTTACTTGCAACTTATTGCTTTGAACTGCCTCGCCTGAGAGCCCCACTTTGGTGGGACTCGGAAGATTTCTGCCCAACTATCTTAAAATCTTATAGAGTTAATAGGATTAAAATATTCTGTGTACTAATCAGTCCTTCAAATTATGCCTGGAAAGACCTGGTACCCAATGCTTTACATGGTGATTTAATCTTCCCAGCCAGAGTGATCAGGAATTGCTAAAATTATGAACACTCCCCTCCATGCCCCATATGTTATAATAAATCTAATTTTCCCTTTGGTTTCATTCATACTCAGGTTGCTTCCTCACTAGTAGGTTATAGAATTTTATACACCTGTATTACGTTAATAATGAAGACAAGCCACTTATTAGCCAAAAGGTTCGTGGTGTCATCCTGCATTATTAATATAACAGTACTGTAATGAAAACAGGCCTCATAACCATGGTTAGATGATGCCAGAGTTGCTATATAAATGATCAAATTTTGCCAGGCTTTGTTTCATCATGGCAGAACCCTATAAAATGCTACAAATCTCCAGTGAGAAAATAGCTGGAGACCATTCCTAGCCCTATAATAGTAGAGAACATAGTCTCTGGATCAATAGCATGACCTGAATGATACTATAAATTAGTAGCTCAGAAATCGGCCAGGCGATTATGGGCATTTGTGGTGGTCCAGAGGTCAAAACTTCCCTGAACTGTCTGGACTTTGAAAGCTGCTCCTCCTCTGAAAGAATCAAGGCAACGACAAAAACGTCAGGAGTTGAACACCATTTCACTGAATAGGGATATCCCGGATTAGCCCAATAGCAACCCTTCCCACAACGCGCTAAACCTCCCTCTATGAGTCTATGGAGCCCTATTAGGCATCTCAGCCTATTAAAAAAAGGGGGGGTGGATGGGAAGAGAAGCCACCGCGGGCATCGTTCTTGTTCCGCCTGATTTCCAAGCCCTTTCGGTTCTCCCCTACGGGAGAAGCAGCTACTAGCTGGCCCGCCCCACAGCGCCCTTGGAAGATCCGGAGTTAAAGGGCGTCCGCCTGGCGAATGGGAGGAGACGAGCCAGCGGGACGGCCAGGCTCTGAGGCTGGCAAGTCAAGGTGCTGCGACGGGGCGGCGGCTTCCGATCCGAATCCTTGCAAAGAGGATGAACCGCGTCCATCAACCAGCTCATGCACAACTACGGAGCGACGCGCTCAGGCTTGGTTTGAACAAAAACGTATTAACCAGTACCGCAAATTGTTTTAAATACATTTACAGTGCGACTCTAAGCCTGCCTGTTCAACAATAAAATCTAGTCTGCTCCTTGAGCTTTATTCCTGGTAAATCCGTTTAGGCTTTACGTTGTTCCATTCTAAAATAGCCATTTCACTGCCCTTTGTTACTTGGGTTTTTTTCCCCATATGATTTCACTTCTTGCATTTTCCTCCCTTTTTGTATCTAATGAAGTAGAATCTAATTCAGAAAAGTACATCAATAAATAGGAGGATTTTTAAAGATTCACAAGACCCTTTCTTTGTCTTCGATCCCCAATCTGTTGCTCTCCAGATGTTTGAACTCCAATTCCCAGAATTCCTTGGAACATAGTGACTGCTATAGTAAAGTGTTCAGCTCATTTGAAATCCCCCAGGCTGGAGGAGGGGAAGAGGAGGCTGCTCTATATATTTACTTGGGAAATCATTGTAATATACTCACTAACGTTTCAGCTTAACTTCTAAGTATATTTGTGTTACATAAGAGAAAGGGGAAAAATGGGACTATTCATAGTCACATAAATTACTTTCTCATTGGGTTTGCTGTTGGTTAAAAATGGTTTTCTCTCTCCTTGACCAAGAAGACTACTTTGAATAAAATGAAAAATGGAGTGCCTATATTTCTTTCATTTCTGAGATTTATTTTGTGCCTTTTTGTTGTTGTAAAAAAAATGATTGCCAAATGTGTATTTTAAGAAATTTAAACAGTTGCATACTCTAATCTGCTTCCCAACTTCCCAAATAATTCTCCTGCTTCCCTCAAACCAATTGTTCTAGGACAGGTTGGCTTTTCATCTTTAAAATAACTTTTACCTTCCAGATCATGCTAATGTGTGCTTACCAAATGGTTCACACGTGCTTGGAACTGAGACTGGATGTTCACAGGCAAGTAAAAGGTAATATAATCAAAGTCCATTTCCTTTATGGTGATTTATAGTACCATCTAGCCATCATTATGCTGGTATATCAGTAATGGAAACAGCCTACTGCCACAAGTATGGCTAGATGGCTGTATAAATCACTACAAAGGAAATGAAACGTTAGAGAAACTGTGGTACTAAATCAATTTTTAATGCTTTTCCATGTTTTGTTTTATTTAATGTTTCACAAGTAAAAAGAAATAAACATATGGAGGAAAACAGATGATGTGAATTTAAAGAATTGTTTTAACAACAGAAAAGTTTTGGTGGCTTGTTTTCTAGGATTTGTGGATTGTTTGTTTGTTGCCACATTCTGAATTATGACTGCTGTTAATCCACTGATATGACACTGTTTGTGATAGCACCTCACTGTCCCATGAATGTTTGTACCAATGTTCCCAGTGTTGAAAAGTAACCAGACTAAGGAAGGCAGAATCAGTGTGCCATAAACCTGTGTGAGATTAGTCACAACAAACTCCTTTGGAATAGACACCTAAAGTTAACAGCTCAATATACCAACCTGTGGTGTTCAGGACAAAAAGCCCCTTACCTAACTACAAACACACACACACACACACACACACACACACACACCAAGGCAAAGTGCAAGTCATTTCAAGCTGCAACATTTATTATGGGGAGAGATTTTCAGAGACATTTCCCCAAAAGATGAATTCTAACAGCAAAATAGCGATATCTGTCCCCAACTTGTTCCTCTAGTCTTCCACACTATTGCGACTGAATCCACCCATCTTATTGCTGGCTGTCCTCTTTCCTTCCACTTTCCACTTTCTCCAGCTTCTCTAGTACTTCTGAAGTAAAAATAGATTTGAGGAAAAGGCAGCTGAGTCCCAGGCTAGGAATGGAAAAAGATTACCACTCCTAGTAATCAGGAATCAGAAAGGACCCCTATAAATTGGCAGTATCTTTGGAACAGATCCTCTAGAAATTGGGACTTTCTAAGGAAAGGGATCTATCAGGCATTATCTCAACACTGGATGTAATTTTTCCACATTTTTGAAATGGAGAAAGCAAAAAAAAAAAAAAAGCGAAGCTATATAATTGTGTAAGAATGACACAGATTCACCAAACCTGGAGATCATTATGAACAGAAATGGGAAGAATGGAAAGCAGTACATTTATTATTATTAGGGTTTTTTTTTAACATGGCCATTTCTGCTTTATAAGCAGTTCAAGGTGGTGAACTCACATAATACTCTTTCCTCCTCCTATTTTCCTCACAACAACAACCTTGTGAGGTGGGTTGGGCTGAAAGAGAGTGACTGACCCAAGGTCACCTGGCGGCTTTCATATATTCATATACAGCCAGACACAACACAAGATGGAAGAAGAAAAAGAAAAAGTGATCTATTGTCACCAAAGAAAAGTATTTGGAAAAATGACTTTGGTTTCAAAATAGAACTGAAGGACCAATTTCACTATCTAGGACTGAAATAAAATTGTTTTTACTCTAATGTACCATCTAAAATTCATTCATATGTAAAGACCTCAGGATGAACACAGTTCCAACTGGATTTTATATATTCAAAATTGTATCAAAATGCAATCAAAAATCATCTCCATCTCCACGATATGAGTATTCTAACATTCCATTTTAAGATCTGTAATTAAATGATTCCTATAAATTGGCTATCAACCGTGCTTCTCTTGGCCTCTTTCTTTTTGTTCCTTACTGTCTGGCCTAATGAAGCAAAGTTTAGGAGAAATCAGAAATTTGCAACAGAAATGGCCCAATGGGAGAATCTCAAAGACCTTGGAATCCTTTACTCCAACCCTCTGCCCAGTGCAAGAGATGATGATGATGATTATAACAGTGATGATGATGGTGATGATGATGATAACAGTGATAATGGCGGTGATGATGATGATGATTTGGAACATGGTACATACAGAAAAAAACAGCTTCCCTCCTCCAGCTGAGTCCAAGTCACACCTGCACTCAAACGTCTTGCGCGCGTGACTCTCCCACCCGTGTGGCTGCATCTAAGAAAAGAGCGCGCAGCCCATATGCCAATTCGCCTTCTCCGGCCCTTCCTGGCTCGCTCCCCCTCTTCGCCCTTTGCTGGAAGAGCTCTCTCCGGCCCCTGGGGTGATGCCTGCCGGGGGAAGGCTTCGGAAGCGGCTTTCGCCTCCCCCTTCAAATTGCGCAACCAGAGGTCGCCAGAGCGGCCATTCAAACGGCTCCCGCGCCCTCCCAGAGAGAGAGGGAGGGAGGGAGAGAGAGAGAGAGGAGGGAAGAAAAGGCGCTGTTTCAGAAGTTGGCCAAAGGAGTCCGGAGCTCGGATAAGTCCTCGCTCGCCTGCAGGCAGCATCGAAGGAGTTCTTTCCCGTCTCAACAGGCAGCCGGCCGGCGGGGTTTTTCCCCCCGCAAATCGGGGTCTGAAAGGTAGGACTTTCTCGGACCAGACGCAAGCGGGCTTTTACGCTGCGAGGAGGCGCGGCGGCGGCGGCGGCGGGTCTCCTCTTTTCCTGGGAATCCTACGCGAAGCGGCGAAATGTCAAAGACCCAAACTTGCTTCTACGTAATAATTTTTTTTTCCTTTCTAAAGAAAGGGGAGGAAGAAACAGAATTCCCGCCGCCCTAGGGCTGTTCTTTTCCAACGGCATGTGTTGTCTGAGGCTTTTACGTTGGGATTTGTTTGATATGCTGTCTCCAAGGCCAAAGCATGGGAGCGGGGGGGGGGAGACGGGGGAGGAGGAAGAGAAGCTGCAGGCAGTTTTCTATTTGTCATAGCAAACCACCCACTATAAAGCAGATGGAGAGGTGGGAGGCGTCGTGGCCTGGATGAAAAGTCTGTGGATGCTTCCCAAATGTGTGTCCGGCAAAGGGATGCCCCATGCTCAAAAAGATATATTGAGGCCAAGGAGCACAGATGAAAAGTGTGTGTGTGTGTGAGTGCGTGTGTGAGTGCGTGTGTGAGAGAGAGAGAGAGAGAGAGAGAGAGATGTGTGTTATCTGGGTTGTTGAGTTTGTGCTTTCTTGGAGTGTGCACTCGGTGTGGTTTCATGACTAAAAGCAGCTGGAGTGATTCACTGGCGGCCTTTCTGGGTGTCTCTACAAAACAAGTGGTGGATCAATAGAAATCTTTTGGCACAACTTTCTAACCTCCCAAGTTAATGCAGGCAGGGTTTAAAAGGAGTTAATGTGCAGACTTTGGGCTCTCCGAGCCAGCAGACTTATTCCTTTTTCCACCCAGGGCTATGAGGCATTTCCCACGCAAGATAGAGGTAAACTTTGCCTGCCAAAACCTCATGTGAAAAGGCCTTTCCAGCCACATCTTTGGTGCCAGCCAGCTGAGCCATTCTGCAACCTAAAGGCTAAAAAGGGATCTGAATGGAGTCTGCCTCTTCCTCCCAGCCAGCCCTGGTTAGCACTTTTTTTTAAATGTCATGTCTTTTGGCTCCTGGCATTCAGCTCCAAAATTCCTACCTCCATCCTGTCTCACAGCGCAGATTACTTTACTGTGCCATATTGCAGAGCCAGCCCCTTTTCCTCTTGGACAGCCTGATGTTTATGATTCAGTGGCTTTCAGGGGCTTACCAGAAAGCCAGGAAGATGGCAATAGGGAAATGAGCCACTTTCTACATGCCAAACCTTTTTGAAGGCTGAGCTGCCTTTCCCAAGGATTTGTCATTAGACTTACCCGGCCTGGAATCTTCAGAGGTAGGGGCCTCAGCTCCCATTATCCACAGCCAGAGCACACACAGGGAAAAGATGATGAAAATCATAACCCAGTGCACCAGAGGCTTATGCATTTAAACTGTTTCACAAACAGAATGTTATCTGGGTTCTAGGGAAAAGAAATGAACACTAAACTAGTTTTAGACTTAGGAAAAATAAAGGAACTGGCCAGTATTTTATGGTGGCTTGTCTCTGAAGTACAGCTTTATCATTCAGGACATTCAGTATGCTTCCTTTTAATGGCAAAATGGCAGTTAGACCAAGTTCAAACTAATCAGATGGTTGGTAACATGGATAAAGTAGCTACGAACTGTGGCTACTCGGTTACAGATCCTGGAGACTTCAAGACGCTGATCATCTGTCATCTTGTGAAAACCTGTCTGGGCCTCCATAAAAGAAATAGTTTTGGTTTGGTTTATTGCTTAATTGCTTGCAAATGCCTTCTCCGCCTCCAGGAGTGATGGAAGCTGTAATCCAATTCATCTGGAGGGCAACCAACTGGGGAACACTTTCCTGTGACAGCAAACAGATTTATTCATTTATATTCTTCTAGGAGCTCTCTTCTCCAACTTTTCCCCACAACAATCTTGTGAGATATGATGGGCTGGAGAGAAAGTGTCCCACTGTCAACCAGTAAATGTCCAGTGCTGAGGCAGGACAAAGACCTGAATTTCTTTATTCCTAAACCTAAACCTTAACCACTTCTCCATTCTAGTTCTGTGATATATCATGATTCAATGTATACTATAAGCCAAAATGCTAATACAAGTGAGCCCTAATGGACAGTGAGCCCTAATGGCTTCATTTCCCTTTTCTGTGCCCAACAGCAAATCACGTCCCTCCAAATGCAGCAAAAGAATGATAGTGAGAATCTTTTTAACAGTCCCAGTGCACTGGTTCGCAGTTAGCAATTCTTCCAACATTTTCCTCCTGGTAAATCAAAAATGGAACTGTCATATGGCCCTGCCCACTGTTAGAATGCTACCCTAGGCAAGCTACACAAAGCCTGATATAGCCTTGATCCCTGGATAGTAATTCATCACTAGAAAGTAAGCGAGCAGAGTTCGATATTTTAGGATAGTTTTTCTACCATTTGGAACATTTCAGTAAAAAGATAACAATTTGCAGCATAAAAGGATCATATCAATACAGCTAACAACCTAACTCTATAGACTGTGGGTTTATATATATATGTGTGTTATATATATATATGTTATATATATATGTGTGTGTGTGTGTGTTTATATATATATATATATATATAATTGTACTTCTTAGAACAGAGATTAGTATGTGTGTGTACACACACACATACTAATCTCTGTTCTAAAAAGTACAATTAGCTTATGGGATATAAGACATAGTGAGGAACAAGTGGCTAACACTAGATTTTACTCAAATTGCTTGAATAGTATGACTGACTGGGTTCACACATCACAGTAAGCCACAATTTTAAATTATGGCTTGTTAAACAGGCACAATTGACTAGGCCCATAAATAGTAATTTGCCATACACCATAATTTGTAAACCATAGTGGCTGGATTTACACAGCACCCTAAGCCAAAACCAAATAGCCCATGTTTTGTGTGACATGTAAACCAAGCTCCTGCAAACAATGTATAATGTTGAACGGCTGGTAATTCCATCAACTGACTATTTGTTTGCAGGCACCATTCATTTACAAGACATGGTAATATAGACTGCAGCTAAAGAAGCACTAATAGTTAAATAGAAATAGCATGGATAATAAATTTAGATTATGGTTTATATGATCTCTGGAAATGGAAATCTACATGACATCAAATAAAGCCTCTGACTTTTTCATACAGATGTGCATAAAGGAAAATTTATACCAAGTTTCTTCAAATATTTCTTTAAACTAAAGTTTTCACCTATTTAACATGTTCATTTACAAGTGTATGTGTGTGTGTGTGTGGGGGGGCTTTTGAGTCAGTGTTGACTCCTAGTAACTGTCTGGAAAACTTCCCTGCAGTTTTCTTGACAAGCTTTCCAAAGTTTCTTGCCATTGCCTGCTTCCTAGAGCTTAGAGGAAGTGACTGGCCCAAGATTATTCAGCTGGCTTTATGCCCAAGGAACAATTAGAACTCACATTAGTCTCATGGTTTCACTATACCAAACATTTACAAGAGGGGAATATATTTATTGGAACCAGGTACTAACAGAAGGATACTGGAAATATAGCACTCCTGCTCAAATGTAGGGAGCCCTGCTGTTTATAATCCTTTTAAGAAAGGATGCTGTTTTTAACAGAAATACATCCCTGCTGTTTAATTCAACACTTCTTATTCCATAAGATTGGCCATCAGGAAAACTAATGTAGTCATGTCACCATTTATTAACATTCAGAACAATGTCTGTGAAGCGCATTTCTGCATAAATCCAGTGGTGGGATTCAGCCAGTTCGCACCAGTTTGGCAGAACCGGTAGCTAATTTTTTGTTGCCCAGGCCCAAAACGAACTTCCAGAAGCGGCATCCACACAGAGAACCGGTTGTTCACATATTTGAATCCCACCACTGCATAAATCCTTATCTTTCTCCAGTATAGCTGATCTCACCTTTGATAATCCAATTTTTCTTATGTCTCTTTAAATTAGGTTAAACTAGCCTTCCAAAAAGACTGTAGGGATCCATCTCTTTGTACATTCCACATCTAGATGAGAAAAGCAAGTACAGAAATACAGCAAGTGCCAGTTTTGAGAGAACCAACCAACAAATGATTGTGAGCACTTTGAAAGAGCCCAATAATCCAAAATATCAGGCACTTTGTATGCATTCCTCTATTGCATTCTAAAAGTACCCTGTAAAGTGATGTAGCATTATCTTCCCATGACAAATAAGATGGGACTTGCCTGCAGATAGTTTGAAGATCTTTTGAGGAAATGAGAATTTGGCTGGATCACAATATAGATTATTAAATAGGAGAACATTAGGAGGCCATTTTGTCAACGTATATTTTCTTTGTTGTTAAAAAATATATGAAGCAAGGTCATTTTTAAATATTGCTTTCCAACCATGCAGTTAAATACCATTTAAATTCATGCATGTGGACGGATTTGATTTAGCACAAGTACAATACATATAATAAACTGGAAAGAAGTACCCACTATGTTTGCTACAGACTATATATTTCCCTTCCTTTCTTCCACTATCATAAAAATTCTCCAGTAATTTCCCCATCTTTAGTAAACATTCAATGAGGGTACACAAATTAATCTATTCTAGATTGATTGATTGACTGATTACCTTTGCACAGATACCTCTAGTATGAAAACAGAATATAATACTATACATACATACACACACACACACACACACACATATATATTCCTGATGTGGTGCTCTGGAAGTAAAATGGAAATAGGCAAAAAAAAATGATCAACCAATATATAAATGGGAAAAAAACTATTTTTCTGCCAACTGAAATTGGACAGCCTATTATCTTTTTAAATCTTATGTTATATATTACATGCCCAAACAGAGAGCTGCACATTTTCCTACTCACTGAAATTAGTTGGCTTTAGATACAAAGCATTTAATGCCATATCTGGAGATTTTGAACTTCTCACATTATTATTTCAGGAAGGAACACCGTGATAATCCACATAAAACTTTGACAATATTCTAGATTTTTTTTCCTTTTAAGCATAGTATGGTGTAGGAGCCATACATGGTAGTCCTAGGCATTAATTTAGAGAAAGAAAAAAAACCTGAAGACTACCAATGCATTGCTCATGCACTTGGCCCCTGTGTTAAATCTTTTTTTTCTCAGAAAAGTATCTGCTTCTTTAAGCTTTTGAGTACATACATGCTGAAATAACCTTGAGACATTTCCCAGATGATGTGAGATGTTGTTATTATCAGTATTACAAGAGAATGATTAAATCTATTTTTCTCATGAAGATTCCTCTGCCAGATATCAGACGGAATGTAACTAGTGTACTGTATATCGTTATCTAATGAAGAAGCGCTTGCTTAAAAATGGGCATAAGCAGTGCTTTTTTTGTAAAACAAAAAGGTGCCGGAACTCACACATGTCATACAACCCGCCTTGCCAACCCTACAAGGTTCCATCCAAAAAAGGTGCCGGAACTCCATTCTGGGCGTTCTATGAGAAAAAAAGCCCTGGGCATAAGAATACAACATGCATGATAATAATAAGGATATTCTTACCGCCAAAGTAACACATCTCAAAAGAACAGTTTCTTCACTTCTTCATCCTCCTACGTAGGACCCTGTATTTTGTATTCATTTATTACTGTTTATTTAACTAGGCTTATATATGCTATTCCAGGCATGTCTGACTCAGAGCCACTTACAGTAATAAGATTAAAACTAAAACAAAACATCATAATAAAATAAATGAATGAGTAACATCCCACACACTGAGGACCAACCACCACAGCATCCACGTGAAGAGAGACTGAAAAGGCTCACTTAACCCCCACAGACCGACTGAAATAGAAGCCAAGTGTTAATGGCATTGGGGAAAGCTAACAGAGTCGGGGGCCATTTAGTATCAGGAAGATGGAACACTTTACAAGAGAAGGGAGGCAGTGACTGAAAAGGCCTGACTCAGGATCCTGACGATGACGCTGGCTAGCTAAGGGATGGGACTCAGAACAACCCTCGTCTTCCAACAATACAGTATTGTATTATAATAATATACCACAAAAATCTGGACAGCATTTAGCAGAGTACCAGGGGGAAAAAAACCACTCTTAAATGGCTGAAAACCAAAAATTCAGCATAAGATAAACAACAGAGGAAGAAACGAGTGGAAAGAAAAGAGGTTTTTTTTTAAAAAAAAAATGTTTCAATGATTGCAAGCTAGAGTTCACCTCATTCGGTCTATGATATGTTATTCTCAGTTGGCAACTGTGGTGGACATTTTTTTTTAGATAAACACTCATAAGATTGGCCTGTAATCTTCAGTGCACTTTGCAGTACAGTCTTTTTTCTATAATGGAACAGTTATTCTAGGTAATCACTACATCATAGCTCCTTTGCTGAAATAATTGTTCTGTTTGTTATAATCACAGCCTATTAAAATAGGTGGAAGAAAATCTTGCCATTTAACAATCCAATCAAGGGAAAGGTGGGGATTTCTACTTCCGAAGGCTTGGTTCCCCAAAGAAAAGAACATCTTTCTGAATGGCTCAGGGTTTGCAGTAACTTCTTTTGGATCAACTCTGAAAACAATCTTCTGAGAAAGTAAGGTCAGAAAAATCCACACCATAGAAATTAGGCAAACTTTCTCTTATTGTTCTTCCAAAGCTCTAGTATGAATTTGACCTTATCGCTGGAGAGATTGAGAAGCAGGCAAAAGAGAGAGAAAGAGAATTTTTGTTGAAGACAGAAACAAAATGGACACTTCCCCTCTCAAACATTCTTCTAGCTTTGGATTCTGGGGACAGCTTGAGAATATGTTTCTACCAATGCTGGCGAGCTTCCCCTTCTCCTATTTCCTGCTGTGAATTCCAGTATCTTTCATCTATTGGAATCTAAAATGTTTATCTCTTCTTCTTCTTTCTTAATTTCATTCTTTCCAGACCCCTGGAGATAGGCATATCTCAAAACAGTTGGGAAAACGGAAATGGGCAGGGAGGGGGTTTGACATGTGCCTTTAAAAAAACTTCAAAGCCATTCCATCTATTTCCCTGCATCTCAAATCTTCCACTCACATGTGCACATGTTTATTATTTTTTGGCACCCCAGTCTTCCACACATTCCCCAGGAAATAAGGGAAGCTTCACACAACCTATTTTTTTTCTTTCTGTATATAAGCAACTCAATGATCTCTCTGTCCGTTTATGGTTATACAAAATGTGTGAATCAGGATTAAGGGTACTGGAATGTGGCCATTTCAGCTTCACAGAGGTTAACTCAACAGGTGGTATAACCTTAATGTCATTAGGCTTTATAGATGCCTGCTATTTCTTCTCCATTGATTTTGTAACCCTCTCTTTTGGCCACCAGCAAATGTAATTCTAGAGAGTCTTGATTTTGCTTTAACAAGAGGCACAGGGTGTTGCTTTCTCTGTATTTCCATTTTTGAAACTGTTTGGAAGCCAAACATACTACCTGTATAAAAGTAATATGTATACAAATTGTATTGTATACAAATATCAACTAACTCAGGACAATCCTTAGGGTTACAAAAATACACCCCTCTCCCCCATTTTAGCAGAAATAAAAGCCTAAAGGAGATATCGAAGAGATGAAACAAGGATTGAACATACTCATAGACCACAGAATACTGACTGGTTGTATGAGGATGAAAACAAGAAAAAAATCCTGAAACAGAGCATGGTTGACTGATTAAGAGCCCATCCCTACTGCTTCTTTGTCCCAGCAGCAAAGATGGCCATTCCTGTTTGTAGAGGACTTAGGCCCACAGTATCCCCATTATTGGTTAATTGCTAAAATCACCTGAAGACAGATTTAATTATTCACTGTTATGCCAGCACAAGGCATTCCATACAGACAATCTAGGATGCTTGGAGGAAACTGCTTGAGATGATAGGTCAGAGATGGCAAACTGCTTAGCTTCAATAGGTCCAGCTGGAAGGTTGAGGGACCATTCCTTTCTCTTGTGTTGCTGGGGTTTTCTCCTACACTGCAGTGTTGTTTTGCTGTGAGGCAGACTGGGACTACAGCTTCCGCAGCCTCTTTGTGACTTCTTTTTCCCCAAAGATAGGTTGATCCACTGACCTAAAAGTGGTCACTATCTCTACTTGAGTGCCTGGCAGGCAAGCACCCATCTGTATGCACATTATTCCTGTTCTTGAATCCCAATTATATTCATATTATGCTCTAGAGCAGCTATTGGGAGTTGTCTCTATGTGTGAAGGGTGGTCCAAAGGCCTCCCACTGCACAGACCACTGATTCAGTTGTGAGGGAGATCAAAATTCAGCTTCTGCAGCCAATCATAATTCACATATCCACGCAGTTTGATCACTCCACCTACAGATACAGAGCAATACCCCTTTCTCATTTTTCAAACTCCAGTTCTTCAACAATCTTTGTCAAAGATCTAGATGACCACTAGATGGCTGCCAAGTGATATAAAAACTCTGCCTCCTAATGGTTGACCTCTCAACAGGTGAATACATATTTGGGGACAATTATGTTAATGTACCTGAGAGCACCCCAAAACATAACACATCTCTGCCCCACACTAACATTCCAAAAGCTTTTATACAATGGCTGATTCTGAATAGCAGAAATTAGAGGACCCTGCAATAGAGAGAGAGAGAGAGAGAGAGAGAAATATTCACTATCATCTAGTAAATATTAAATTAATAAGTCAACAGTCCTTTGGACGGAAAAAACTAAAAAAATGTATTAAATAATTGCCTAGATTATAGGTGCATTCTCCCAGCACACATTCTGCACGTGTTGATATTTATATTTCATTTGGGGGACTGATTTCACAGCGTTGTGTGGTGCAGTTGTATAGAGTGCAGCTCACCAGGGTCCCTTTTCAGATGCATGTAGGGATTCTCTCCTGGCCCCAGGATGGGAGGAAGGACAGCAGAAATGCTATCTGGATGAAACCCTACAACAGTCATCAAGACTCTAACATTGACATGCTTTGTTGCAAATCTTGACTTTTTGCACTGTATATATAAAATCATGAAATATTTAGAAAATGGTACCATGGCTTTTAGTGTTACATGTTTGTACTTAGTTATATGAATTAGTTTTTCTCTTATAGTATGAAAATAGCCTTGAAGTCTATTATTTAACCTAGGAGGGTAGTCATCTATTTCCATTTAGTTTCATTCCACTTAGGAAGCTGGGTACATATTTGTTTCAGGATCCAGGTGTCCACCTTGAATGTGAATACTGGTTGTTAGGGAACATGAGTGGGGGAATGCAATTGCTTCCATATTCTTTGGTCTTCCTTTAATCAGTTGGGTTGCCACTGCAGGAAACATGATGCTGAATGAGGTAGATTTTGAGCTGAGTTTCCAGTTTGAGCTGGCATGAGTTAGTTATGTTTCATCATGGAGGACGCAAGGTGACAATCGGAGCTTTTGTGTCACTTAAGTGAGGAGGTGTCACTAATTGTTTTGGGGCTTATATAGTTGATCTAACTCTGGTAGAGAAAACCAAGTGCATTCATTTTGATAACTCCAAGAGGGAGTTAAGGATGCGTAAGTCCACTGAAATAGTGGATTCAGGATAGTTGGGCTATAGCAAAATACAGATTTATTCTGGTCTCATACACTCATTTGTTACCAGAGTTATATGTGTATTTATAGACACACAAAAGTGTATATACTCGTATAAGTGTCTATATGACAGGGTTGTCATCATCATCATCTTCATCTTCATCATCATCATCCATTTGCAAGCTACCTATGTTTTTCAAGAGTTCATTCCTTCCTGCTTTAGAAAAATCAATTGTTTTGACCTGTACGGGGAAAAAAAAACCACTTTATCTGCAGTTGTAGATGCTTCAGCTCCGCTTTATCTTTTTTTTATTATTATCAAGGTTTGCTTTTAACTTGTTTAGATTTTTAATCATCTTAAATACTAAAATACTTTTCCTGCAGTTGAAAAATTAAAATAATGTAGTATGAATTAAGTGTTCTGTTGCTATATACTTTTATCATGCCCTAACGTTTACTAGCATTATACATTTTAAAGGATTTTTTAAAAAGAAAATCTTTAGAGGTATCTTGTTATGCCTCCCTAGAAAAGTGAACCTCAATATATTTTTAGTATAAAAAATTTTTTTTTAGTACTTATTTAATTAATCAGACTCAAAAGGTTTTTGAAGTGATTTAGTACAACTCTCAAGCTTCCTATAGAATGAGAACAGAGGGATGGCTGGCTTTGGGACTGTTTGAAAATGGGTGCTTAGAGATGGATAACTCCTACAACTATAATTGAAAAACCTTCATGCAGGGATGCTTTCTTTCTCTCACTAATTGATATTTTGTGGTATGAAAAAAATTGGCAACAGTGGGAAAAGACAATGGCATTTCTGAATGAGGCTGTGAGTACACAGTATAATTCCATGAGAAAATATGACATTTGTCATATTGGTATGTTCACATGACAAGTCTAAATAGAGGCATGGGAAAAAATACTTGTTATCTGAATATGCCCATTGGAAAGTTTCTTGAGTTTATTTCTGAGTATAGTTGGAATTGTTCTTTTCCTGGATTATGAATGGGGGAAAAAATTGAATGGTTATGATGAGTTGCCTTCTTTTTCGGAATTCCTTATTAATAACAATCTAGAGTGCCAGAACGACTCTACATTTATGGAAGCAAACCAGCATAACATATATCATAAAAGTGGGCACTTTTTTGTTTGTTTATATCTCACTTTATTTTCAGTTAGCTGAAAGTGTTGAAAGAGGGGCTCTATTTTGCCTAGCAAATTCTTTTTTTAATATAATTGTTATTGAGGAAATTTTTAACAAGAGAAAATACAAATATTAGAAAAGAAACAAAGAAAATGAGAAAGAACAGTGATAAAAAAAGTAAACCGAATAAGAAATGGAAATAGAAAAGACAAAAATAAAAAAAAAATTATAAAGAAGCAATTAACAATCTTGTGCACAATGTTTATAAATACATTCATATTTTACCCTCCCTCTCTAATTGTATTACATCATAATTTCCTTCTTTCCATAAGCTACCCTTTCTAATCTTCAAACTCATAAATCACATTCATTTTTCTCTCTTTTTCAGCAAAAAGTTCATACGGGGATTCCTGTCACTGATCAACACAGTTTGTTGGTCTTTCACAAATCAAACAAGTTAATTTTAGCACTCTGTTAATTCCGTCATCTTAAGCAACCATTCCTCTGTTGTGGGCATTTCAGAGTCTTTCCATTTTTTTTTTTTTGGTGCATATAATTGTCTCAAAACAGTAATCATATATAAAAATAATCTTCCACTGCTTATTGGCTGTCCATTAATCCCAGCAAGAAAAATTCAAGTTTCAGTTGAATGTTTATCTTTAACATCATTTGTATCATTATATACATTTGAACCCAGCAATGTTAGCTCTTTTACAAGTCCCCTAGGTATGATGAAATGACCCTTCATGCTCTCTTCATTTCCAAGATAAATATTTTGCATAATGATTTCCATAAATTTCTGGTTTTAACTCCTTTTTTTTTTCCTGGCTGCAATCTCCTTAGCTAGCAATGACTTTTGTAAATAAGAATGTTTCTATAGCTAATGAAATATAATGTTGAAAACAGAATATAATATTCCTTATTAATAACAGTCGAGGGCCAGAACAACTCTACATTTATGGATGCAAACCAGCATAACATATATCATAATAGTGGGCACTTTTTTGTTTGCTTCTATCTCACTTTATTTTCAGTTAGCACGTATTCGTATTTCTTTTCCCTCTTCCTATTTTATGCTCACTGGGTTAATGCAGGATAGGCTAGGCTGAGAAAGAATTATCTGATCAGAGTCGTGCTCTAATCTAGATTGAATTGCACTGTCTCTGATTTTGGACCAGCATTCTAACCACTATAGCCTGCTGACTCTCTAATGCCGGTTCCAGTGAAAAAACCATGTAATTTACAATTGAGGAATGTAAACAAAAGTTTTGACCAGCTCATAACCCTTAAGCAAGAAATTAGGACATCTGTGGGAGGAAGAAATAAACAAAAATATTGTTGAAAATGCAAGCCAACTCAAGAGCTGTAGAAAGCAGGAACTTATTAAGACATTAGCAGTTGTTACAGATTTTGTAACCATAGAGATGATACTGATATAATCTGAAGCATCGGTACCTTTGACTGTTTTCTCATCTCAGTCATACATATAGCTATGATGGGTCACATTGCTTCTAAAATGTGAAAAAAAGAAACTTGCTTGCTAGGAACAAGCGTGAGAGGAAGTCACTGGATCGGTGTATCACCTTTTCTTAAAAAACTTTGATGCTGACATAGTTTCAATGGAAAGAGCTTGCAGAGCTCTCCTGTTACTGCGGCCTTGAGTGGCAAGGCTGACTAGCTTGTGGGAGGGGAAGCGAGGGTCCTCTCCGTCCTTGTCAGGTTGATATAACAATGTAGTAGAAATAGCAACCAGAAACTTAACTGCTTAAATTGGATCTTGTATACGGAAATCCAAAATTATTCAAAATATACTGTTTGAGAGATACTTAAAAAAAAGAAGAAGACCTTATTTATTATCTGAAGGCAGTAATATAAATCCTCATTTGTCTCTTGGGGTCTTCTGTATTTTGCTATGCTTTTTTATTGATTTTCCTTGTAAACTGGCAACATATAGCTGATGTTTGTTAGTCTCGAAAAGCTACGTGTGCTTTTACCTGGTGGTACATGAGTGAGAAACCACTAGCAAAGACCATAACTGTGGGCTAGACTATGAAGGAGATTTTACCTTCTATCTGATTTTATTTAAATCATGTCTGCTTTTTGCGTTTCATTTTGATTTGAGGTTTGGAAAGAAGGAAAAACAAATGCAGATTCTTCTCTGCACCTTGCCTATGATGATAGAAAAGCACCTCACATCCCACTATTGTGGTTTTTGTTGAAATTGATTTTACTTTTAAAGAACTCTTGATTTGTATAAGATCTTATCAAAAGATATGATTTAAGAGATACTTGCATCACTGAAAACTCCTGTTCTATTTGGTTTACCATATACTAAAGAACTTGTATATGACCCAGATTCTGCTGTACTCTTCATCAGGATATCATTTGAGGAAAGCCAAATGTAAAGAATAGTAGAAAAAAATGTGTTCTCACATTTATAAATTGCAAAACAGGTACTACAAATTATATTCATATCTCACCCAAGCATTAAAAATAATCTCACCAGTGATGCCTCCAATGCCCTATTTTCCTACTTGGAAGTTGTTTGGAAAAGAATAGTAGATTGACTTTAAACAATTGTGGAATATATGAGGAGAATGCCAAGATTTCCTAAATAGTATGTGATAATTCCAACCCAGAGCCTCATGCTTTTAGGTACAGCTTCAATTGGCACTAGTAATATGTTACCACTTAATTATGTGACTCTGATTCTAACCCTAACCCTTACCCAGACCAGAACTGAAATAGTCTTTTGTTGTGTCTTCCCAATCTTTATTAAAGTAAGTTTTCATGCTTAAAATAACAAAGTTCCACCACAGCAATACGCTGTGTAAAATCTGGGTTCTTTGCAGCCTCCTTGTGAAGGACAGTAAATGTGAGTGTACTGTACCTGGTAGTACAGTTGTGTCCTTTCTCTCTGATGGCTGGCTAGCATTTCTCTTCTGCCATTAGACCTCTCTGAACTTGGCCCAACAGCCTTTCCCTTCCTGGTTTGAATGACCTGGTCTGTGCATGCTTTCTGCCAGCAGATAAAACACTAGCAGAGAGAAAATAATAATGTCAGAAAGGAAAGGAGAGAAATGGGCGGGGGGGCATATTTAAAATCTGCGAATGAAGACAGACAAATTTGGCACTGACCCATTCTGGACATTCCAAAACCAGAATGGAGCTGGTGATCTGGACAACTACCATTTATGACAGCTCTGTTTGGGTTGGTTTTTTTTTGCAGAAACAAGAATAGATTCATCTATGCTTTAAATTAATACTGAGGATGTGTGCTAAGATTTGCAGTGCTGGATCTGATTCTCTATTACTCCATTGGCTATAGATTAGGACAGGGGTCTTCAAACTTGGCCCTTTTATGACTTGTGGACTTCAACTCCCAGAATTCCTCAGCCAGCCACGCACAAGTCATAAAAGGGCCAAATTTGAAGACCCCTGGATTAGGATAACAGTAATTTGAGGGCACGAGGCTGTTCTGACGTTCTCTCTGCTGTTTTCCTGGCTGGTCTTTCCGACCTCTTTCAAAAATCGATTAAATCTTCTGGAGCTCTTTCCCTTTCTTCAAAGGCAACTCATTAGTCTTTTTCCAGCCAAAAAGGGTTCTCATCCAGGCCATCCATAGGAAACCACACAGCACCCATCATATAAATAGGGAAACTGCCTTCTGTGGCACCTTCCATCTCTTCATTTAGCACAACAAATTAGACATGTCTTAGAATGCATTCTGAAATGTAGGGAGTGTCTCAGGTAAAAGGACCTGGTGCTTGAAAGTAATTGTGCAGAAATAGCCAGAGGAGATATGCCTAGTTCAGGATGTTGTGCCAGTGCACCCCATAGTTTCTACAATATACATTTTTAGCCACATTGTTTGAGTACATTTTGTGGCATTCAAGTGAAAATAACCAGAAGTTCAGTGGAAATATTGTTTAGTTGAAATACTTATTTCTTGTTCTTTACATGTCAGCTGTATTTCAAAAATGTTTACTAGGTGAGTTAAAATTATTAGCCGTCCATTAAAGTGAGAAGACAGAATGAAGTATAAAAGTTTGCACTGAGATGTTTGGATAGTTCCCTCTTCTGTCTATGAAATATTAAATGTATGGCTAAATGTCCTTAGTCAAAAGTTAGTCTTCCTGAAATGGTGTTCTCCCAAGTAATTACTTAAGCAAATACTGCTATCATAAGTTGGTGAATCTGTATAATGCAGACAACATTTTCTTTTGGGAAAAGAATTATATTTTCACACTAAATGCCCCCTGGTGGCTAGACATGGTAATGATTTAAAGCAATTCAAAATCAAACTCACTGGAATTTGTAGCTACTTACAAATTTCACACCATAACTTCTATTATGGGCATTCATGAAGTAATCAGCGATAGGACTATAAACCCCCTAAAATGTCTTAACCTATGCAATATCTGAACAATTTGCTTTTCCAAAGAGTATGCTCTTTAGCCCTCTTTAATTTTTTCTTTCAGACATCTTTAAAGATAGATATAATATTAATGAAAGACTCAGCCCATGTGCAGATGCGCACTAGAAATATTGGCCTTTTCTTCTAAAATTATGTTTGTTTAGGAATGCTTTTAGTAGTTTATTATCAGCCAATACAAAAAATTCAGATAGCTATTAATGATACTTACGTAAATACTTATTTACTTGCAGGTAAGATCCTAAAATCTCATAGCACGTAGCAAAATTTTCTCCAGCAGTGGTCCAAATACAGTGTCATAATAAGGAAAAATTAAGAATTTAAGACTGATGGTATAGTACATTGATGGCATGAAATGTGAATAAATATTGGCACCAGTTTCAAATTGTAATTATGATTGATTAAAGGACTGAAGTGTTTTTATATTTTAGTAGCTTATCAAGTCAGTATTTTAGTGCTGTAATTTCAGTACACAAATAAAATACTTTATTCACTTAGTTTAATTATGTAATATTTAAACATTTTAATCACAGTCTTATAACGTAGTATTTAACTCTTCTTATTTTAGTATTCTAATAGTTTTATTTATCTTTTTTTTTAGCTTACATATTCTTATTATCTAAAGTTTCTAAATCCTGTTAAGAAACTGTCTATAATTGTGACCTCATATAAAACCTCATTGTTTCCAATGTTTAAATTTAAAGGCATGAAATAAAACGTTTTTCCTTTCACTGAAACGCATCTTCCTGAAAAATCACTTCCTTTCTCCTCTCCTTCTTCTCAGAACATATTTCCAAAAGAGTTTAAAACATTATTGCACAGCAGCTAATTCAAGGTTTTAAACCATGCTAGTCACTTCTTATTCCAATTTAGAGATCTCATTCAGCATCTACTACCTTCTCATTATGTTTGATAAAGATGAAATATATGTAATCCAAACTGATTCAGATTAAAGCAAACAAGCCACGCCATTTCATAATTTCAGGAGAGTAAATTCTATCTGTGACGACTTAGCAATTCAGGTGCATTCAAGTTCAGACATGAGCAGTTCCAGTAAGGCCTGGTTGCTAGAAAAGTCTGCTATTTCTAGTTTCTTATAAAAAGTCTGATGGCATTTCCTTTAGAGCATTACAGTATGTGAATTCGGTCATCCTAGCCCTTCTCCCAAGTATTCTGAGATAATGCATTCCTACAGAGTTCAAACCACCATAACTTCCCTTTTAAAAGCAAAACATTCCCTTATTTATTATCTGAAAATACTGTTTAATACCCATTCTCATCTTGGTACGCAATGCATCCAGACCTTTGTCTGATCACCCTTGAAATGCTGTCCTTGATCTGCTTGCCATTTTGTTCTGCCTTGTTCCTCTGGATACGTTTGAGAAAAGTGTCAGGGAAAATTCATTCCATGGGGAATCTGTACATTGTGACTTCCGGAATTTTCCTAGGAATTTCACTAAAATTGCTTGCCTATTTTGTTGTGGGTTGTTGCTGGCATACTTTATTTTTGTCTCAAATTAAAAAATTGTTTCTTATTTACTTTTAGGGAAGTTTTTTTAAAAAAACATTTGTTTACTTATGTTTGAATGAATAGACATTGATACCCATGACTTAAATTTATGTAGTTCAGCAAGCTTATGTGTCTCTTTAGACCAGGGGTGTCAAACTGCCGGCCCGCAGGCTGGTTGCATCACATGGAAGCCACGCCCACCCCAGCTCCGGCAATGCAAAAAAAATCGTGATACGTCATGGCACGTCACATAACACGGCAAGTTTAACACCTGTGCTTTAGACCATATTCCATCCGATCATAACTCATACTTATTTCCCTGTCAATTCACTATATCGCTGTGTATACTTGTGAATACAAAAAAATCTACTCTTCAGCTAAACCTAGATGTTCAGCTGATAAATGCAGCAGCATCTTTCATATATGAATTAGAGTACAATATCTGAAGTAAAGATTGAATAGTACAAAGGGACAAATAATTATGTTGCTTCCAAATCAATCCTAATACACACACACACACACATATACACCATTACCTTATATCACATCAGTATAATGTATTATGTACTTATCTCTTTCAAAATATTTTGCCAAAGTCTCCTTTTGAATATTTCCTAGGATACTGTTTCATGTTATTAATTATTTTATTAATTAAGCAAAAGCCATATTACACTTAATTATTTGACTTCCCAAAAACCTTTAAATCAGTTTATTTTATTTGTCATCTTAACATTCTAAGCCACAGATGCAAATCTTATGACTACTGGAATTTGTCCAAAATATTGTGACCAAGTTAGGAGAATAGGAGAAATGAGTTATTGGGAGTAACTCAATAATTATATTTAATCTAAGATAACTTGATTCATTTTTTTTTTTTGGGTCTACCTATTTTTTGATCCTTGGCTCTACTGCTGTTCTGCCACCTTTCTGCAACTCTCAGATCCCTATTCTGACAACTTTTGCATAACTTCATCTTTCTCTCTTTCATTTTTTGTTTCATTCCTCCAAATTCCTCCTTTATTGGATAAATTTTCCTATTACTATGTGTGCACTTTGCTCTAGATTTCCCATTTTGGCATTATTTCTCTAGGAAGAATGCCTTGGATAGTATTTGCAGGCAATTTTTCCTCTGTTTTACAAGGATTTCCTAAATCATGTTTAGGTAGATATGAAATCAATATTTCCAGCTGGCTAATATCTCAGCTAAAGGTGTCTTCATTATTTTGCATTTAACTGACTTGTGGCCTAATTCTTCTCTTACTATTTTGTTATAAATATATAGAAGGAACATTTTCCTTCTATGGCTCTTCTGTCGATTTACCTATCTAGCTATTGCATTTATATCCTGCCTTTTAATAAGACATTCGAGGCAATGTGTGCATCATTTCTTCCTCCTATTTGTTCTCATAACAACCTTGTAAGTTAAGCTGTGACAACAGAGAGGATGACTGACCTAAAATCACTCAGTGAATTTCTCTGCCTAATTGGGGATTAGAGTCTGGATTTTCCCAACTTCCATTATCTTTACTTCATTTTCTATGTTTGTTTATTTGTGTCAGTAGCATCACAATTAAAATAATTTTCTATGTTATAATATTGAAGCACTAGTCTAAGAGAAGGATCATTTCTGGGATTTTGTGGAGTTTCTTCACCTCCTGAACAGGGTTTTATTTTATTTTATTTTATTTTATTGCCATTATCTTAATTCTGAATATATCCTATAGATTTCTGAATCACTTATTTATACCAATTCAGCGCCCAAAACATATCATAGGTTAAACATTCCTGTTAGTTTCTGCTTATAGGTAGACTCTGGGTTTCCAATTACTTTATTGTTACAAACTTGTCTGCATCTGGTTTTATTCTTGTAGCAGAGATGATTCTGTTGATTCCAATCGTCATCTTCTTTAAATTACTTTTTAATTTTCATCTGTCCCATCCAGTAGTTTTTATATTATTGATGTGTTATTGTCAGATGGATCACCTGGGAGTGTGTGTATGCATTCTTGAAGAAATACATTAACACATTAAAACAAATCAGGGATCAGGAATGAAAGAAGGAGGGAGGGAGGGAGGGAGGGAGGAAGGAAGGAAGGAGGGAAGGAGGGAAGGAGGGAAGGAGGGAAGGAAGGAAAGATATTCAAGTGCACAAACACAGACATTTGTGATTCAAGAAAAAGACATAAAAGCATAGAACTGAAAGGGGAAATTTAGGCACAAGTTCAGAATTCCAGACATACCTGACATATTGCCATTTCCAGTGTCTTTTTGAGTATGTCCACTGAAGGAGGGTTTACCATTTCCTTGGAATTTATTCCTCTGCTGAACAGTTTTTACTGTTAGGAATTTTTTCATAGCATTCAACTAGAGTTTTTCCCCCCTTAACTTACGCTGTTAATTGTGCTTGTGGGTATTATTAAAGCTGGAGACCTTCTTCTGTGTGACATTTACCAGGTATTTACATATCGGATGGGAGACCCCCTGGATTGGCAATATTACTTGTGAAAAATGATCTTAGAATGGTAGCTGATTAGAAAATCATCACAAACCAGCAATATGATCTGGCCACAAAAAATGCGAATAAAGTGCTGGGCTGCTTCTATAGAAACACTTCTTCTAAATCATGGGAAATAATTATACAACATTATTCTGCATTGGTCAGACCATATTGCAATTACCATGTCCTTTTCTGGGTACCACAGTGTGGGAAAGATTTAAAGAATGAAAATGGTCCATTTATTTGAAACTAAGCTTAAAAACTGTACTAATTGGGAAAGATAAGTTTTGAGAAGAGAAATCAGGGAAATTATGACAGCATTCAGCAAGTATGTGAAGGGGATAACTGAGAATAAAGCCAAGATGTTATTGTTTTTTCTATTATCCCCGAGGGCAGAGCACAGAATTATAAATCTAAACTATAGGTAGGCAGATTTTGGTTGAATGTTAGGAAATTATCCTAATAGTAAAAGCAATTCAACAGTAGAAACAATTACTCAGAGGGCTGCTAGCAACTGTTCAAGGATGGTTTCAGTGAAAGGCTAGACAAGGCAACTATGTAGAACCGAGGTGGGGAACCATGGCCCCTTTATGACTTATGGACTTCAACTCCCAGAATCCTGAGTCAGCATGGATGGCTCAGGAATTCTGGGAATTGAAGTCCACAGGTCATAACGGGGCCATGTTCCCCACTTCTGATGTAGAAGATTTAAGTTAGATTCCTGCATGGTGCAGACAATTGAGGTTAATGGCCTAACTGTTCCCATCCAATTTATGATTCTATGATATCTTATGCCACACCTTTATTTTACAAAACTTCATTTCCATCCCCCAGATCATCCTTGTTGCCCTTCTCTGCATCTCTTTAATTTTCAGTGGATTTTTTAAAAATGTGGCATATCCTGAACTACATTTTTTCTATTACAAGGGTTCCTTCTATGCTTTCTATATATCCTAGATATGTCCCTTATTACTAAATAGGAATCATCATGTGATACAGCTAAGTGGCATAACTTGATTTTAACTTTCATTGACATTGGCTGGATATATAAGGTAAATCAGGAAGGGAGAACATACTTCAATTTCATGTTTCATTTTGGGAGTGGGGAAAGGATAGGAGGGGAGAAACAATGCAAAGTGGGCAAGCCAAAATCATGAATATGGAGTCCACTGGGTGAGTTGGGTGGCCAATAAAAAGAAAGAAAGAAAGAAAGAAAGAAAGAAAGAAAGAAAGAAAGAAAGAAAGAAAGAAAGAAAGAAAGAAAGAAAGAAAGAAAAAGGAAGGAAGGAAGGAAGGAAGGAAGGAAGGAAGGAAGGAAGGAAGGAAGGAAGGAAGGAAGGAAGGAAGGAAGACTAAATATTTCCAATTTTCGTTTCCCTAGTAAGGAATTCTTTCTTTTTTTCTTAAAAAAACCTACATTAAGATTTACACCATTTTTTATTTATTTTTCAGTTACAAAGGTTAGAATTTGCGTTGGTATTTTCAGCAATTGTGCTATTTCTTTGGAGCCATAATTTTGAAAGATGGGGTGGGAGGGCAGAAGAAATGGAATGTGAGGGCTGCAATGAGGCCCTGGGGCTCAAGATTTTTTTGGTTTTTTTTTTTAACTATCTTTGGTCTGTACTATCTGTACAGTTTTTGCAGTATTTATTATGTAAATTCTAAAGGATGTACTCTTGTATAAGACCCACATCTGCCAGCCACATTTCACGGATGCTCTTCATATCCTGTTAATACTGTTATATTCGCAGCTTCCAATCTCTCCTCCTCTCTCTTCACATTCTGTGGTTCAAATGTACGCTGCATATAATGAAAACTGAATGATTTTCTGATGTCCCTATCACAGCCTTGCCTGCTCTTATTAATGATGCTAGAAACAATGAAGTTTTTTTTTTTACTGTCTTTTGTTTGGAAAGGCTTCTCACTATCTCTTGCTCTTCTTGTCTCTCTTCATTTTTCTTCGGTTCATATTATTTGGAATGTAAGTGGATTAAAATGGTTTCTTCTTTGGGGTTGAGACAATATTTTTCCTAGGCTGGGCATTCTTACACTTCGCTGTGTTTCTTCCCCGCCCCCCCAAAGAGTTTTATTAAGAATGGCAAATAGAAAGAATAAAAATGAATACAAACTACAAAAAATACACAACGGAAGGGAAAAGGTATCAAAGAAAGGGGAAAAAAGAAGTAACTTCCACATTCATCCCAGCAAATAAAAATGATTTTACTGGAGAATCACCATCTCTAAATGCAACATAACTCATGTCTTAACTAAAAAATAAAATCCCATAAACTCAACATTTTTTCTTTGTCAGCGTACGTCTGGTAAGGGGAACCAGATATAACTAATTTTCTATTTTAACCTCGATTCAATAAGCCAACATTGTATTCCTTCCCTGAATTTTTAAGAATCTTAATTTTTAATCTCTTCAAAAAATAGTCCCAGAGCTAAATTTCTATTCATCTTTTTTTAAGCCAAGAATTCTTCAAAACATTAACAGAACTCTTTTGCACACCCAATAAATAATTTCCCCCCCTTTTTTAATCACTTCTTCTGAAGTTCTTCAAGATCTTAACAGAGCTTATTTCGTGGATTCAGCAAGAATAAGTTATCCAAATCCCTTTTCTAGTTTAAAAGCTGTAACTCTCCTTTATGGAATGAGACATTCATCAGTCTCATTTGTGTGTCTACTGCATCTTTCTCCATATTCTTCTCATTGCTTGACAATTTTAAATCTACCTTCAAATTGGTTTCAAAATTGTCCACTATAACTTGTTCTTCTGTAATTTCATTAACATATGCTATCTCTATCATACCCAGTAATTTTGCAGACCAGTATCTATTAAGAAATTTTGCCCCATTCTTTATTTCTTTAATAAAAAGAATTTGTTATCCTCTAGCTCCCTCTAGTGTCGAACCTTGAAGGTCTCATTATCGTGTTTCTTCTTTAAAAAAATCCAAACAATCTCCATTTCCCACGGGAATAATTCTTCTAATTAATTCATAACTATAATTCCAAACCAGATGGATTGTTAATGCATTGTTAACTTTCCAAAATCCATATTCTAAGCATTATTTTACTGTGTAATAAAAATATTTTTCCAAAGCTTTTAAATTCATCCTTAATCATCTTTCTTCAAGAAGGCAATTCACCCAATGAATACAGCAAAATCTCGTAATATACACATAAAGAGCATGGCTATTCAGGGTTGTGTTCTTCTGTCCAGATGCAGCCTCCAGCTTCCACTGTCTCATAGCCATGATCTTGCTGCCAGCAGAACATTGAGTCACTATGGTGCTCACTTGAAGACTACTTTGCTATGTTTTTTAATCTTCTTTTGCTGCCTCTCTCAAAGGTGCTTTTTCAAAAGACAACTGGACTTTGTTTTCCCTTGAAAATGTTTCACTTCTCATCCAAGAAGCTTCTTTAGAACTGAAGAAGCTTCTTGGATGTGAAGCAAAACATCTTCAAGGAAAATCAAAGTCCAGTTGCCTTTTGAAAAAGCACCTTTGGGACAACCATGACCTGGATGACTGAAAATTTACATAGACATTTTGTTACTCTCTTTTCGCCCAAAATAAATTTTTGGTGAGAGATTTAGCAGCTGGTCCTCTCCCTTGTTTGTGACTTGCTGTTTATATATCAATCTAGTTTATTTCTTGGAGTTTTACTTTGGGAGATGAAGTAAAGAGATGATGTCTGATAAGAGACAGCATAGCCTGCAGCTGCACAGTGGGTGGAGCAAGAGGTTCAGAAGGACTCTCCATTCATTATCAGGCTATAAAAGTGATGCCAGGAGAACTGTACTTTCAGACTTGGAAGTTTCTGTTAATGTAGCTGCACAATAAAGTAGAAGTAATTTAACTGGTTGTGCTTCCTGTCTGATCTACCTGGTAAGGCTGACAATTATTCTCTTCATTCTTGTGCAGTGTTTTGTTCTTCCAATCAGTTTTCTACTTCTGATCCTGCAAAGGGTATTCCAAATAAAATAGAGTGGAAACCTTTTCAGGTAAATCCCCAAATTTCCATCCCATGTGTATCTTACAGGTTTTCTCTCCTTTATGAAGATGAGTTTTCTTTTAAGTCTACTCAAGCAAGACACTAGAGTGCTTCAATCTCCAAAGTGTATGATGTGTTTGCAAAGCCAGGTCAAGTACACATGAACATCTTCATTAATATTCCATGGGCAAGGCCCCGATACATAGGAAATAGGAAGTTTTTATATAATCAAGTAGTATGGAAATGCAAGATTATACATGTGATTGATTACAAATTAATGATAAAAAAAACTTCCAAATCCTAGTTGCTGCATTATACCAGCTAAATGTACCTACAGGTTCAGATAGCTCTAGCTACCCTGAGCATTTTCTTTTCAAATCCCAACCACAAACACAATGTTGAAACTATAATGTGCTATTTTCCTTTAGTGATGGCCAAGTAGTTGCTTAAATATATTTATTAATATTCAAATGGTTCAGTTTCTTCCACAGACACCACTACTTCATCCTCGCAAATCTCTTCCAAGCTCCTGAGATATGGGTGATCTCACCTCTGTCTTCATGAGATCATATTAATTAATGTTAGAATCTCATCAAATCTTATCAAGATTTCTACAATCTTGTATAGGATCTGGCAAACATAAAAAAAAATTCAGCCACTTTTAATTTTCTGTAAAATAGAAATCAATTTTGACAAGTCATAAGCACCATTTTGGTTCTAAAAAAAAGGCAATATAACTCAGTTTTCAGCTGTAATCCTTGTTTTAGAGCCTATAGAGCAGGGGTGTCAAACTCACAACATCACGTGATGTGTCGCGACATATCGCGACTTTTTCTCCATTGCCGGCAATGGGGTGGGCGCGGTTTTGGCATGACACATCCGGCCCGCGGGTCGGCAGTTTGACACCCCTGCTATAGAGAATGCATACTTTATCATGTAAATCAGAGGTCTCCAACCTTTTGGGCACCAGGGACCAGTTCCGTGAGAGAGGTTTTTCCGCGGACCAGAGAGTACGTGGTTTTGTGTGCTGCCTGCATCCCACGGATGGGGCTTTGCTTGTTTGTGCAGACCAGTTGCTGGCATGCCGCGGCCCGGTACCGGTCCATGGACCGGGGTTGGGGACCCCTGATGTAAATCATCTGTGCTCTCTGTTACTGTATTTTCAGATTCTGTTTTAAATCGGATGCAATATTTTAATAGTTTGTCCAAAACAGGTTTACAGTATTATCTGTGTAATAACAAGAACTTTTATTGAGCCTTTCAAAATTGTCCTTACAAGACCATGGGGCTGAACGTTGTTGTACTTTCTTGTCAATCAAAGACAATATAATCCAGGCTAGCTATACGAGTAGTCCTTGACTTACAGCCATTCTTTTAGTGACAATTCAAAGTTACAACGACAGTAAAAAAAAAAAAAGTAACTTATGACCAGTCCTCACTGTTCAGGCTGTTGCAGCATTCCCATGGTCACGTGATCCAAATTAGGGTGCTTGGGAACTGGCAATATTTACAAAAGCGGCAGAATCCCCTGTGGCAATTGTGTGATTGCCATTTGCGGCCCACCTAGCCAACGTTCGACCAGCAAAGTCAAGGGGCTAAGTCGGATTCATTTAACGACCGGTGATACACTTAACTGCAGTGATGCACTGAACAACCGTGGCAAAAAAGTCATAAAATTGGGTGCAACTCCCTTAACCACAACTTGCTTAGCAACAGAAATTCTGGCCCCAGTTTTCCCAGACTAGAGAGTATGTGTAGATAAAATGAAATAAGGAAAGGAAAGGAAAGGAAAGGAAAGGAAAGGAAAGGAAAGGAAAGGAAAGGAAAGGAAAGGAAAGGAAAGGAAAGGAAAGGAAAAAAGAAAATTTAAAAAATTTAAAAATGGCAACTATATCTAATGGCCATTCCAGCACTGACAATCCGATGGTGGAATGGCCATTAGTTATAGTTGTCATTATTTTAAATTTTTTACTTTGTCCTTTCCTTTTCTTTTATTTACTCCTGGTAGCCTAACTTTATGTAATATAGTATGTATGTACATATGCATATATAACTGTCTATCTATAAACTAGAAATTAACTTGGTGATGCTAGAAGATGTTAAAAGAAAAGCAACACTTAACTTCCCTTGACTATCTCTACCTCACCTTGTATCCTCTTTTATCATTTATGCCTCTCCTTCTTTTCAATTTTAAATGCCAAATTTTATTTTGAAAATCCCAAGTTACCCATCTCTTTTTGGATGCATTGTCCTTGTAAAGGAAAATATGAAGCGACATTCTGTTATCTTTTATTTTGTATCAATGAACAGCTAGTATTAACAGCAATTTTGCACATATGTTCAAAGTTTTATTAGCCCACTAAGGAAATCTAGTAGCTCACATTTTCCAGATGCTCACACATGCTATGACATGTCTTCATAGAGCCTTTGCTCCTGGTGATTTTCTTAATCTGAGAAGAATGTATATAATTGTGCCTACTTTGAATTCCACAAAAGGTTTTAATTTTCTCTTCTCCTATATTCAGAAAGAATTAGTTTTTGAAATGGACTTTGTTTCTTTCAATTGTTGGAAATAATAATCACCACAACCCTCACCCCAAAACAAATAAAATTGGACGTTGAAAATCAGCATCTTTCTTTTGGCCCAATTTTCAGAATTGACTTGCATTTTCCTCTTTAAAAAAAAAAAATCATCTGAAACAGTTTAGAAACTGCAGTTGATGCAAAAAAAATAGCTACAAGATTACTAACTTGGAATGAATGCCTTCACCTAATTACGTCTGTGGCTTGACAGATGCACTAGGTCACGGGTCGGCAACCCGCGGCTCCGGAGCCGCATGCGGCTCTTTGAGGCCTTACCTGCGGCTCCGGAGCCTCCTCCGCCATTTTGGCGAGCGCATGCGCGCATGCGCAGGCGGGTGCGGGGGGTGTGCACGCGCAGGTGCGCATGCGCGAACGGCGCGCGCGCATGCGCGAACGGGGCCGCGCGCATGCGCGGGTGCGCGCGCATGCGCGAACGCACGGCTCCCAGCGTTTTTTTTTTTTAAGCTAAATGGGTCCGTGCGGCTCATCCGACGTTTCGGATGGCCGACCCATGCACTAGGTCCTAGTTCCCAGGTATAATGTAAAATACAAATGTAATTTTTCAAGATCTAAACTACTTTGAAACAGGGGATCCTAAAGATTGTATTTTGTCATATACTGTATGTCTGCTCACACTGCAATTGTATAGGCATTCACCTTGTTGCACCCATCAAATGAAGTGAGGCAGAAAATCATTGTCAGGGAGAGGACATTTTACACAATAATATTCCATCATAATGGAATATGTATCTCTAAAAGTGTTGGATGGAAAACCATCTCTGGAATCTTCCTTTCTTTTGATTTTTCCTCTTCTTTTAAATAACTCATATAGTTTGGGCCTCTCAGTTGTAAAAATGGTGCCTATAAATTTCATTTGTTGTTGTGTTTTTAAAAGTTGTGATGTACTTAAATTGCTTTTCATTGTATTCAAGGCACATACCCCCTGAGAATATTGTAATATGGGATTGCGTTCAACCGTCTTAAATTAATTCATATGTTTTACATGTTAGCCTGAAGCATAATTTCTAAAACATTAAGTGAGCTAATGGTCATATATTTTTTTATCATATAACATGCAATTTTTCAGAATTTAGCGTGATGAAACCTGACTCAAAAATAGTAACTGTGAGAGGGACCTTGAGTCCTAATGGACGATCACTTCAACATGAGCCAGCAGTGTGTAGCAGCAGCCAAAAAAGCTAATACAATCCTTGCTTGTATAAACAGAGGCATAGAATCAAAATAATTAGTAGTAAAGTGGTATTAGTACCACTTTATAAATCCTTAGTAAGACCACACCTGGAATATTGCATCCAGTTTTGGTTACCACATTACAAAACAGATGTTGAGACTTTGGCAAAATTGCAAAGAAGACCAACTAAGATGATCAAAGGCCTGGAGACTAAAACACACGAAGAACAGCTGCAGGACTTGGGTTCGACTAGTCTAAAGAAAAGAAGAAACAGGGGTGACATGAGAGCAGTATTCCAGTGTTTGAGGGGCTGCCATAAAGAAGAGGGGGTCACGTTATTCACCAAAGCACCAGAAGGCAAGACAAGAAATAACGGAAATCAAAGAGAGAAGCAACTTGGAATTAAGGAGAAACTTCCCAACAGTGAAGACAATCAACCAGTGGAACAGCTTGCCTTTAGATGTTGTAGATACTTCATCACTGAAGGTTTTTAAGAAAAGACTGGACAGTCACCTTCTGAAATGGTATATGGTCTCCTGCTTGAGCAGGGGGTTGCAGTAGAAGACCTCCAAGGTCCCTTCCAGCTCTATTCTGATTGTGATTCTGAATAAGGAAACTTTCCTTCTCGTTGTAATTTTCATACACAGAAAAGGCTGTATTTCATTCAAGGGAGAATGTTTTCTCTCTCTCTTTCTCTTGGCAAAGAAAGATTATCAGAGGGCGAATACTGGATAGCCACTGAGGTATTTAGATTTAGCTCGATGCTATACGTGGTGTTTTCCCAGATGAGGTTTGTGTTGTGCAATTGCTCTACTTTAAAATTTGGCAGTGAGCAATCTAGATTTTGTTTATTTCCTATATTGCTTCTTCCAACTTTAGGGTTTTCTCAAAACTGTTTTCAAAACAGAAACAAAGAAGAAAATTTGGAGATCATCCCTTAATCTGACATCTAGCTCAGACTTTAAAAGAATGTATTGGATTTTTACTGTTTCTTTCCAAATGCTATTAGTCAAATGATATGAGTCAAAGCTCAGCAAGTCACAGTTTCTTAGTTTCTAACGTGGTCATGGGGTAACTAGATTAAAGGCACCAGCAGATGGCCACATTAAAATGATATCCATCACTCCTTTAGCCAAGATAAAAATATGCCAACATAAAATTTCAGTTCCGATTGCTGCCCAGTCCTTTACCACAATAGACATGTTGCTGACTTGGTTATCCTTGCTTTCTTTTTTCCTTTTTACCTTTAAGTCAGTGTTGACTCATGGCAACTGCCATGGTACCTGCAATTTTCTTGTCATTTTTTGGAAGTGGTTTGCCATGACCTTCTTCCTAGTGCTGAGAAAGAATGACTGACCCAAGGTCACCCAGCTGGTTTTATGCCTAAAGTGGGATTAGAATTTACAGTCTTGTGGTGCCTAGTCCAGTGCCTTAACAGCTACATCAAAGCAGCTGTTTTGCTTTATTGCTTTATTGATATAATGCCTGCAAAATATTGAGTGGATTCCCCTAGCTTCCTTTCCCTTTCTGCCAATAACTGCTGATTGTCAGGAAAACTATAGATCAGGGGCCTTCAAACTTGGCCCTTTTATGACTTGTGGACTTCAACTCCCAGAATTCCTCAGCCAGGCACACTGGCTGAGGAATTCTGGGGGTCGACGTCCACAAGTCATAAAAGGGCCAAGTTTGAAGACCCCTGCTATAGATAGATGTTTGCAAAGCCATGTTTATCCAGGTCCAGGGTCAAAAATGCTCCATGGTTGTAATCAGTCACTCGGATTACTTCTGGGAGAGCACAAGCTGAAGTAGGGGAGTCCACAGGATATGGTAAAAATAGGGAAGAGGGTGGCCATAATGGAAGCTCTGCCTGATTTTTTTTGGGTGGCCACTGTGCTCACCATTTTGATTTTTTTAAATCACATCTGCAGACACCTCTGGAATGAAGGGGAGAAATCTTACTTTAAGAATGCTCTTTCTGTTGATGGCATCTGGTTGTTTCACTCAAGGGCTGGGAATAAGAAAGGAGCGATATTGTGGGGATCAAGCACAGACTGTGATTGTACTGTGGTATCCTGCAAGTAGGAACATGACTCAGAAAACCAAAATTGGCTGTAATGAAGGGACAGTGAAATGGTTATGTAACGTTATTATGTTGTTATCCAAAAGAAGGGGTTCTGGCAGGATATTTTGTCTCTGGCACCAAAAAGCCTTTGCCAGCCTTGTCTTTTGCGTACTTTGACATTATATGTGGGATTCCCGTGACTATTCTGTTTATCAGAACAATAACATTGCTGTGTTCCTGACCCATATATAGTTTCTTTGCACTCTGTTCTCCCACCTCCCTACTAGTAGGTCTCCAATCAACAGGCATTTGAAACTCCCCATTTCAAATATTTTCTCTGTTCATCTTCCAAAAATCAAGAAAATAAGTGTGGGGAGGGAAGAAGCAACCCATGATGGAACAATGTGTGTGATTTCAAGTATCCCTCCCAAAAGCCATCCTGAGTTGTTCACTACCAATGTAATTGCAATAGTTTCCAAACCATCATTCACATTACCTATTAATCCTGGTAGTGCCAAGCGATGGGTCTTCATCTTAAAAGAAGACCTCCAGAACTCTTTCCCAGAACATCTGTCCAACTGGAAATATATCTTGCCCCTTGTGGCCTGCAGCACTAATGTAGGGGCCTCAGGGCAGTCTCATTTCTCCATGGGAATCTGCTTGGTAGAGCGAGCTGTATGTGAATTTTCTTTTGCTGTTTGCTGAGTTGGCATGGAGTAACATGAAACTGGCCCACAGTGTCCAATCTGTGCGTGGCTCTCTGCTGGATGATGGGTGATCAGGAGGTGCCCAGTTATGCTGACTGATACCATGAAAACCATGTCAAGATTTGAGAACATTGGACAAAGTGGCCACCAAGAGGCCTCTACTTTGTGCCTAGCAGATTGGTAGATGTAGATGGGTGACAACACTAGAAGCCATCCTAGCTGGATGAAAACATGTTTTCAATGTGTCCCCATGCCCCAGAGTGATAGCCTTTGGATAGTATTGGCATGCAACATGTAAAGGGCAGATGACTTGCATATGGGCTTTCTTAATATCTGTGGTTGCTTCTTCGGAAGCAGGATTGTATCTGGTATAAGTACACATGGTGAAATAAAGGCAAATATATACAAATGAATTATCCATACTTTATATCTGGCTTACAAAACTAGACTGCCCAATTGTTTTATTTATTAAGCACCTTGCCAATTTGTTTTTTTTTTAAATTATACAATAGGATTTTTAGAAAGCAAATACATAGACACGCACAATTAAAGGCAAGTAATTCTGAAATATGCTATATTCTATCCGAAAATCTTATCTGCAGGCACTGTTGGACTGTGTGTGTGGGTGTTTGTGTGTGTGTGCGTGCATGTTGGTCGGTGCATGTGAGTCTATTGTCTGCAGACAATTGAGAGATGTACTTGCTGAAAGCTCTTGGCTCACGTTCTCTCCAGAATTTGTTCTCTATCCAATAAAGATGGAATAGTCCAAGAATTATTCCCCTCCCCTTTGCGCTCTGCACACATGCCATTATTCTCCCTCTGTGACAATTCTTCCATAGACTTCCATGGTGCGCTTTCTCCTCTCCTGGCAACAGCAAAGGAGGAAAAAGACAAAAAGCTCTGTGAAAAAAAAAAAGTTGGCAGATGGTAGGCAACTCCCTCTTCCAGCCATTGTTCTTTTCAGCCTCTGCTGCCAACTCTAGGAGAAAAGGCATGTGGCTTCACAGTCAGATGGAGTCTTCTGTAAATGCTCTTGTACAATTAATGGCTTAGAAGGCATGACAAATTAAGATGGGCCATAAACAGGGGAATGAATTTGGAAAATGTCAATGTAATGGTTGCCAGATTGGGGCTTTATAGAGTCACTGAGAAATAAATCTTTCCCCCCCCCACACACACACACACACATCACCACCACCAGAACTTCAGATGAAGCTTAAGTACAAAAGTAAGCTTTATAGGCAGTGTCAAATAGCCATTGAATAGGCTCGCATCACATTGTATGCAGGAGTACCCTTTAATTTGTGTGTGTAGCAACAGTGCCTTCAAGCAACTCTAAACCCAGTGATCATCTATTGCATTTTAATTTACTCTCACGTGATTTGCATGAGCACTAAATGCATTGGTGGGAGCAGTGGGATTACGTCCGTAACTCTACTTTTTAGTTACAGAAATAGTCAATGTGCAAATACTTTGATCAGTAAATAAACAAGCATGTTCCGTGCTTACATCAGCATCTGCAGAAATCCTTATATCCAGAAAACATTCTCTGTGTCATCTGGAATCCTGGAAAAACAGAGCTACTGATTCCACTGCCTGCATAATTACATATATTTAGTTTACTTAGAAGGTGTGTATTTCCACATCTCCATGAGCATGTGAGCTTTACGTTCTCTTTTCCCTCCCAGAAGGTTCCACATTGCAGGTAAACCCCCCCCCCCCCAGAATCCCCATCAAAACAAAATGTGTATTATTTATTTATATCCCACCTATATTGTTTGTACAAATATCTCAAGGTGGCAAACATATCCAACACACACCCCTCCTCCTATTTTCCGCACAACAACAAACCTGTATGGTGGATTGGGTGGAAAAGAGTAACTGGCCCAAAGTCACCCAGCTGGCTTTCATGGCTAAAGAAGGACTTGGACTCAGTGCTTTCAAGCCTGGTGAACTAGACCAAACTTGTTCTCATGGATCATTCTTCCATGCTCAACAGTCTGTGGATTGTGAACTGGGGGGAAATGGCACTTATTTTTATAAAATAAAAAACAAACCCTGAAGTTGGTCCAGAGTCTAAATCATTATCATTAAGTCATTTGTTTAATACCAAACTGGTAATAGGTGATGTATGAATTAAGCATTGCCCAGCTGATTATTTACCATCATAAGTATCCTTAAACTAAGGATGGACAACTCTTTCACTTTTGATTTTGTGCAGATCCTCATTTCCTCACCCTTGAGCTCATTTCCTCTTATTTGGGATCGCCTTGCCATTTTAAAAATTATTATTTTATTACCATCTTTCCTAACATTACATTTTTCCTAACCAATATCTTTTTGTGTGCCTTTTAATGAACACTTTTGTACTTAATTTTGTAAAATGTTCCGTAGTAGACACGTTTTTGGTTGAGCAGTTGCATCAGAAAATGGAGCAACATGCAGACTTGAAAATGCAGGTGATGGTTTGTCTTGAAACTGCAAATTAAGTAATTCATTCAGTTCCTATTCTTATTTCATCACTGCACTGCATCAGAAATTGCACACGTGTGATTCTGCTTCCAAGAATAACATATTGGGAAGCCAGCACATTACCAGATAGAAGAGCGATCATGTATAAGCACACTGTATTATTATTATTCTTTCACAAAGCTCTTCATGGGCATATACTGTGTGTCAGACTTTAATTGGGAGGAATAAGATTTAACACGTCACTTATTCACGGTTTGCCAAATATCCAGGATCCACTCTCTACTGAAGCAATGTGAAACAGTTCACAGTTTGTCAAACAGAAGGATAAGATGACAGATTCTTTGCAAGTTGAATGTTATATGTTCTGGAACTGATAACAAAAGCAAAAGCAAGAAGCAAGTCATAATGATTGATGGCTAACAATCCAAGGAGCTAGAGGAAGCAGGGAGACAAGCTCACAGTAGGGCAAGTTCATTTCCCATCTGTTCCCCCTGCAGATCTCTCCCATCCTTTAAGAAAAGAAATTTAAAAGTGACCAATAAGTTAAACTTAAAATAAGGCTGTGAATATGCCTATGTGGAATTTATTTTCACCCAAACTGAACAGGACGTTAGATAAAATGTGTTTAAGGTAGAGCATTAGTAAAAACTACAATGTTCTTTCCATTGTCAGAGAGTGTTTGCCTACCGTGGCAAAGTCAGAAGGAGTCTTGGAGTATCTTTTGCTGATTAACCAATTGTATTAAAAGGGTTTAGCTTTCATGCAACATCAGATAAAGTTGCACCTGATGAACTGAGTCGCAGCTTATAAAACTTATGCCCGTGTTTTTCAAACTTGGTAACTAAGATGTGTGGACTCCAACTCCCAGAATTCCACAGCCAGCAAAGGTGCTCCCAGACTCCTCCTTATTTGACTCTCTGTATGTCCTTTACTCTCTAATCTAGAGTCTTTTGGAAATTCCTCCCCCTTAAGCCATGAGTGGAGCAGCCATCCCAAGTCTGACAGTCAACCAGGAATCTTAGGGCTGCAATTCCTAGAATTTTCAGCCAACATCACTAAAGGTCATGCAGGAATTGTGGGAGTTACAGTCTCCCCACTTCTGGAGGATACTAGATTGGGAAGGTGGGGTGAAGTAGCAACAGTTATCCTACTGTCCAATGTGCTTGCTATAAAAAATGGGAATATCCTAATAGCCTACAAATTATACAGACCTTTGTCATATTTGTACATTTTGAAATAGCCTACTTCAGCATAGGAAATCGCAGCAGAATTAGCACAACAAACCTTGGCTAGAGTGGACCCAAAGTTGATCTTCTTTAAGTAACTAAACTTAAAGTTAAATTAAAGGATTCCATTTATTTTATAGGCCTCAAGCTGTATCCATCTTTTACTTTTACTCTAAGCCAAATGGTTTTATATTTCTGATTTCTTAATATTTCATCCTCCTGGCATACATCCTTAAATCCATCTCTTTTCCTTGTATCTTCTTTCTTCACAAACATGCATCCAATTCAATAATTTGTTTATCCATAGCTTTATGGGGTTTTTTTCTCTCTCTCTCTCCTTCCCATTTCCCTATCCCCCATCTCCTACATAGCTAAAGAAAGTTCACTGGGAGACACTGAACTACAGCCAGGATCTGATTCTGCTGGAATGGATAGTAGTTACCTCAGCGTGAAAGAGACCAGTGCGAAGACGTCTCAAGAGAGGGCAAGTAATGATCTTCCCAGTCCAATGGACAAGACTGATTCGGAGAGCAACAAGGGCAAGAAGAGGCGTAACCGCACCACCTTCACCAGCTACCAGTTGGAAGAGCTGGAAAAGGTCTTTCAGAAGACCCATTATCCAGATGTCTACGCCAGAGAGCAATTAGCCATGAGGACAGATCTCACTGAAGCCCGAGTACAGGTAAGGGAAGAAACTGTAGGACATGGGAGCAAGGAAATTGGCAAGTCCCCAATGTAGCCATGTCTTCAACTAAAAACAGTAAGCAATATCCTTAGACTGGGATAAATGTACAATACACTTTGGTGTGTGTGTGCTAAAAAAATTTTTTGGATTGCTAACAAGAGTTAAAGGGGGACTGGGATAGCTATTTCGAGCTAATTAGCTCTCATCAGCCAGCCATACCCTTCTGAGATTCAAACCTGGGCTGCTTGCACTTTAGGCAGCTGTGTTGACCCCTAGGCCACAGGCTCTTTCTCACTTTGTCAGCTGTATCAGGGAGGGAAGAGACAGGGGAGGAGATATGTCTTGAGTGGTGTTTTTTTTATGCACCCTGTCGGCCCAAATATGGGAGGAATATAACATGAAGCAATTTTTCTAAATCCCTATTAAATAATTTATTATTTATTTATTAAATTTGTTTGCCACCCATCTTGCTACAAGGTGACTACAAATTAAATGCTTAATTCAAGAAGGCAGGTTTTTGTGTTCTACCTCTAGCATTCCCCAACAGCAGGCATTATATACAACTCCTGGTACACTCATTATTAAAAAATTTTCAGAGAAGCTCAATGCTGTAGCAGATGTTTTGAAAGTACAGATAGTCCTTGGTTAACAACCATTTGTTCAGTTTTCAATCAAAGCTGCAATGGTGCTGAGTGAGGAGACTTATGAATGGTCCTCAAATTTATAGTCTTTGCAGCATACCTGCAGTCATGTGATCATGATTCAGACATTTGGCAACCGACTTGCAGTTACAGTGGTCACAGCATCCCTGCAGTCACATGATTACCATTTTCAAACTTTGGTAAAGCAAAGTCAATGGGGAAGCCAGCAGGATGGGCAAATCACCTGACATCTTGCGTAACAAGCTTCCATCATAAGTAGATGCAGTCATATGACATCACACTTTACAACTAAATTGCTTAGCAACAGAGTTCCCAGTCCCAATTACTGTTGTTTATCAAGGACTACTTCTAGATGTTTGATTGTTAATTCTCAGCATCTCCAGCAAGAGTTGCTTTGAACGGTCATTAAACAAATGGTTATAAGTCAAGGACTACCTGTATAACAATATAACAACACATAAGAGAAAGAAAGAAAGAAAGAAAGAAAGAAAGAAAGAAAGAAAGAAAGAAAGAAAGAAAGAAAGAAAGAAAGAAAGAAAGAAAGAAAGAAAGAAAGAAAGAAAGAGAAAGATGCAATTATAAATTGTGCAAAAACAATAAAAAACGCTAAGCCAAATAATATTTACCAGAAGAGCTTCCTTTCAACCAATTTCCAGAATATCATCAGGTTGGGTATCAGCCTAACTTCAAGCTGGAAGCAACTTCATAAACAAAAGCCTCCGCTTTAGGTTTTCAAACATCATAAAAATGGGAAACCAATACTAACTTTTCTCAGGAGCGCTATTAGACATGTTGACACTGGCTGGAGATACCTAGGTCCCAAACCATAAAGGGCTCTACAGGTTAAAGTCAGTATTTTCAGTTGTATCTGGAAATCTAGTGAAAGCCAATGAAGGCCTGTAGCAAAGATCTTTTATGTCTGTGGTGATTCTCACTCAATACATGGGTTGCTGCCAACTGCAGTTTCCGAAGTGGCACTGAGCAGCACACTGCAGTAGTCTAACTGGGTGGTGAGCTACCTTAGCCAAGATTTGGATATACAGCTGCATACAAATTCTTTTTAACAATTAGTCCTGTTTGGGAGCCATTTCTTTCTCTCTTGCTTCCTTGCTGTGTTCTACCTGTGTTCTACTTCTGCCTTGCTTCCTTCCACTGTGTAGAGAGCTGAGAAACCTTTGTTCATCTTAGAATCCTCTCTTATTAATGAAAATCTTTTCTAGCAATGACCCTGCCCCGTGGAAGGCTTTTGAAAGCAAGGTGAAATGTCAAACTTTGCTGAAGCAAAATCCTTGCTGAAGAAGAAAGAGGAGGAGGGCAAAATAAACGTCAAGCAAAAAAAAGTAATATGTCTTGATCCCCTTTTCCCCATAAAACCTTGGGAGGCTAGTGGAAGGAGTGGAAAGACTGAACTAAGCCTGCAGGAAATTAAACATGAAATGAAAATAAGCTAAAGCCATTCGGCTCTCTTATCCCAAGCTCGAATTTCCCATTCCAAGCCACTGATAAAATGGTGTCCAGTTTCAGTGATTAAAGATGAATTCTGGCTCTTTTCCTGTACTCAAACAAGAGAACAAAGTCCTTGCCCTCTAAAGGAAAGGGAAGGATAAGCAGGATGAAAAGCAGGGCTATGGAAACGTTTGGGACAGTCAGATGAGGCAAGAAACAGTGATCATGAGAAAGAGCCTGATGTGTGGGTGTGGGAATGTGGTCTGCGTAAGTGACAACCCACTTGGAGTATGTTAGGGATGAACCACAAGTAAGAGTCAGAAAATAAGACAGTTATATATTTGATATTCCTGCATTAAGTATGGTTCATGCCATCAATGTACAAACAGAAAGTTCTAACAAGCTTGAAATACATTTTTTATGAAACTTATAAGAACAGACGTTTGTTCCTTTTATAGCCCAGGCAAAGATTGTCAGGGCTATCACATGCTGAGATTTAAAAAAAACAAAACAAAAAAAAAATCCTTACTAAAAACTAAACTAAAAAGTGGGAAGAAGAGAGCAGAAAGAATCTGGCCTGACAAATGACTTCTTGGTATAATTAATGTTTTTGGATTGCTTCCTTTTTTTTTTCCTCTGCTGGAAGAAAACAGCATATTCCAGTGTTTTTCAATCTTGGCAACTTTAAGATCTCTGGACTTCAACTCCCAGAATTCTGGGGAATTGTTCATGGTTCTCTTATTTAAAGCATGAATTGTTCATAGTTGTGGTAGCAGTAATAATAGTAGAAATAGCATGCCTTCCAAGTTATGGAAATTCTATAGCAATCTAACTAAATGGTGCTCTCTACCACATGAAGTATTGTCAACCTTTTTGTACATAGTTTTCCCATTTATCTAAATCAAAGAGAGAAAGTGCCCAATTAAAATGGGTGGCAATAACTTAGTCAACTTGGAGTGATCTCAAAAGGGAGAGCATAATACGAAGTCAAGAATCAAATTCAACTTGAAAGAGACATCATTATTAAAAGAAAAAAAGATATATTTTTTATACACCTGATGAAAGATTTCCTGCCAGAACCAATTTTCCTACACCAATTTGGGGAAAGGCATGTGGAAAATATTAAGGCTTCCCCCACTATGAGGTGCAAGGGCTGATTAGTTCCACTCTCTCTAAGGCTGTTGATGAGAGCAAGCAAGACATAATATGATGTCACATAATGTCCATATTATGGGGGGAAGTAAACGTTAGTAATCTGTTCTAAGCAGCAGTTGGCCACAATATATAGGTCTGTCCATAGTTCACAGTTATATTCAAAGGCGATATCCATCTTCTTGCTATTTTAGATATCTTCACAACATTATAAAACTCTTGATGCATATGGCAAATGGTTTCATTTCTTTCTCATGCATATGGGAGAGGAAAGTGTTTAGAAAGACCATGTCCTAAACAGAATAAGGGGGCATCCTTTGATGGCTAAACACATCAGTGCTGTGGAAGAAAAAAGTCACAACAGACAGAACAATGGCACAAAGTGGGAAAGGACTAGCAGAGAATTCTCCTTTCTTTTTTTTTTCCTGTTAGGATGGAATTTTCCTTGCTTTTAAAAATATGTTCAACCTATTTTAGGTCATATAGTGGTTTTTGTTTTTGTTTTTGCTGAATTCATGCAAGGGCTGAATTCCAAAAGTCCATCCATAACTTCTTGCAAACACAGAAAAATGTAGGTGCTGTATGAAGCCATTCCTTGGAAGGTTGCTCCTTTATTCCTCCTTAAACTACATATATAAAGAGCTGTGGTGGCCCAGTGGTTAGAATGCAGTATTGCAGGCTAATTCTGCTAAGTGCCAGCAGTTTGATTCTCACTGACTCAAGGTTGACTCAGCCTTCCATCCTTCCGAGGTCATAAAATGAGGACCCAGATTGTTGGGGGCCATATGCTGACTCTGTCAACCATTTAGAGAATGCTGTAAAGCACTGTGAAGCGATATACAAGTCTAAGTGCTATTGCTATTGTTATATTTACAAACATTTGGACTAACATTTTAAACTGTGCCTGGAAATAGCCTGAAAACCAGCACAATAAATTAATAACTATGGATTATAATCTGAAGACCCCAAATGAAACTTTTAAACACTCAATCGTTGTCTCTCTCTCTGTTTTTCTCAAAGTATGCCCAGGTGTTTGCGAGTGTGTATATATAGTGGCTTGGCCTGTATAATTTATATGAATCAAATTTTCATTCTTGCTTGATACAGAATCTGAATTATTTTAGTAAAAACAAATATGCCTATGAATAGATAATACACAAAGAAGCTTAACAAAGATCTGGGCTACAACAAATATGTTTGCACATATAAATTAAGGCTCTGTTGAGAGAGTTAACCACAGGCATTTGTTGAAGTAACCCAGACGTTGGCTGTGGTCAATAATAGTGAATTATCATTTTGCAAGGATTCACAAAAAATATTTTCAGGATTTGCCAAATACAGAATCATATACATGGTGGGACTAAACTGAGGATTTGGCTTGGATGCAGTTCTGGGATTCAGAAAATAACTTATTCAAATTAGGTTCCACTCCAGGTGAGATTTGGTGAACTTTCTGACTGACAAATACATGGTTGGTTAAAAGAGTATGCATGTGGTTTTGTTTGTGGTGGTTTCGGGGTTTAGTTTGTTAATTTTAGTCCCAAATTGCCCTCCAGCTAAAGCTACCTCTTCCAATTAATTATGATAGGCTTTCAGAACCTTACAAAACAGGCTTTTTCTAAAGACTTTATCTCTATCACTTCTCTTTATGTTTCACCCCATTCATTTATACTGAAGGAAAGGGAAGATAAAGGTGTTGGGGAGGGGATGATATAACTGTTGTTGTTACCAGAAATGAAAAAAGGTAGTTCCAGCTTGGGGCAAGGGAGGACTTCAAAAATGGCCATTACATGACTAATGGACTCACCTACATCTTATGAGGGTTGAGTGAATTGCTCCATGGAGTGGATGGCTTCGTCAGCAATGTCACAACTTCTGTGATTAGAAAATAGAGCTGTCAATCATACAGTTCAATTCCAGTCTCTTCCAGCCTGTCCCCCTGACTATAGCAATTAGCAGAATGTAGAAAGTGAAACTAAAAGTAGCATTGTTTGAGACTGGCTCTGTTTGTTTGCTCACTCTTGTTCAACAGACACAGCATCTGCCTTCCTGCAGTGTTACAAAACCCTGAATCGTAGATAAAAAGTTGTGATGATTTCCCCTTTGGTTTTAATGACTTTGGAAAGATTATGAAGCAATACCTTCGGAATATATAGGTATGCCTGAAATAAGCATCATGGCTGACTCAACTCTGAGGATAGCTTTTCTAGTTTGTTTTTCATCAATGCCCACGAATTTCCCATTTATGTAAGGAAAGAACGTCTGCTTATCGTTGACACTTCTGTTGGTGAAGCAGATGAAAGTTTTGTCTTTCTCCATCTTGGCATCCTGAATATAAAAGGAAAGCCTTTGATCTTTTCCTTGCACATTCCAATAAGTATTGCTTCTGATGGAATCAAATGATGTTTTTTGCACAGGCAGACCTCAACTCACAATCACAGTTGGGACCAGATTTTTTTTTTTTTTTTTGCTAAGCAAGGCGGCTGTAAAGTAAGTCGCGCCCAATTTTACAACCTTTTTTTTTTTTTTTGCCATGGTTGTTAAGCAAATTATTACAATTAAGTAAGTGAATCTTACGGCCGTTAAGCAAATTCGGCTTCCCCCGTTGACACTGCACATTTGGAAGCCTGCTCGGAAGCTAGCAAATCACATGACCCTCGGGATGTTGCATCGCTCAGTGGTGCAGGCTGGTTATCGAGTGCCAAATGTTGATGATGTGATGCTGTGATAGTCATTAAGGGTGAGGATTGGTTGTAAGCTACATTTTTCCAGTGCCGTCGTAACTTTGAATGGTTGCTAAAGGAATGGTTGTAAGTCAAGGATTACCTGCACTTGGACTACAATCAGATTTCATCAGAATTAAAACACTATAAAAGGTAAAAATGCCCTAACTTTGACCTCAAGTCCCAGCAATTAAATCAATATGCCAGTGGTGGCGAACCTATGGCACGTGTGCCAGAGGCGGCACGCAGAGCCCTCCCTGTGGGCACATGCGCCATTGCCCCAGCCCTGCCTTCCCCCATGGCCCCCTCCTCACCAACAGCCTCCCCGGAGGAGAGTCACCTCCGGGCGTGGCCTGCGTGGAGCAGCACAGCCAAGGACATGGCAGCCAGGCAGCAGGGACAAGACTCCGCCCTTGCGCCCCATCGCATGCAGATGATGCTGCGGGGCGTGGGCAGAGGGCATGGCCGCCATGGCGCTGCAGGGCCGCCTGGGCAATCTGCTGCGGCAGGCCATGGAGGCAGTAGGTGGCCCTGCAGGCGGGTGGGGTGGGGTGGTGGAGTGGGGGCAGGGCAGGGGGCGGTTTTGGGGCACTTAGTGTCTAAAAGGTTTGCCATCACTGCTATATGCTGTTTTCTTGACAGCAGTATGCTATGGTCATTTTCTGGAATGTTCTTTGATTTCCCAATCTAGACAACAAACTGGTATTCTCTGGACATTTAGCATCCAAGCACAGACCTGGCCCAGTGTTCCAACCTACCTGCTGAGACATAAAGTATTACAAATAGTTATCAAAGGGTGCAGAAAAAAGAGAACTTTGGGTGTTGGACTAGATCACGGGTAGGCAACCTTGGCTCTTTTATGATTCGTGGACTTCAACTCCCAGAATTCCTGAGCCAGCCATGCTGGCTCAGGAATTCTGGGAGTTGAAGTCCACGAGTCATAAAAGAGCCAAGGTTGCCTACCCCTGGACTAGATTGTTTTCTCTTTTTGTAATTGTATTTCATAAATACTTAGCAATCACTATCACTTTTCTGGAAATTTTAGTAAAAAATTGAAAAGTATATACTGGCATAGGCTTTCACAACTGGCATCAACCAAATAGTGATGAATGGCTATGGTCTACTTTTCTAAACCATGGCTACTGAGCCCAAAAGCTCATCCCTGCTTAATCGAGAGGTATATTTATTAAAATGAAAACAAAGGAAGAGATGAGGAATTAACTTGGCGTTGACACTAACATCAAACCTAAGCCTAAGCCTTTTTAGATCTCTGGACCGAACTTCAACAACTTTAAAAACTCAAATTTAGCCTGGACAGCCCCCCCTTCCCTCCCCCCCCCCGCCTTTAATGTAGCACAAAATCAACTGGGCTTATCTTTGAAAATTGAATTGCATATGAAAATTGTAGCACATATGAAAATTTAATTGTACATTGCCCAGACTTGCTCTGTGACGTGAGCTGTCTCCAAATTTGATATAAAATAAAATAAATAAAATAAATTGCATCCTAATTGTAAACACTTAGGAGGGAGGGAGGATCTGTACTGCAAACAGGCAAAAAACCCAATTATTTTTCTAGTTGTGGGGCATAATTTTACGTTCTTGATTCGGACTCCTCTTCTTTAGAGGTTAATTTTAGATTACCTCCTTACACTAAAATGGGTTAAGTCAGCCATGCTGTGTCAGAGGGTCTCCTATTCATTTTGCAGAACAGAATTGTGGCATCTGCTCCACAGACTTGCTCTCAACGCAGCACTGTACTTCCTCAAATGCCTGATCATTCTGAAATGGAAAATTAGATCTCGGTTCCCTCTCCGATCAACCTACTTAGAGGTCCAAGGTCAGCTTCATTCCTCTGAAAAGCTTAACCTGTGAATATGAAAGCGGCTTTGATATTCGGGATTTTTTTTTTTTTACACATATTGCCAGCACAAGCCTTCCCATCAAAAGTTGCTGTTAAGGTTTCTCCTCGCCTTTGGGCATGCCTGGATAGCCTAGAACAATTCTGAAGCATACATCATGCATATTCAGGAGGACCTTCGGGAATGGTTTACACTGACAGAGAGAAATGTGTTTGCCATCGACGGAGATGGGCACATCTGCATAGCATATGTTCTGCTCCCCACTGAGAGCACCCTCTCTACCTGTTACCCACTCCTTTTCACACAGCAGGGTCAGCATCCTGGACTCTGCATCTGCAGATCAAAGATACACGGGCTTGGCCAAGCCTGCAAGTGGCTGCCAGCTGGACCGTTTACAGGAGGGGTCAATGTCAATGTATGGTGAAGGCAAGGCAGTCTAGCTAGGGTGATAGATACTTTCAGCCCTATTGCTTAGGCTGTGTCCCCCCCCCCCCGCATAAGTGTGTGTTCCAGCATCATCACCACTCTCCCCTCCCACCAGCATGCTCCCTGTTTGATCTTGTAGTCTCTCGGAGTTCCTGTCTTACTAGTAGGGAATCATCATCATTTCTGGTATAAAGCACAGGCCAGGCAAGGCCAAAATAATTGCCATAACTCAAAATGCTACAGCTGGCAGACAGTTGTACAAATGCAGCCCTAGCCATTACACACAAATGAGTGATGCTACTTGGATAAGCAACAAACCATCTCATCTCCCCCGCCTGGGGAGGTCACTGAGATGCTCCTTGCCAACTTCAAGCAAGCAGAAGGAAATCTCTTCTCCGAGATCAAAGTGAGACACTGGCAAGAATGGCTCCAGCAGTTTAAAAGGGAAGCCAGGCTCTAAAAATAGGAGAAGGGATGACGGAAAAGGGAACTGCTATTCTCTCCTATTATCAGTTCTAAAAAGGGATCAGGGGCGAGAAGAATACGCAAAATGGCAAATAAAATAGGAATAATAGGACAATAATACATGGCAACATGGGAAAATATTCACTGAAATAAAACCAGCTCAGTTCACATACCTTTATACATCTGCGTTACATAATTGTCTTATGTTTCATGGTGATGTTTATTCATCTCTTGAGTTCTATTAAGAGGAACAATCACATGTAAAGCAGACTAGAACCTAGAAATTTCACTTGTGCAAAGAAATGCCGGGATCTTTATTTGCTTATTATGATTTATTATAATTATTGTCCTTTAAGTTATTATCATTACATTACATTACATTATAACTCCAAACTTGGCAACTTTAAGACTTGTGGACTTCAACTCCCAGAATTCCCCAGCCAGCATTACTTTTAAAAATAAGAATTATAATAGTATTTTAAACACTGTATCCTCCAGACTGAAATTAATCTTTTTTTAATAGCTGCAGCAAAGGATGAAAATCATGACAATTGATTAGAATCCTAATTCAACTCTTACTTTAGATTCTTTTTTGATTATTGATAATTTGGCTTTATTATATGCATAATAACTTAAGAACTTTTTACTGTATGGGGAGCAGCCCAAGAGCTAGATATGGTAGAATTAACTGTAGATTTCTCTACTATGACATTGATGATAGCCACCAATTTATATAGCTTGAAAAAGCTGTTTACTATTGCCTAAATCATAGGCAGCATATGTTAAATATCAGTTGCTGAAGAGCAACAGTAGGTGAGGAATGTTACTTTCTTGTCCATATGATAAATGTCTTAAATGTATCTTATATGTGAAATAGAATTCTAGCTTAAATAGGCCTTTGGACTCTTCCAGCTCTCAACAGTAAATCACATATATGATACTTAAAATGTGAGCTATAGCCTACAACTAATCAACTTTTGGGAATGCACCATTGTTCTGTTGGAGAGTAAATATTATTTGCTTTAATCTGGGTTTTACAATTTGCATTCTGGTTCCTGTTTGGGTTTGGGGGGGTTGTTTTTTCCTGCATAAAATAGTAATAGCACTATTAATTTTCTTTAGCATGTGTCTGTACGTGCAGGAGAAATGAGAGATAAAAAAATAGTGCTGTAACACATTACAGTCAACATAAAAACACAATATAAATGACATCATGTGAAAGGAAGGATATGATATGATGGCATCAACTGGTGGAAGGTGGGAGCTGCCTATTAAGATAGGCAAGGAGATGGCAAAAGAACATTTTAGTTAACGTAAACAAATTTAGGTCTCCAAAACAAGGAGAATTGTAATTTAAAGGAGAAAGGAGCAGAGAAGACTGTAGGACTGCCAACTTTACACTTTAAGAAATTCTGGAGAATGGCTAGATCTAAGAAGATTGAAGGAAAGGAAAGGTTGAATCTGTCTTTAAAAAAAGACTCTGTAAAGTACAGCTCTTTTAACTTGATGTCTATACTGTGCAAGGTCCTCAAACAGATAATTAAATAACATATTTGTAAGCACTTGGATAGGAATGCAACAGTTCACAAGACCCAGCATGGGCTTGTCACAAACAAGCCAGGCCAGATTAGTTTTGATTTTGATTTTGACAGAGCTATTAGCATAATGGATCAGGGAAATGTCATAGACATAATATATTCAGACTTCAGCAAAGCATTCAACAAAGTATTTCATGATGTGGTACCAGTCACTGCATATCTAAAAGGTTATCATACTGAGGAGGGAATGGATTTGTGCTCTGTTGCCCCATAACTGTTCAACTGTTCCAGTTGGAACAATTGGAAAATAGATTCAGGCTTGATATTAGAAGGAATTTCTTGATGGTTCCAACTATCAATCAGTGGGGGAAAAATTGCCTCATGAAGTGGAGATTTTCATTTCATTTCAAAGGACCCTGTGCTGCGCAAGGGATGTGATTAGATGATCCTTGGGATAGCTTCTACTGTAGATTTCAGGAGCAGCATTTTTCCTTCAAATTATTATTATTATATGGGTAATCTAAAATTAAATTAATTGTTTCATTTCTATATTCTACCTTCACCTGTATGCCCTAATCTTTCAATTTAAATTTTCAGATCTTGATAATTTGTGATCTTCTTCAATTTTTTTATCTTCAATTCTACCATGTCAATTACATCTGGTGCATTATAAGCCAAGACTTTTAATCAGTCTGTATTCAAAAATCCTACAATATTTTAATCTGTTCGTTTTTTACTATTTCTTCAGGTCTATGTTCCCACCAGTTTTTCAGTACTGGTACATGATCATTTTCACAGATGTTTTAGTGAATCATTTTGGCAACTGTGTTATGTTGTTGTTTTGATCTTGCATGAGCTGCATATATGATCTACTATTTCTTGTGCTTTGGTGCACAATCTGCACCAAAATCATTTGCTGGTTTTTCAGTTCTGGCCTTGATTGCATTAATTCAAATAGCTTGCTGTGAGCAGCCAAAATCAAGCCCTCAGTTTCTTTTTTTTAAATGTTCCAGTTGTAAGCCATTGCCAGGTTTGATTTTTATTCCACCTTCCCTTCAATCTTATGTAGACATTGACTGTGTAATGTTTTTCCTTGCCAGCATTCTGTTCATGCTTTTATTACATTATTTCAATATTCAATTATTGTTTCCTGTACATTTAGTAAGTTCCGGTTTTTAACGTGCATCAATATTTGTTCTTGGCTGTCTTTTTACATAATCAGCTAATGTATGCTTTTCTTCTTCGACAGCTTGTTTGACCTGAAGTAAACCTCTGCCTCCATTTTATTATTATGTCTTTGAATCAGTGCTGACTCCTGGTCACTGTCTGGACTAGTCCCCAGCTATTTTCATGGGAAGCTTTTTCTGAAGGTGTTTGCCATGGCCTCCTTCCTAGAGCATACAATCTCACAGTTTCTAGCCTGATGCTTTAATCACCACATCAAACTGGGTCTCTTCAAATTATTAACTAGCTGAACAAAATATTTGGAGGAGGTGGTTCATAGCATGATTGATGCATATCTCTTCAAATAGTTAAAGTAGCCTCATCATTGGAAGACTTGAAACAACTACAGCTTGTTGTTGCAGTTCACAGCTTATCCCCATATGCGTGCAGAAACAGCTATTTTGCTTGACTTTCTGCAATGGATGGTTGCTTTGACGGCTCAAAGAGAGGTGCTTGATTTGTGCTTGTATGCAATGTGAAGCACTACTTTTAAATATGTGACACAATTGTACTTGTTTAGACCTTCTGAACAAACTGTCTGTAGAAAAATGGTACTGATGGCTTCTTCTCTGATGTGGATTTCTCGGTGCTGATCTCCTCAGGTTTGGTTTCAGAACCGAAGAGCAAAATGGAGAAAACGAGAACGATTCGGTCAAATGCAACAGGTTCGCACACATTTCTCCACTGCCTATGAGTTGCCTTTGCTAACTCGAGCAGAGAACTACGCCCAGGTAAGTGCTCTTCCTCAACACACCTGTCCTGGACTTCTGACCGTTTTATCAGAGGCTCTGTCATAAATCAAATGAGATTTTCCTAGGTCAAATGAGAGTTTAAGGTTCAAGAAATGAACGTTTTAACGCTTCCTATTTGTAACAGTCATTTCATTATGTATTTATTGTTCATTACATTTGTTTGCCGCCCATCTCACCACAAGGACAGTACTCCACAGTATGGAGAAGTGATTTGGAGAGTATGTAAACCATTTGGTGTCCTCAGCTAATTGACTGATTGATTGATTATGAGCCATCAAGCTGGTGTCAACTCTTAGCTATCATATAAATAGATTTCTCCCCCCCCCATAATAACCTAGTCCTTCAGAACTTCCAAAAGTGCACCCATTATCACTGCAACTGAGTCCATCCATCTTGCTGTTGGTTATCCTCTCCTTTCCTTTCACTCACGAAAAAGACCAAAACAAAGAAGGATTCAAAAAAGCATACTCTAATAAAAAAATATCTGCAAAGCATAAAAATCTCTGAAGTTACAAGAGGCATGTGTTAAGAAAGATTGCTGCAATCAGACTACGCGTTAGGTGGTACAATTTGCCTGGTAAAAATTAAATTGACCAAAAATAAAAGCCAGAACTGAGTTTTTGAAAAATAAATAAAGCTGAAGGGCAGCTTTCTGAAATAAAGGACCTATGATCACTGTAGTTCTACTTCATATTGTAAAAGAGATCGAATTGTCAGTATATAGAATAGAATAGAATAGAATAGAATAGAATAGAATAGAATAGAATAGAATAGAATAGAATAGAATAGAATAGAATAGAATAGAATAGAATAGAATAGAGCTGGAAGGGACCTTGGAGGTCTTCTAATCCAGCCTCCTGCTCAAGCAGAAGAACCTACACCATCTCAGACAGGTGAATGTCCAGTCTCCTCTTAAAAATCTCCAGTGATGAAGCGCCCACAATTTCTGGGAGTAAGCTACTCCACTGGTTGATTGTCCTCACTGTCAGGAAGTTTCTCCTTAGTTCCAGGTTGCTTCTCTCTTTGATCAGTTTCCAACCATTATATGTATATATATATATATAATGGCATCGGGATTCTTGCCATTTTATGGAGCCTATTTTGATCACCTTTGAGTTTTACCCTATTGCTCTCACAGTATCTGCCACTTATTTGTAACCTGCCAGAAGGAAAGGTCAGGGCAGAGCCAAAGCAAATGATGATGAAAGGCTGAGAAATGGAGGCCTGTTAGAAAACTGCGTTTTCCTACTTTCCATCTGGATCCTCTCCTCTGACTTTCTTTCATCTTATGCTCTTCTCATCTTCACGCCTCCCTCTCTGCCTCCCCCCCCCCTCCTCCCTTTGGGCATGCTGAATCTGGACTTCCCCCATCCTTAGTTACTGTAAGAATATTTCCCTTTTACATATCCTTTTAAAAAAAAGGTGTAGTAGGGGAAAAGGAGTGCTGAAGTATGGATTTTGTTATAGTTTCTAAAGGATCGCTTAGCTTTTGCTATTCTTTTGCAGCAAAAACAACAAAGAGTTTTGTGAGACCTGACCTGTTCATGTGTATTATTAACACATAAGCTATTGTGAATCAAGGTCCACTTCATCAGATTGGTGGTGGGGCAGGAAGAACAGAAGGGAAGGAAATAATAATGATGAACTCTCACTTCCCCAAACAACACTTCTATGCATTTATAAATACCAGGTAGTCCTCGACTTACAACAGTTCATTTAGTGACCATTCAAAGTTACAACGGCATTAAAAAAAAGTGACCTATGACCGTTTTTCACACTTACGACCGTTGCAGCATCCCCAGGGTCACGTGAACAAAATTCAGATGCTTGACAACAGACTCATATTTATGACGGTTGCAATGTCCAGGGGGGTCATGTGATTCCCTTTTGCGACCTTCTGACAAGCAAAGTCAATAGGGGAGGCAGATTCACTTAACGACCGTGGCAAGAAAAGTTGTAAAATGGGGCAAAACTCACTTAACAAATGTTTCACTTAGCAACATAAATGTTGGGTTCAGTTGTGGTCGTAACTCGAGGATTTCCTGTTCTCTTTTGTCAAAAGTATACTCCATGCTTCTGGAAAGCTGGAATCTCAAATCTCTTCTTCCATAAGCCTTCAAGGTCATCATATCCTATCTCTATCCATACCCTAGTCACCCAGAGTCAGTTAGGTGAGATGGGCTGTGAAAAAATGTGATAGAAGGAAGGAAGGAAGGAAGGGAGGGAGGGAGGGAGGGAGGGAGGGAGGAAGGAAGGGAGGGAGGGAGGGAGGGAGGGAGGGAGGAAGGAAGGAAGGAAGGAAGGAAGGAAGGAAGGAAGGAAGGAAGGAAGATAGATTTCCCCCCCCTCTCTTGCTTTGGGGTAGCAGCTTGATAGTTTCCACTGCCACCACTTACCTTCCCCCACAGAGTTTCTCACCAGTTGCCTCCTCCTAACGTTGGTGTATGAGAAAAGTAGGTGATAAAAAGGTAAAATTTGAGTTTGGGTGGAGGGTGGGGAAATGGTCCTCCCTTCCTTGGGAGACAAGCCAATTTCAGAAGTGGGAAATGAAATCAGAATTTATTGCAAAAAAGAATAGCTTAATACACAAAATCTCCTCCTGTAACTTTAAATACCCACAAGGCAGACATTCAGTGGCGAAGGAGAGGAAGTACCACACTATTCAGATTGTAAGAAAACAGCAGGTTGATATAAAAATGAAAAACCACAAAAGTGTAATGCCTCCAGCAGATCATAAGAATCTACTGGTCTACTGTAAATAGGATTTCTCTGTCCAAAGTCTGAGCAAAGAGATTGGAAGATTCCATTCACTGATTTATTTCCAAATATGTATGGCTGCCTAACTCTACAACAGCTCTGGGTGGCATGAACTATTAAAACATCTTGAAATAATAAAGAACAGAAAGAAGTGACAAACGCCCAGGAAGAGTAAAACAAACACACCCATCAATCCAAAACATGCCACAAAGGGCCACATTGTGGTTTCATCATCATTACAAGAAATTGTAAATATTTTAAATATTTTTTTTTTAAAGTAGATCTTCTGGAACATATATATATATATATATATATATATATATATATATATATATATATATATATATATATATATATATATATATATATATATATATATATATATATATATATATATATATATATATATATATGTTGTACATAGTATGTTTAGGTGTGTGTCATGTATATGTTTCACTTTGAGAGCGGGCAACTAAATTTCATTTTTTATGTGTGCCATTGTGCCCACAATATAAAAATGACAATAAAGGTTATTTATCTTATCTTATTTTATCTTATCTTAACACACCTGAAGAACAGAATCTCAGGCTTTATAACGGAAATGTAAAAGCAGAGAATACTGGTTTACCCCAAGCAAATCAAACGGCAGTTAAAGACATGTCACATTTGTCTGGTCATTTATCTATGTCAGGGGTCTTAAAACTTGGGCCTTTTATGACTTGTGGACTTCAACTGCCAGAATTCCTGAGCCAGCATGGGTGGCTCAGGAATTCTGGGAGTTGAAGTCCACAAGTCATAAAAGGCCCAAGTTTGAAGACCCCTGATCTATTTCTTCCAACTGTAGTAGCTTTCTGAAGTGAAATAATCCTGTATTCTTCCTATACAAGTATGGCTGGCTCAGGAATTCTGGGAGTTGAAGTCCACGAGTCATAAAAGAGCCAAGGTTGCCTACCCCTGACCATGGTCATTTTTCATTTAAAATCGTTGTACTATGTTTTCCCCAAAATAATAGCGGGTCTTATATTAATTTTTGCTCCAAAAGACGCATTAGGGCTTATTTTCCAGTTAGGTCTTATTTTCAGGGAAATACAGTACTAAATCCGTCTGGCTGACAATCTTAACTGGGGCTTATTTTTGGAGTGGGGCTTCTATTACAGGTGTCCTGAGAAATCATGCTAGGGCTTATTTTCCGGTTGGGTCTTATTTTCGGGAAAACACGGCAGCATTCCCATGGTCACGTGATCAAAATTTGAATGCTGACTCATATTTATCACCGTTGCTGTGTCCCAAGGTCATGTGATCGCCTTTTGCGACCTTCTGACCAGCAAAGTCAACGGGGAAGCCGGATTCGCTTAACGACCGTGCCACTAACTTAAAAACTGCAGTGATTCACTTAACGACTGTGGTGAGAAAGGTCGTAAAACGGGGCAAAATTCATTTAACAAATGTCTCGCTTAGCGACAGAAATTTTGGTCTCGGTTGTGGTGGCAAGTTGAGGACTACCTGTGTTTCTCTTTTTCCTGAAAATTCCAGACTTTGTCCCTTGTTCTCCCAGCCTCCATTCCCACATTCTCCTTCGGTTTCCACCACAGAGCTACGGTTCTCTTTTAAAAGATTCAAATTTTCTGGGCTTGGAACTACAGAGGAGCTTGAGTTTGCCTGAAACAAAGCATTCTCGTGGAAATGTGTATTTCGTGTCTGAGCCAATGACAATCAGATGACTTTGGAACACAGTGAGGGTCATAAAAGCGAGGATTGGTCACATAGCTGCATTTTTACACCATCGTAACTTTGAATGGTCACTAAACAAGGCAGCCTATAAGAAAGGACTATCTTATAGTCAATTTCAGACGAGACCCTTCAACATGCTGTGGCATTGGCTAATCCCCATTTGGTCATTTACATATTTCTGAACAAGTGGAAAATTCCAACACCATCCCTTGTTTACTTTTGCATGGATATATAACAGTAGCACTTCCATTGCAACCCGCTATAGTGTTTGTCCTACAACCAATGGCAGTTGTTTCACAGTGTGGTGTGGTGTGCACCGAAACTGCACCCTTGCATCTGGGTAAGCATGGTAGTTTTTGCTTACCTGTTTTGTGATGCTGCAACCTAAACTATAATGAAGTTTGTTTGGCTAAGGCATGGGTCGGCCAGCCGAAATATCCAACGAGCCGCACGGACCCGTTTCCCTAAAAAAAAAAACCCCTGGGAGCCGCACCCGCCCGCGCATGCGTGCCCGCCCGCGCATGCGCGCCCGCCTGCGCATGCCCGTTCGCGCGTGCGCACGCGCATGCGCCCGCGCTTGCGCACGCGCCCGCGGCGGAGGCTCCGGAGCCGCAGGTGATCCCTCAAAGAGCCGCATGCGGCTCCGGAGCCGCGGGTTGCCGACCCGTGGGCTAAGGCTAAATCTCCTTATTAGGACTAAATTCCCCATGATAGCAATAGCACTTAAACTTATATGCCACTTCATAGTGCTTTGCAGCCCTCTCTAAGCGGTTTACAGAGTCAGCATATGGCCCCCAACAATCTGGGTCCTCATATCAACCTCGGAAGGATGGAAGGCGAGTCAACCTTGAGCCCAGTCAGGATTGAACTCTAGGCCGTGGGCAGAATCAGCCTGCAATACTGCATTCTAACCAATGCACCACTAACCATCCCCTCCCCATTTCCTCTAAATTCATCCATCCCTTATACCTTCAACACTAAAACAGATACTTCTTTTATTATGTACACTGAAATAGGGATAGCTTGACTGGAAAAAAAGAGAGATATTACAATAAATGCACAATCTGTCCACACCTTTAGAAAAGTCCTGCTCTTGACTTTTGGCGATATGGGATGAGCCAATATGAACTAATTTTCCTTTCCTTTTTTTTTTTTCTTTCCTCCCTTCCTTCCTTTCTTCCTTCACTCCCCCCCACTCCCCATCTCAGATACAGAATCCTTCCTGGATCGGCAACAACGGTGCCGCCTCCCCCGTGCCTGCCTGCGTAGTGCCCTGTGACTCGGTGCCTTCCTGCATGTCCCCCCATGCTCATCCCCACACCACCGGAGGAGTCTCCGAATTCCTGAGCGTCTCGGGTCCCGGCAGCCACGTGGGGCAGACGCACATGGGCAGCCTCTTTGGCAGCGCCGGCATCAGCCCCAGCATCAATGGCTACGAGCTGAACGGCGAGCCCGACCGCAAGTCTTCCAGCATTGCAGCCCTGCGGATGAAAGCCAAGGAGCACAGTGCTGCCATATCGTGGGCAACATGACAGGGCTGCTGCTTTTGCCCTCGAGACACTGACAGCTCAAGCAGGACAGATGACCCAAACCCTCCGCTCTTGGACTGGGGGCAGTGTGCGCCCTCCTCAGAGGTCTGAATGCAGCACTTTTTGCTTTCTTAGGGAGAATGGCATGGTGCCGATTGCCGTATTTGGAGTGTTTTTAAGCATGTAGGCCTTTCCCCCCTTCCCCCCCTCCCCAGGAACAGGAATGTGGAAGTCAAGAGGGGATATTTCTCCTGCATCAGACAAACTTGAGTTTTCAATTCCCCTTGTGCTGTTGTTCTCCTGATTGCCAGTTTTCTGTTGTTCCAGCTCTATCTAGCATGAAAGCTGCCTCCCACCAAGGCTTCCATCATGTAAGCGTTGGCCTTTTCCACAGTAATATCGGGGTGGGGGCGGGGGAGGATTCCAAAACGTGCTGTCTTTCTTTTTAAACAGTCCTGTATTTTCCCAGGAGATCCTCCCTCCCTCCCTTCCCCCTCCCCCCTTCACATTTCTGACTCCAGAAAATCTATTAAAGTGGAAGAGGAGGCGGGGGGGGGGGGGAATAGCTGCACAGGGTTTCTTGATTGGGAGCATTAGGAGCCCTCCATCTGGAAGTTCATCTGATTTCTTTCTCTCTCTCTGTCAAACAAACAAGAAAACAAAGGGCCAACCCACAATTTCTGGCTAATTGCTCCCATGTGAGCTCTTGTGAAACCCTTATATTTTAATGGAACTGAAAGGGTTTATATATGATCTCCAGCACCAAAAAGCATGTGGCTGCTATCACTGTAGATGGCTGGTGCCAAAGACTGGGGAGACGGGATGCATCTTGAGTAGAAGGTGTCCTGATTCAGGTACCCTATAGCAAAGTTGCCCTAAGGCAACAGAAAATCTATCCACATCTTATCTTCCAGGTGAATTGTGTGAGTTACTGAGTTGCTTTATGTCATTTTTCTTTTATTCTGTCATTTCAATCTCCCCTTCTAGCCAAGGGATGCAATAGTGAAGGCATGAGTCAACGGTGGGTTCAATGAAAGGCAAGCTAAGAGTATGCCATCTCTAAGTAGAAATTGGGGGCGCGATGGCTCAGGGGTTAATGACATTGAGCTTGTCAGCTGAAAAGTGACAATCTGGGTTCAGAGTGCCACACGATGGGGTGAGCTCCCATTATTTGCCCCAGTTCCTGCCCACCCAACCATTTGAAAGCATGCAAATGCAAGTAGACAAACAGGTACCACTTCAATGGGAAGATAACAGCATTCTGTGTGCCTCAGTGTATAGTCATGCTGGCCACAGGACCATAGACGTGTCTTCAGACAACACTAGCTCTCGCTTGGCTAAGAAGCAGAGATGAGCACCCCCCCTCCCCAGAGTTGGACACAACTAGACCGGGGAAACCTTTATCTTTAAACATTAGTTACAAAAAAAGGTGTACATCTCCATAGTGTCATTGTGCAATCATAAGCCCATGAACTGATTCTGACAGCAAGCCAAGGACTCCTACGCTAGTGTAAACTTTTTTTTATGTTACCTAGTATTTGGAACACTTTGGTACCACGTCCCCCATCACACACAAATGCATTTATTGCAAAGTCAGCAAACCAGTTGTGGTAATTAAATTAATTAATTAATTATCCATAAATTAAGGGTTGCCTAACCATAGCCTGGTGGTTGGTTTCAATGACGAACAAACAGGGAGAAAAATCTGTGGGCAATAAAGGAGAACGTCTCCCTCACTTCCCACATTAGGGAAAGCAGACCCAACTTATAGGATTTTCTCTTTTAGATTGACATATTTAACATACAAACTTTGGAATAAGAACTAAAGAGCTTGATGGTTCCAAAGAAATCGTATGCCCGCTGCCATCGGTAATAATCCACTTTAAATACTGCCTTTCTACTATCGCTATCAAGTTGTTCTTTCTTCAATCCCGGTTCCTCCCCACTCAGTCGAGGTAACTCAAAGGCCTATCTTGAAGAAATAAAGCCAGAGGTTCCCCCCCCTCCTCTCTTAGTTGGAAATTCTTTTTCTTCCAGCCCAAAGCGAAGTAGCAGACACAGGCCTGCCTCATGTTGTTCCCATTCATCAGGATAATCACGTTTTCCCAATTTCCATATGTTTGCCCTTTTTAAAAAAGGATCAAAGAGGATTTAGGTCCAGCCAGCTGAGATTCTGTTCAAAAAGCTGAAACGGTGCTTGGGTTTTGCGGTTTCTCCAACAGGCATTCACATCCACTGGAGAAGAGAAACTTAATGCTTAAAACTGTCTAACTGGCTTTTAAGAAGTGTTTGTTGGGTTAGTAACTACTGGTCTTTCCTTTTCTGGCGAGCGGTTGCTTTGCAGGCTTTTACTATTCAGATACTGTAGATTTTAATGGGCTTCAGGGGAAAAGCAAGACTTTCGCCATCCTTCGGGCACAAGCACCCTCCCACCAGGGGTATGATCTGCAGGTAGCCATGCTATCATGAATGTGCACATACAAACCATCCTGGAAAGGGAAGCCTGCAGCGGGGATGCATGTAAAGAAACAGCCGTAACACACCAAGTACATAGAATTCCAGAAGGAAGAAAAAAAATCTGGGGCAAATCTGAAGAGGGGCAAGAGAGAGGATGCATTCATTTTATAGGAATGGAATAGAAAAAGCAGTGACATACTTGAGAGTTAGGGAGACATCTCCTCCTCCTCCTCCTCTCACATACATTGTTAACCCCAGAACATTTCTTAGTATTTCTGACTAGCATGTAGAGTAAAAAGGGCTAAACTTTATTCCTTTAGAGACCTGGTGCATTTTTCAAGTCAAAAGCCGCAGTTAAGAAATATTTTTTAAAAACCCAATTAGTCAATACTTTTAAATTCCATTAGATTCAGTGGGAATGCAAAACATCATTAGACTTGTTGCCCCGTGGGGTAAATATGAAGAAAATGTTGTAAGTTATCAATAAGAGTGCTACCTTCAGAAAAGCATTTAAGGTGCTCATAAAATGAAAGAGCCACTCTTTTACATATGTTGTGCTGTGTTTAAAGACTGTCCAAAAAAACCCCACTATTCTTTTTTTTTAAATCTATGAAATCAAGATTGAACCATCCCAAGCAGTAATGTCATTACTTTCTATGACTGGAGATCAATAAGCCATCAAATGATTTTAAGGCTATCCATGATCCATGCCTAATCATGTTTTTGTGTTCCTGAGTGTGCATTCATACGAAAACACATTTGTGTGCATGCTGACTCCAGGTATGTTTATTTTATAACAGCTAAGTTTGCCATCTTTGGGATGAAGGAGAGGATCACTCATAAAAGGGAGATACTAGCTCTGCCCAAATTTCTTTGTTTTCAGCTGGTAAAAAGGACTGGAAGTAGAATCATGCTGCTACTTGAGCTGTTCGTGCTAAGTCAGCTTTTCAGCTTTTCAAAGCTTTAAAGCAGGCAAGAGTATTTTTGGCTAAGTTCTTTTACTATCCGTTCATCTCATGTCAATGTTAAGTTCCCAAGTGGCTTTGAATGTGAACAATTCAAGTGTACATCAACAGCATATACTTCAAAAGGTGTTTCAGGATCTGTGTGATGTTCAACCCAATATGGTACTGTATGCATCAATTCCTTGAAAAACCAATGATGGAGTAGCCCATTGTGTTAAGTCTCCATCTTCCTCTCATTAATGGGCAGAATTATCTAGGACTCTTTTTGCCTTTCACTCCACAACACTGGCCAACAGTGGACGATGGGCAAAGAAATGATATACATATGAGAAAGATGGGAAAATTCAACATAGGATTACCGTGTGCACGTGTGCCCATGATATCAAAGATAACATTTAGCAGTATTGTAACTTCAGTGGAACCCTTTTGTTGAAGTGCAACCTGAACAAGAGAAGTCCATTAATGGCAACAGCACAAGACCTGAAGCTGTACTGAATACTGATTGTGAGCACCAGAGCAGTGGTGGGATTGAAATACCTGAACTTGCATCTTATTGGATGCAAGCCTGGGCGTCCGAGGCCTAGAATGGACTTCCGGAAATGGCATCCATGAACTTCCGGTGGGCCGTTCTAGGCCTGGGAGGCCTCCTCCAGGCCTCCGAGGCCTAGACTGGACTTCCGGAAGCAGTGTGCATTAAGCCGGTTCTCCGAACTCAGGTTCTGCCGAACTGGTGCGAACTGGCTGAATCCCACTACTGTACCAGAGGCTTTCTGAATGCCCAACAGTAGCAGCTGTTTCAACTGTCAAACTATAGGCCAGAAGGTTGGATAGAAGGAGCAATCAATAAGAAATTTCCTTGGGGATGAGGAAAGCTGGGACTATCTTACCTTCTATTCCATTGGTAAATGAATTGCTGGTAAAGGCAATACAGCCTAGGCTAAATCAGTGGTGTGCAACCTTGCCAACTGTAAGACTTGTGGACATGGCTGGCTGGAGAATTCTGGGAGTTGAAGTCCACAACTCTTTAACTGTTGCCAAGGTTGGACATCCCTGGGCTAAATGAAGGGGGTTAGGGTTTTTTTCCTTTTTTTTTACAGGGCATTCTTGAATCTGTCTTTTTTTTTTCTTCACTCATTTAATGATTTTGCCTTGTCTCAAATCATACCCCAAGGTTTCATTGCAAAGCAATTTGAAAACAAACAACAGTGGAAAAAGGTAGTTTCCTGGAAAGTGGTTTGAAAAAATAATCAACAAGACACAGCTGCTGAGAACTTTGTTTATTTTGCTGCTTTGACTGACACAGGAAAAAACAAACATTTGGAGGTGTGTTTTTTTCCCAAAAAAATAAAATAAAATCAGCCCAAATGGAACCTAGATGAAAGCTTTTTGACTGCTTTCAGCTTCATGGCTGGCATTTCAGGGAAGGCAAGGTGACTTTTTATCCTGCCCCAACTCTTATTAACAAATTGTGGGTGACCCACTATCCAGTCCTCCTTCCGCATAAATAGATAGTGCTAGGACCTTTGTACTACTGATCTTGAAGGGCAGTTTTCAATGTGTAATAATATATCTGTTTTGGGGTGTGCAGTGACTGAAAAGGAGAATGGGAGAAAAAGAATCATAAGAAAACAACCTCAGTCAATTGCATTGTTGTAAAATATTGTAACCTTGTATAAATGCAACTTTTTTCCCCCTTTAGCTTTATGGCCTGAGGCAGAATATATGAAAATATATGTTCAAAAAATGTTGACAAGTAAAGCAATGGATTGAGAGGAAAGCCTACAAAATTGCATTGTGAGGTTGTGCCATACAATTTTACTGCCTATACAGATATGTACTGCAAATTCATTACATTGTAATATTAAACAAAAAAAAACAGATTGCTTTGTTCCTTGTCTTTCTTGCTTGCTTGCTCTTTTTTTTTTCCTTTAATTTTTTTGGGGAAAATAAATTATTGCATGTATCATCTTTTCCTGTCCTGGAGCTGAGGCTGGTAGTGTGAATTTTTTTAGTGCTGCAAACAAAAATTAAACAGACAAAAAAAAAATTCTGGAAAAGAATGAACAAACATCCAGAGCGCAGGCAGAGGAGAGGCACATAAATATTATTATTGTTGTCATTCCTAGTTGCAACGAACTGTCTCTGCTCTGCTCTGAACTGAAATCTGTCTATTTTGTGCCTGACTCATGGCAAATGAAATGCGATCAGAGGGGGGCCTCCAAAATCTCATGTTAATTGAAGTTGGCAAAAAATACTAACAGTGCCCTTTTGAACTGCTGACACAGAGCAGAATGGATTAAACAAGGCTAGATTAACAACAGGTGGCAGCTCACAGACCTAGAGAGTCTTAGCAACCAAGAAGCAATGATGAGAACATCCTAGAGGCAAAGTCTGAGCAGCCAATATGTGGATGGTAATTAGACTGCTGGTAAATTAAGGGACGATCTGATCACAAAGCTATTTTTCCAAGTTGTGGCATAGGATATGGAAGTGGCATTGCTATCCACAAATCAGTATTCCAAAATACATGTATCCTTGGAAACACATCCAGGTCGGTTTTACTTATTCATGTTTACAAGCCAAACCTGGCTTTATTGACTAAAAATAAGATTGGTGTTTATTCTCAGAACTCTTCTTTGAAACATTATACAGCTAATCACTTTTGACAATTGTTTTCCATTAGGTTCTCCTCCAGAAGTCCTCATGGAGCCATACCTGACCTTGCTGTTGAGGCTAGTGGTCTGGCCTGGGATAGGAATGACTTAAAGCATCTTGACTACCTTAGATCCCCAATGAAATGTGGAGACACATCTTTCGACCTTAGCCAGTTGTATGGAAGTTTGTTCCCATGTGTGGGTGGGTTGATCTGTCTGTTTAATTTGGGTCAGAGAGTTATTCCTTTCCCTGCCTACCAATCATCTCTTAATCAATACACAAAGCTGATTGACTGGAAAGCTGCCTCTTTCTTGCACATTCTCACCTCCCTGGATGAATTGGGACAATCAGTTGAACTACTAATGGGTCTTCTCCAGTGGTGGGATTCAAACCAGTTCTCTGTGTGGATGCCGCTTCCGGAAGTCCGTTCTGGACTTGGGCAACAAAAAATTAGCTTCCGGTTCTGCAAAACTCGTGCGAACCGGCTGAATCCCACCACTGGTCTTCTCGTAACTCTCCCTTCCCAGAAAAGGGCAGCTGTTAATAAATGTCTCATATTAACATAACACAAAGCTTAGCTATTGGTCTTTTGGTCTCATCCTTTATTTATTTATTGAACTCAAGTTGGTGAACATACCTTTCATTCCTTCCTCCTCTGATTTTGCCCACAACAACCCTTTGAAGTGGGCTCAGCTGAGCGAGTAAGTCACCCAGCCAGCTTTCATACCTAAGGCAGGTCTAGAACTCCCAGTCTCCTGTTTTCTAGCTTGGTACTTTCACCATCAGGCCAGCGAGTTTGACATCCGTGTCTTAAAGGGACACAGACACAGATTCTGCTGATTCATTCCTATCATTGCATCATTACATAAGCTGTTTAGCTGTTAAATTATTATCCTGACACCTCAAATTCTTTTCTTCATATTCCTTGGATTTTATTACATTAGATTTATCACACCAGCACTCTCTCATGGGGAACTTTGTGGCCTTTTAAATTCTATGTTGAATTTTGATCAAATATGGCAATCACTGTGATTAAGCGGTAAAGTGACAATCCCAGTTAGATGATCAGTTAATTTTTACCTACCCAGAACCTACCAGGAAACATGGATAGCTCAATGAATGAAGCCATAAAAAAAGGTTTGCTAGGCCACTGAATGGATTTTAAATGTAAATATATAAACAACATCCCCTTCCCTACAAACTAGATAGAAAATCTAGCATTTCCAGTTCCATGGTTAAATAACAATGTCAATCTTTCCTAGTTTGATGCTCTTAGATGTATTGAATGACAATCCCATAATTCCTAGAGAGCAAAGTATAGCAGCTGTAGAGCACCATGATAGAGGAGGTTGAGCATGAACTATATTGTATAAGAAACTGCAGGACCAAGACAGGAGAATGGTAAGAGCAATTATATCACTCTAAAGCAGGGATCTTCAAACTTGGCCCTTTTATGACTTGTGGACTTCAACTCCCAGAATTCCTCAGCCAGCATAGCATAAAAGGGCCAGGTTTGAAGACCCCTGCTCTAAAGGAACAGAAATATTAAAGACATAGTGAAACAACTTACTGAAGTCATAGCACAGCAAGAATAGGCATTCAGTCCTCTGTGTCCAGTTCAATGATATAGTCCAAGTCCTTCTTCCACCCCAATCTCTGGGATACAGAACTTTCACACAAAGCCCAGTTGCTCCATTGCCAGAAGAGATGGACACAGTTTCTAGAGGACAGGAATGAACAACGTTGCCTTTGTTAATCTACAACTCGCCCTCAAAGTGACATTATGGTACACTTTTCTCTGCTTTGTCACCTCAAATGCTTGCTATCTATCTGGGCTAGAGCAATTGGTGGAGGTTAACTGAGCCAGTGCTTATCATGCATTTCCGTACTTCACATTACCAGCCTTGCTGAAATAGTATACTCTAATACTTAAGAACTTCATTTAACCAAGAGAAAATTACCAGGCTGAAATCTCGGCAGAAACTTTAAAAGAAACAAACAAAAAAAACCCTCGACATTTTTTCTTTAGTTTTCCCCTGTATGTTATTTCAGAGTGCTATTAAAGGGAAGTATAGAAACAACTAGACTGCATGCTAGAAAGAAGGAACATTTTTAAAGAAAAAAAATGAATGCGCATATCTGCATTTTTATGCTTAAATCTTTTAAGATAACTACATGTATGTGTACATATCTCTGTTTTCAGAGAGAGAGAGAGAGAGAGAAGTTTACATTTATGTAGATGGATGGATATGCACAAATGCATAGAGAAAAGGGTATACACTTTGGCAGGGGCTTTCCTGGAAAAGAAGAAAGGCTGGAGGGAAAAGCAGCAGAGGAATTGTCCAGGGGTAGCCAGAGGTCCAGACAGAATTCCTTGCAAGCTTTTGCCAAAGTGCCTCCATCTGGACAGGATTTTCTTAAACCAGCTCAGAATCAAGCTGGCATGAGGTCAAGACAGCAGCAGCTTAAATAGTAAGCACAGATACGCCTGGAAAATGCACTCCTCCAAAGAAGGAAAAATTTTCAAGCATGGGACAGTTGTGGGGAATTGTATTAGTTAATTCTATTGTAGGACCAAGACCGGTAGTATTAAGGGACGCTTTGTCTTGGAGCTCACAATGAGATTCTAGAATAGGGGTAGGTATTTTGGGGACAAACTGATTGAGAGTTTTAGATAGAAACATAGTTTCAAGGGAAGCAAACATCTGGCACTGAGAGAAGGTAGCCCCTCAAACTATTCAGGATCATGTAACAGTTTTTAAAAACACATTTTCATCACCCCTTGGCCCCATAGGATAGCTGCCTAAGATTTCTCAAACTGTTTGAGCTTAAACAGTGGTATAATAGTCCACTATACTCAGATCCAGGAGTGCCACTTTGATAGGAATTAGCCCCCACTTTATTTAACACCTGGCCAAGACCTCTGATCCAACAAAGTCTTGCAAAGTTTAGGCATGATAAACATAAGAGGGCAGGGGAGGGAATCGATGTAGGCTGCATTGCCCAGGAATATGGGGCTACTTTTATGGCTATATGGCTACTCTTTTACAGCCAAAAAAGATATGGAAATGTCATCTGAATCTTCTATAGGGCTCTATATAGTTATAAGGGAAGTTAGGAGCAAAAGCTAGAATAGAATAGAATAGAATAGAATAGAATAGAATAGAATAGAATAGAATAGAATAGAATAGAATAGAATAGAATAGAATAGAATAGAATAGAATAGAATAGAATAGACCTTGGAGGTCTTCTAGTCTAGCCCCCTACTCAAGCAGGAGACTGTATACCATTCCAGACAATGAGCAAATAGAGCAGGGGACACTGACTCAAAATCAATAGATGTTGCACTTCAGTGAGTTACGAGGGCAATTCGGAAATAAACCTCCATTTGGTTATCAATGACAGACACTCGCAGATACAGAACTTTTATGATACACATTAGAAAACTACAACATTACATTACTTTTTGACATAATCACCATTCAAATTGAGGCATTTGTCATAACGTCTTACAAGATTTGAAATTCCTTAGTAGTAGTCGCTGGGCTCCAAATCTGGGCTATGGGGGGTGATCAAAAACATCCCAATGCAACTGCTTTTTAAAAATTCTTCAGTGCATCTAGCGGTGTGCGGGCAAGCATTATTGTGAACCAACACCACACAGTGTTGCCATAGAAAATCTCTCCAAATGTGAAGATGCCAAAGGAGTACTGCTAGTGAAGTTCATGGAGCGTGGTTCGACCATCAGTTCAGAAGTTTACTGTGAAACGTTACGAAAACTCAGATGAGCCATTCATAACAAGCATCAGGCCATCCTGACTTCTGGTGTGGTGTTGGTTCACAATAATGCTTGCCCGCACACCGTTAGACGCACCCAAGAAATTTTTAAAAAGCAGTTGCATTGGGATTTTTTTGATTACCCCCCCCCATAGCCCAGATTTGGTGCTGAGCGACTACTACTAAGGAATTTCAAACCTTGTAAGATGTTATGAGAAGTGCCTCAATTTGAATGGCGATTATGTCAAAAAATAATGTAATGTTGTCGTTTTCTAATGTGTATAATAAAAGTTCTGTATCTGTGAGTGTCTGTCATTGATAACCAAACAGAGGTTTATTTCCGAATTGCCCTCATATTTTGTAACCTGAACCCCACTTAGACATGGTGTTAAATTTCATTATGGAAAAGCAGTGTTTAATATGCACATCAAGAAGAGGGTAATTTTGCATTACCAAAAAAAAGACTGGACCAAACTTTTAGAAACAAAGCACAACTATAATGTTATTTATATGAGAGTAGCAAAGTTCTTTAAAAAAAACCTCTGGGTAGGTATTGCATTTAATTTAAGAAAATAAGAGGCTCATGCCCTCATTTCCCATTTGCAGCTGGGCTTCAATCCTGTGTACACCTCTAGCTACTTTACTAGATACAACACAAATGTAAACAATAGAAAAACATGAGACTTATTCTCTAGTTATTTTCTTTTTAATGGAACACAACATCGATACTGGAAATTTCATTTTTTTTACCCCTTTGGAATTTGTTGTATCCTTTGCTGCCCAATTGTCCTCTTTTTCCCCCCTGTAGAGTCCATGAAGTTGCACAAGTCTTTCTTTTTCATGTTGCTTACAGATCATTCATTTTTGCAGCCAGTTGGATCATTCACTGTAAAAGATTCGACATCAGATTCAATTTGGAATAGTAATAATCAAACCCATCTTGAAGTTGCGTTGGCCTGCACTGGAAATACTGAATGAATGTATTCATGAATACTTTCTAAGAATTTCTAAGAATACCACATCCGCTATATTGATATTGCAGGGATCCTCTTCCCCTTCCTCCTAAAGGATAACTCAGAGTGCTGCATTTCACAAAGTCATCTTTGTCCATTTGTGTGAACAGAAAGGCCTCTCAATGAAAATGATTTTCTATGACATTAATGAAGTTAATCACATTTAGTAGCTTACCCCCTTGTTTCTTATTTCCCAAAGACTCTCAATGTTAAATAAAAGTACCAGCCAACAGATTCCACTAACACCTCCAATCCTACTAACGGTACCCAATAAAAACGGTAGAAGTGTTTCACAGGCAATGAAGGAGTTAAACTTTCCTTCTTTCTCCAAGCAAACTGACAATCAAGGCAAATGAGGATAAAGTCAAGGACATTCAGAGAGGAATTATAGGAACCAACTCCGGAAAATGAAGCTGGCAAACAGGGGCCTCTCTCCATCCACTATCCTTTCTCAGAAATCCTGTGGGGATTTCTGCTGGGAATACCTATCAGAGCTGTGCTGTGTTTCCTCCAGTGGATTATGCCTCAGCCACTCGCCATCACTGCTCCATTTCAGCTAATTGTCTCATATGTTGCCATTTGTTATCCTCTTAATGAGAAACACAACTTTCCTGCACAACCACCAACATAAGGACCTGGCAGGCCACGGAATCCTGAAGATCAGCAGATGCAGGTCTGTAAAACAGCAGTTTGTTCTGAACTGAAATTACACAGAGAAGGTATGTGACTCCAAACAGCATCAAACTCAAGTTAGTTTGAAAACAACCATACCCACCCCAGTAAAAAAGAAAAAAAAAGAAAGAAACAGACTAAAGACTTAGCATTGTCATTAAGGCAAATATTGGTTGCCACGAAGTATCGCCATCTTGGTTCAGATGTTTCCTGTGGTATTGGCTGGCACTTAGTTTCAGATGTTTTTCATTCCATTCTTAAGCCTGATTCAAAGCTTCAGCCATTGATAAGCAGAATATGATATCTATATATTATTAAAACGATGTCGTGACTTTTAACTGAATGAAGCAGTGTATCATAGGGCAACAGTTTTTGAACCAAGGCACCTCAACTGGGCTAACTTACAGAATTCATGTCCAAAATACAGGACCTAGGATTTCTGAGGGAACAAAATTTGGGGAAATTGTGGTTGCTTCAGTGCTATGGCTGCTGCTGTGCTGCTGTCATGTGATCTTCATTTTCAACGTTCCATGACAGTTTCCCAGCCAGTCTTGCAATCCCTTGCTCCCACATCCACCCAGTTTATTTGCCTACTGAGACAGAGGGAGAGACGGTGGAAAGAAGGTTAGTTTCCTATGCTGTCTTCAATTCCCACAAGGAAACTCAATGAGGAAACTGGCAAGACGCTGCTCCCGCTCCCACTGCTTTTTTGCAGTCATTTTATTTCTCTATTTAGATAAGGAAATATTACTGAAATAATGATTCAATGAGGCATGGGTGTCTAGTGTAAAATAAAGTTAAGAATCACAGCTTTGGGGAATAAATCCACTTGAAACCACCGAATGTATTGGCGCTTAGGACAATTCTATTATTCTAATATTAAGTCAATTTATTTACAGGATACAAGTGGGTATTGTTCCTATAACCCATGATTTATGGCCTTGTGTATACATTTATGGCATTCATCATTTTTGCTTATCACTGAAGCCCCAAGTCAGTATATGCTGCACAGAAAGTAAAAAATATATCCCCTTATTATATAGTATGTACTGCAGGACAAACACAATAAGCAATTTATCATTCTGCAGCAAGGAGAATCACAATGCTACAGTGAATTTAATACTAGTAGTTATAATCACTGTAGTGTTTTCCTTTGAGGGAGGAATAACTCCACTTTCTCTCTTTCCCCATTTATTTTGAGTTTTTGTTGTTTAAATGTTTTCCTTTCCTTGGTGCCTTATAAAATCATGAGATTCTTACAATTTAACCAGTTTCAAATTAATATGTTTTCCCAGTGCTCAATTGCACTTTTTTCCCCAATAAGATGTGGCCAAGGGAACAAGGGAACTGTTTGAATAATATGTTCTATAATAAAACATATGCTTAAAATTTCTTTCTTGCACATGTATCTATTTTTCCTCCCTTATTTTATGAAATTGCTATGAATTTTAACTTGCTAGCAAATGTGGAACTTTGACCCAAGTTCAGGTAAGTTAGTTAAATGGGCTGGAAAAGAACCTGATGCTTGGAAAAAAAATTGAAGACAATAAAAGAAAGACAAGATGGCTAGAATTGATGACAAATACATGCACTTACAAGAACTCAAAAAAGCAGTGATTCAGAAAAAAGTTCCTCTGAAATGATGTCCAGTAGGTTATGAAGAATCAGAAACCATCAAACAACAAACTGATTATGTCCCACTAATTTCACTAGTCATAGTTCCTGGATTTTTAAAACTTCAAAAGAAACTGAGTGAGTTAAATATGAGTATCTCACTGTCAGTTGTGATCTTATAACATTTCTAATCAGGGAAAGTAAAGTAATATTTGAGCAGTACATTCCCTGAGACTGATTACTTTAGGCCATCTTTTCCATTTTTAAAAGGCCAGTTATTTGCCTGTTGTAAAGTGCAGTGATTAATAACATCAGATAAGGACAATCCATCTAAACCCTTCACAGCAATTCAGCCAGACTTTAGCACAGGATCAAAGTTGGAATCAATCAGTCTGCATTGACTTGGAACTCTTGAGCTCAGGTTTCTACTCAAGATCAAACAACCAATCCGTGAACAGGACCAGCACTCCGTTTGAGTTCAAGAGGCAGCTCCTTGGGAATGAAAGTCTACATGTGAGGAGCCCAGCATGCATGAATGATTTGGCAACCAGACCAGTTTTAATGAATATTGTAGCGGTTGATATAAAGCCCTATGCTAGAACTGCAAGAAGCAGGGTCTACTCATGAATGTATTTATGTGGAGAGAGACAGCCAGTGGGATTAATCAGGCCAACTTACCCGATGGGTGCAAAGTTAGGAAAGAATTAAGCTGGTACACGTGTTGTAAGAGATCAAAGGGCACCGGTCACAGACCCCATAAATAATTTATCTGTAACTGAAACAAAAGTAAGTTTCCCCCTTTAAGATGTTTTTTTTTTCTTTTTAGAACATAATTTATCATAATACGATAGCAAGTGAGAATATATAAATTCCAGGGCTGCATGAAATAAAACGACATCTATTCATATGACTCATGGTTGGCCTAAGACAGCACACTGGGGATGAAGCCAAGTTGATCTGCCTTCCTAGTTTCAAGCCATGCATCAAGTGCCACACCAAAATTGAAGATGAGATTGTGGTGATTTGTGAGATTGGGACAACTGCAAGGAATACTGCCCACAGGTGACTAGTTATGAATGCGTGTGTGTGGACTTGGATCACAAGGACAAGCTGGAGCCATTGCTGAGCTCTTGGATGGAATATTGAGATTGGTGTTGAAATTCCTGAGAGTTCCAGTCTTAGGGGACAAGAACATCCACATCCCAGGGGAATTGGAAAAGACTGTACAACCTAAGAGGAGATTAGACAACTGTTCGTCAGAAATAGTATAGTGCTTCCTGTCTGAGCAGGGGGCTGCACTAGAAGACCTCCAAGGTCCCTTCCAACTCTGTTATTCTGTTATCCTGAATCTTCATGTCACAATGTACCGAGTTCATGGCTCCCATAGCATTCATGGGCTTTTAAGTTAATAGCACAAAACATATACATCTCATTTGGTCCTTTCTCTGCAGACTATTCTGATATGAAAGACTAACATCTATTCTTTGCTTTGATCTTCCTTGTTAGGCGGCACATCACAGATGCCCTGCCCTCTGCATGTGGAATTGGACCCTTAGGTTGTTCCACCCAGATCCTATGGGAGCCAAAGGGGACCTAGAGGAGGATATATCCTAATTGGCACCCAGTTCAATTGTGTCGATTCCCATAGTAGAGACACAAACCAGAGCACTGGATGAGTGTGTTTTTGTAAGGTCTTTGCCCAGTTGCCAATCCCAAACACTCCCTAGTTTACCAATGTGCTAAAAGAAGATGAAGTGATTGGAAGAAAAGCCTATATTTGTGAAAAGGTTTGACCATTTTAGTAAACGTTACCAGGCAGTATTAAATTTGAGCCTACCTGGTAGTGGCAGGAGCAACAAAGTGCCTTTGTGTGTGCCTATTGCATTTGCATATTCCCATCTAGCAATCCTGCTCAGAATTACCTGGACCATTTTTGAGAAAAATGGGCAAGACAAAAGTATCTGCTGGCATATTGGATGTGTGGATTTCTTTATGCATTAAGTTGTTCCTATCCACTCCCACATTGTTTGGGCAGAGTCCACAATGGTGAGCAAGACAGCATTTTGTAAGATTGCCACCAGATAGGATTCTCTGTGATGTGAACATCGCCACTGGTGTGCTTCATTCATACTCCTTCAATTGCCGAATCCAGGAGATTGTCAATGATTCTTTGAGAGAGGGGCTAATGTTGCTGGAATGGGACAACTGCCATGGCCAAGTCGCCACAGTCAACTCACCGCAGGACAACTCACCATGGCCAACCCACCACGGGACAACTTGCTGCGGAACAATTCAACAATTCAATTTATTTAAAATAATTTTCTTCAAAAATAATTTTTGTCATTCACATTTCAATTTGTCCCTCCTTTTCCATCCTTTCTGTAATGATTCTATTCTACCATTTCTTCAATATTAGTGTAATTCTTCTCCCAAGGCAAGTTGTCCCACAGTGAGTTGACCACAGCTGCAGCGAGTTGTCCTAGACCAGGGGTAGGCAACCTTGGCTCTTTTATGACTCATGGACTTCAACTCCCAGAATTCCTGAGCCAGCATGGCTCAGCTTGGAAACCTCTCCCTTTCCCCTCAGCATGGCTGACTCAGGAATTCTGGCAGTTGAAGTCCACGAGTCATAAAAGAGCCCAGGTTGCCTACCCCCGTCCTAGACCCTAGTTTTGCCTGCCTTGAAGGAGATGGCACTACATCCTCTTTTGAAGACTTACCTGGACCAAGCCACTGGAGCCTCTGTCCAATCTTCCCCTTTTATCTTATGGCATTTGGAGGCCATTGTACTTTCAATGGACTCTGGGCAACAGAATTACAATACATTTTTTTAAAAAACCAAATGTAATAATAATAAAACCCATTATGTTCCCCCACTCAGCTTAGACCCAAAGAGAATGAATTATATCCATATACACTTGTTTATGAAAAGCCACGGGGAGGCTACTCCTGGGAAGGTTGGCAGCATTGTCTATAGCCCATGTATGTCAAAAGAAGTGGGGTGAGGATTCTCAGCAGAGCTTGTTGAGATGATTGAACTAGGCAGGTAGTTTCTGTTCTGCTGAGGCAATTCCTAATGTAACCTGACACTATGCAGTGTAGGTTTAAAAGTGACCAGCATTACTTTGAATTGGTTCCAGAAGTTCCCTGGTAAAGCAGTTTCAAAATAGGTATTTTTCTGCAATAGCTGGGGGTTATACCTCTGTGTCGTACACTTGTTGTAGTTTCTGAGTTATATTGAACAGCAGCCCAACACAGAGCATGTTGCAATTTTATATCAATTTGCTCTTTTATATCATTTTACTCGCAATTTACTTTACAAAGCCAAGAATTTTGCTTTATACAATGCCCACAATTGCACAATTGGGCAGTTAACAAATGTAGTAAGTAAATAAGTAAATAGAATTGACTGCAGCATCTTTTTACAAATATTATTTTTCAAAACAAAACAAGTGCACACAAACATTGAGAAATATGGTCCCTGGATAACTTTTGTATTACAGTGGGGGGGGGACCTACAGTATAGAAACCAATATGAAATACTTTAGTAGAGTTCATTTCAAGGTGGAACATTCCCTGAACTTTCCTATATCTGCAAATATACAAATGTGTGTTCAGTTAATATTTCTGGAATCCAGGTGGACAGAGGTAGATATTTCAGACCACGCCTCATTATTTTCTCATGGCACAGCTGCAAAGTTGGATTTGCAACCTGAGTATATGCTCAACAAACAGCAATAACCAGCCACAGCTCTTAGACAGGTATATAAACATATACATTATATTCACATTTTACACATATTTAAAATGTCACAGATGTACATCATAGAAAAAAAGTGTGTTCTGCTCACGTTACGGTCTACAATTCTCATACACCCTTGCCATGTGCTGTGTGACTATGATAGAAGATAGAATTCAAAACACTTAAAACTGCACTGTGATCCTTTCCCCCCCCTTGTCATGTACCTTTAAAAGTGTCTTAGGCAAGTTCCAGAGAAGAAATGGGGAACTGAAGATTCTGACCGCAGGGGAATCAAGCACCAGCAAATAGATAGGCTTTTTGTAATTTCTTTCTGGACAAGGAAAGGACTTGAGACTGCCCACAAGTGCTTCAGATATTTGTTCCTTGTGAGGAATTTGCAAGATCTCTGGCAAGTTTAGACCTCTGGGAGACAAGGCAATGCTATGATTGCTCAAATTGTGATCAGTGTCTTTATGGACACAAGCTTTGCATACTTTCTTTTCTAAACAGTTTCAGAAATTGCTTGTTAATTGCTTTTCAGCTGGTAAGAATCTTTGGACCGTAAAGTTTTGACAGTATTGGATGAGTTTCCTTCAATTGTTAGTGATTTTTTTTAAAATTACAAGTAGTCCTCAACTTACGATCAAAATTGAGCCCAACGTTTTGCTAAGCAAAACACTTAAGTGAATTTTGCCCCAGTTTATGCCCTTTCTTGGTACAGTTCTTAAGTGAATCACTGCAGTTTTTAAGTAAGTAACACGGTTGTTTAGTGAATCTGGCTCTCCTACTGACTTTGTAAGATCGCAAAAGGTGATCACATGACTCCAGGACATGCAACTGTCATAAATACGAACCAGTTTCCAAGCTTCTGAATTTTGATCACATAACCATTGGGATGCTGCAATGGTCTTGTGAAAAACAATCATAAGTCACTTTTTTCACTGCTATTATAATGTCAAACAGTCACTAAATGAACTGTTGTAAGTCAAGGACTTCCTGTACAAATTTAATGATTTCTTAAAATTCCTTTTTTGAAATAAACAGCAAAAAGGTGATTAGAGCTTTGATTAGAGCTTTGGAAAGTTACAAATTGACTAAAGGTACAGATGGATTCTAAATAAGATTTTGGAATTAATTATAAGAAACCTTTCAATGATAAAATGTTTTTGTTTTGAAATCTCTTTAAAAACTAGGATAGGATGAGACTTTGAAGTTGGACATTAAAGGAAACCAGAAGGAACTAAATATTACAATTAAGGGAGAACACCACTTAAATGTGATTAATACAGAATGAAGCAAAATATTTTAACACTGGACATACTCAAAATATATTTTTGAACAATGGATATATATATATTATACACACACACACACACATACACAGAAACACATTTGTAAAAGGGGAGAATTGATTAGTTTTTTCTTTTCTTTCAGCACTCAGCCAAGGTGGATCCTACATGTTAAATGTTAAAATTTAATTGATCACATTTTCTTCTTTTTTTGTATACTATTTTTTTTCTTTTTTGTGTGTGGTTAGGGTTGAATGTAAGTTTTTCTTTTGTTACATTTTGTTTGTTTATTTTACCATTCTGTATTTTATTCTCTATGATAAAACAATACAGTTATTTTTTTTAAAAAAAGAACAATTTACCAACTGGAATTTGCTCCAAATGTTGCTGTTCCATTTATATTCCCGAAAGTAGAAATTGCAGATACAATTGAATGCTCAATTAGTATCCTCAAAGAAATATATAAACCACCATGGTAAAGGTCAGGTGGAAGGAAAATTTGGGGTAATCCTATACTGGCATAATTATCCTGCTGAAAACACAGAGCAATCAACAAGAGAAGGCACACTGATCATACATACCAAACATTTCCAAGTTGTAGAAAATTGTGCCAGTAATATGCTGTTCCCTGCTAATCCAAATGTTGGATAAAATATTAATCATGACAAATTGCAAGTCAAATAATTAACCATGATGCAACTGAACAAAGTCTGAGCCAACCTTTCCCTTCTTTAGAAATAATCTGCATAACTAATTGTATGGGAAATTGTTCCTGCTAACATTGACAAAACACATTGAAGAATTTTTTTTTGGCAAGGAATAGGTAAAATGAAATCAACTATGCAGCTCTGAGCCCACAGAAACAACAGGGGACAAGAGTCAAGGGCAATCAGAGCTTCAGCTTTAAACACTGGAAGCAATTAATAGAATCAGATTTAAAACAAGAGGTAGCCCTACTGTACTTTCATAGCTGGAGAACAGGAGAGGTTTTTAAGGAACTCTTACCTGCATTCTTAGGGAGGAAATGTAAAGATGTTTACAACCATCAAGATCACCCAGAACAGGGGTAGGCAACCTTGGCTCTTCTATGACTCGTGGACTTCAACTCCCAGAATTCCTGAGCCAGCCATGCTGAAGTCCACGAGTCATAAAAGAGCCAAGGTTGCCTACCCCTGACCCAGAATATAAATTATACATGTTGAGATATTGGGCTTAATTCTTAATATGATTAATAACATTTCATAGCAGAGTAAAAACCCTCCTTCACATGTTGAATTAGTTACTGAAGAATGCGGACAAGCAAAAGAAACCAACTTTGCATTGGTTGCCCCAAAGAAGCCTGCTCCCACGGCAGAAACATAATTGAAGAATTTGCATAAACATTTTAGAAGACAGAGGAATAAAAGACAGACAACTTCTACTCAGGAGAGAGGCAAAATTAGGCCTCCTCAAAACATGTACTGTAGAAGAAATGTCCTGACGTTCCAATCAGTACAATATATGTTAATGTCAAATTTACAATAATAAAAGTAATTTAGAAGTCCAGTATGACAGGAGACAATTTGCTTTATGCATTCCCTGAGCATTTGAATCAGCAATGCTGTGGCTGCCAACCCCACATTTTGTATGCTATCTGTATTCTCATGGCAGTAAGAATATTTTACCAGGATGCTCTAGATCAGGGGCAGGGAAGTCTGCCCCTTTTATAACGTGTGGACTTCAACTCCCAGAATTCCTAAGCTAGCATGGTGGCTCAAGAATTCTGGGAATTGAAGTCCACATGACATAAAAGGGCCATACTGCCCTTTTGCTGGAGATAAACAATGCATTCTATGATTTTTAAAATAATTTATATTTAAAAAATTATATATTTTTTTCTCTTTCAGATTTAAGTGATAGGGTGAAGAAATTTCCCAGCTTGTCAGTAGAATCTGCAGCTGAGACCACCACATGAGTAGTAATTACAGTCACTAAAAACTCAAACAGGCCTTGCAGAAATATGTTAACATTCCACACTGCACCTAATTGAAATATCACAATGCGGATGCAAAAAGAACTCATTCCTACTGCAGATATACATCAGCTATCTTAGGTTAGAGAATATTTTTATTATGATTTAAACAACAGGCAAATAGTCATTCTTAATTTTCCCTGTTAATAGTTTTTCAGTTAAACAACTTTCAGCCCAGGGAAGATAGATTTCAAATTTCATCACTCAGGGCTCTTATGCTTTCAAATTGACAGGAAAGTTGTTTTTATTTTGTGACACAAGATACAAACTTTTGAAATGCAATGGTGTCACTCTCTCTCATTCCCTGGTGTATGTTCCTTTATGTTTACTTCAGCATCAACTGCTTACAAGATGGATATTCATTATCTTGTGATAATGAGTTATGCATATCAAGATGTAAATTCTTTCAGAAGATGATAAATTGCTTTCTGTGAATCATCAGTATATTGCACAATTACACAATCCGAATTGTCATGCATGGTTCCCTTCAAAAAATAAATGTTAGAACTGAACCCAGTATTTTTTTATCAAGAGCTCCAAAGTACAAAATGCATTTTTATGTGTTCCTAATTTAGTGATTGATCAACTGAAAACTGTCCCAACATGCTAAGGAAAGCAGGATGAAATATCAAAATACCCAAGAATGTAATAGTCATTCTATATACCTAAAATGCAGTCTAATCTGAAGGTATTCTATTATTCAATCTTCCGTTCAGCAGAAATAATGGAAAACATGAAATGTGTTCATTTACCAACAACCAGATACCTTAATGTAAAGAAAAATAAGAACTGCTGCTTTATTCAACTTCAATTATCTCGTAACGTTAAAAATGACCCCAACATCAATACACATTTTCTTTTTTTTTAACCAAGTAAAAAAGGCTGCCAATTCTATGGCAGAATTAATGCTTATAATGTATTTGAAAAGGTGCAAAAGCAGGCCTTGCACACCAGCCAAAGAGGCTGGCATCTGGGCAGCAATTCTAGAAAGCAGTCTGAAAATGGACCCAACAACAGCCCTTAGAGAAGAAGCATTTTTTGCTCTGCGATCAAAAACTTTGCATTGTGTATATTCCTATGCATGCTATCTTTATAGAGCAAACAAACATTTCAGTAGACCAATGCAGCAATTCACCTCCACTGCTTCTTTTTGCATGGAATTTTACGCTCTGTTGAAAAGCTTTTCAGGAACAAAGCATTAATTCTTGTGACCTCTCTCTGTAATACTCCCTGGCATGATTCTTTCAGTCCCTAAGATTTTTCCTAGCATCAGCTGCTGCCTGCGGTGCTGGATTCCAATTTCCAACTTCACTCATGGCTGGCCTTCACAAGCTTCCAATGTTAGGAAAGCTCTTCAGCTTTTCAGGAAAGTCATCTTTGTACAAGACTGGATCCGCCCGGTGCTCCACCACTTTCAGGGGCATGGTCCCAAAGACAGAGGCAAACTTGTTAATGCATTCGGACCTAAGGAAAAAAAATAAATGGAATGCTTATAAACAAATTGCTCCACTGTATGTTTATTTAACAACCTATTATAGCTTCCCCTTTCATGTCCTCCCAATTATTTAAAGTTTAATTAAATAGGAGCAAAGCAAATATGAAACAAATACGACGTGGTTAAGCATTGCAAATGCAATAAAGGTAGCACCTAAAAGATTAATGTTATTGTGATGCCTTTCTACTATTAGAAGCAGGAAATAGGACGAAGATCCTCTCATGCTGGAAAGATATCAATCTCTATGACTGATGTATATAATCAAGGCAAAGAGATGCTGTCAACTGCTCATGTATGCAGAGTGGTCAAAGTTTCATTAGCCCCTCTCTAGCAGAATTCCAAACATTCCTAAACAGTTGCACATGCTGCAAACTACAGTGGATTAATTGCCAAAATATCTCTTAAAACAGTCACTGCCTGGTCAAATTTGGCACTATACAGGGCTTGCAAAAATACAAAAATACTTCCGTGGCTTTTTTTTTTTTTTTTTAAAATATCTACTGGAATTTACTTCCTTTCTGTTAAGGTATCTACATTGATGATTGTGTTTGAAAACTTCAAATTACATTTCTTCAAGAACTAAAACCTAAAACTGACTAGTTTATTTTCGTTGTCCAAACTCAATGAGTTTTTTATTTAAAAACGTGGAAGCGTTCACATTTTTTAAAAGCATAATGGATTCTTATTCACCCTACCCATCATCTCACATCTCTCTTTAAGGCTATTGGGTGACTGAAATAAGAGAACACATACCGTGTTTCCCTGAAAATAAGCCCCATCCAGAAAAAAAACCCTACGCTGATAATAATATAATAAATATAATATAATATAATATAATAATATAATCTCTACCCTCAAAATAAGCCCTAATTAGGACCCCGTCCACTCCGTCCCACCTCGCTGCCACAATGGGGCAGGAGGCAGTGCAGCACATCACGCTGCTGCCGCCATGAGGCAAGACAAGTGGGGGAGGGGTGGAGCTGCTCCCTGCGCCCCACACTCACTTCCTTCAGCGCCCCCCCCGCCAGGCCATTCCTTGCTCGGCGACCTTCCCTTTCACTCCCCTCCCGAGCCGGACTGCCATGCTACAAAGGATGGGCGGGGTAGGCCCAGTCCCCCTCCGCCATTTCGGAGCCAGGGGGGAACGAAAGCGAAAGGCTCTGCTGCCGCTGTGCGCCACTGGAGGGGCTTTCTTCACATTTCGACCCACAGATCACATGCCCAGCGGCAGCTGCCGCCTCCTTCTCCTCCGCTAACTCTCCTGTGGCTTGTGCTGTGACTGGGCGGCAGAAGCCTCCCCCGCCACCTCCCTCCACCAGCCCTGTCGCCGCCACTGGCGAGAATGAAGAAAGGGGAGCGGAGTGGCTCTGCGCAGCAATGCAGAACAGAGCAGAGCACTTGCTTTCCGCCCTGCATCGCTCTGCGTCTCGCTTCTTTGTTCTGGAAATGGCAGCCCCGTTTCCTGCCGCTTCTCCTCCCGAAAGCAAAACATTTCAACACTAACCTGCTTTCCAGCTCTGGCGCATTTCTCTCCTGCTGCAGGGAAACGGAGTTTGTGGGACTAAAAAAAGTTCAGTCAGACCTTCCAACTTCTCACGGAAAAAAAAAAAATCTCATGAGAAGTTGGAAGGTCTGACTGAACTGTTACTGTTTTTCTTGAATATATGAACTGAAAATTACTCTTCGTATTTGTCCTTGTTTATGATGACAAACACTTGTCAATTAAGGCTTGCTGAAACTGCCTCTAAAGTCTTAAATCAAAAATTGTTTCAAAACAATTTAACCCTGTTTCAAAAAGCAGTAATATCCAAACTGAGAAATCATAAACTACATGCAGTTATTATTTTAGGATTATAGGAATTCATATATTTTACCTGAAATATTATTCAGATAATATTATGATGCATGTATACCTTTATACATTATACATTTTACCAGTTCTCTCACTCCAATAAGGTTTTTTTACATAGATCAATGGATTTAGCTAACATGTGGATACAATTAGATAAATCTGTTAGAGGATAATATGACAGTACATTAAGCATTGGAAATGAGAAAAGAACAGGATGAGATACTCACCTTTCTACCATGTGTGTCTGATCTAAGGATAACCCATCGATGGCTGTGCATTCTGGACATTTGAATTTCTTTCTGGGTGTCACCTATATAAAGGCAATATAACCGTAGACTTAACAGTCAGACATTAATTTCGCTACTAAAAAATGCAATTTTTGAAATGCAACCTATGTGGTAAATGAAAATCAAATACTTGAATATGGAGGGGGAAGAAATACATCCATACCATTTACTTCCATCTGCCTTAGCTGACTGCAAAGTTCAAAGTAGCCCATTTAAAAAAAAAAAATAGTCCCGACGGGGTTTTGCCTGCTGTAAGTGGAAAGTAGCAGTGATGACAACTTCTTAATTCCTGTTTAATGACTGTTTTCTCACTGCCAAGGTTCCTGTATAAACACCATTTGTTCTTACAGCCATAAAAGTGATGAAATATAGCTTCCCATACTTCACTGTAACCTTAATCCAACAGACACACTTCACTCATTTAACAGCTGATTGGCAAACTCTGAGATGCTCTCCCAACTGTACAACTTAGCAATGCACTAGCACAGTTTGGATCTCTCACAACAAACATACAAGCTTTATCACAGAAACATAACCATTGGTCTGGGCAAAAGTTGATGGACAGGCAGGAAAACAGACCTTGCTAACTGAAGAAATGCCTTGAGGCCTCTAAATCTCATTCCAAGTTGTCACATTTCAAAATGAACTGAAAGTAAGATTCTAGGCCAAAAATGTTATTGAAGCATATCAGGAAATTCATTCAGGGATAAAAGTTCATATAAAGACTGATCTTGCAATTAATGTTTTTGCAGTGAAGAGTCTAATAAAACAGCTTTCGCAGCTGGGGTAGACAGGGATGGATTGTTCACTCCCATCCTCACCTCTCTTAAATTGTGTGTATTGTATTTTTTTTAAAAATGGCTTAATTTTCTGCAGTTACTAAGAAAACTGAATCCTGCAACTATCTGGTCATAATGGCCACAAGCAACAGAGTATATTCATAAGCAAAAAAATGTATGGATGTGGGGAATTGAGTCTTTTACAAATAGATGGGATCATCTTCAAAATGAATGAGAAATGAGAAAAGAGGCACAGAGCTCTATTAAGCTATTAAGGTCATATAATCATGAGATCTATGACTCTGCTACATCAGGGGTCCCCAACCCCTGGGCCGTGGCCAATTTGGAATTGGGCCACATGAGTGGCTAGCCAGATCAACTTACGCGAGCGGTAGAGTGGTGGGCAATCGCATGTGTGCGCAGCGTCCTGCCACTCACGCAAGTTGAGCTACGTGTGTGCACCGGCCCACCATTCACACAAGGGCTGTGTTTGCACACACGAGTGTGCTGGCCCACCACTTGCGCAGCCCAGTTTTCCTCTCCCCCCACAATCAGGCCACCAAGCCACAAAGGTTGGAGACCACTGTGCTACATGATAGATACTGAAGAACAATTGAATAAAATCTCACCTTAATAACCGCTTTCCCAGTTACATTGGCCACTAGAAAATTCATGGCAATATCTTCACAATTCATATGCGCATCCACCCAGTTTTTGATGTCCCCAGGCATTTTATACGTATATAAGTAATTAAAATACTGAAGAAGGAGAAAATAGCATAGAAAGGAAAGTGTTTAGTTTTTATATGAACAGCATTGAGGCACCAATTGAACTTTATGTGAAATGAGTATCTAATGTGCTAGTTTATCTAAAACATATTTTTAATGTTTAGACCACACCCTATTAGGTGCAGTTCTGTAATTCCATTGAGTAGTATAGTAACATCACTGAGGCATATAATACCAAAGAATCAAACCAAGTGAGGATGATGTTTTAAATGGTAAGAGAACGATTAGACACGCATTCCAAAGACACAGACCCCTTTTACCAAAAAGCCCCTCTCTGACTGACATTTAGCTAATAGGAAAAGAGATCTCTAGGACAACAGACAATGAGTAAGTACTGCATGAGGCCCATCTATGTGGGAATAGAAGGTCTTTAACAGGGCAAGATATTAACACTAAACATTTCATATAATTTTAATTTTTAAGTATAATTTGTTTTTTTTAATTTAACCAGTATATTATGCTACTTAGAATTTTCTCCCATTTAGTAGTTTAGAGAAGATACCACCAAATGCATCAATTTGTTAAAAATTGCTAAATAATTCTTCTCTCAGCAAATCAGCTTTAAAATGTATAAATAACTACAAATAGTTTTTAAAAATTCTTTCTGAGAATTATAATAGGGTGAGAGAAAAGAGACCCCCAAGTCATAATATTAGCCCCATTTTGAAGCGCTGAATTTGAGCTACTTTAAATGTAGCCTCCCCTATGCTACCTTCCAAGTGGATTCTAAAATTTTCAGAAGTATTTCTAATAACATAGTATATAAGGCATCTTTCTGTCATTCAAAAGTAAGAAATGCCATCATGTGGAGATATTAATAACTTTTGCTTTTACTAAAATACCCATAACAATGTAACCACTAAATTCTGTTTTATACTAGGATAATTTCTTCAAAGATCAAACATGTACATTTTAAGCATTAAATTCACTTTAAAAAGACACTTCTGCTTCTGCATCCAGATCAGCTAGTAATAATTAAGAAACTACAGGTAGTCCTTGTTTAGCAATTGCCCCATTTAGCAACTATTCACTATTATGACAGTGATAAAAAAAGTAACTTTACAGCCAATCCTTGCATTTACAAGTTTCACAGGTCTGGAAAGGAAAGGTGAAGTAAGATCATAAGCATAGTTTTCCTTAGCAATTGCTTTGCTTAATGATCGTGTTGCTGTAGGAGATGACCAGGCTGAATCTGAGGGAGGGGTCAAGCACATCATCGTTTTGGAGTCCCTTCTCACCCCCAAGAGATCTAAGCCCAGCCCTCCTTGAATTCCATTGACTCTTATCTACCGCCAATTTGCCTTGACCATTAGTAGTTCAGATTCTTGTTTAAAGGAAGCATGGAATACACTTGCACTCATTTTAACAACCCAGGTTCTTGATTCTTTGCACTTGACAGTTGCTGGTCCCAATTGTGTTTACTAAATGGGACTATCTGCACAAGTGGGAACCAAGAAAATGACAGTAAGAAGATGTAAGAAGATATTTCAAGTATTTTATCAAAACAGAATGACTGAACTTTATATATTTTATGTCTATATATCATGATTTATATATCACATATCCAAGAACATATAAGAATCAATGCCACATTTTGCTATAAGCTCTTGATTTCCTATTTTTGGATATAAGGATGATTTTCCCTTGACCAGTATTTCTCAACCTTAGCAACTTTAAGACGTATGAAATTCAACTCCCAGAATTCCCCAGGTACAAATTTGTGGGTTGAACTCCACACATTTTAAAGTTGTTGAGGTTGAAATACTGCCCTAGTCAATGCTAAGCAAGTTCATTATTTCAGCTTCCCATCTGTTTTTGGGATCAACTCTTTACCTTGTGGTAAAAGGCTGCCCCTGTTAGCACCATTGAGACTTCGTTGGTCCACTCTGATTCATACTTCCATTTATTTGTTTCATGGTCCCACAAATGCAGGCGGCCAGGATATCCAACTAATCTGTCAGGAAACTCTCTCCACACCTGCAGAATACCGTAAGTCAATCAATTTATTTCAGTAGCACAAAAACATTCCAAAGAACAGTTAAGATTAAATATATTGTTAGAGGGTGTTGGAGAAGCAAGCAAGAAATGAATGAAAGTACTGCCTATTGTAGTTAACAGAGATAGCATCTCTTTCTCTGCCATATGCCCACCCATCAGATTTATACCAGTTGTTCTTGGTGAATGCATCTTAGGAATGACTCTTTGCTTCTACAGCAATGATCCACAAGCTCTTCCTGTATTTAAATCGTCCGCTCTTATACAAAAGGGAAATGTGTCTCCAATACTGTGGCAATGTATTTATTTATTTTCTTATTTATTTTATAAATTTATATAGCTGCCTATTTCACAAACATGATTCTAGGCAGTGGACAAAGTTAGAAAAGAAATAACAAAAAAGCAACAAATAATAATAAAAGAATACAATAAAAAGCATTAAAAACTTTTACAACATTATAAGTAGTAGTAAAAAACCATTAAAGCTAGAAAGCGTAATTCCAAAAACAGATCAGAATGCAACTAGTTCGGCAGAAGTGGTTTTAGGCAGGGTAGGAAGGGGAGAGGTAAGAAAAAGCCAAGTACGTCATCAGTAGCTATGGAAAAGGTGGGAAAGGAGTATCACTTAAGGGATTGCAGAGACTTTTCATCCAGTAGATCCAAGGGCATCTCTGACTCACCTCTGACTGTCTTGCAATAGTCGTTATTATGAGCAACTGATCTATTCTAGGCATTATTGGGGCTTTTGATGATTATGATGATATGCCATCAAATTAGTATCAACGCTTAGCAACCATTTGGATGAATTTCTCTAGGATAAAACTGGAGCCGTTTGGTGGTCCTAATTCCTTTCACTGACTGGTAGGAAGTGTTCTGTTCCCTATCCTAATTTCTAGCTGACAATCTGGGAGTTAGGACTGCATTCTCAGCAGTATACACAGGCAGGTAACTTGCTTTTCAAAGCATTAAGCTAGCATGTCCAGCACCGCAAAAGATAAATGGACATAGATTCATCAAAAAAACAGCAATTATGAAAAGTTACATTTTGGACACATAGAAATACAATAAACTTGTATACGGCTTTCAGGGAAGAAACTGTTTCAATCCCCAGTTTTACACAGGGCATTGTTAAGCTTTTTTGTTTTAAGAGTAATTTCCAGATTTCAAACAGCAAAACCTGGTTGAAAGCAACACTAGACTCATTCTCTTTACTTTAAAAGTTGTAAGTATTTCAATACATACTTCATTTTTGTGCATGTTTGCTTTTACCTTCTTGTGAAGTAAACAAAAATTGCTGGTGATTGGCAGAAATGTTGCGTAGTCCTAACTGCTTAAGAGCCCAGTGCATTATCTTCTATCAACGCAATCTGAGAAGTATCTTTTTCCTTCATGCAAAACTTCCACTTAAAAATAAACAGAGCTATAAATACGCTTCTGCCTCTTTACACAAAACAGCTTATAAAGTCTGTGTTGCTCTTGTTTCAGTAGTTTTGCACCATGCAATAAATTATTAGGAATCCTAATAGTTCACTCTTAACAAGTAAAAATGTCTGACACTTTGAGTGTTACTTTAATTTTTATGGCTGAAAGTGTACAGAGATCAAAGCACCCCTTTTCTTTTTTCTTTTATAAGTAAGCTTGATCGATAGAGCCAGACATGTCTGTGCTGATACAAAGTTCAACCACATGTTTAAAAATAGAGTCTGGAGAATAAGGAGGGGAAGAACTTTGCCAATATCCAATTCCAAATATTTCTCCTGACTGAAGCAAAACCCCTAAAAAAAAGAAATCCTCCTTGTAACATTATAGGTTGCTACTGTTCTTACAGATTTCCTTTGCAAAGTACTAAGAAATCCAATAGATACTTTCATGGCGAAATATATAAACAGATAAATAAATTACTATAGGCTGAGGACAAGTTAAACATCTGGCAGCCAGCTCAGACCTGTCAAGCAGGTCGAAGACACTCTGGTCTGAGAAAGATTGATCTGCAGTCACTGATTTGTAGGTTGAAGGTAGAAAATACACTTATACCTCTTTCCCTTTACACTTTTTTTTAGAGAGGACACTTTATCCCTACTATTGAAAAAACACCTTCTGTTATATTGGCATTTGATAATTTTAATTGGGAGAATTCACATTACTGGAATTTTGTATCTATCCAGATTTGTTTTATGAAGTTATTTAAAATGCCTTTTGTATATTATTGCCTTAAGAGAGCAAAATTATTTTATGAACTGGAATTCATTATTTTCAAAAACAGCTTCTGTAAGGTGCACCACTCAAACAGGAGAAGCTGAATCCAAGGGGCACCAAGTTCATGCAAGGATTTATCCAGGTTGTTAAGCATTTGCACAATCTAAGCATCTGGACAACACACTTCAGACAAAATAGGCAAAAAGGTCCCAGAAGTTCAAGTGCAAGGCTTGGAGCTGCAGTTCACTGATTCAGTTGATGAATTACTGTAATACCTTGGAAAAGTAATTTAGCATTCTCAATATAAGCCAGACTGATGCCTATTAGTATAGTCTCTTAATGTATAATGGCTTGTTCAAATTAGATCAATGTACACTTAAAATATCCATATCATTGAACTATCTTATTTCCTTTTAAAATGTATTATTATTTAGATAGATTGCTAGTTAGAGTTTGTGTAGGTGAGAGAGAGAGACAGACAGACAGAGAGAGAGAGAGACACACACACAGAGAGAGCTTAATGAAACATAGACATACTAACTTGCGTCAAACAAGGCCAACCTAAACAGAGTATACAATGCCCATAGAATAAGGATATGAGTATAAGAAATGTAGAGAAAAATTCCTTATTGCTACAGGTTGTCCTTGATCCACAACCATTCATTCAATGACCATTCAAAATTATGGTACAACTTAACGAAGGCACTTATGACCCCCAAAGTTAAAGCCATTGTATTGCTCTAACGTCACATGATCCAAATTCAGGCACTTGGCAGCCCGCCCACACTTAGGACCATAGCAGCACTTCAGCTCTCCCCATCTGCCTCTCTGCCCCCCGGCCTCCAATCCATGCCTTTTGGGCCCACTCACCTCCACCGCCCCTGGCCTCTTCACTGACCCTGCCATCTTCTTGCTCCCAGTGCTTACTAAGCATGTCCAGCCTGGCCCTTTGCAGAAGCCACTGCTGGCTACACGGGGCTACCTTCCCTAAATTGTGCGTGGTGGTTTTCTTGCGAGACTTGGGTGGTTTCATGTGGCTAGCAGCAGCCTCACCAAGGGGCAGGTTGGGCAGCAGCAGCAAGAGCAAAAAGACATTGAAGGTTAGCTGGGGTGGTGCAGGGCAGGATGGCAGGGCTCTCCGAGTGCAGAATTTAGTGCCATGAATTTATACCACATAAAATTAGCAGCCTTACCTCATAGCCAAACTGCAGCTCATCTGAGGTCAACATGATGATATCGTCATCAATGGCTAACACAGCCTCTGTTTCAATCTCAGCATAGGGGAAGAATCGATTACTCAGTTTATTTTCTGTGGTTCGTACAACTGTTAATGGAACTCGAACTTTAGGCCAAACCATTTCTGCAAAATAAAAATCAGAAGTAGTTTCTTTGCATTCCGATGTTTAGCTGAAGTTATTAGCATAACTCTCTCCAAATCAAGTCCTTTTATTCAATACCGGTACTAGGGAGTGATAGAACTAGGGCTACCATGTCTGGATTGCAAAAATCTGGACAATCACTGGATGGCAGCAAAGAGATTGTTGCACCCAAGTCATGAGTTCTATAGTCAGGGTATCCCTATCAGAAGACCGCAGCAGCATTTGAATTGAAATTTCTAGATAGTCATAAACTGAGTCCTACACAGAGTAAGATGCAATTAATTAAAAATGAAATGTCAACATACGAAAAGAAGTTCTTTTGATTTCACAATGGCTTAGCACTGCACAATTCTTTGGTAATATAACAGACTATCAATAGAAGATGAATGAAGCTATTCTAGAAATCTCTCTCTTTCCAAATGTTAACTGTATACTTCAAAAATGAAGGGCATTTTCCAATTCGATTCAATTTGAATTCTGTACTGTCTCAGTGCTACACAAATTGGTGACTACTTGCACAACACTGATTATATACTAAAATATTCAACACAAGTCAACAAAAGGTGCATCCTATACTGGGCTCACACTGATTTATGGAACATGGAGAACCTATCCCAAATAAGATTTTTTTTCCTATATCATTTCACGTTTCGATATGAAAATGTGAACACCATTCTAAGCAGAGACTGCAAGTAGCTTTATGTAAAGCTGGCAAGGGTCACCGTTTACCATTATATGAACATATATGTGTAGAACATTCGAAGTTCCATCATGAAAGAAATACTGGCAAAGACAGCATGGTAGGATATCCATGCTTGCTGCTAGGAAAATTATGATGCCGTAACTTACATAGAGTAGCCTTAATGTGCATATAATGTTCTACACACTTCTGATGTTGGCATCCAAACATAATACCGGAGACAGCTTCCTTAGGAAAACTGTATCATTTTCCAAACCACACTAAAAACTATGTAAAGAAAGTTTACCTTGGAAGAATTTGGAGGGCTTTTTGGCTTGGTAACAAAAAAAAGTAAAAAGTACAGAGTGAAAAGGTTTGGAAATGTCATTTCAGTTTCTTACCCCACCTACTTTTGTAGGTGGCCCCTACAAAACTGCTTTTAAAATTTTTATAGCTCTGTCAGTGAGGTCTTAGTCCAATATTTTAAAGTTTATTATTTATTTAAAACATTTCTATAGCCGCCCATCTTATGTCAAATTCTGGATAGCTCCCAATCAACAATTAAAACAGCATCAGTAACGATAGCATGATACATACATCTATGAAAACCATTTATTATTTATTTACTAATTAATTTTTTTATGCTACCCATCTCCCCTACAAGGTGACTCATAAATATGAAAAGAACCAGTTTGGTCTAGTTAATAGTTAAGGTGCCAGGCTAGGGAGGAGGAGACTATGAGTCCTAGTCCTGCCTTAGCATGAAAGCTGGCGGGGTGTCTCTGGGCCAGTCATTCTCTCTCAGCCCACCTCACAGGGTTGCTGTTGTGGGGAGAATAGGAGAAGGAAGATATGTCGGATATGTTCGCCACCTTGAGTTATTTGTAAAAACAATAATGAACGGATACAAATAAATAAAATAATAAAATAAATAAAATAAAATAAAATAAAATAAAATAAAATAAAATAAAATAAAATAAAATAAAATAAAATAAAATAAAATAAAATAAAATAAAATAAAATAAAATAAAATAAAATAAAATAAAATAAATAAAATAAAATAAAATAAAATAATAAAATAAAATAAAATAAATAAAATAAAATAATAAAATAAATAAAATAAAATAAATAAAATAATAATAAAATAAAATAAAATAATAAAACAAAATAAAATAAATAAAATAAAATAAATAATAAAATAAAATAAAATAAAATAAAATAAAATAAAATAAATAAATAATAAAATAAAATAAAATAAAATAAAATAAAATAAAATAAAATAAAATAAAATAAATAAAATAATAAAACAAAACAAAACAGATTGCCACCAAAGGTATACCTCAAGCATCTTCCTTAAATCCTCTCATCCACCTCATTCTATCCCAGTGCTTGAGGGGGAAAGACAGATCTTAAAGGCTTTTTGGATAGGGCTAGGATAGTAATGGCCTGCCAAACTTCAAGGGAAAGGGTATTCCACAAGGCAGGGGCTGCCAAGGTAAAGACCCCTTCCTAGATCCCATACAATTCCAATGAGAGTAACAGACAAAGTTTTGTATATGGAATATAATTTACTACCCCTGATGTTATTTTCAGTAGGAATTCCCCTATTTGCTATATAAAGGAATATCAATCGGGATGGGGAAATCAGGTAGTCCTACAACCATTTATTTAGTAAACGTTTGAGGTTACAAATATACTGACTTATGATCATTTTTAACACTTATTGTTTTAGCATCCCCGTGATCATGTGATCAAAATGCGGAGGCTTGGTAACTGGCATGTATTTATGATGGTTGCAGTCTCTGAGGTTATATGATCACCTTTTGCGAACCTCTGACAAACAAAGTCAATGGAGAAGCCAGATTCAACTAAGAACATGTTACTAACCTAACAACTGAAGTGACTCACTTAACAACTGGGGCAAGAAAGGTCATAAAACGGGGCAAAACTCAACAACTGTCTTGCTTAGCCATGGAAAATTTGGGCTCAGTTGTGGTCATAAGTTGAGGACTGCCTATACTGCCAACACTGGATCGTAAAATTATAAATTAGAAAGCAGGCACAGAGGCAATCAGTTTATCTCCTGCAATATTCCCCAAATTCACATGCAAATACCTCATTGGAAAGAATTATATCCCTTGGAAAGGCCTGGCTGAATGAACAATTGGCTCATTCTCTGGGATTTGGTACTATCAGTAGAGGCAAAGATAAACTTTTATCAGCTTTGGCTATATGTAGAAAAGGCACAACTTACCATATTTATTTGTGTATTAATGGTAGTGTCTGTAACCATGACTCAGAAGCTCTGCCTGGTACCAATGCAGCTGCCTATTGCTTGTGTACTCAAGTAGTATGTAACCTCTATTCTTTATTGGCTAGGTGAGATGATAGTACATTTTCTGAATTCACTTAAGAATTTTGATGGTTACGTATCAAGATTCAGGTTAGAATCAAGTTTTTTTGGAAAAGCTACTTACACTTTTCTGAAATTGCCTTGAGTTCTGAGAAACCCAGGATTATATGCCTGCTTACAAGGCTGTATAAACAATATAACAATAAGCAGCATACAATAAAACCAAATTAGAAAACAAAAAAAGAAAAACAAGACAACAATAATAATCAGAATAGAGCTGGAAGGGACCTTGGAGGTCTTCTAGTCCAGCCCTCTGCATGATGAACCTAATAGGCTCAAAGTGTCTTTAAACTGTTTTCCGCCTATTCTAACAAACACAATCATTAGTTTTGTTTTTTATCATTTTGCCTATAGTTTGCACATATATTTTTACTTTATATCTTGATTATAATTAAGCAGTAATAACAGTTTATAAAGATATGTGATCACAATACAGCAACATTGTAACTGTGGATAAACTAAGAGACGTCATCGCTACTAATACAATAGCCAAATGCAATTTATTGTAGGCCATAATGAGCAAAATTACCTTTGATATCTGCTTATAGATCCTACCTATGCATAGCAAAAATACAACAACAGAACAACAGAATCCAGATCTGATTTGTTCAAAGTCAGAAATATGTTCCTTATATAGCAATAGCCAGGATATCCTGCTTTGATACTCAACCAGGTTAACAGTCCCAGCTTTACTATTACCAATTAAAAGAAAATAGCCATAAAGTGCAGATACTACCGTAGGGAAATAAACAAGACCTTATCATTGACAGCAGTGTGCATTACTAACTTCAAACTCATTCCTTGTCCTAATCCATCAGAAACTTCCTGGCTTTAATAGGCTATAAATGGTAGAGGCTTTGAAGTCCAAGGATTAAGAGCTACAAGAGACAGACCCAATGAAAGACTTAGTGAAGTCAACTTCTGCTGTCCTACCAAAAAGCTAGGTGGAATGAACTGTATGCATTTGAATTAAAACAAATTAAATTAAACCCTTCAACGGCAGACCAAAAGATTCCACAAGCTATCCAAGTGTTAAAAATACACAGATGAAGGGGGTAGCCGGCGGTCACAGAAGAAAGTTATTAAAATATATACCTATAGATAACCAAATCTCTGTAAGAAGCAAACCTATGACCTTCAAAGCCACTACTTTTCACAGCAACAAATACAGATTTTTCATCAGCAGCCATCTAATGGCTATTCTAAGAATTAGTGTAATGGGCAACATTTTCAACATAGCAAATAGCACAATCTTATTTTAAAACAACAATGTTGCTATTAGTTATTGTGGATACATTGCAAGTTCAGCTACTTAAATATAAACACCCAGCAGTACAGAAGCCATTGTAAGAAACCACTAAAATGCTTCAGACTTCCCAACCTATGTTTTGTTTGGTTTTGTTTTACCATTTTCACCTATGGAAAACAGACTAGTTGAGGAAACCTGAGCATTTATATGTTATTTATTTTTTAAAAAGATCTGTATAACCCACATGTAGTATACAAAGAGGATATAAAGAAGAAATCAGCAATATAGCAAATAACTGTTAAAATGGTAGGAAGACAAATAGCAAATCACCACAAAGCTATTCTAAAAGGCTTTAAAGACAAACCGCTAGAAGCTAGAGACATAAAAACATTTTAGCCTGGTGCCTAAAACAAATCAGTGTTGGCGTCTGGCAAATATTCATCAAGAAAACATTCCACCCCACAAAACAGCAAGTAAAAAATGTGGTAAACCCAAGAGGACAGCAGGTTCTGCTCTCCCCCCCCCCCAACACTTTAAAAAAGGTCAAAATTCTCAGTAAATAGGCAGGTCTTTATTTGTATGTAGAGCTATCCAGTGAACATAGCTGGGAAAAATGTTCCAGTAACAGAGATATATTCAGTAACTGTCTGATATATTCAATTCAATTCACAAGAAAACCTTCTGACTAAGTCAATTAGCAAGTAAAACTGAGACAGCAAGAATCATTTGTTCCTTAGAAGCTTTAAAAATAAGAACTCATGATACAAAGAACAGTTACTCCAAGTAGTGAATAAATATAGTTCCAATTCCCATCATAAAAACGAGGGCAGCCATTTTTCCTTGCTCCTAATACTCACACACCACTGTATAATCTACTTCTATTTCTAGAAACATTCTCGTTTTCAGTACAAATGCATACACTCTCCTCGTTCAGAATTTGGCCCACTACTACTAGAATTAAAAGTGTTTTCCCAAACTTTTGAGGTATGTATCTGACTTACCTTCTGGTGGAATTTTATTCTGATTGTTCCAAACAACTAATAACTTGGAAAGACTTGGAACCTTTGAAACTTCAGTGATCACTCGAAAGAGACTTTCAACACGATCGTATGTCAAGACAATAGCAGTGAAGCCTTGTGACTGGGGTGGGATCAATGGGAGAAACAGTGGATTGCTTACACTGCTCCATTTCTGGAAAACGAAACACAGAGAATCAAAATACAGTCAGAGTAATTGTAATAGAAAAAAATTCAAAACAGTGACACAAAGGAGATCATTTTAATGAATATCTTAATTGATCCAAACAACAAACCAAACAAATCAAAGAAACATGTCTTTCAACAGCTATTGCTATGACAGGCAGACGACCATTAAACATTACTTTTTATATATTTTTAGTTCATGAGCAAACCATTAAGTGTATTTAAATAAGCTGGAGAATGCTGAAAGATTAGTGGAAGACACACTAGAGCATTTTAACGTTTAATTACTTTGGATGGCTTCTGTCCAACATCTCTCTTCTAAAATGACTGTTATATTAACTATAGGCTAGGCCAATAAGCAGCCGAATGCCACAATTTTGGAAGAACATGAAATAATGACAGGCAATCTCATAAACCTGGCAGAAAGTAGGCACAAATAAAAGGGAAAGGCCTTCTTTGTCCTATATAGAAGAAAAAACATTAACTTAACTAAAATAGACTTGTTTCATGGTTCTAAATATTAACTACTTAAGCAGTAAAAGAACATAAGAAGATACGTAAAACTTCACACTTATTTAGTATCCTTTGGCTTCATCAAGAATAACCTCTAAATACTTTAAAGGTTAATTTTTCAGTGCTGCCAATATAACTAAACACAGGATACAGATGCCATTAGCACAATAACATGGAATTGCAGAAGAAAACATTTATGAACACCTTTTCCCTTCCTAGTCACTATACTGGCATGATGAAAGACAAAAGTAATAGCATAAGTACAGAAAAAGCAACTATATTAATGGGGATCACTGAATCTGGACTTAATAAAAACACTAGGAAAATTGTGGCTGGCCAAAAAGATTTTTCACTGTTTTAAAAGTCACAATTATCCAAAATACCATAAAATATATATCTAAAAGATCTGGACAAATAAATTTCTTTGCTTAATATGAGTTCTTCTTAAATTTCAGTTCCATATTAAAACCCCCAAGGTATATGGGATTACACTCCAAAGCGCATGCCAATGTCCATATGTGGAGAGGACAAAGAATACACACAAACTGTATTGTTAGAAAATTGCAGTAATTTGAATAGTATAGTGCAGTGGTGGTGAACCTATGGCACGGGTGCCAGAGGCGGCACTCAGAGCCCTCTCTGTGGGCACGCACACCGTCGCCCCAGTCCTAGGCCTTCAGCTGGGTTTTCTAAAACCTTTTCACTTTAGGCCTCTGCCACCGTGTGCAAAAAAAAAGAAGGTTCAATCAGTCAATTTCAACTTCTCACGGGGAAAAAAAAGATCTTGCAAAGTTGGAATTGATTGATTGAACTTTTTAGTCCCACCCAGTCTGCCGTTACCACCACAGCCACGCCCACCCAATGGGCCATGCCCACCCAATGGGCCACGCCCACCCAATGGGCCACACCCAGCCAATGGGCTACACCCACGCGGCACTCAAGGATGCATAAGTGGGTTTGGGGTTGCAGTTTGGGCACTCGGTCTCTAAAAGGTTCGCCATCACTGGTATAGTGCTATCTGTCTTAAGACCAATGGAAAGATGGTATAATATACTTTAAAAATCTTCATATTTCCTCTGATTGCCTCCTTTTTTCCTTCTGTAATACTGTATATAAGAAGGTTTGTTTTTTTAAAATGGAACATCAATTATGCAATCCCTCTTTTTTTTAATTCAGTAGAGTTTGAAAAGGGACATGCAATGTATTTTGCTGAATATGAGTAAAAATGTCAAGGAGAAGATGCCTCCCAGTAGATCTTCACGCCTGGTAACTGCATCTACGCTATTTTTTCCCCCCAGAAATAAAATAATTTGCTTTAGAAGATAAAATGACTAGATCCTCATTTTAAATGCTGATACGTGGTCCATATGATTGCAGCTGTGTGCAGAACTCCATGGCTTATCCTTGGAACAGGATGAACTGAGCATTCCAGGACTGGATTATCCATTTCCAAAAGGGCATCTTCCCAAACAGGAAGTGGTTTACGATGTTCTGGACATATGATTAAGGATTAGGAAAAATATCTTAAAAGTAAGGCTTGTTTAATGGAGGAAGATCAGTCTATGAATTCTTTGATAATAGTTGGTGAATTCTTGGTGAATAATTTTAAATAGAATTTAGCCACTCATCAGCTTTATAGTAATCATTTTTTGCATAAGCAAGCTTGAACTGCTGATCTTTGAAGCCTCTTCAGACTCTATAATTCTCTATTCTTCTTTTCCTCATAAAATCAACTATTACTTAAAAATGCCAAGAGCAATTAAAAGAGAACAACAAAAGCTAATGCTACAGTAGAAACCTAGCTTCCAGATGCTGTGGATTATGAATTACATCATACCTGACCACTGGCCTTGATGGCTGCAGTTTATGAGAACTGTAATCCAAAACATCTGGAGGGAACCAGTTGCCTATCTCAGGTTGCTATAATGCAAACAAAAAAACAACTAAACCAACATAATAGAACTCTCATCTAGTATTTCACTGATAAAGAAATAATGCAGCCATACTACCACCTCAAAAGCTTCCTTAAATAGACCCACTGTTTATTTGGCAGTAGAATGAACTCAAAATATACTGCCCCACCCATGTTAACAGTTGCTTCGATTGGAACATTTTCATAAGGAAACACGAGGAAATAACAGGAGCCATTTTTTTAAGGCAACTCTGCATGCCTCGCAAAAGATACAGCTGCTTTAACTATTCGAAGAGAGGCACTTTATTTGCATGAATGATCATTGAAAAATACATTCTGCACAGGCCTTGATGGGTTGTGGTATCATCCTAGTCATAAAAAAATGTAAAAACTTTACAGAAATGGGGGGGGAAAATTAAAGAATATGTTCAACTTTGTGACACCCAAGAGTGAACTCCTCAAAAATCAAGTTCCTTTATTTGAGAATAACATTTCAAAAGAGCATTTAGGCATGGCAGAAGCACCATTAAGAGCCAACCCCCTGCTGCCTGCCTGAAAAGTGTGTCTACAGTCTGGGACCTCTTGACCTCTCCTTCTGCAGGAAATTGAGCAAATTCAAACTTCCACGATTTACTTGGGTCTTTTAAACTTCTGTTGAAGAAAGGCAAACAATGTAGGTGATTATCTCAACAGAAGCCTAATTAAATCACTATTATAGAAACAGGGCATGAAATTGATGGTGACATAAGGATAGTTCTTTGCAGAAATGGAAATGTGACAGCTACCATTTGTTTCGGGGATATCCAGTCCTTGAAGAGTCCCAATTGAATGTTCATCTAACTTTCCCACTAAAGCAAATGGTGTTCATGATGTAATCATCCATCACTTTCTTTGACAAAGTGCTGACATTCAGCTATGGTTAAGGCAATCCTATCCCATTCCCCCTTTGCCACCATCAGCTGGCTGATATTCATTACATGAGCCACAGTAACTGAAGACCGATAGACCTCTTATTGTGAATCAGTTTTGTGCATGAGCCATAACAAGTTGCAAGTGTCAACCCTGCAAAAATGATCTCACATTCCTGGCTGTTTGATAGTATCTCCTTTCTGCCAACAGCAAAAGAAGCCAAAGCTCTAGAATTAGAATGTGAGGCTGGGAAATCTGTCTACTTTTTGGTGCGATTAAAAGAAAAAGATACAGCTCCACAAGAAATAACTTAACTTGTGTCACATTTTCATACATTTGCCATTTACCAACAATTTAGTTTCTTTGTTTAAGACCTGTTGTAAAATTATTTTTTCTCTTTTAAGTGCAGGCAAAATGAATCTATTTAAACACCAATAAAAGAATCAGTACTATTTCCTCTCTCAAAAATAAAAGACTGGAGCTGATTCCAGGGAAAGAGAAAAGCATATCAGCAAGAAAAAAGAAAACAAGAATCATGTAATTTCTTCTGAAAATATCAATGTAATCTTTCTGATATAAACAGCTTAATCATAATAGTTGAAGTATTTAAGTTTAGCACAACGATGAATAATGATACTAATGTGGAAATAGCCTAAGAGAAATATCACCGGTAAAATAAACTCTTACACAAGTAAAAAGACCCATAAGACATTTATTACTGGCCATATTCTTCTTAAAAGTCATTTTAACTATCAACGTAAGTCCTTGGGTTTCAATGGCAATTGGGACTGGAACCTGCATCACTAAGTGATGTGAGGGTAAAGCATGATTGTCAATCCTGGCAAACCCAGTTGCCATCGTAACCCCAGAACCACACAGGTTGTTAGGTGGAAAGAGGCGGGAGTCCCAGGAAAGGAGAGGTTGTTGAGGGGGTACCATGGCAGGCACTACAGAATGCGGGTGCGTGCATGCTATGGAGTGTGGGAATTGATTTTGCTTGTGGGCAGCCAGCAGGGAAGGTCACAAATAGTGATCATGTAAGTGTGAGCTGGTTGCCAAGCGCCTGAGTCACAATCACACGAATATGGAGTGCTGGAACAACTGGTCCTAAGTACCACTCATTCAGCATGATTGTTATTTTGAACAATAACTGAATGAGTGGTCAGAGACTGCCTGTACTACATGTATTTCATGTATCAAAGCAGCCAGTCACATGTCGGATGTGAAGGCGCTGCAAGTCCCAAATTTTGAACCAGAATTCTTGAAAGATGGGAATTTTTGAAGTTGCAATCCTAGCACATCTGAAGAACATTGGGTGAGGGGAACTTGGTGTCAAAGCAATGTAAAATTTCAACCAGCTAGCAGAGATGAAGGGGGGGGGGAAATGAATGTATCAGAAAATGAAGAAAGGTTCAGGTATATGAGGAGAAATAGGAGGCATGGGAAAATTAAAAAGAAACCAAAGGTTAAAAGACAGCTCGTTTGTTGTAGTGTTTAAGGCACCAGAATAGAAACTGCATGACTGTTGAGTTTTAGTCCCACATTAGGCTTCAAGCCATCTGGCTGATATTGGGTAAGTCACTCTGTCATCCTAGGAAAAAGATAATGGCAAACTCCTTCCAAAAATCTTGTCAAAAAAATTGCAGAGATTAGTCCGGGCAATTGCCAGGAGTCAACACTGACTTCAAGGAACATTCAGTACACATTTAAAAAAGGTTAAAAATAGGAACAGTGGAACAAAGTCAGAAGTCTTATTTCGATTTGCGCTTGCCTGCCCATGCAGTTACAGCCAATTTTTATGCTGTATATTGCAAAATAGTTTCCGACAATCCAGTAGACATTTCACTAGCAATCTACAGAGTCTACATGTGATTAAGTTTTTTTTTTTTTTTTAAAAAGACAAAAATAGCATACTAGAATTAAGTGGCCAATAAGAAAATTTTAATTTATACATGATGATTACATATGCTGTTCTTTCATTGGATACTTCAAGTAAGCATTTATCATGTTTCCTATCCACAACTGATCAGGAGGAAAACACCGACAAGATTAACTTGCTCCAATTCTTCTGTGTTTGCTAATAAACATATCTAAAGCTTACCATTTTAGAAAACTTAACAATTGATTCAATTGTCACATATTCTAATAAGCCCTAAAGCACAACCTATCACTAATTTGAGTCTAGCAAGTATTATACACTGATATATAAATTTTAAAAGATCTAAAAATTTGTGTATCTGGAAAAACCTCTGAAAAAATAATGTAACCGCATCCAAACTGCACAAGAATCACATTTCTCACTTAGGCAAGTTACAATGGCGCTGTATGAATGGTGGGTTGGTTGGTTTTTTTTTCATTTAATCATGTCCAATTCTCAGAGAGTGCCAGGACAGGTTTCTGCAGCTTTCTTGCAAGGTTTTTCAGAAGTGGTTTGACATTGCCTCCTTGCTGGGGCTGAGAAAAAATGATTGGCGCAGGGTCACCCAGCTGGCCTTGTGCCTGAGGCAATACTAGAACTCATAGTCTTCCTATTTATAGTTTGATGCCTTAACCACTATATCAAACTGGTTCTCAAGTAACGTTCAGTACAGCCCTCTTAAATTTTTTATTTCTATATTTAGCTGTCAAAAATAGATTTTACTAGGTTGTGATGAGACTGACATTTTTAATTCGCATTTTTATCTTAACTGCTACTTGTCTCAACTTTATCCAGGGCTTACCTAAATTCAATGTAATAGTACTTCAAAAATCAAACATGTGAGCTACTCAAACACTGAATTTCAGGTCTGATCTACCAACATGAAAAGAGTAATTATACAACCTACTTAAGTGGGAAAGTTGTAAGAATAACTGAATACTTCAAATGTTTGAGCTGATATACTGAAATAAAATGCTTTCTTAACATTAAACTTAACACAACAACAACAACAGACACACAAACACACAAAAGCTCCCTTATGGCTGGAAAAGAGTTCAAGCAGTTTTGCAAGCAAAAACTATTTCATAGGGGAAAAGTCAGTATATTAAAGACGTTACATTTGTCCTTAAATATGATTGCAAGCAACAGAAAGTGCAGTGACTGGTATAGTGAAACACAGAAGAGGGGGGAAAAACCCAAATGGACAAGTCCTCTGGCTACAGCAGAATACAGAAGATGAATACAGGACCACCCAAAAATTAATTTACCTTTATTTTTATGCATTCATTCATTCATTCATTCATAATCTGATTCTCCTTCTTAAGAAGTATTTACCTGTGGACTCTGTCTCACCAAGAAGGCTCATAAACACAGACCAGTTTAACTCCAGTAACAAAACCATGTTAATCTGTACTTCCATCATTCTCTGCTATACTCCAGTACTTGACACAATTCAATTTTATACAACTTAGTATATTTTTATTTAGCAGGGGTTCATTTTTCTGTCTTCCAGCAGTTTGCTTTATGACAACAATCTACAAATGTAAGTCTATTAAATGCAGTGATTTTCCAGGTGATTATTAAACGGTGCTGCACAGACTAAAATGTATGCTACCCATTAAAACTCAAAATTATCCATAACATTGAGTTACACATTCTGTGTATTAGCTCATAATAGAAAATTTCCTAAGAATGAAATAAACTGACAAGTGTAGGTATTCCCTTGATTTTAACTGACAGTAATCCCTAAACATTCTTTAATTATTGACTCTGCTGTTTATTCTTCAAAGCACCTGAAGGCAGGACACGAAGCAACGGATGGAAACTAACCAAGGAGAGAAGCAACCTAGAACTAAGGAGAAACTTCCTGACAGTTAGAACAATTAACCAGTGGAACAACCTGCCTCCAGAAGCGGTGAATGCTCCAACACTGGAGGTTTTTAGGAAGAGACTGGACAGCCATTTGTCTGAAATAGTATAGGGTTTCCTGCATGAGCAGGGGGTTGGACTAGATGACCTCCAAGGTCCCTTCCAACTTTATTATTATTATAACATGTAGAAGTATAATCCATCCCATATGAATATTTTTATATCACTTTCACCAGCATTGTTTTAGAATTCTTTTGCCAATGTTGAAAAGAAACAATGCTTCACAATCTCAGTCTGACCAACTACAACTACTAAAAAAATGTCTCAATTTTTAACAACATGATGACCTTTATGTGAAGGAAGATCTAGGATCCTCTTATCAAGGCAAGTTTATCTCGTGAATGAAGGCAAATATATGTGTCCAAGGATAATGCTGCAGGATCCAATCTGAGTCGGTCACCGGGATTGAAAGTTTATGTTTCCAAGCTTTCGGGCTGGTGCTAGAGCCCTTCCTCAAGGAACTTCTCTCTCTCCAGAATGTTACACTTCTCAGTTGTCAGGGACCAAGTTCTCAGGGAACCTCTCTCTCTCCAGACGTTCCAAGCCCAAAGGTTTGAAAGAATAAACGTTTGGTCTTGGTGACCAACTCAGATTGGATCCTGCAAGTTTGTGTTTAAAAAGTTCTGATTTTTAACAGCAATAATACGAATTCTAAATTTGTGTAAAATTAGTTGAACTGTGCAATTATTTTCAGAAATATAACCGATCTTTAGCTTTTTGCATCATTCTCCCCTAATCTACCAGGATACTGATTATTAACTAAAACACATATAAATAATATTGTTTCTATTGTTCTAGATAAATTACAGTTAAATAAAAACTGGTTACTTTATGTATCTGAGGAATGACAAATGATTACATTGTCTTGATTTAATAAATTATACACTCACAAGTGAAGAGGAACTAAAGAGCCTCTTGATGCGGGTGAAGAAGGAGAGTGCAAAAGTTGGCTTGAAACTCAACATTAAGAAAACCAAAATCATGGCATCCGGCCCTCTCAATTCCTGGCAAATAGATGGGAAAGAAATGGAGGTAGTGACAGATTTTATCTTCCTGGGCTCCAAGATCAGCACAGATGGGGACTGCAGCCAAGAAATTAAAAGATGCTTGCTCCTTTGCTATGGCAAATTTAGACAGCATACTAAAAAGCAGAGACATCACCCTGCCAACAAAGGTACATATAGTCAAGGCCATGGTTTTCCCAGTTGCAATGTATGGCTGTGAAAGTTGGACCATAAGAAAGGCTGAGCGCCAAAGAATTGAGGCCTTTGAACTATGGTGCTGGAGAAGACTCCTGCGAGTCCCTTGGACTGCAAGGCAATCAAACCGGTCAGTCCTAGAGGAGATCGACCCTGACTGCTCTTTAGAAGGCCAGATCCTGAAATTGAAACTCAAGTACTTTGGCCACCTAATGAGAAGGAAGGACTCACTGGAGAAGAGCCTAATGCTGGGAAAGATTGAGGGCAATAGAAGAAGGGGACGACAGAGAATGAGGTGGCTGGATGGAGTCACTGAAGCAGTAGGTGTGAGCTTAAATGGACTCCAGAAGATGATAGAGGACAGGAAGGCCTGGAGGAACGTTGTCCATGGGGTCGCGATGGGTAGGACACGACTTCACAACTAACAACAACAACACTCACTTTCTCTTTCTTTCTCTCTATATATTGAGAGATAGAGTCATAGAGAATAAAAATACACCAACATTAATCCTACCATTTTAATACTAGATACAACCCTAACTATCAAAGGATAAATGGAATGAAACATTTTTATTTAAAATATATGCTGTGTTTCATGATCTCATTACCTCACTGCAATTCTTTCTCATTCTACCTTAGCTGCTCAGTATATTAAAGGATTTTTCAGATGAAGGCTTGGAAGAGCAGTTTTTGAAGAGAAAAAAAGGCACCTAGAATCCAGATAATGTCTGATAGGTTATCTAGTTCAAACTTCGTACTGAAAATGTGACATTGTATTTACTTTTGTAGACCAACTAGGGAACAGCAGAATTATCAATGGTTGAGAAATGCCAATGGACTTGAATTGTCAGATCAACAGACTATAAAAGCAGATTACATAAATGCAGCTTTGCCATCCCATTCACAACATTACTTATTTAAAATGCTTGAACTCAAAAATATTTCCTGACCTCCATTTTAGAAGCCCATCTCCAAATACATTGTTCAGATTTTTTAGAGCACTATAGTTTGCTTCTTTGAAAACCTATTTTTAAAAGAGGAATGTTGATTTCCTGCAGACGACAATATATACTGTACAATAGGCATATATTTCTAGGCAAACCGAGTTTGCTTTCAGGAATCTAATCTTCTGACATGCCTCTATACAATGACAACTACGACAACAAAAACACAATTAAAAATTTAAGTCAGGCAAAGAGGAACATAACAAGATATAATACACTAACCTTTAGGAAACTAAAGCTCAATTCAAGATTAATTCATATTTTTTATGTTGAACGTCATAATATAAAAAAACAAAATACTTATTCTAGAAGTGTTTGTTATAAAGAAGTTCAGCATATTAAATTTAATAAATAAATAATCTCACTTACAATTTCTGGTGGATCATTCCATTCTTCATATGATGTGGCAGCATATGGATAGATCCGGTCATTGATAATCTTAAGAGTTGCCATAGCAATAGCTTTCATTGATTGAAAGTAAGCTTCCCAGAACCACCTTGCCTGCAAAGAATAATTAATATTATGTCACATTGGTCGTTTCCCAGATAGCAAATTTTAAACATCTGTATATGGCTGTCATGCATATAACCTATTAATATTTCCATGTTTCAAGCTACTGTTTCAAGCTACTGCTACTGTTATTAAGAAGCTGAATCTGTTTGAAATCAAACTAGATTTGGTCACAATAGCTCTGCCACATTAAAGATAAATTAGTTAATTAATTTATTTCAACATGTCTATACTGCCCTAACTCATAACTCAAGAGTTACTAATACTAATGACACCAAGATCTATTTCTCTATGTCATCTTATGCTGTGACTTCACTGAATGCCTGTTTGCAGTCGGTAATGGACTGGAGGAGAGTTATACAACTAAAAAAATCCAGACAAGAAAACAGTGTTCATTGTGAGAAAGTATAATTCTAGAGAAATGATAAATTAGTCTGTTCTGTATAAATTCACCCTCTCCCAGGGACAGCAGATAGACAGTTCTGGGCTGCTTCTGAACTTGAATCTCTTTGTGTTTTTCAAATTAAGGCAAGAGGCACAGCATGTTTAGTTTGGCTGATATTAATGGAACAATCTCTTAAGCTCCAAATGGTCTCCCCAAGTAGTTTTGTGGAGATGTTGAACAGTTTTGGGAATAGAATGGCAGCCTAAATACTAGATGTCAGCCACCTCTTTCAGATTTTAATAAACCAGGATCTGTTAATAAATATTTGGCCCACTGAAGTTTGATATTTCACATTATGTTAATATAAACAATGAACTATATGTTAATATTGGACACTGATAAGATATTCTAAGAGGCTATACAAACCTGTAGGTAGGCGGTTAGAGCAAAAAGCTTCTTACTGAAAGAAGCATCAGCAGAAACCTGTCTACTTAATATGACATTTATTGAGACAAATTGTTACATTCTTTAACTATATGCAAACTCTATTACAAGTATTTCTTTTCAGAATGAAGAGCATCAGGTTATACCACAGTACATCTCCAAAATACATGAAGACTTCATATTGCACCAATGACAGATGTTCAGGTTAGCATGCAAAAATCAACAAATACTAAGTTGCAAAAAATAGCAAAATTAATAGAAACATATTAAACACATGGAAGCTATGTTTAGTGTGGAAAAATCTCTGATTTTCATTTAATCACAACTTCTAACTAGGAAGAAAATAAAATGTTAAGAGAAAAGAAGATGATGGCCTTGTGAAAAGGCAGTAAAAGTTAACTGTCTAACCTAAAATGTCAGGCGCCATGGTGTTGTAACATTTTACCCCATTGCAAGAGTCAAGTGTTCCCAGAGTGACACACTTCACAGTTTATGAGGCCTTGAAGTATTGCTATTTTCATGTTGACAGACATTATTTTGAAAGCTTTGCTTCTGAAAATAAGTTACAGAGAACTCATATATTTTATTACCTTTAGCTCAGTTAGTTCTAACAGAATTACACTTCATCCACATTTTTTATTAGTTTTGCCTTTAATTTAAGTTTCAGGTCTTGCAAAGAATGTGCTGAATTTAAACTTTGCTTCATATTTTTCTAGACATGAAATTATCAGCTTCCCTTCTGCCATTAACAGCATGCTAGTATCCAATGTTTAAACAACCTAAAGCTCAATGCTATAAAATAGATTCTCAAACCTGAACTAAGTGTGCTGAGTATAAGTCTTCCAGATTAACATTTCTGGATGAATTTTTAGTTTGTCTATGCAGGTTATAGGAATCAATTAAACAGTTAAACTGACTATTTTATACCAGATACACAATGAAAGATAAAGTTCTCTGTTATGTAAACATAAATACAAAGAAGAGCCCAACACTTACTTCTACAAAGATGTTTCTAAAAGAAAAAAAAATCATTCTCAGTTTAGAAACCAACCAAATATACTACTTCTGTAAAGAATTTAACACAACTATACTTCTCAACCTATCTTTACTCAAGCCACTGTTGTTAGACCTTTTGCTTTTAAAATTTAATACTGGCTAAATAAATGGAAAATATACTACATTGTATATATTGGGGCTCAATTCCAAGTCTTTTTATTCGAAGATTTTTATTAAAAAAAAACCTGTTTTCTTTCCCAAGAGGTATGTCTGGACATATCACAATGCCTCCTAGGAATTTGGGAAGAAATGGCAGTCCCCTAAATAAATTATTTTTTAAAAAAATTCTACCAGTCTTCATTTCACATGGTTCTAATGGCCAGCTGTGGCTCATCTCATTTTCATATGGAAAACGTTGAACAACAACTGGGCATTAAAACTATTCTTAAGGCCTTTCCATTTTAAGTATATTAAATAATACTGTTGCCAACATTTGGCAGGTTTACATACTAAACTTATTCTAATACAGAATTCATTATTGCAATGTATTTAATCTAGATCATCTGATCTTAAAATTAATTGGATGTAGAAAACAAAATCTATTATTTCTTTTTCAGTTTCAAATTTACAAGGGTCACAAAGTTCAAAACTGTATGACCTTTCTAATATTTGTCATCCGGGACCACTTTCTATGGCTTCTCCATGGATTGCTGAAAAACAACTGGCTCACTGATATGACTCCCAGTGGTGAAATTAAGAAGGAAAAATAAAATGCATTATTACATTAATTTCACTAAAATCAACGAACTGTTTTCTACTTTTTATTCAAATGGATAACAATAAGTAGGCAGTATATAATATTGACCAGTTCTATATGTTTATGCATACAGCAGTATTAAAACTGATACATATATTTATGTAAGAACATACAGTCATTTGTAAATTTAAGATGTAAAAGAATAAGCATTTAACCTGAAAAATAGAGGTTTTCTGGATATATTTTCTGAGGGATTTCTGGTGATAATATAATCTTCTCCATGCCCCATGCTTGTGCTTTCCTGGTCATATAAGCTCTATATACTATAGAAGTAAAAAATATTGAGGAGTTTGTGAGAAATTAATCTCATTTGATGTTTAATTCCTTAATGCCCATTTGTCTCAAGCAGCGAAAGCAAAAAGAGTTGACAAAGTCCAAGACAGTTGCTGCATTTTCATTTCTCTCATTCTAAACAAAGGTATTGCCAAGTTTCACTCTTCAATCCTGGACTTTATTTGGATACTCAAACTGGAGGTTGATAGGTACAGTGGGGCAAAAAAGTATTTAGTCAGCCACCAATTGTGCAAGTTCTCCCACTTAAAAAGATGAGAGAGGCCTATAATTGTCATCATAGGTAGACCTCAACTATGAGAGACAAAATGAGAAAACAAATCCAGACAATCACATTGTCTGATTTGGAAAGAATTTATTTGCACATTATGGTGGAAAATAAGTATTTGGTCAATATCAAAAGTTTATCTCAATACTTTGTTATATATCCTTTGTTGGCAATGACAGAGGTCAAACATTTTCTGTAAGTCTTCACAAGGTTGGCACACACTGTTGCTGGTATGTTGGCCCATTCCTCCATGCAGATCTCCTCTAGAGCAGTGATGTTTTGGGGCTGTCGCTGGGCAACACGGACTTTCAACTCCCTCCAAAGGTTTTCTATGGGGTTGAGATCTGGAGACTGGCTAGGCCATTCCAGGACCTTGAAATGCTTCTTACGAAGCCACTCCTTCGTTGGCCGGGCGGTGTGTTTGGGATCATTGTCATGCTGAAAGACCCAGCCACATTTCATCTTCAATGCCCTTGCTGATGGAAGGAGGTTTGCACTCAAAATCTCACGATACATGGCCCCATTCATTCTTTCCTGTACACGGATCAGTCGTCCTGGTCCCTTTGCAGAGAAACAGCCCCAAAGCATGATGTTGCCACCCCCATGCTTCACAGTAGGTATGGTGTTCTTTGGATGCAACTCAGCATTCTCTCTCCTCCAAACACGACAAGTTGTGTTTCTACCAAACAGTTCTACTTTGGTTTCGTCTGACCATATGACATTCTCCCAATCCTCTTCTGGATCATCCAAATGCTGTCTAGCAAACTTCAGACGGGCCCGGACATGTACTGGCTTAAGCAGGGGGACACGTCTGGCACTGCAGGATCTGAGTCCCTGGCGGCGTAGTGTGTTACTGATGGTAGCCTTTGTTACGTTGGTCCCAGCTCTCTGCAGGTCATGCACTAGGTCCCCCCGTGTGGTTCTGGGATTTTTGCTCACCATTCTTGTGATCATTTTGACCCCACGGGGTGAGATCTTGCGTGGAGCCCCAGATCGCGGGAGATCATCAGTGGTCTTGTATGTCTTCCATTTTCTAATGCTTCTTGCTCCCACAGTTGATTTCTTCACACCAAGCTGCTCGCCTATTGCAGATTCAGTCTTCCCAGCCTGGTGCAGGTCTACAATTTTGTTTCTGGTGTCCTTCGACAGCTCTTTGGTCTTCACCATAGTGGAGTTTGGAGTGTGACTGTTTGAGGTTGTGGACAGGTGTCTTTTATACTGATAACAAGTTCAAACAGGTGCCATTAATACAGGTAATGAGTGGAGGACAGAGGAGCCTCTTAAAGAAGACGTTACAGGTCTGTGAGAGCCAGAAATCTTGCTTGTTTGTAGGTGACCAAATACTTATTTTCCACCATAATGTGCAAATAAATTCTTTCCAAATCAGACAATGTGATTGTCTGGATTTGTTTCCTCATTTTGTCTCTCATAGTTGAGGTCTACCTATGATGACAATTACAGGCCTCTCTCATCTTTTTAAGTGGGAGAACCTGCACAATTGGTGGCTGACTAAATACTTTTTTGCCCCACTGTATAAAATACAGTAGTAGCTGTTAACAAAAAACTATTCTGGGCTAGTAAGGAATTGCCAGCTCAGGCAGAATACCAAGTACAATACTGACCCCTGCACACAAACATATCAGAAATTATTGGCCATCAGAATTATTGATTAGTCACTGAACTGCCATTGTTATTTCTACAAAACTAGCTTCTAGATGGATTTAGAATAACAAAAAGAAAAGAATGATATAAATCCATTCATTCTTTCTTTCTGCTTGCACTGTTTGTTTAGGGTTATATATTAAGATTTTGATTTTGTTCCTTCAAGTCCCAAGTCTGAAGATCTGGCTGTTTCCCTAGGCATTTGGGCCAGGAGGTTAAACAAGCTCTATTGCTGATATGGCTTTTTATCATTGAGATGTACTGATTTACCTCAAGCGTTGTGATTTTTAGTGGTAGCTGTGTTTTTAATCCTTGCATGGGATGGGTGGCCTTTATGAAATCACTGAAATAAAGAAATGAGTCAGTCTTAACTCTTAGCAGCCACATACACAGACCTTATTTAGATTACTTATATTGGAACTACAGGTAGTCCTTGCTTATTGACCTCTTGTTCGGTGGCCATTCAAACTTACAATAACATGGAAAACAGAAACTTATGACCTGTCCTCAAAGTTTCAGTCATTTCAACATCTCCGTGGTCATAAAGCAAGGATAAAGTATTTTCAGGCCTTCGGAACCAACCCACCAACTAAATAAACAAATGCCCTGACTTTTAGAAGACTTGAAAGATCTCACAAACCTTGGGGTAACTATATATAGAGAGACACAAACACACACATCCTCAATTTATCGATGTGGTGTGCAAGATGCATGGTTTGCTGACTCTTCTCATAGATAATGGTTATATCCTATTCTATTTGCCTGCCAAACTTGTTATTCATACACAGGAAACTGGCAGATGAAGCATTCCAAATTCTGCGGTAGCTAGGGAAGAGACAAAACAATCTAACCTTCTTGCCTTATCCATACATGCACTTACCTGAGAACAACAGTGTTCAAGAGCAACTGGACAGAACAATGTGGACTACATCATTCAGAGATAAGGGAGCCAATAAATAACCCAATCCCTCAAAATTCTAGAACTTATTTTGACTAAGTGTTCTACCAACCCCAAATTATGTTAGTTATCTTACAAAGCCAAATAAATCCACACAGAATATTGAATTCTCCAAAATTACTGCAAATATAATTATGGATGAGGAGGTAATAATCCGTATTGTCCACAACTGAGTAGTCTTATCTATTACAATATGATTGTCAAGTGAATAAAAAGGTGAAAGGGGTTCAGCTACATTTTTTGACAGGTGATGGACAGCTCCTGAAATAGAAAGCAATAGGTTTCTAGTCTCGAGGGTATCACTTTCAAATATATCAATGTTCTAAGGGTGGATCAGTTTTCCCTGCTGCAGCCATCCTGCTGAGAGGTGAAGTCCCAAGAAAAATATAGGAATCCGGCAGCAAGGCTTTGAGGTGGCAGGAACCAAGGGAGGTTCAAAGAGAAGGCTGGTCAGTGGGTAGCACCTCCAAGCACCAGGGAGGTTAGAGGTTAGTAAAGCAGGAGCCACTGTCCAATAAAACAGTGTTTAGAAAACCTACTTGGCAGATAAATTGAGGATCTGCTTACATCTTTCCCAGCTTTCTTAGTTGCATACTGATGCTTCCCACTGTGATTTGGTACAATGTCCCTAGCATCTACCTTAGTTACAAGCTGCCTGACTCTAGACTCGGGCAGTTTAAATGTGGCTGGAAACTTTTAATCAGTTTCCAACATCATAAATAAATAAATAAGCACCCACTGTCACAAAATTGATTTATCACAGCCAACTTTCTAAAACTAACAAAATAGAAGATTTCCCATGGGGAGAGAGACAAAGCAAATTCACTGGCTTTAACACATGTAGTCCCCATATCCTTCTTACTTCTGACTATCTCTTATGCTGGTGATTGTTTGAGCTGTTCTGTATTCTATTCTTCAATGGCCTATAAAATAGTTCCATCACCTATTCTCATCTATTATGAGAAATCTATTCTTTAAAACTAGATGTTTATTTTTTTTTTAAGAAAAGAACAAAATTTATATTTATTTATATATCATCTGTAAAAAATTGATTTATAACCCATATTCAGAGTGTTGATCATGGTAGTGCAGGAATATTTCACATCCTCAGTGAGGCTCTTGCATATTTCATGAAACAGGATTAGGTCCAATTTCTGCTCATTCTAGATTTCAAATCTGAAGGTCTCCAAATCTGTCTCAGAGGGAAACCATGTTAATTTGATTCACAGAAACCACAGGAAGATTAATACTTAATTTTCTCTCATTCAGGCTAAACCTATACAACACTTTCAACACTGTTTTTTAATAGTTCGTTATTATCTGCGCTACTCTTTTTTTATAGATTTATTTATTTATTTATTTTCACGTTTCTGAACCACTCATTTCCCTCAGAGAGGGACTTTGGGCAGCGTGCAATAAAATATTAAAATATAAAAACAGCATATAAAAGTAAAAAATAAATAAATTTAGAAGGTGGCAAGGATGATTGAACCCTATTAAAAAATAGTTAGAAAGGCAAAGGAAGGGTTCTCAGGGCAACAACCAGCCCCATGGCTGGTTGCATGGATCCCCACACAAGGCCAACCTCATCCAAGACCAAAGATAATAAAACTCCTGGATACAGAGGGGCTGACCCACTTCAGATGACCTGGGGTCAGCTGATATCTGTTGTTCCCCAATCAGGCCACAGCCTCCAGGCACCATGAAACAGCATCAAGCATCAGTCACTTCACCCAGGATAGAGTTATATAACTGGATATCATTAGCATACTGCTGATACCTCATTCTATGGTGATGGATGATCTCACCCAGCAGTTTCATGTAGATGTTAAAAAAGAGCAGAGAGAATCCTGAGTTCTATGGAACTTATCTTTAACCACTTATCTTTAGCCTTCTCTGGAGATACGTATCCTTGTCCATGTAATAGTTTGATATCAGAATTGGACAAAGAATTGCAGATGGAACCTGAACAACACAAAGCAGAAAGAATGCTTTATCTGCTTTCTAGAAGACAGTTATTTAATAGATCTTTTAAAAAGCCATCCAAATTAATGCCTAAGGTTCTACAACTCCACTTAATCTACTTAGTAAATAGGCAGCTATCAGAATTATCTTCCAATACCCTCATTCTTGCTGCCTGATCTAAGGATTTTTTACAATGGAAAAAAATGGCTTCTGCTTCATATTTTGATAAACTGGGGAAAAAAAGTGTCAAGGCTTGACCTTAATGAAGAAAGAATTCTAGAAAGGCAGCCTAGAAACGATTAATGTGAGGCTAGACGTTCAAGTCACATAGACTAAACTACTACAAATGGCAATGGATAAAAGTGCTTTTCAATGTGATAAGGATTCTAAAAAGCCCCCAGACAGAAACAGGTTTTTCTTAGGAGAAAAGATGGATGATTAATAGTCAAAGATATTAATTAAAAACTATTTAAAGACCTAGAATTTGCTCATAATGATTTTTTCAATCCTATTTCAGAATCATGGATCAAATACATTGTAGTTTGACTAGAGGTAAATCCTGTTATTACATACTAAATAAAAAGGCTAGTATGCAGCCCCTTTAAACAGTTTCCCCTTCAGTCTGATTTGCTCACAATCTACCTAGTATAAATTTTTTCCTTGAGTTAAAAACAAGAGATTTCTCATGCCTGCGCACATTGCCTGGAGCCAGTAATAGCTTATATAGCTGTCAGCAAACTGATAAGAGCCAAAATTACCCCACAGAGTCCTCTTTAAAGAAGAGCCAAAAGCAGCACATTAAATTAAAAGGGGGAAGGGTCACAGAAACCAGTCACTCACGCTGTTAATGTGGCATTAAAAACAAATACATATATTATTTACTCCAGCAAATGTCTGATTTGACCTGGAGATTGAAGCCCACTTGGAGGTTAGAGTTGAAGCATTTGGAAAAGTAAAAATTCTCCTTTTTGTCTGGTTTTTTTTTTTCTGAATGAAAAGGTTAGAAAAGCACTAACTTCACTCTCCTTTTTGGTATTAAAATGAGAGTGGCATGACAACAATAATAACAGCAATGATGGAGGAGCAGGGGGAAAATGGAATTGTTTTCCCATTAAAGCGCAGAGCTTGTTTTGCTCATTGCACAATAATATGGGAAGTTGGTTACCAGAAAATAAGATTCAACTGCCACTACTCAAAATCCATCCAAGACAAAAAAATAATAATAATCAAATAAATGTTATTTCAATGGCATAGAATGATATTGAAATAGTTCTTCACATTGTAGGAAAAAGCCATGTTAGTCTCTATTGGCAAATCAGGATCCGGTAGTACCTTTTCCACCTAAATAATTTTATTAAAAAGCACAATCTTTTGTGAGTTACAGCTCACTTCATTAGATGCTTGATGAAACAACAGTATGTTTTCCATCATCTGCTTGAGCCTGTCTGAACAGGCGGGAAAATCCTTCTGTATTCCACACCATTGAGTCCTTATCCCAGCTTAGCAAACAAAAACCAAGAAGTTAACAAATATCAGCAACTTAGATGGAAAATAAAACACATTTTCATTTATTTCAATTTAAATCTAATATTTGTCTCTATTTCCAGATTAAATATCAGCTTAAAACCTATCAAAAACAGTACAGGTAGCCATAATTCAGTACTGCAGAATACATTATGCCCATAAATTAGATACTGATGAGTATCTAGAGTAGATACAGGTAAGAAAAGATACAACCAAAAAGCACTCCTGACTCTGTCTTCAAATCTAATTTTATACTGAGGGAGCCTTTGTTTCTGTTATTAGGCATTTGGGAACCAGAAATCATTGCCAAACTACTACAAATTGCCCAGAACTAGCTTCTGCCCATCCTGATCAACAGACACACTGCCCCCAAAATGCTTTTGGCTCCCCAATAAATTACTGTAATTCAAAATAATAAAATCAAATATGTCTAAAGACTATGAGCCTAACATCCCTCTTTATGCTCCTTGAATCTTTGAGACTTAAATCACTGCATAGTATATATCTCTAGGAGCCTGTTGTCAGCTCCTTCTTTCTGCAGCTGTTCTTTAAATATTTTCATGAGTGGTAACTCTTCATGTTATCTTTCTTTCTGTGTACAGAAGTTCTCAGACTCTATTCTCTACTCACTGCTGATGAATGGATTCTTCAAGTCTCATGATTCCCTGAACCACCCACACAGAAACTACACTAGTTTTCCTTCAGTGACGCTGCTTTGGTTTTCCTATTACGTTTTTCCCCGATAGTTTACTTCTGTTGCTTCTCTCTTTGAAATGATAAAACAATACATTTCTCTTCTCTTCTTTTGGCAAAGCTTTTAAATCATTCCCTACTATCTCTTACTTTGTGGCATTCTTTTTTTCCCCCTCTTACGTTTAGGTATCCCCTAAATTCCTTCTCAAAATGCACCTATTTCAAGAAAACATCAGCTAAAACTCATAGTTCCTATTTTCTGATGGTAATTCAGTCTATGTACCAAAGCCTACACTTGGAACAGACCTTTGTTTTGTCATACTGGGTTCAGACAACCTGGTGCTCAGGCACACTACTGTGCATCCTCACAACTTGCTGGTGCCACTAGAGTCTTCAGCCATCCAACATTTTTTTAAAAAATGAATGAAAGAAATATCATAGGAAGCTGACATGCCTCAAAATAAAGCCATAGCCTCCAACACTGTAATTATTTGCAAGAATTTATTTAGGCCCCACTGGGCTACAGAGAACCAGTTTTTTGGGACCAGCATGCCTGCTAGATAATTCATTTTGTGAGCAGAAGTGTCCCATAGCAAAAATGTTCTGATTATATCCAGTTCATGCTCTCAAAATCCCAAATCTGCTCCTTGTCTAAAAAAGTTATCCACCTGTCTTACATCTATAAAACACAACACATGCCAGTAGTATATATAAATAAAAATGGACAACTATGGACAGTTCTTAAACCACAGAACATCTTTATGTATTCTTTCTAGATTAAATGTGAAAAGAAATATGTAAGAACGATCCATCAGCAGGATATATCTCCAAAAACAAAGTGGGACCAAATTTGATATGGGAGGAAAAAATAGGCAAAAGCAGGACTACATGTTTTCCTACCTAGTTTTCCTAAGTTGCTGTTTTAAGAAGAAAAAAAATATTAGAACAGAAAAAAATTAAAAATCGTATTAAGATTTTATTTTGTGTTCTTGCATACCTGCTGTCTTGATCTTTTATTTTTTACAAAGGTCAAACAATGATTGTGGGACAATCATCACCACTAAGCATAGCTTTATAAGACTACTGCAGGCATAAACGAGAGTTTAGTTTTCAGGCTCCATGTGGATTTAACATAAGGGAGGGCAAGTTGGAGAAGAATGTTTACTAAGCGGCTTTTGTAGAAATCAGACAGGCTATAGAGCTTCTTAACAGACATGGGGTGGTCTTGAAATATCCATGTGTTCAGCCAGCGTGCTTTAACTTTCTTAAATTCAGTTGGCTTTTGCCTCTTCCAAGCAGCAAGTCTGCTGGGGCTAGATAAAGCCAGAAGAAGCCTCTGGAGCTTTGTTTGAGGGGATGAAGGGCAGGAGGAGGACATTTGCACACTTCAAGCACACATGGTCACCATATTTTTATTTTTTATTTTAAAGGCATAAATGCATGGATTAAGCCTGAACACAAATCAGATTGCAGAATTAGTAGTCGGGTATCAGACAGATTTAGATCAAGTAGATTAGTAATTAAAATTCCAGGTAGATTTGTATAGCAAAATGTTTAGCCTATTTAATTATGAAAATCTGAAATTGTTAGGACTTGCTTAAGATTTCAATGCAAATCAGAGATAAAGGAAAAGGAAAAGAGAAAATCTTCCACCTTTCACATTCCAACTCTATTATCAAACCACAAAATACCACAGCTTCTAATCTCTGGTTTATAGATCTCAAGGTGTTGTTTTAGCTGCTTTCAAAAGTGAGATCACATTGAACAAAGTTTGCTTCTAAAATACCCAAGTCCACCCATGAGAAAATACTACACAACAACCTTAACAGCAATGATTAGTTCCAATACAGTATGAAATGCATTTTTCCTCAGCAGCAGAAACCCATATACCTATCCAAAAACATTTTGTCAGGAGTTTTTGTTGGGGATTTATGCTGTTTCTTCATGAAAGAGTTTTTGTTTATGACACACAACCATTTAAAATATACAAAACAAGCAGTTTTAACAAAAATAAGAGTTTAGAAATTATTTCAATATTAGAACAAATTATATCTTTTAATATATGAACTATAGAAATTTGATGTGGTCATCAAATAGTCAAGAAAATGCTTAAATTAGAATATATCTCAGTGCACACAACTCACTTCTAATTTCAGACTTTTCTCAAGCATTTTATAGCCACAAACAGCTGCTTTAAATCTATGTTACTCTACATGGTTGCAGTACAAATATTACAAACATGCACATACATATGCTTGCACGTATCCTAGTACTACATTGTATGTGGATTAGCAAATACTGTTTTCTAATAGGCTATCAAATTGGTTTTAGATTATGACACTTCAAACACAAAGGGATGTACAGTTATGTGTTACATTTAACTTTCCCAAATCATACAGTAGTATGTAACACGAACATACAAATAGTACCATGAACAGTATTATTACAGCAAGATGGCCAGCAAACAGACTGATTGACTGAATCTTTAAGCACAGTGGAGCACTATGAAAAAATGAGATTAGATTGTATTTTAAAAAGAACAAACTAGTGACAAACAGCACCAGCCTTAGAATTGACAATGAAGATACTGAAATGATGGAAGGCTTATGCTTTTTAGGATCAACCGACAAGGGTAAAGGAGCCAGCAATACAGAAATATGCTGCAGGCTAGCACTTTGTACAGTAGCCATGAAGGCTTTAGAAAAAATATTTAGATGCTAAGATATCCGTGTATATACAAGAATCAGAATTATGCAGGCAATGGCTTTCCCTGCAGCAGGCTATAGAAATTAAATTTAGACTCTAAAGCAGTATAAAAAGAATACTGATACGTACCAACTTCAGTGTTCAAAACTTACAAAGTATTATGTATAGTGATTCACTAGAACTTCTCCCATAAAGCTCACTGCCTGTTCAAATCAATTATTTTTATGGTTGATCGCATAGTCAGCCAGATGTTTATTATTAATAGTTTGATTCATTAGACAGTCACACAGAAATTTAGACTGAATCTGGCATTTTTGTCTACCTGTCAAGTCCTTCCCAAGGACCTGGGATAGGCAGATGTTGTTTGATGGTGTTAAGTGTATCGTCTCAGATGGGAACTATTCCAAGCAAAGCTGCCTTTTGCCATTGACTGATGGTGACTTTTTCAATACTGAAGGTGTTCAAGTAGTGCTCCAGTTGTTTTGAGATTGCACCCCAGGTGCCTATTACTATTGGCATTACCTTGCTTTCTTTTGCCACAGTCATAATACTCTCATTCGTAGATTTTTGTGCTTTCTAATTTTCTCCAGTTCTTTCTTTTCTGTTGACTCCAGGACTATAATGTCCACAATCCAGACGTTTTTTTGTCTTTCTTATCAAGAAGTGTAAGTCCATGGTGTTACACGTTTGTCTATTTGAATTCTTATTATTATGGTTGGTCACAGAGTTATAATTATCGTTGGTCGCACAGTTAACCAGATATTTACACTGCAGTTAACATTTTTATCCACCTATCAAAGAACCTGGGATAAGCCAATGTTTTGTTTGATGGTGTTAAAGGTATTGTTGAAGGATATTGCATTTTTAACCCACTTTTTTATATATAACTCAAGGCAGTGAACATACTCCTGCCTCCTCTTTTCCCATAATAACAATTCTGTGAGACGAGCTGATCTGAGAGAGAATGATTGGCTCAAAGTCATTCAGCCAACTTTCATGCCTATAGCCTTACCCCTTTACATATACATTTTTTATAGAGTTAGGATTGAAATGTATAAATCTTTGCATGTTGAATCAGTAGTTATAAAAAGCAGAACATGGAAATATAAATGCTATAGTAGGCATGAATTTCATGTACGTACATGCAATACTTTGCTATCCTTCATCTGAGCAGCCAAACAAAGCAATCTCTGGATGCAACTATGCTTAGCTGTGGTTTCCTACTTTGCTTCTTGTACAAATTGAGGAGTAAAGCAGGAGCAAGGGACTGAAAATAATTACATAAAAACTTGTGCAAATATTTGTGTTCTAGCCAGGAAACTATCTGAATGCAGATAATCACAAATAGCCATGAAAATAATGTCATGTATAAAAAGCTGAATTAACAGTAAATGAGCCAGAAAAAAATTAAAATAATGAATAACAGAGTTGGAAAGGACCTTGGAGGTCTTCTAGTCCAACCCCCTGCTCAAGCAAGAAATTCTATACCATTTCAGACAAATGGTTGTCCAATCTCTTCTGAAAAACCCTCAGTGATGCAGCACCCACAACTTCTGGAGGCAAGTCGTTTCACTGATTAATTGTTCTAACTATCAGGAATTTTTTCTTTAGTTCTAGGTTGGTTCTCTCCTTAATTAGTTTCCATCCATTGCTGGAGGGTTGAAATTTTGATGCAATTCAAAAACTGTTCAGCCACATATGATGTTTCTTTTGAAGCTACATCTGGACTTTAAGCACATTATATTAGTCTTAAAATAATTCAGAAAGTGGGGATACAAGTATAGCAGACATTAAATCACATAGTGGACAAGTAATATAGAAGAAAATATTCTGAAACTACAGGAAAGAATAATTTCCTCTAAGGGTTCTCATCCCATCAAATAATAGTAACTATGCTCTTACCAACCCCAAGTGTCAGGCTTAAGGTCTGAATTGTCTCAACTCAGCTCCTAAAGCTTTAGAGTCTACTCTTTTGTTTAATCATGGATGCTTCCGTAACAGCAAGGAAGTATAACTCTTCTAAGACAAGTATGAAAGGGAAGAGCAGAATCCAGCAAGGATCTGCAGTCAATAATCTAAAGAACTATAACACTTCCTTTCTTATCCTCACCTCATCCACTTCATATTAAATAGAAAACAAGTATGTTTTTAACCTCTGTGTCAAGGGCCATCTTTAACCAATCACTTAGTTCCATAGCAAAAGAGACAGAAAAAAGAAAGAAAAAAAATCAACAGCTGCTGAGCAGGTGATAGAAGTTTTCACACATCTTCACACAAATTAAAAATCTTCATCCACGGACTATTTTGCCATTCAATATCTATGCTGGATGTAATTTTTCTGAATAGGTATTTCTTACAAATATCAAATAACTGTGTGTCACTTCTAAAGATTCCACTTCTAAGATACCTTAATATAAAAATCTGTTAATAAATAAGACTGATCATAAATGAAATGCATGTATTCTGTGCATGACATGCAGAAGTAACAGACATGTTTATCAAAACCAAAGTATGCTACTATTATATAAAATATAGAATATATTGTTATGCATTATAGAATGAGAATACTTATTCTAGGAAAAAATACAATACATTCTATCTAACAAGCATTCAAAAATATGCTTTGGCTTTATTGATATAAATTTGCTGAAGAAATGCAATACTTTCAGCACGTTCGACTATGGGATTCAATATGTTGCACCCCTTCCAATATTTTTTTTCACATCCTTTCTATTTCTTCACAATAAGACAATTTAATATATGAAAAATATATCCAATATATTGAATATGAATATACACACAGAACACACACAAACACACACACATATATACATATACATACATACATACACACACACACACACACACACACAGTATACCGGGAGTCCAAATGAAAATAAACTCAATTACAGTAAAACCTTCAGTTAATGGATCATTCAGGGAAAGGGATTATCAGTTAAATCCAAAATCTGTTAAATATGAATTTAAGTAATTTGTGTCAGCTTAGACAGCTGCATAACTGGTCATTGATATAAAAAGTTTTGTTTTCAATCAATATTCAACAATAGACCCACCCATGATTTAACAGGATTCTAGTTTACTAAGTAATAGTGGAGTGATATTGTATCTGAAGTCTGTTAAACCAAATTTCAGTAAATCCACTATTTCATATTATTAGCACAACAAAGATATGAGGACTTATTTTTTTTTAATTAATACTGCAAGGAGATTTTGAACTAGACTAAAAATGCATTAGTAATGATCCGAGAACATCCATACATTCAAATATTGGTAATTATTGCAGAATTTAGGAAACATCCGCATACAATGATTTCCAGGTAAGTTAGACATTAAGAGATATTATATTTAAGTTATTGAAAAGGATGTAAAAATCACTGATATTTTAAGAAGACCTAGCATTAATTTTTAGAAGGACAATATTTAATCTTGCCCTTTAAACCCACATATATAAATAAGATTTTAAGAATATATCCTTATTTGTAGCTTCAACTGGTAAATATATCCTGCAATGTAAAATTAAACTAAAGATTTAATTGAACAACACAGTACGCAGAATATTTGCACTCCCAGAATGCTGCAAAAAAAGCAACAATTGATTCAAAGAGCAACATTTGCAATTTTGTACCCATTAATAATACTTCGAGTATACAAGTAAAGAAATTATGTTGTTATATCTTAACAGATTTGAACAAAAGTTTCAGACTAAAAGAAGAGTTCAGCAAAAGAATAAATTACATGTGGAAGGTGAGGAATCTCATTGTTATAAAGAGTGCTCAAAAAAATAGACTCACACAGGTCTGGAATAGCCTATGGTAGAATTGACAGGGTGGGGGTTGATTAGATGAACCATTGGAGCCCTTCCAATTCTATAATTCTGTGATTTCAGAACACTGACAGATGTGGCTCTAATTTCATTCCTACATTTTTGCCAGATGTTGCATCCTCAATAGACTAAAAGAAAAGAAACAGGGAAGGGAAGTATCTATAAACATAATTACAAATTTAAGGATATGTATTTACAATTCTATGCATTACTCTAGTAGGGTATGTATAATATGTAATAGTATAATAAAAAGTAGAGTGCTAAATAACATGGATACCTGATCACATTAAGATCAACTCTTCTTTGCTATTTTCAATAGTACTCAGAAGTTAACCATTTCTAGAACAATTGTAGCATTTAACTAACCTACCCCCAAATAGAGAGTCTAGTAAAGGGTATGAAAATCATAATGAATCAAGGGAGCAGAGACCCCTTCTGGCTATTTGTCATATTGACAAAAATTCATAGCAAAACAAAAACCTCAGTGGGATCTCTCTCACAGACTTAAGTAATCTAATTACCTCATAAATAATCCAAGTCCACATTAGTTTCCAGGACTGCCTCATGTCAAGTGACTTGAATAGGAAAACTATTACCTCCTCATAAATTTGGCCCTCATATTACAGTATGAGTTTTCCTGATATTTATGCTTGATTTCATATGCTTCAATATCCTCCTTGTAACCTTGATTACATTCCCTAGACACTTTTATTTTTAAAATGAATAGGACTGATAGATTGATTCCTCGTTAAAGTTCTTTAAAACAAGTTCCAGGCTTTGTTTTTTCAAAGAAATATTGAACATTCAACTGATCTACAGTCCAAAACAGAAGGTTTACATTTTAAAACTAATGCTGGATTATCATTCTAAAAAGAAGCAAACTTGCTTTAAAATTCCAACACACTTTATCTCTGAACTTTGATTATCAGAATAGAGCTGGAAGGGACTTGGAGGTCTTCTAGTCTGCCCCCCTGCTCAAGCAGGAGACCCTATACCATTTCACACATATGGCTGTCCAGGCTCTTCTTAAAAACCTCCAGTGATCTTTTTTTTCTCCCCTCCTTAATTCCAGGTTGCTTCTCTCCTTGATTAGTTTCCATCCGTTGTTTCTTGTTCTGCCCTCTGGTGCTTTGGAGAATAGTTTGATGCCCTCTTCTTTGTGGCAGCCCCTCAAATACTGGAATACTGCTATCATGTCACCCCTATTTCTTTTTTTCTTTAGACTAGCCAAACCCAAGTCCTGCAGCCGTTCTTCGTATGTTTTAGTCTCCAGGCCTTGGATCATTTTAGTTGTTCTTCTCCAAACTTTTTCCAAAGTCTGAACATCTTTTTTGTAGTATGGTGACCAAAATTGGTTGCAGTATTCCAGGTGTGGCCTTACTTTATAAAACAGTACTAACACTTCACGTGATTTTGATTCTATGCCTCTGTTTATACAACCCAGGATTGTATTAGCTTTTTGACTGCTGCCGCACACTGCTGGCTCATAGTCAAGTGATCGTCCACTAGAACTCTAAGGTCCCCTCTCACAGTTACTGTTTTTAAGCCAGGTTTCGCCTACCTTTGGTTTTTCCAGCCTATGTGTAAAACCTTGCTTTTCTCCACATTAAATTTCATTTTGTTGGATAGGGCCCATTTTTCAAGTCTGTCAAGATCTTTTTGGATCCTGAGCTTGTCTTCTGGGGTGTTGGCTACTCCTGCCAGTTTGGTGTCATCTGCAAATTTGATGAGTTCCCCTTCAATTCCCTCATCTAAGTCATTTATGAAGATATTGAAGAGTACTGGGCCTAGGACGGAACATTTGGTACCCCACTGCTTAGTTCCCTCCATATAGATGTAGTGCCATTAACACACATTTTTAACACACCCATGCTGGCTTTTAATTATAACTTTGTTTCTAGATGTTTGCAGATCTGATTATCTTTTCCAGTATACTGATGTTAGGCTGATTGGTCTATAGTTTCCTGGGTCTGTTTTCCCCCCTTTTTTTGAAGATGGGAACCACATCAGCTCTTTTCCAATCCTTTGGTAATTCCCCAGTGTTCCAGGAGTTTTGAAAGATATGGTACAATGGTTTTGAGATAACATCTGCCAGTTCCTTCAGAACTCTGGGATGTAATCCATCAGGTCCCGGTGATTTATAATCGTCAAGATCAGATAAGTGTTCTCTAACCATTTTTTTGCTTACTTAATTTTTATTTCTAGTCTATGTTTTACAGTTACTTTTTTGTTAGGCTGAACTATATATTTTTTTTTTGAATGAAGACTGATGCAAAGAATGAGTAAAGCAGTTCTGCTTTCTCTCTGCTGCCTGTTACTTCTTAGCCAACTTTTCTCTTAAGTGGACCTACTGTTTCCTTGACTTTTTCCTTGTTATTTATATGTTGAAAGAAATGTTTTTTATTATGTTTGACTTTTTGTCACAAGTCTTTGTTCATTCTGAGCCCTTGCTTTCCTGACTTCATCTTTGCAGATTCTGTTGATATCTGCCTTAGTTATGTGTCCTTCTTTCCATTTTTTGTACTTGTCCTTTTTGTCTTTCAGTTTATTAGAGAGATCTGTATGCAGTCATGCTGGTTTCTTCTTGGATTTCTTGTTTTACTTTTTCAGTGGTATTGTGCTGGACTAAGCTTTTATGATCATATTTTTCAGAGTTCCCCAAGCTTCTTGAGTTGTTTTCCCCTTTAGGATTTTCATCCATGGAATTTTTCTTAGACTCTCTCTGAGGTTGTTAAAATCAGCTCTTTTGAAGTTTAAGACACTGGCTGGAATATGTTCTATTGCTTGTGATTGCATTATATTGAATTCCAATATGACATGGCCACTCTCGCCCAAAGCTCTGGCAACTTCAACTCCCTCTATCACTTCTTCTCTATGAGTAAGAATTAGGTCCAGAATAGCTTTTCCTCTAGTTCCCTCCTCTACCTTTTGGGTAACAAAGTTGTCAGCTAGGTTGGTTAGGAATTTGTTTGATCTCCCACTTGCTGCAGAGTTTGTCTCCCAATTGATATCAGGGTGGTTAAAGTCTCCCATTACGACTGTGGTATGTTTCCTACATACATTTGTTAATTGTTTAGCAAAAAGTTCATCTATTTCTTCTGCATGGTTGGGTGGCCTGTAGCATATGCCTATAACAATGTTGTTTTTCCCCCCTTTTATATTGACCTATATAGATTCTAGCAGGTTTTCATCCTTGGTTTTGTGGATTTCTGTAGAGATGTAGTGATCTTTTATATATAATGCAACTTCATCTCCTGTTTTGTTAGTTCCCTACTGAAGCTGTGTGGTGTTTTCATGAAATACTGAAGCAGAATGTTTTTAATGCACAGCAGTTAATGAAAGGAAGCAGAATGCCATCTGCCATTATTAATAATAAGCAATCCATTCATAAGTTCAAGTTACAACTTAATACAGTTTCAACTTAAAGACAGACTTAGGAACGCATCTCATTCTTAACCTGGGACTCCCTGCACGTTAAAATGCTGGCTTCCATTTTGTAATGCAGAATATGGGTGTCTATCACCTTGTTAAAAGCATCTGTGAAGTGTTATAAAGGGCATGTCATGTATTTATTTAATCCTTTATTCATTCATTTACTATGCTAACAAAGCCACAGTGTTTTACATAATCTATAAATAAAGTATGTAAAATAATCTTCAGCATGACAAGATTCAAATTGTTTAATATACAGACCAACATTTATTTAAGTGTCTATGCTATCATTCTTTCTCAGAGGAATCCATAGTTACTGAGTTATGGAGAGTCAGTTTGGTGTAGTAGTTAAGGTGCTGGTCTAGAAACCAGGAGAAGAGTTCAATTCCTGCCTTAGGCATAAAAGTCAGCTGAGCGACCTTGGACTAGTCAGTCTCTCTCAATCCAACCCACCTCACAGGTTTGTTATGAAGGAAATAGGAGGGCAGGAATATTAGGTATATTTGCTTCCTGAGTTATTTTTTTTAAAAAGGATAAAAATATAATAATTTACAAGAGAAGAGCAGAGGGAAGCAATGTGACCAAGGTCTCAAAGTTTGACTCCTAAAGTTTGACTTTATGAGCACATATCCATGTGGTTTTCTTGACAATAATATGGAAAAGAATTCCTATTGTTTTCTTTCTAGATGTTAGCTTCACATTTTCCAACTAATCTATAGCCCTGATATTTTTTAGAGATCTGTCATCTAAGCACTAACTGGATCCCCAATGTTTTGCTCATAGTTCAAACAGGTAAGTCAGGTCCTACCATTATAATTCTAGACTCCTAAATACAAAAACAAAGAAACAAAGTCCCTTAAAAATCACCATCATTATTCAAGCTAAAGAACAATCAAATTAAAAACAGTATTGACATAGAACAGAATATTATTTTGTAATGTTCTCTGACCTGGACAAGTGGGGTAATTTGCATAGATATGCCAAAAATAACATTAGAGAAGAAAGGTCTATGTATGCTATTTTCAATGCCTGGATGAAAGGCAGCGCATACATTTAATGAATACATGAAATAAACATATAAATACATTAATTGACAGTCCTAACTTTAATGAAAGTGTGATAATAATGCGGTAATCAAATGTTTTTATTTATTCTAATTCATTTATCTTTTCATATCATTCATTTCATTTTACAAAAGCAGTACAGAATATGTTTCTGTAATCTCAGTGTACCTATATTGCATAATTTACCAATAGGGAATGCTGTCCACCTCCTTTGAACAAACCGCTAACATTTAGAAACGTTCAAAACATTTTAACATTTACCCCATATAAAGTTATCCAACATATATGCACACATTTGACTCACAGCAAAACAACCATTTATATTATACCTATTTCTGCATATTAATGAATATCAATTCTACCTGTCTCTGCATCTCTTCAATCTGCCGCTGGGGTATGCTCTGTAGGATATTGTACAGCTCAGGCATCTTCTCCTCAGGTATCACCACTGAAGCTCTAAATGTAGAAATAAGAAAAGAAAAAGAGGAAACACTTTGAAAAACTAAGCCAACCTAGGGTCATAATTAATGTCATAGAAATTAAGAATGGTCTAGATCAGGGGTCTCCAACCACCGGTCCATGGACCGGTCCCGGGCCACAGCATGCCAGCAACCGGTCTGCACAAAAAAGCAAAGCCCCATCCGTGGGATGCAGGCAGCACTCTCCGATCCATGGAAAAAACTTTCTCCATGGAACCAATCCCTGGTGCCCGAAAGGTTGGGGACCTCTGGTCTAGATCCGGACATGTTCTCTTCTGAATGAAAGGGTTCCTTCCATTTACAGCAGTGTTACTCAAGCCGGCAATTTTAAGATGGGTGAACTTCATTCCCAGAATTCCCTATGCCATCTTAAAGTTGCTTGAGAAACACTGATTTATTGGAGAATTCAGTAGCGTTGCAGCTGATACAACAAAGAGAGTCTTGAATTTCAACTTTAAAAAGTGCAGGGGTAAGGGAGAATTGGCAAAATCTACTTTCTTTCATTTATTGAAATGACTTGAATCAAATTCCTCCACAGAAGTGTTCGTACTGAATGGAGAGATTCCAATAGAAGATCCACAGAAATGGGAAAGTTACTTTTTATAGAGCTCAACTGATAAAAGCAGAGATCCGAAGGCCCACTCCAAAAAATGAAAAAAGGGAGAAAAGGATAAAAAAAGTTTTATCTAGAAAAACTAGAGATTTTTTAATATAAAGATGACATATTTCCTAGTACTTATTTTTAAATAGTACATAAAATTATTAAAATAAGAATTTTGTCTATGCTTGAAAATGCATCTGATAGAGAAGCTTGCCTCAGTAAGGACAAAGAAGTTTTCAAAAATGCATAAATAATCCTCATGGTGACAATACCTCAAATTTAGAAAATGAGACTGATTTGACAATGCTTATTATGGCAAAGCACACATTCTGTCAGGGTTCCCTCAACATTAGAGTTTTTTATGGATGTGCAATGTACTTTTATGATGGAACAGCTATTTCAGGGAGTTTGTGTCTGAGCTAAAACATGCATATTTAATCTGAATATAGAACAGGATATGGAACAAAACTAGATACAAGCAGAGCCATGGTTACTCTGAGCAGTTTTTTGATAGGAGCAGGTAAAAGCCAAGGACATCAATAGCAATAGCAGTTAAAGTGAGAAAAGAATGTGAGGTCATTGGGAAGAGGAGGAACGCAGTGAAAACTTTTGAGAAGAGGTAATAAGGGAGGGGTGGCATGTACCCACCATAAAATCATTACTATTATTTTATGGAGTGAGCAGAGCAAGGCTGGCACATGTCATCCTTGTAAATTTCATATTGGCTGAAACCCATAATTTGGATTTTGTTTCCGCTGAAATATAGCAGTTCCAGAGTTTGGCAGAACTTCTGGTACAGAATGTATTTGTTTTGAATGTCAAAACATTTTCTATTTCATGCACAACCCTAGTGTTTTTTGTACCTGCTTAATATAACAAAGGAGAAAGTCTAGAATACAACATTTTCTTTGTTTGACTACAGTGTTGATGAAAATTAGTTTTCAGTATCTGGATGGTATAACGGAGAAATAAAAAAAATGTAACTTTCTTTCTTCTACTATACTATTGATGATTTCTTCTGTTTTAACATTACATTTTGTTTTCATGTATCTCTTAACCACAGAAAAATGAACTTCCAGGAATTCCCTAGCATTTTTGGATTTAGCTTAGTCTAGGATGCTTAGTTTCCCAGCTGAAACTATGGTTGAGTCTGTCCACGTGTTGTGAGATTACAAAGCTTTCATCCTGTCTTCTGATTGCTAGTTGGTGTTCATGGATCCCTCTGCTAATCTTTTGCTTATCTGTCCTACATAGGAGCTGTTAGTCTTTATACTGTATGTTGTAGATGATTCCTGTTTTTTCTTCTTGAGCTACTTGATCTTTTGGTTTATTTAAAATTTTTTGGAGGGTTTTAGTTGGTTTGTGCTACAGTGATGTTCTTTACTTGTAGTCTGTCAGCTGTTTCTGTGATTCTTTTTTAATGTAGAGTAGTGCAACCCTTTTTATAGCTTGTGTTGGTTATGCTGCGGGTTGAGCAATCTGTGATCTAAATAAATCACAACTTTATCAAAAAGTGCCTGACTGCTCAAATCACTACACTCTACCCACTACAGCTGACTATTCTTGTATATCTTGGAAAAAGGCTGGCTTGGTCACTCAACAATGAGACACTGGTGAAATGGGCACAGCAGCACCTGCATTTTCTGTGTCGCATGAGAAAAGTACATCTTCCCTCCCCTGTCCTTACCACTTTCTACAGAGGAACGATCGAGAGCATCCTGTCATACAGCATTACAGTCTGGTTTGGAAACATCACTGCTTCAGACAGGAAGGCGGTGCAGAGATTGGCGACAATCTCAAAAAAGATTATTGGCAGTTCCCTCCCTTCCATCCAGGACATACCATATACGCGATGCTTGAGCAGGGTCCACAGATTGTCTGGGACACTACGCATCCTCTTCACGACCTGTTTTCTTTGTTACCTTCTGGGAGGAGGCTTCATGGTATCCAAAGCAGAACATCCAGATTCAGTCAGAGTTTTGTTCTATACAGTATTAACCTTGTGAACTCTCAAGCTTCCTCTTTCCGCTTTGTATTCAAGATGGACAGTGATTAATATCCATATGTATTTATATGTAAGGGTGTAGGTATATACATACATATACATATAAACATATAGCATGTTTATATTGTGTTATGTATGTGTACACCTTTGAGAGCAGGCAACAGAATTTCATTTTTAATGAAATGTGTGCCAGTATGCCCACAGTAAAAAAATGGTTATCTATCTATCTATCTATCTATCTATCTATCTATCTATCTATCTATCTATCTATCTATCTATCTATCTATCTATCTATCTATCTATCTATCTATCTATCTAAACAAGACAAATGGATTCAATTTATATATTTTTTCAATATTTTTCTGAGCAATAACAGAATGAACCTCTTCTAGTGCAGAATGTCAAGCAACCAAGAGAAAAATGCATGTATGTACCTCTTCCAGTCCAAAACCTCAGAGAAAGGAAGAACATAAGAATCCGCTATGACAACAGGGATGCAACCAGCCTGAAGAGCATCACTCAAAACAGCTTGTCCTAAACGTGCTCCCCGCAGAACAATACAGAATGTGGCTTCCTGTGGACAAAAAAAATCACAAAATAGTCATAATTGTTTTTCTATTATCTTATTAAATTAAAACTAATGCCTGGCTTATTCACCATCATGTTTTGGATTTCATGATTATATATATCACATACAAACAGAGTTTTCCTTCTTCATATTAATCATGATAAATGTTAATTACAACTTTGAAATACTAAACTAATACCCCAACTATCCTTTTCCAGAATTATTTCAGTCTCTTCAAGTGATACCATTTGTCTCTCGGATGCTCCTATCTCACCATAAAGATTAAAGAAGCCCCATACCTATGTGGCAAACGTGTACACCAGAGTTTCCTGCATTAAACATACCGTATTTAAAAAGATTCATAAGATGCCTATAAATGTGCATTTTTAAACACATAAATACTAGTGTCTGAGTCAGAGCTGCAATGTTGAAAACGTAAGAAAGGCAGTTTGGTATAGAGATTAAGAATCAGGCTATAAACCAGGAGACTGTGATTTCTAATCTCACTCTGGGCATAAAGCCAGTCACTTCTCTCAGCCCTAGGAAGAAGGCAATGGAAAATCCCAAGCAACCTCTGGGGTCAAAAACTAAGTTGAAGGTACAAAAACAAACACTCATTACTTTAATTACTCAGATCCAGACCTTTCATGAAAAAAAAGTTCTGCTCATGACTCATTCACATGACTCATGGAAGTTCAGGATCTGACTTAAAATAATTCAGTGTTTGTTTTTTGTAGTTGGGAGAAGTTGAGTAATCTTTCCTTTTCTCTCAAAATTCTGCTTTGGAAGATAGCTGGAATCCCTCAGAAGAATATCAAAAGTGATGCAAAGACTAGGTTGGAAGGATCCTGTCAATTCCATTTTCTGCCAGACTCTTTAACTACTTCTGCTCTCCAATAAAACTTTTACACTCCTAGAAGGGTAACAGTGCACCAAACTCACCATATATAATCAGTGGAAGGTTGCATAAGAAATCTTATGCTTCAGATATTTATCTACAGAACCCCTCATATTTTTTAAAATAAACCATACTCTCTTGTAACCAACAAGAACTGATAGGAGCAAAATGCAGCATTACCTGAAGGACCTGAGGGTAATCAAAGATCAGGTTTTTATGGCAACGCTTTCGAATAAATGGAATTCCCTCTGAAAGGTTGGTACACTTGTCCAAGATTAGCACAGATTCTGTATTCTCTGCTTGAAGAGCCTCCAGTTCTGAACGGTATTCAGGATGAAGAGCAATTTGAGAGGAGAGGAGAAAATATCTGCGGAGACTGAAGAACACACAACAGTTGGAACCATATATCTTTAGCAGTGTGTTCATTAGGTAATTGAAAATACACTTCTCTTTATGCTGTCAAGCATTTGAGCACAGTGGTTAGAATGCAGTATTGCAGGCTCATTCTGCCAACATGACAGGCTCAAAGTTAACTCAGCCTTCCATCCTTCCAAGGTCAGTAAAATGAGGACCCAGATTGTTGGAGAAAATATATTAACTCTGTAAACAGGGCTTGTAAAGCACCATGAAGCAGTATATAAGTCTAAGTGCTATTGCTATTTCTATTACTACACAAACATAGTCTTAAATATTTGTTCTCCTTTGGTTTTTGGTGAACTAACAATATGATAGTTGGAAAAAAATAATGTATCAACCCAATTATAAGACATTATTAAACAACCTGAATAAGCAAAATGCAATAGGCAGGGCAGTAAAAAATACATACATTTGACCTTCATGCTGAACACAATGTGAGCCACTAACATCAATGAATCATGAATAAATATGGTGGACTGTAGGCAAACTATGTCATCCTCTGAATTTACTGGTGTCATTCTCAACTGATTCAATTAAAATTATTTTCAAGGATGCACTGAAACACAATCTATGGTTGCACCATATTTTGAAAATTAGCTATATTCAAATAAATAGAACATTTTCCAATAAATACAGTAAAGATTGTATTTAGAAGTGGTTTTGAAAGCACTAACATAACAGGCATCATATTAGCCCTGGCTTTTTACGCTTTCTCTTAAACTCTTTTATTATTTTTTCTTTTGGTTAAATACTATCTTGTAAATATTATATGGGCAACAGAAGATGGAAGTTATCTTCCTGGTTATAGCTGAACTACCCCAGTTTTGTTCAGCAATATTTCCATTTCAAAAACTAAGAACTAGCTTTTAATCAGGTAATTTTTTTAACAAAAAATGTAGGTGGCAAATGTGATTTATAAACATAATCCATTTAAAAATGTACCATCACCATTAAACCTGAATACATATCAATTCAAACCTAGAGGGAGTTACTAATATTCAACCAATACCAGTAACAGGAAGTTACAAATACAGTAAAAATTAAGCTTCAATTTTCAGATGGGAAACCATAGCTTTAGCAGCAACATAATTTAATTTGCGGAACATTGCCACATGATAATACTATCAGCAGTCACATGTTTATATAATGGGGTTTAGCTTGTTGCCAGCTTTGGAATCATACCATTCTAATGGTATGCATTTTGATTCATCTGGAGAAACTAGCTCAAACTGAAATGGTTTATAAATTTCATAAACAAACCAACACATTAGTAGATATCTGCTTTATATTCTCAAAAGAAGACAGGTTAGCCTAGAAAAAATATCTATTCTTCCCTCTAGGCATATGAAACTGGTTTAATTTAAGCCAGATCAGTTTTCTATATAGCAATCATTTGTCTATGACAATGGGGCAAGATATCAAGTATTTTCTATTCTATTATCTTTTTTTAATAGCTGACTATTACTTAAACTTACAACTTTATAAGTCACCTGCAGGCAAATATTTTTTATTGTAGTGTTAAATGCCACTGCCTTGTTACTCAGACTCTTGTAAAATATATCAGTAAATTAGGTTCACAGCTACTGGAACTTAAAGGTCACAATTTGTAATAAAAATAAAACTGAACTCATAAATTTCCAGAACAAATAATAGTTAAAATATGAAGCAATAAACATGAGTGAAATATTGATAATGCTGAATAGTATTAACTAAAAGGCCTATGATTGAAATCACTCCTTCAAAATAATCTATCAAACCTGCCCTGAATAAAAGATAAAGCTCAGTTTCCAATAAAAAGCTGAACCACTCAGAGTTTGTAGCTACAAGTAGAAGGGAAGCCAGATATTCTTGCTTTCACAGTCTATTTTTCAGATTAAAAAATCCTACTGAATTAACAATGAAATCTATACTGAATTTTTACACTTAAAGAAATAGAACTAAAAGCCAGATGAAGAACAATGTTCTTCATCTATAATACCTCACTCGCTACTTGTTATTTATTATGCCTCTTTCACAGGGCTTCATCAAAGGTAGATAGCCGTAGAAGTTAGTACAAAAGTGTGAAGAATAACTGGAATAGCCTCGATGGAATTAAACTCTGCAGGGCTGTATGAAAATGAAAATACTTTATGTAAAATGTAACAAATTTAAATTTACATCTTAACATTTCTAATGTAAACTACTCTGATGATTCTTTTTTTTGCTGTGGCACTTGCCCTTTGAATATCATCTTCCCAGAAAGTAGATGAGCCCTGACCCTGCTGGCTTGGGGACTTGGATGGGTGACAGTCGATGGATGGTTACGGTGATTTGTTGTTGGTTGTTCTGTTTTTACCTCAGCTGCTGATTATGTGTATGTTATGTTTAACTGTTTAAGCTGCCGAGTCATGAATTTAAGACAGGTGGCCATGTAAATTGAATTAATAAATAGATTAAAAAAATAAACTAAGAGAGCCAGTTTGGTGTAGTGGTTAAGGCATCAGGCTACAAAATGGGAGACACTGACTTCTTATCTTGCCTTGGGCATGAATTCAGCTACATGAGCTTGGATTGGTCACTCTCTCAGTCCTAGAAGGAAGGCAATGACAAGCCAGTTCTGAAAAACCTTGCCAAGAAAACTGACTCAAAGGCACAAACAAGTGAACTGCAAGTAGATAAATGTTTTTTTTTTAAATCAATTAAAACAGATTTTAAATATGAACTTAGACTGCATATTTTGATTGTTAAAACAATCAAAGTTTAAACGTTTCTTAAAATGTTTTACAAGGTCAAAGTTATTATGAATACTGCTCAAAAATATAAATATATTTCATTTTACAGAATTCTCTTGTGCTTTATAATATGAATGTGGAAGCTATTTGAAAGATATTTTAACCAATCTTCTGTGACATTTTATGAATTTCTATTCATAACAATTGTGAATGCAGCTCATAAATATGAATATAACATTTCCTTTACAGAATTCTATTCCGCTTTATAATATGAACATGGAAGTTATTTAAAAGAAATTTTAACCAACTTTCTGTTAAATTTGTAAAGAAAAAGAAGATAGAGAATTTGGGATGATCAACAAGAGCATGGTCAAGATGAATAGTTTAGATATAAATGTAAGGGACAAGGGAGAGGAACTGAATGTGATATAACAATGAACATGAAGCATTCCTAACAGTTCTCATATTTGATAAGGAAGTTTTTGGTTCTGAAGTATACCTTCTAAAGACTAAAACCTAATCATGCAAGCAGATCATAAAATAAGTGAAGAAATAAACAAAAGGACTATTTATGATATCTTCTATTATGTGCTAACCAAGGAAGATGCCAATGACATTTTTAAAAGAAAATGGCAAAAGTTTCAAATATATATAAAATAGCAATGAGAGGAACTTTAGGATATTAAGACAAATTCTCACATATTGTCCTTTCAATTCAATTTATTCTTCAAAAAACAGAAGAATGAGAAATGAGAAAATGAGCTCTCGTTTGATACCATGCTATAGGAAAGATTTAGTCAAGGAAGTGAAAATAACAAGAATATTAATGAAAAGTGATCACGTAATACTGGAGCTATTAATTTTAAAGGAAAGTAAAGCCACTTATAGTCAAAAACATATAATTAACTTTTAAAAATAGATTTTAATAAACAATGGTAAGTAGGATTGGATGGAAGCAGGAATTAAGATGTTTTCTTTTTGCCTATCAGGTTAAGATTTTTTTTCTAGACATTTAATCTTGCAAAAATAAAAATAAAATAGAGCTAACAAGGAAAGTTCTTAAAAAGAAGATATTAAAAAGTAGTTATAAATAATCCCACTGGAGGGAGAGAGAAAACACCAAAACAAATAGGTGAGGATGCTCCAATACTATAACAAAGATCTGAAAACATACAAGAACATAGCCAGGAAATGGAAAGAAAAACAATTCTCCAAGGTAAAAAACACAGAGTTTGGAATTGAAAAGATAGTCAGAAATGTTAATACTCAGAATGACCCAAGACCCAAGATTCAAGACTTGGCAAAAAAAATTAAAAATAAAGGCTTCCTTGGTTATGTCAATTAACAGAATAACAGAGCTGGAAGTGATCCTGGAGTTCTTCTAGTGCAACCCCCTGCTCAAGCAGGAGACCCTATACCAGGGATGTCAAACTCGCAACATCACATGACGTGTCACGACGTATCGTGGCTTTTTTGCCGTTGTCGGCAATGGGGTGGGCGCGGTTTTGCTATGATGCATCTGGCCTGCAGGCCGGCAGTTTCACAGCCCTGCCCTATACCATTCCAGACAAGTGAGCTATCCAGTCTCTTCTTAAAAGCCTCTAGTGATGGAGCACCCACAATTTCTGTCAAAACAAAATGAAGTTAAAAGTATCTATATTCTACTTACGCAATGCAAAATGTTAATAGAAAAAATCAGTTACTCAATTACTCAACTCCTATTTGACTCAGTTTTCTCCAATAATAGGATGTATACAACAATTATGAAGAAAAAAAATTGAAGCATGAGATTGATAGAACCTGTTTCAAGAAATATATATTTATTTTGAATGAGCTTAAATCTCCAGAATCAGCTGAATAGCAATAGGAATTTGTTGATGAACCAATCAAATGGTTATATATTATCCTGGACAATTCATGGAAAATGAATGAAGGGCAAACATTGTTCCCATTTTCAAAATATAGGAGGGTAGAGAATCCAGAGTTTACACAATCAATCATTCTGACATAATATTTAAGAAGTCTGGAATATATTGAATATTTCAGTTCTCCGGGTTTGAATGAATGGAGGAGTACCAATATTAAGAGAATTTAACCAAATTCTGATCTGACTGGCTGAATTTCTTAGCACTGTTAGCAAAAGCACAATTAACTGTACCATATTAACTTACCTTTGTCCTTTATTTAGCAGTTGTACTTCTGCAGACAGGGGACTATAAACTGGAATACTGACATCATATCCTTGCCGATAGGTCCATGTAGAAAAACCACCTCCTGCCAACAAAGCTCTGAGGATGACAGAAAGAAAATACTAGATTCCCATGTGTTTTTTTCCCCAAATGTTCATTCATTCAAAGGATTTAGATAACCAGAGAGGTAAGATAAAATTCAGAGCAGAAACATACTGATTGAAAGACAATAAGTATACAACAAAAGACAATGTACCTAAAACTTAAACCAGAGATTCAGGTACCTGTGTAACAGAACATTTTCTATCTCTTTCAACTGCTATGACTAGTAGTTAAATGAAAAGCTTTATATTAGTAGTTTAATGGAGGTATTAAACATATAACAGTTTGGTGATGGTTCGAAGTTATGTCATTGAAAAAAGTGACTTCTGACAGTTTTCACACTTACAACCATTGCAGCATCCCAATGGTCACATGATCAATATTGAGACGCTTGGCAATTGACTCATATTTATAACAATCGTAGTGTCCTGGGGTCATGTGATCACCATTTGCAACTTTCTAATGAGCCAAATCAATGGAGAAGCCAGATTCACTTAACCGCCATGTTACTAATTTAAACAACTGTAGTGATTCACATAGCAGCTGTGGCAAGAAAGGTCGTAAAATGGGGCAAAACCCACTTAACAATTGTCTCGCTTAACAACAGAAATTTTGGGCTCAATTGTAAGTCGAGGACTACCTGTAAATGAGCACGAAAAGACAGCAAACTTCCAATTTGCAAATATTTTAATTGTCCTTTTCAAGAAAGAAAATAACCTGACTTCTTGCAACATCAAATTCCACCCCGCACTAGATACATCCAGAATCGAAATGTATGCTAGATTAATGGAAAAGAATTTAATAGAGATTTTTTTTAATAATTGCATTTTTTTTCATTATCCATTGTTTTTTAAATTATCTTTTCTATTACGAAAAAGATTTAGTAAATGGACTAATATTCATATGAATAGTGCCTAAGAATTGAACCAGAAGTGGATTTCACTTTCTTTGTCTTAAATTCAGAATACTAAACACAGAATGGTAAATAAAGAGTCCCCCAAAATTGATATGAAATCTGGCTGCCTTCACCATCTATTACAATAGAGCATTATCACTATATTTTCTTAATAAGATAACTTATGTCAGGAAAGAAAGGGGGAATGAATCTACTAATTCTTTATGATATTTCAGCAGCTTTCAATTTAAAATATTATAAAATAATAAGGCGGGATACAAACAAATAAAAATATTAATGGTTCCAGGATACTTCTGAGTACATGCTAAAATGCAATACTCTCTTTCCTACATATTTGGACAGTTCCAGAAAAGGCTGCTTGGAAATGATCATTTCTCCCCAGCATGCTACAGGCTACCATATGTTTCAGACATCAACATTCCCATTCATCTTAGGGAGGGTGGTCTAATATGCGTTCATTTCTTCCCTCTAGATCAGCATTTCCCAACTTCAGCAATTTTAAGATGTGCGAACTTCAACTGTCAGAATTCTCCGCCAACATCCTCTGGATAGTTCAAGCAATGTACACACTGAACCAATACAAGGGCAGGGTTACAGAAACAAGGTGAAAGATTTATACGATCTGAAGACAAACCAGAGTATTATATGAACATCAATGTATGGAAACCTAATTTGCGAAGATTTATAAAAACATAATAAAAAGAAAAAAGAAACAAGGAAGACTAATTAACTGACACCAAATACAGACAAGATTGCAATAATAGGGATGTTAAATGCAGACAAAATATCAACAATGTGGATAATTCATTGGTCTAAGTAAGTGAATATGTGGGTTAATATCTTTCACATGTGCTCCTCCAATATTCTGACAAGTTAGGGCTTATGGGAGTTGAAATCCAAAATATATGGAGGGCACTCAGGTTGCCAATTTTACTACTATCGCCACTCTCAGAATCAGGAATATTGTCTGAGACTATCCTTGTATCATACCTGGCTCAAAGTATCTTTTATAGCTTAGACTGAGCCAATAAGTATGAATTTACAAGACACAAGTAATCTTGCAATCCTTTGGCGATCTCTAATTTGGATTACTACAATGTGTTTTATATATATATATGTGGCTACTATAAATTAATCTTTTGGAAGCTTCAGTCACTCCACATAAGGCAGTTACACTATATTGTTAATTAGTATGATCACATTATGATTGTTTTATTACAACCATTGACTAATAATTTTTACTGCAACTTTACAAATTCTAAGCAACTTACACAATTCATAAATCTAGTTGCCACAATGTAGGATTTTGACATAGATTTTACATTTCTACAAATTCATGATGATTTATAAATGTGAGGTTTTATTCAAGGCATGGCTATAAATTTCAATTCTTCAGACACTCAATTCCTCATTCAAAAAGTTTCTTATAACAGTCACTTCACAAACCCAACATGGTTAAGTAGTTTCTTCACTGCTAGCAAGACAGAAGACATGTATATGGGGGGGAAATCAACCTACTGCAATTTTGGTATACTACAATATACCAAAATCCTGTGTTATATATAAGTCTGTTCTAAAACCGAAATATTACTTTTTACAGATAAATGGTAATTTGAATTCTTTCTTCATGCTCTGAGCAGTGGGAGATATTTGCTCAATGTTTATATAACAATTCCATCTGGCCTGATAACTGTTGGTTTCCACCTCACCAGCTTCAGCTCTTATATGGTATTTTAAAGGATTTCACATTCTGAGAAAGCAGACTTACAATTTATTAGTTGTGGGTGACACTTCTTCTGAGAGAACCAAGAAGGGTAAAAGATTCCTCCCCCTATCAACTTATATGTATTTTCAACATTTGTTAAAAAAAAAGAAACCACAAACCTTTGGACTAGTATATTTGGGGTGAAGGAGAGGAAAGTTGTGCTTTTATTTATATAAATTTTTGAAGTGCCATTTTAACAAAAACAGAAGACAAACAAGACAAGACATACAGTATAGATGTCCATTATCCCGTGATCACAAGCTTGCTAGAAAGGCTTGGCTACCTATACTCAAAGACAAATAAACACATCACAAACATTTTTTTTATTAATGCCTTTGATTGTTTTTAGGAGGTCTGGATGGGGTTTTGAGAAGAAACACATAAAGTCCTTAAGACTGCAAAACAATGAACTTAAGACTGCAAAACAATAGTACGTGACTGCCCTCTGCAGGCTAGCCATGGTCCATATACACAGGGTTTGATTTTTTCATTAGTTGTTTTTTCAGTTTTTACATTTAAGTTAATTAGAAGAAACATATGTGCATTGATTAGTTTTTTGCACAGAAATATTCTACTTCTAACACCTATTTAATTACCCATGCCAATGCACATATAATTTTAACATAAACAATGCAAGTAGTACATTCCCTTTGAAATACATTTTGATATACATACTAGAATTTAAAGGCAATGTACATCACTTAAATCAACTTCCATCACTTTCAACTGAGAACAGCACTCAGTCACGTATTATCTCTATAAACATAATGACATACTGAGGGGTAGTTAAGCACATCCCCATGACTCCTATCTAGGGGGCTTTTAGGTTTTGAAAGGTTTTATTTTTCATCTTCAATAAGAATATGCCTTTGGAACATCAGTACATTGGAACAAATACTTTAAATCTTTGTAGAGCAATGTTTTTAGAAACAGCAGAGATACATCAATAGGCACCATGTCTGTTTTTTTCCTCTAGAAATGATGAAGGATAAAAAAATCAAGCAGAAAAGTGATCTCGTTTATGGAATACCCCAAGCCAAGCAGGTGCACATGGTCTTCCATTTCTTTACCCAACTTTCTATAAGTCGCCTAACCACTTTAAAAAAAAGACATAAACAACAGTGAAAATTACCTACCTGTCCCTTGGAACATCTAACGCTGTGTTATAGTCAGGTGGCCCTCCAGGCAGCATATTGAATAAGAGATGATTGGTGCCTCGGTCCCAACTAAGAAGATAAAGGAAATGAAAGAAAAATCTGAGCACCATACTGAACAGGTACTTCAATTTTGGACATAAAACAAAAACCAAAGCAATTCTAAAAACAGCTAACGAAAATTAAAATATCTTTGTCTGATTTCTACACCAACTAATAATTAGTCTGTTCACAATCTTATACAAAATATTAAGAAAGCATAAGAATCCAGTTGAATTTTTTTCTAGTGTATTAATACAGGATCATAGCTTTAATTATTAATTCTTGGGAGAAAAAGACACTCAGTAATTAAGACTGAAAAATTCACTGTTCTTCAACATCAAAACCTAACACAATATTTCCATCTTGGCTATCACATTTTCTCATAATCCCTATTCTTGAATTCCTGTTTTAGCTTTGGAAGTTACTATAAGGTTTCTGTAGGAAGGTACCGGGATAATTGTGCCAAAGCCTGAGCTGTTTCCTTGATGCGCAGTGTGTTCTGGTTCAGAACATCAATGGATGGTACAAATAGACAAGCACGATTGATGTCATCTGTGTAGAAGTCACTATCAGAAATAGCAGTTAACAGTTCATTGTATTCCTTAGAAATGGTGTGACTGACTGGCATGTTGTATTCATCCACATACTTCTTTAGGGAATAAATATAGACTTTGATCTTATTTTTTGGATTGAAGCCACAGCGATAAACATCAAAACATGTGTGCATCCTGCAGCTAAGATCTCCCCGTTCTGGAATGGCACTGTCTGCAGGAATCTTGATTACAGGTACATCATGAATGCTACGCTTTTCAAGGGTCCAGTCATTTGAGGACTCAATGGAGTGAGGCCAGAACTGGAACATTCCAGTGGCAATTAATCCCAGTAGCACAACAGAAAATAGAGCAATGTAGTAGATGCGATGCTTGGTCTTCATTCTTGGGATGAGGGCTGGACCCCGAGTGTTGTATTTGACTGACGCACACATAATGAAAAAAGCCACCTTCCCACAAGCTTCTGTAGAACACATATAAAGAAAAAAGGGGATAAAAAAGGGAATAATTTATTATTAAACCAGTAAAACATGTCTGCATATAAAATAAATATTACATAGATGTTTCCGTTCTCCTCTCCAATTTCTGCTTTTTTTAAAAAGCACTTCTGATTTCGCTTTATATATCTGTTTTTCTGTCTCGTAGAATATCAACTATGAAAACAGACAACAAAGCAAACAGGATATGCAACAACATGGAATTTATTGAATATGTTCCCAAAGCAAATATACATCCCAAATTTTTATTGTCATCTACTACTGTTTAGCTCTGGTTTCAATATCATACTGGATATATGAGGTTCTTATCTAGATTTATTATTTTTTGCTAAAGCAGACCAAAAAGATAAGCCATTTTCTACCCTAAGCAGGAAACATAAATTACAATAGAAGACATACTAATTTAAGACCATTTCAAGTAATACACGCATATTTTGATATGCGGTTTGATGGCAAGTTAGGCAGCATATAAATTTAATAAATACTTTCCCCAAATCCTTGTAATTACCCCATAAAGTTAAAACAACACAACAGTCATATTGTGGCATCTTTAAGCTAACTTAAGCTAACATGAGTTTCTGTGGTTCTCAAGCTAGAGATATATGGAATGTAGTCCTACAGTGCAACAAACTACATACTATCTTTCTTGGAAAATTGCAGAGTAATTATTTTACACATATTATAAATAGAAAGTCACGGCTAATATATAGCAACCTTCTCAAAATCACATTACAAATGTATGGCCAAGCTAAAGTCTGAGTCAAGGACTACCTACTTAAAAGTATAATCTCAGCGTACATTATTCATACGGTTATATTGAACTAAAAATAGTTTTGTACTTATATAAGCCATTTCAGTTAAATTTAAGTGAAACAAAAAATATCTTCCCACATGGCCAGGATGATTTATTATTTTACATTTATTACAAAATTTGTATCCCTCTTATGCAGAGACTCTACATAGTTTATAAATTATCAATTCATAATCTGTTATTCTCTCTGAAGGAATAGTTCTAAGACTGTGGGAATCATCTAGCTTCCTTACTCACTTTGACTGGAAACTACAGTAGGTGAAAGCTATGTAACACAAACAGAACATGATTTATTTTTACAGGAGAGGGCACACCATTGCTTTCTTCAAGATAGTGGGAGCTACTCCTTCATTTAAAGAATTATCACTCAAATCCATCTAGATAACCTCTTCTCTGTGTGAAGGAATAGCTAAGAGGCATATGGATCTACAGGTAGTCCTTGATTTACAATCGCAATTGAGCCCAAAGTTTCTGTTGCTAAGCAATGCAGTTGTTAAGTGAGTTTTGCTCCATTTTACAACCTTTTTTTGCTAGAATTGTTAACTGAATCATGTGGTCATTAAATGAATCTGGCTTCCCCCACTGACTTTGCTTTTTGGAACCATCTGAGAAGGTTACAAATGGTGATCATGTGATCCCAGGACACTGCAACTGTCAAAAATATATGCTACTTGCCAGCACCCAAATTTGATCACGTGACCATAGGGATGCTGCAATGATAATAAATGTGAAAAATGGTCAAAAGACACTTTTTTCAGTGCCATTATAACTTTGAACAGTCACTAAATGAATGACTGTTAAGTCGAAGGCTACCTGAGATTGCAATAGGTGGAGCTCATACTGCAGAGAACCTTATTCACATCCTCAGACTTCACAATTATTGCATCTGAAGCAGTCCTAGGCATTAGCAGAGAGATAGAATCAAGATTATATGAAGTGTTAATGCCACTTTATAATGCCTTGATAAGACCACACTTGGAATAGTGCATCCAGTTTTGGTCAATGTGATATAAAAAAGATGTTGAGTCTCAGTGTGTCTGTGTCTGTATTACTGCAGGAAAGGATGCTATTATATTTAGTCAGTCTTACCCAGGTTGCAGAAATAATGATGGAAGAACATTGGAACCAACTCTAGATAAAAATAAGGTTTTTACATTTAGGCAAGAAAAAACAATTGCACAGTAATAACTGCAAGAGGGATCTCGGAGTCCTAGTGGATGATCACTTAAATATGAGCCAGCAGTGTGCTGCAGCTGCCAAAAAAGCCAATGCAATCCTAGGCTGCATTAATAGAGGAATAGAATCAAGATCACGTAAAGTGTTAATACCACTTTATAATGCCTTGGTAAGACCACACTTGGAATACTGCATCCTGTTTTGATCGCCATGATGTAAAAAAGATGTTGAGTCTCTAGAAAGAGGGCAGAGAAGAGCAACAAAGATGATTAGGGGACTGGAGGCTAAAATATATGAAGAATGATTGCAGGAATTGGGTATGTCTCTAGTTTAATGAAGAGAAGGACGAGGGGTGACATGATAGCAGTGTTCCAATATCTCAGGGGTTGCCACAAAGAAGAGGGAGTCAACCAATTCTCCAAAGCACCTGAAGGCAGGACAAGAAGCAATGGAGGGAAACTAATTAAGGAGAGAACCAATCTAGAACTAAAGAGAAATTTCCTGACAGTTAGAACAATTAATCAGTGGAACAACCTGCCTCCAGAAGTTGTATGTGTTCCAACCCTGGAGATTTTTAAGAAGAGACTGGACAACCATTTGTCTGAAATGGTATAGGGTTTCCTGCTTAAGCAGGAGGTTTGACTAGAAGACCTCCAAGTCCCTTTCAACTCTGTTATTCTGTTAGCATACAAGTAGCCTACGTGTTGTGGAGTTATTATGGCTGTTTGGTGAAACTCAATTTACAGAGGTGAAAAAGGAAGATTTAAGGAATTTTCACACAACACAGTACAACACTAAACAACTGGATATAAAAATTGGAAAGGCTAAGGAGATTTGGAAAGGTTTTGAATTTTAGCCACTTAAGAAAAACAAATTGTTTTAGTTTTAGGTAAGAAATGGAGTCCCAACCTACAAATATTTTTCAGGCTTCACTTACCTGAAAACTGTTTTTTTCCAAATATAAGTTGTACACATGTTGAATTTATCTCATTGAAGCAGGATACCAACACAATTAAGTAATATTTTCCCAAAGTATATATAAGCAAAAGTTTGACTTGTGATTCTCATTTGAATGGTAAAGTTGGTAACAGAAGGATTATATTGTACAAATCTTTCCAATATGATGCATGAAAATTTGTACTTAAATGACTAGATGACAAAGTGACCTTCAAATACAAAACGGCAAAGCAGAAGAGCTGAATGAGTAGACCATATGGGGAACATTTTGTACAATATATTCAGGGGCTGAAACAGATGTCTTCTCTAAATATATCCAAGTAATAAAATTAACTCACAAACCATTACATTTTCCCAGTTATATTTCTATTTATTTTATTTAACATTTCAATAATGGTTTGCAATAAAATAAAAACTTAGGATTTTTTTTTGAGTATTGCCATTTTTTAAAATTAGGAAATATTCATGCTTTGAATTAAGACTCTCTAATTATACTCAATTAAATACACTGTAATTACTTGTGGTGAATTCTATTCTCTTCCCAAGAATTTTCAATTTACCACACACTGGGGGAATAAAAGAACTACTTAGATAATTCCAACAACCATCAAATTTTTATTGCAGTCACAGACCAGAACTATGTATAATTACCCCCAAAAGACAATGAAAATAAATTTTAAATAAGATTTATGTAAAATCGTGTACATGAATGAGAAATATGTTATAAGAAAAGCCTAAAAGACATTTGCTACTCAACTTCCAGGACAAGATGGTTCCCAACTTTTTGTTAAAAGTGGTTTTTCTAAAAACTTGTCAAATGAACACAATATGCATCCATTAATAAGGAGCTCCATAAATAACTAGTACATTTTTATATATTTATTTCAAAAATAAACAATTCCATGATACATAGGGTAATTTCTAAACCACCCGTAACTTCAACATATCCAAAGTAGAATTACTGCAGATACTTGCTCATGCTAATAAATAACTTTAAATCATATTTCTACCTACCTTTTTAAAATTTTTGCAGTGTTATCAAATGAATTATAAAACAGAATCACTACCTCTATTAGTTAATATGGTATAGAATTTCTCCAGAAAGCTCCTTGATCTTGTCAATATTTTTTTCATGAAAACAGTTGAATAGTTAATATACTGCCACTATAAATCAGTGGTGGGATTCAGCCAGTTCGCACCAGTTCAGCAGAACCGGTAGCTAATTTTTTGTAGCTCAGGCCCAGAATGGACTTCTGAAAGTGGCATCCACCCAGAGAATTGTTCACATATTTGAATCCCACCACTGCTATAAATCTTAACATAATAATGAAACTAATCTCCCATTCTCTCATTCACATACACAGTAGAATAAGCAGGTTTCATATTAAGATCAGATATCCGAGACAAATCTTAATTTGCTAAGGAATATATTTTCTTCCTCCAAGTATACTGTTAAGGAACTACTTAATCATCTATATTTTATTAGACAGGTATAAAACCAGAAGGAAAACGTTTTTCTTCTATATCAGTAAATTCACAAATGAGTAATAATCCCTATATAGCTGATTGTGTAGTTCCATAGCAGTGGAATTCTGCATCAACCAAATTATAGACATTGTAAAAGAATTTTACTGTTGTTAAAACTGTTAAATTATTTCAATATCAGCAAAGACTTAGTGGAGAAATCAACTGAAATTCGGTCAGTGACTACTTCTGCAATTTCCAGTACCAGACAGTTATATTTAGAATGAAGGATTTGCAGATTTTGTTTGCATATCATGTTTCATTATAAGTCAATGTTTCTCAACCTCCACAACTTTGAAGAGGTGTGGACTTCAACTTCCAGAATTCCCCACCAGCTGTGCTAGCTGAAGAATTCTGGAGTTGAAGTCTACCTGTCTTACATTTGCAAGGTTGAGTAACACTGCTATAAGTAATTTAACCATGGTCTACCAAATTAACCTAATGTTCTGATTCGTAGACTACATTATAACTAGCCACAAAGAACATGTTAGGATAATGCAAGCATAGACATTCAAGGATTTCAGACCTTAATCTGGAAATTAATCTGGAAATTTAGGATGAAAGTGATATGAACCATATATGGGAGGACTGGAACAATTGGTATTTGTTGGAACAAATACATTTGGTACAAACTTAATATTTATAATTCAAAGCTTCACTTTCAAACACTCAACATTAAGCCATTTGAATTCAATAGTTGGATCCACACAACATGCTAAACCATTAACTATAATCTTTCAACAACAAGGGCTAAGCTACACCAAGCACAATATTATAAAATTTAGCATGCTGTATTAGCCAGGCCATCACTTTAAGCCCTAATGTGATTTGGCGTTGCTTAGCATGTTAAACAAAGCCATTCATTTGTTAACAATAGTTCATCAATGGTTTGTTACACAAATAAAGCTAATTAAAAAAAAGGGTAATAGAAACACAAATGCTGGCTGGTTGGCTTTATCCATCTGTATTAGTTTTTCTACCTTCGTGATCAATCTCAAACTCTCCCCTTGGATTAAAGTGGAGTTCTCATACTGTTTGCTAATCAGTGCTATTAGTGATATGAGGCTTAACTACCGTACCCAGAGGTGTATTTCTGAACTGATTTTATCCTCTTTGTCAGAGAAGCACCAAGAAGTGCTGGAGGAAGAAAATGGGTGAAGGCATTTGCAGGGAAGAAGTCGAGTATTTCAAAACAACCACTCTACCATGCAGAAGCCGACAACATGCAGGGCGATTTCGGGGTCTCGAAGGAGGAGAAGTGGGAGCATTTCACCTCTCGCTGCTCTTGGGCACCCGATGCCTGCTTACACCAGACCTCTCTCCCAACCTCTGAGAAACCGGGTTAGAAGCACCCTCCGCAACAGCCAGGCCGGAACAACCTCGAGTCGCCAGGGATACTCCTCTCACCTGCGGACCTTCCGCCCGGCGGTTCGGCGGAGGGGACCGCGATGGGCAGACGTCCCCCTCGACCCCTCCGTCTTCGCCAGCCACGGCCAGCGTTTCCGGCTTCCGGTTGAGCATGACGTTATTTCCTGCGCGCATTCAATTCCCCGTGAGCGGCTGTGTCTCCAGCCCTGGAACCCCGGCTAGTCTTATATATATCGGACACAGCTGGATTACCCTTCCCGACCACATATGGCATGACATCTGCTTGTGTGTACACAAAGTGCAATTGTACTTTTGGCGGCAAATGTTCCAAATATCGGGACTACTAAAATGAAGATGTGATTTTGAGTTTAGTGATCACCCAGAAGAGACAAACTCTTATCTGGAGCAGGCGGTTTCTAAGCTAACCTTGTAGGGCTCTACAAGTGAAAAATAGCAGTAGGAAGATTAGGATAGGGAATTTTTGAAGCATGCACAGCCATATTAGGTATGGAAGCTAAGTGTGTGACTTTGGACCAATCACCCTGTCACAGCTCAAGCCACTTCCCAGGGTTGTTGTGGGGAAAATAGGAAGCAGGAATATTGGATATATTTGCTGCCTTGAATTGATCAATATTTTTAAAAAGGTGGGATAAAAATAACATCATATGGCTAATGATTATTCTTATAGTTGGTAACACTGCCAGATGTTTAGACTGGATTTGGCATTTTTATCCACCAATTGAATCTTTCCCAAGGACCTGGGATAGATGTTTGATGATGTTAGCGTTATTGTCATAGGATATAAGCTGTTCCAAGTAAAGCTGCCTTTTGCAATTCACTGATGGTGATTTCATCAATGCAAATGGTGTTCAAGTGATGTTCCAGTTGTTTTGGGATTACATCCAAGGCATCTATTACTATTGGTATTATCTTTGTTTTATTTTGCCATAGTTGTTCTATTTTCAGGTCTTTGCATTTTGTGATGTATGCCAATAATAATACTTTTAGACGAATCTATAATGTGGCACCTTTAATATTGTAATCCTGCCCACACCTCAAAAAGATGTTCAGGAATTGTAAAAGTTATAGGAAAAGGAACTAAGATTGAGTAACATTTCTATAAAGAAAGGTTACAGTAGAGGCATTTATATATATATATATAGCCATTTGATTACAAATGGCTAGGAAAAAGAAGAGTCTTCCCCTTAATATAATGCAGGCTTTGAGAACTTTCATAAAAATTACTTTTTAACCATATCTTAAAGTAAGACAAGTTGAAACACTGCCTGAAATGTTAATACAGTAGACATGGGAGTTGCAGAACCAAGAGCTGCAAGGGTGCAAGCAAGATTGCAGAGATCCTTTGTTACTGCTTTAACAGGCAACAGAGACATAATACATTCTAATATTTCACAATTTCCATTCAGACTGTTTGGTCTACAATTTGCTTTTCTGTTTGGCCTTTTCCTTAGCACAGGGGTCCCCTGGTCCATGGACCGGTACTGGTCCATGACATGTCAGCAACCAGTCCTCACAAACAAGCAAAGTCCCATCCGTGGGATGCAGGGAGCACACAAAACCACGCATTCTCTGGTCCGTGGAAAAACCTTTCTCCACAGAACCGGTCCCTGGTGCCCAAAAGATTGGGGACCTCTGCCCTAGCATAAAGGACGTCTGCAGGACTTGGGTTTGGCTAGTCTAAAGAAAAGATATAGGGGTGACATGATAGCAGTATTCCAGTATTTGAGGGGCTACCACAAAGAAGAGGGGGTCAAATTATTCTCCAGAGCACCAGAGGGCAGGACAAGAAACTGGTTAGAAACTGACTAAAGAGAGAAGCAACCTGGAATTAAGGAGAAACTTCCTGACAGTGAGGACAATTAACCAGTGGAACAGCTTGCCCCCAGAAATCGTGGGTGCTCCATCACTGGAGGTTTTTAAGAAGAGACTGGACAGTCACTTATGGTATAGGTTTTCCTGCTTGAGCGGGGGGCTGGACTAGAAGACCTCCAAGATCCCTTCCAGATTCTATTCTATTCCATTCCATTCCGTGTCATGTATTTTTAGCAACAATGTCTCTACCTTTCAACTTCCAAAATTTATTGCTATTTCCAGTGTCTCACATTTCAGCTGTATTGTCTAGGTCTTATCCATCACAGTAATAAACTCAGCCAATGTACTTAAAGTAAAAATAAGGCTTCAAGGTTATCCTTTTGTCCACATTGCCAGACATCTCTTTTGAAGGTTGATCTCCAACAGCAGAGGGTAGTGCTGTTCCACTGAAATCTAAAAATGTACACGACTACATTATATGCTTGTTGAAGGAGAAACCACCCAAAAATAAGCAGATCAATTAGCATCCCCTTCGATGGTGACAGAAGGAGGAGCATAATTTTCTCTCAACTGTCAGGATTAGAATAACTAGTGGTTAGAATTGTTTGGTTTGGTTTCTTCCTCATTAATTCCAAGTATGAAAAATAGAAGAGGAAGGATTTATCTCCTGCTATGGTAAGGAGTAGATGAGTAGAAGCATGATTACTTAAGTTAACCAGATGACCTTTATTAGAATATCTATTCTAAGCAGTTATAAACTTTTTTTTTATCTTTATGAACCTTTTTCAAATTTGCTCCTTGTCCTTTATTTTTTCCAAGAAAAACATAGTCACCATAACCTACACATAGGCACTCCAGGCAATCAATAAGCCCAGCAGAATTTGCTAAGCACATTGAATGTGGCAAATTCCAATATCTTGTCATTTGATTTATGACTCAGCATAAATGAAAGGAGCATTTTTTGGTGTGTTTTTTAAGGGAATTTTCTTCAGAATCTTCATGGACAGATCAACTGGAGAGTGTTGATTAAAAGTAGAATAAAATAGAGCTGGAAGGGACCTTGGAGTTCTTCTAGTCCAGCCCCCTGCTCGAGCAGGAGAACCTATACCATCTCAGACAAGTGAATGTCCAGTCTCTTCTTAAAAACCTCCAGTGATGGAGCGCCCACGATTTCTGGGGGCAAGCTGTTCCACTGGTTAATTGTCCTCACTGTCAGGAAGTTTCTCCTTAATTCCAGGTTGCTTCTCTCTTTGATCAGTTTCCAACCATTGTTTCTTGTCCTGCCCTCTGGTGCTTTGGTGAATAACGTGACCTCCTCTTCTTTGTGGCAGCCTCTCAAATACCAGAATACTATTATCATGTCACCCCTATTTCTTATTTTCTTTAGACTAGCCAAACCCAAGTCCTGCAGCCGTTCTTCATATGTTTTAGTCTCCAGGCCTTGGATCATCTTAGTTGCTCTTCTCTGAACTTTTTCCAAGGTCTCAACATCTTTTTTGTAGTATGGTGACCAAAATTGGCTGCAGTATTCCAGGTGTGGTCTCACTGGGGTTTTATAAAGTGGTACTAATACGTGATCTTGATTCTATGTCTCTGTTTATACAATCCAGGATTGTATTAGCTTTTTGGGCTGCTGCTGCGCATTGCTGGCTCATAGTCAAGTGATTGTCCACTAGGACTCAAAGATCCCTCTCACAGTTACTGTTTTTGAGGGAAATCTGGTGAAATAATCTTGAATACAGAAGAACAGTTTGTAAAGTAATGTTTAATGTTTATCCTGCTAAGGCTTTCTTGGTTGTACTTCAATATCTGTGTCTTTATTGGTTTTTTTGCTAGTAAGGGAAATCATTATCAACTGAAAACCTATGAATAAATCCTTCGGGATTTTGGGTGATAAGTGATCTGTAAATGTATCCCCAATATACGTTTATTAACCTTGCTTACATTTTATTTTCAAAAGTAAAATTGTAATTCATTGAAATCTAGAAAATTATTTAAAAGGTTTGGGGGATGCAGCATTCAATGGCAAATATTCCAGGTAGCAAAATGGCAGATTTGGGGAAATCCTAAAACTTTCAATATACCATTATATCAGTGGAACAGTGCTTGAGATCTATGATTAACCTGGATAGTTTAGGCATAGTTGTAAGGCATCTCTCTTTATGGATACAGAGATTAGGGAGAGTTAGGCACACCTAACAAGAAAAACCAAATGCACAGGTATAGTATAGGTGGTACCTTGCTCAATAGTAGCAACTGTGAGAGGGATCTTGGAGTCCTAGTGGACAATCATTTAAATGTGAGCCAGCAGTGTGCTGCAGCTGCCAAAAAAGCCAACACAGTGCTAGGCTGCATTAACAGAGGGATAGAATCAAGATCACGTGAAGTGTTAATACCACTTTACAATGCCTTGGTAAGGCCACACTTGGAATACTACATCCAGTTTTGATCACCACGATGTAAAAAAGATGTTGACACTCTAAAAAGAGTACAGAGAAGAGCAACAAAGATGATCAGGGGACTGGAGGCTAAAACATATAAGGAACGGTTGCAGTGGTGGGATTCAAATATGTGAACAACCGGTTCTCTGTGTGGATGCTGCTTCCGGAAGTCCATTCTGGGCCTCGGCAACAAAAAATTAGCTACCGGTTCTACCGAAGTGTTGCGAACTGGCTGAATCCCACCACTGAACGGTTGCTGGAATTGGGAATGTCTAGTCTAATGAAGAGAAGGACGAGGGGTGACATGATAGCAGTGTTCCAATATCTCAGGGGCTGCCACAAAGAAGAGGGAGTCAAACTATTCTCCAAAGCACCTGAAGGCAGGACAAGAAGCAACGGATGGAAACTAACCAAAGAGAGAAAACAACCTAGAACAAAGGAGAAAATTTCTGACAGTTAGAACAATTAATCAGTGGAACAACCTGCCTCCAGAAGCTGTGAATGCTCCAACACTGGAAGTTTTTAAGAAGAGACTGGACAGCCATTTGTCTGAAATGGTATAGGATTTCCTGCCTGAGCAGGCGATTGGACTAGATGACCTCCAAGGTCCCTTCCAACTTTTTTATTATTATTGTTGTTATTATTCCTAAGTTTACATCAGATTAGTCTTCCTTAGTTTTTGCTTCAAATAATCCTAACCGAACTAATTGGGAAATACTGCCTTGAATGCATGCATTGGATCAAATTAGCATGACTGAATTATTTGAAGGCTGTAAACCAAATGTAAGTAACTTTTGCTCCTCTTGAAATTCCTTTAACCATGTCCACCATTTTGAGGTGGGAACACAAAAGGAAATCTTAAGTGCAAGCCTTAAATAATTGAAGAAAGAAACCCCCAGAACCCCCTAAGGTCCCTTTGTGACCTTAGACTCCCTCAAAATGATATTAATGGCTCTTGGCCATGGAAAATATGCTTATCCCTTCTGTAAACATTGGGATCGTTGTGCACGTTTAACTTGATTGTTGTTTTTTAAGTTTTTCATGAATACCCATTCACCCACCCAATATTCTATTTATTTGTTTAGTATTTATTATTTATTAAATTTACTGCCCATCTTGCTGCATTGATGGGGTTAATGTAGTGACTTTTAATTGAAATAGATTTATTCTGTTGAACAACAATGGAACATATTTCCAAAGAACCTTGTGATCGGCCAATTGCTTTACTCAGCTAGCGATGTGTTCTCTTTCCCAAATCAGTTAGGGAAACGAGGGCTTCTTTCTGGGAACATGTGCGTGCAGGCTGCTCTTCTGCATTTCTAATGCTCATTTTAACCTTATATCCAGCTATTTAAGGGAGCACGCTCTCACTGACTGTCCTCTCACTTATTGCATAGCTAAAGCAATCTCTGTATTTAATACAATATCATATCACTTCTGGAATGATGCTAAGAGAGTTAAATTAAGTGTCTATGAGATATTAGGTCATGACAGCGTACAGGTCATGACAGCAGAATGTGCTTATCATTATGAAATTTACACAGTGCTATGTTAGTAAGCGAAAAAGGTAAAGGTTTCCCCTGTCCGGTCGTGTATGATTCTAGGGGGCAGTGCTCATCTCTGTTTCCTAGCCAAGGAAGCCAGCATTGTCCAAAGATGCTTCAGTGGTCATGGGGCCAGCATTACTATATGCCAGGGTGCATAAAACACTGTTACCTTCCCACCGAAGTGGTATCTATTTATCTACTTGCATTTGCATGCTTTCAAACTGCTAGGTGGGCAGGGGCTGAGGCAAGTAACAGGAGCTCACCCCCTCATGTAGTGAGTTCCCATTCTTGCTCTAGCTCCTATTCCAAGTGATGGTGTCCTAAATTATATGATGAAACTCCAAGAGAGTACATTCTTCCCAATACCAAGTGACTTTACATTCCAGCGATCAAGTAACTGGTGCTTAAGTTGTTTGAAGAATGTCCACTGCAAAATATGATAGTGGATGGACAAGACAAGAGTGAGATACAAGACCCAGAAATAAAATGTTTTGCATTTTCATCATTCGCTTCTTAATAAAGCAGCAAAATTACTTCAGAATCCAAATCTTAAAACAAATATTGATTTCAATCTAGACATACCTGGGTTCAAATACACATGGGCTGGGAAGCATATGGTGGGTAAGTCCCACATTTCCTGTATAGGGCCCAAGATGGCAGAAGAAATGTCAGGAACATAAAGTGAGCGAGCAATGTTACACAGATGGCTGTAGCAAGGATTTTCTGATTTTTTCCCCTCTATGTATTCATATTTTTTTAAAAAAATCATTTTAGGGCTTAATTCTAATTTAATTGGCTTATTAATAATTTGGAATGTTTCTTACTTTTTCAACAAATGCAGACTCTATGACCCTAAAGACTTCAGACTTGGGGACTTCAGATAATGCACTCCTGGAATAGACCCAATGAAATAATGTAGGGCAAACCTATTGTTTCTTAGCCTGAAGGTGCTTCAATTCTTGTATCTCAGAAATCTCAGTAAGTGAAAAAAATTCTGGGCTTCTAAATTATTTATATTTCAAAGACGTGCTTGGATGGTTCTTTTTCACAAATTGTATCCATCTATGCAGCGCTAATGTTCTCATCCTTCCCACTTCTCAGAAATGGAAATAAAATTTACTATGAAAATTTAGGTCAGTGATGGTGAAACTTTTAGAGACTGAGTGCCCAAACTGCAACCCAAAACTCACTTATGCATCATCGAGTGCCGGGTGGGTGTGGCCCATTGGCTGGGTGTGGCCAATTGGGTGGGCGTGGCTGCAGTGGTAACAGCAGACAGGGTGGGACTAAAAAGTTCAATCAATCAATTCCAACTTTGCAAGATCTTTTTTTTTTCCCGCAAGAAGTTGAAATTGACTAATTTAACCTTTTTTTTTTTTTTTTTGCACACGGCGGCGGAGGCCTAAAGCGAAAAGGTTTTATAAAACCCAGCTGAAGGCCTAGGACTGGGGCGACAGCACGCGTACCCACAGAGAGGGCTCTGAGTGCCGCCTCTGGCACCCGTGCCATAGGTTCGCCACTACTGATTTAGGTCATCCCATATCTTTCATAAAAAAAAACCCATCTTTCCAATGTTGGGGTATAGTTTCATAAAACTATCAAAGCATGTACAGTTGTAGTCATAGGACTTTAAACTGTGCCCATAAATGGTCTAGATAAAAGGAACTGTGCTTGTCTTTATCATAACAACATCTGGATAGCCAAGTAGATTCAGAACATCCCTTTTCTAGAAACTTGTGGGCATTTATAAAACCCAAAGTTTACTATTTTATTAATACCAAGGAGAAAATTGTTCATTATGAATCCAGGGTTTTCTAAAAAATTGAGAAGCAGCTATTTATGAAATAAAGCAATTATGTACAAGAGTGATGACAAAATATCCCAAGTCTTCCATGTAACTTAGTTATATACTTATATATAACTATATATATATCTATATAACTATATATAAAACTATGTAACTATATCTATATCTATACATATACACACACACATATATAGTTATACTGTATATAGAACTAGATATAGTTATATACAACTATATAGTAGTCATACAGTTAATTATTCCACATGTTGCTAAAAAGAGGCTGAATGCTTCATTGCCCAGAGGTATTCTATGGTATTTGCCTGACTAATTTGAGTAGGCAAGGTTGGTGTGCTCTGGGTACCTTCAATTAAACAATCATATATGGTATTAGGATCCAGGAAAGATGCCTTATATGCCTGCCCCCTGGAAAGAGGTTTCCCCTGAAATCTGGATGGCTCCCACTTTGCTGTTGTTTAGAAGAGCCATGAAGACCTGGCTCTTCACCCAATTTTGAGCTAAGGTGTGTTGGTGCTCTCTTTGTTGAATGTTAGCAGTGGAGGGGCTGTTTTGCCAAAGTCGCCGTCTTGCTTTTATTTTGTTTTATTTTGTTCTAGTTGATTTTGTTGTCTGTCTCTGTTATATTGTTATTGTATTGTTGATGAACAATATTGTGAGCCCGCCCAAAATCGGGCGGCATCAAATGGAAGAATAAAATAAATAAAAATAGATCCTGTGAATCTAAAAGGTGAAGGGAAAGGCTCTCTTGTGTTGAGCTTAATTTCTGGTGACTACATAAACACATTCATGTCATTTTCTTTGCAACAGTACACAAGTGATTTGCCTTGCACCTTTGCAGAATTTTTCTTTTTTCTTTCTTTGCTTTCCATGCGAGCCTACAACCTATTTCCACATGATCTCCAAGTAATAATCTACATCTAATCCAGGGTGTGTCTGTGCTTTTTTCCCAAATTAATTCCAAAAGCAACAACTGATTATTGATAGAAATCAGTGCACTTAGACTACCTAAACTGATGTAGAAAAAACCCTAAAGTAAGGTGCTGATTAGTACTGATATGCGACATCTCCAAGACTTGAATTCTTGGGCTGTAGGTTAGACTGGGAATTTTAGAAAAAATCTGAGAAGAAACAATGACAAATGAATGTCTGCATGAAGTCACTAGAAGCCAAGCACAATTCAAAGGATATTTTTCATTCGGTTGCATTCTTATTGAGGTAAAATAGAAATTTTATACCAGATTAAAACCAGCAAAAAAAAAAGTAAATTCAGTATATACTGCTTTCCGTGGTATAACTTAATTCTGAGGATATCTTTTAAAAATATGAGCATGTATCTTTTCTTGACTCTTTGCAGAAGAAACCTTGTTTGTATTCTGATAGTACAGCCAAGGCAGGCAGGTTTGCAGCAAACCAGTTTATTTTTAGATTCTGCCTTGCCATTTATATCCTGCAAAATTGTTCAGATGACAGGCTATTTATTTGTATAAATACGTCAGAGCAGGGCTTCCCTCCTCCCACTTTGAGCTTTCATGTGCAGCATAAGGCAGGTGGGAATTAATTTCAAATCACAAGTGAAGAATTTTCAGCTCAAAGCCAATTACTCTCTTGCTGTTCATTCATATTCTGCAGCCATCACCTTACCTGCTTCCTGTTGCTCTATAATATTTTATTTTACAAAACTGATACTGGAGGGGACAGCAAAATGACAACAGACCTTAGCTAGGACTCCTAGCTGGTTATCAGTGGAGATAGATTGACAATGACAACATATGTAGTTCAAGGAAATACTATTTTCAAATCATTCCTTTGAAGTATCCATTGACCTGACTAATGGACATTCCCGCACCATCTTCACCTTGGGTCTGAGAGGAGCAGCTTATTGTTTATTGGGGATAGGTCTTCACAACAGAGTCTCCATTTTGATGCCAGCCTGGCACAAAGGCAGGCTGAAGCAAGGTCAAGTTTAAAGCCTGCTTCGATATCATACCCTCTCCCTTCCATCCCCAAGTTTCTGTGCCTCCATGGCCATTTCTTCTTTGGCTGATGAAGGAACAGAAGATTACCCCGCAGTCATTTTGGGGTGAGGGGAGGTCAAAGGTCAGGGGATATCAACATATCGATGCCCACCATGAGGCTGGTATTACCACCTCTACCCACCATTTTTTTTCATCACCTTGCTGCTTTCCCCTTTATTGCATTGTCCTGATCCTCTGTGATTTGCTGGAGAACATGGCCACTACTTCCAACATTAATCCTTGGATGGGCTTACTTGACTTGGGCGCAACTTGCTGCTATTAATTGGAGCCAGCAGCCATTTTTCTTGGCGGAAAACCAACATCCAAGCTTGGTTGCTGGGGAGAGAAGCAGGCAGCAAAGGAGAAGACTTCTTTATTCCTTGGACCCCAATAAGCAGCAACAGCAACCATGTAAGAGCAGTATATTTACCCCATGTCTCAAAAATGGGTGAAAACTCATCTTCAGGAGCAGGAAAAAGAATCCTAAGGCTAATCTCTCAAGACCTATCTCCCAGAAGACACTAACCCTAACATACATTTATCACCTTTGGAAATTATTAAAAAGAATGATTATCAGAAATTATTGTTAATTATTAGAAATAATAAGCAAAATTATTAGAAGAATCTTCAATGAGAAATCAACCTGGGCTTCCGGTTCCTGTTTGCAGCGCTGGCGGACGCGCGGTGAGTTCGTGCTCCCCGCCGTCCGGTTTTTCTTGGCTCGGGAGACCCTGGAAAGGGTCGAAAGTCGCCCTGGAGGGGCGACCACTGCTGGGGAGGACTTTGTTAGATCGCGGAGGGGCGGCAGCCTCTCCGTGTGACCTGCGGCAACTCCTCAGGACTCACTTAGTCGCACCAGCCGAAAGCCCAAAGCACTAATAAGTCTGATGAAGCAACTGGAGGAGTTGGGTGAGACCCTACTTTCCTTTTCTCTTTCCTAACCATTTTCCTGTAAAAATTCTTAAAATACCTTTTCCCCCAGCTTAATTTCGCGGCTTCTGCTTACGCCGGGAACACAAAGCCAACAAACAGAAAAAGAAAAAAAAAGAACAATAAGATCAAACGTCCACATACCTGGACTTGTAATATTTGGATACCTGGACTCTCTAAAAACTTTATACTTCTATAAAAAAATATTATTTTACTTTTGTGCTAAGCTGGAAAAAAAAAGGGGAATGTTCTCTTTTTTTCTCCTTTCTTCCTCTCTTGAACCAGATAAAAGCTCTATTCTGTGTGCTACTGGGGACATCTTGTGGTGCAATTTGGTACAGCAAGTGAAAAAAATATTTTTTTTTTCTGACTGGGAGTTTCTTGAGACTAACCTGTCCTTGACAGTAACAAAAGATAAGAACTTGAAACAGCTGGGTGGAGAAAATATCTCGTCATAGTGGAGGTGGACAGTTTTCACTTTTATGAAAAATAGCCTCCACTAAAAGACTATTTGTAAACATCACAGAAATGGAGGAACATACTGTCAAACTTATAATTGAAAAACTCCGAGAAGTCGCTGAGCTAGTGAATTCTAGAATGAAAGATTTACGTGCCACTTTAAACCCACAAAACACAGCTTCAACTTCATTAAATGAATCTACAGCTCAAAAAGCAACAGAAGAAGATGGAACTAATAACAAAGTGGATTTTAAAAATTCCCAGCTACAATTTGTCCAGAATTCCGACACTCAAACTTTGACCTCACTTAAAGACCTTACAACTACAATAAGAACAGAAACTCAACAAAGCAATGTCGAGATGGAACGTGCAGAGGAATTACATACACAATATACTGAGACTCTAGACAACCCAGATGATTTAAAAACAACTGCAACACTGAACATGACTTTTCATCCAAATCAGCCGAAACCAGAAGAACAAGAAGACAGTCTGAGCGTATGATAAATGCATTAACTCAAATATGGAGATTCAAACCATTTGGCCAACAAATCAAGGATTGTGAAGGGACTGGCTTCCTGGACAGGCTGATGATTGGAGGGTCTCCCCTGATTCAAATGATATATGCAGCAATGAAGGGAGAGCCATTTGAAGATCTAAAAGCTCTTTTAGGGAAGCCGGCTTGGCACAAAAGGAAGGCCAGAGTTAGACTTAAAATGGCTTTCTATATTTAATGGAAGAGCTTTAAGTTCTACGTAATGAGATATGGAGATTTTAAAAGTTGTTATTTGATTTAATATTTAGGATTTATATCTATATGGGAAATAAATTAGTTATTCAAATAATTGTTTTGAATTATAAATGGATGATGGATTTAGAGGATAAAAAATATTTTATGAGTGAGCGATGATATTAGAATGAGAATTAGAATATGACTGTAATAAATAATAAATATATTTTAGATATATTATCAACTTGCATGAACTAGGGAACCGTGGGTTATCTGAAACTTCAATATTATTGGACACTAAGATATTTGAAATATTGTAAATGAAACCAGACAAAAATCAAAAACAGGAGCTGAAGATATATAATTTAAAAGTTGTTTATAAATGTTTTAAATAATTGAGTTATAACTAGCAATTTATTAATTTGAATTTGGTACAATAACTAATGGGAAACAGGAGGAAATTTTTGATGATGTAAACTGATATATATATGGATAAGCATGTTATTGGATTATGTATTACCCAACCACCATGCTGCTTCCTTAAATACCTGACGTTTTGTAAAAATGGAAAATTAATAAAACTTGTTTAAAAAAAGAAAGAAATCAACCTGCAAGTGTAATTTCTGATATAGTCCCCTCACAGGAGACAACTGTATATATACATTCTAATCAAAATTAGGCTCAAAAAGAAGATTACTTATCATTGTTGAATAATTCAGGGTGCCTTTGATTGTAGCGTGCTTATAAATACAATTCCCTAATGTACATTCTGAAATGGTATATCCCAAGAGACATCAGTTCTATATCAGAAATAGCATACTGTAAATTTGGCTGCAGACACTACGTGCACTTAAAAGTAACAGAATGGAGCATTGGAGTCATATTACATAAACACTATTATACCTGGACTGAAGCCAGATGCTAATTTTATATAACATGCAAGTATTTTACTTGTAAGGGCCGATCGAGTCAAAGATAACAACAGTTCTGTACCTCTGATCCAGTATCATCAAATGGGAGTGAAATACTCAAAGTTTTTGTTTTCTAAAATGACAGTTTAAATAGTCAGACTTGGTTCTCTGCCAATACTTCTCTAGAAAACCTTGTGAATACTTCTGTGGACTTGGCATTGTTTTGATGCTACATATTCTAAGTAGGGAACAATGAAAAAATGTTACCACAGCTAATCACAATATTCATCTTTAACCCATCATACATTTTCTGCATCTTGTTCAGAAGAGGAAAATAAAGGTCATGAGGAGGACTTGGCTAGAATAGCTAAGCTGTCATGCGTGCATGTCCTTCTGCACATTCAGAATCTGATGAACAGCAGGGAATATACAGAACAGCTAAAAATAGTATTTGCCTCCTATGTTTATACAGCATGGGATTGTTATGCTTTGTTTTGCTCACGTCCTTTACTATGAATAAATGTTCCCTGCAGCTTAGGACCCAAAAAAGTTTTGAAAAATAAAACCTACTGAAAAAATCTGGACCTTATAAGATATTATATCTTTAGTATTTTGTCTAAAATAGCCTGTACCCATAATTATCTTTTTTGGTTATGCCCATAATGAATAACTCAAATGTGCAACCCAACAGGATAAAGTTCAATCAATCTGTCTGCAAAGCATGTTTTTACTATTATGGAAAAATTCAGGGGATTGCTAACTAGCTAATTAATTGCTAATTAACCTATAGACTGTGCAAGAGTCACAAGTTGCAAAGGACCCTTGGTCATGACCTAACTTTAGAAAGATTGATAGCACATGGCTGCCATTGGGGAGAAGAGTTGGAAGGTCAAGAGTCCTAGGTGACACGATGGAGAGAGGTCAGGGATGGAGAAGCAGTGAACAGACCAATGATATAGGGAAAGAGCAGCTGTACAGCCAGAGGAAAATTTAGAGAAAAAATAAGAGTTTAGGAAGTGGAAGAGTATGAATCAAGAGAACTTTGGAGATGTCAAGAGAGAGAAAGTACTGGAAAAGACAGTTATAATAACGATGAATTTAAAAAATGGGCTGGTAATGATGGTCAGAACAGTCTGGATTTTTTAGAAGTTGTATGGTGATGAAAGAAAAACATGAAGAGCGTTCATGCTGGGGAGAACTTTGGGACTGAATTGCATGATTGTTGAGAAGAGATACAGAAGAAGCAGCTTAGAGATCATTGCTGGAATTGATGGATGTTATGTAAGAAGAGTTAAATAAGAATACATCTGAAAAGAAAGGATTCTATCTGGCTGGAAGGAGCTTGAGTAGAGGAACAGAATTGGAAGAAGGAAAAGAAATTTCTGGTTCATTCATCTCCCTGAATGAAGGGAGAAGTGTGAAATTCTGTTCTTAGATGTTCTGCTGTCACAGAAGCAGGATATACAGAAGGCTGAGTGGAGTAAGTTGCCAAATGCCTTAGAAAGCTGTAGGGAAGTGGGTTGACAAAGATTAGTTGGCTAGGAAAGGAAGAATGGAGTCAAGCTCGCCCCAATCCAATTTGGACTAGATCTAACTAAATTCATGATTCTCAGATAAGTGATTCTCAGAAAATCATTTAAATATGACCTTCATATCAAACCTACAGTTTACAAAAACTTCAGCTTTCAGAATGTGAACTCAGTTACACTTTGAAAAACAGACAGCAATTTCTTTTTTATTATTTTTAGGAAAGAAATTTAAAAAGTTTATGAAACAATCCAGATAAGGCACATTGACCCATCATCACTATCATTTACCATCAAAGTGCTAAGCCAAACAATTGAATCTTAGATTATTTTCTTTTTCTTCCTCCTATTGGATAAAAATCATCTTAATTTTTTTCTAAAAACAATTTAAGAAACAACCAGTATTCTTCAAGAAGTGTTCATTTGCAAATCCTTATTTAAGGTCCATTTCTTTTCATGTGATGGTACATTTTCCACTTTTCTACAATGCAGCCAGCTAAATTAAGATTTTGTCTATTCATGTGACAATCTTACCATAGAACTTTTTAAACAATCAACTTATAGCAAAATTTATTATAGAACAGCATTTTGCTCTAAGTGTGAATGATGTCCTTTTGTTTCAGGACTGATGAGATACCAATGGATTTTTTAAAATTTCAGATATGGATCCAAGCTATAAAAAGAAACTGACTTAGAACATAGTAATCTCAAGATGGAATGCTTTAAACTATTACAGAATTTAAGGTTTTGTGTTGACTCTGAAGATTTCCAGATCAATGTAAATGTAACAATATCAGTCTGCTAAAAATCCTAAATGGATTCAGAACCTCATGTCCTATTTCTCTTTTGTGTGTGAATGCTTTAATTTACCATTAATATTTACAACTTTGGAAGGGGCACCCAAACTTGGAAGGACACAGTTTTTGCATATTTGCTTTAAATTAGATGTGGCAATTTGTAGCCCATAGATGTGCGTGTGTGTGTGTGTGTGCTGAGACTCATTTCTGCAACTTCTGGAGTCTAGCAATATTTTGCCACCGTTCAACAGAAAGTTAATGATTTTTGCTGATGTGATACTTTTTTTTGCTTTCTTTTTGTTTTTATAACCAACCCCATAAAATAGATGTTAAACATATGTGTCAATTTTTAACTAAAACAAGTGCTTTTTGCCCCTTCTGGTGATACTTCTACATCACTTTCATGCCTTCTTGGTCCCAAAGTCCATTTTTTTTCCAAGAAGACAATACATAACTAACTGGAAAACATGCTTAATTACTCTTTAAAACCTAGTTAAAAGATAGTATTTAGTACAACTCATTGTAGTTAATTAATGTCAGCCATAACAATTTATATTTCAGAGGAGAAGAACTACAGGGAGGAGGTGACTTTAGGGACTCTCCTGATCTCTTCAACAGAGTGAAGAGACAGGAAATATGACATCTCTTCTGGCCTTGAGAATCCTCAACTTCATTAATAAATCATCTCACAATGATACAGATGAGATCCATACATGACTTTCTTTACCTGTGTAAAAATACATTTAAATCTGCCTCTATTTTTTTTTTTTATTACTTTGCAAAACGCATAATTTAGATCCAAGTTAGCTGTATTCTGGGTTTCAGCTAAAGACATAAAAACAATTCTGTTTGGTTGGGGGGAAAAAACCCTTCATAAAAATATAAAACTGCTTAAGAGACCAGAAGCCTACTCATTAAAAACAAAAAGATAATACAGAGGTAAGAAATGTCAGCCCCTTGCTAGTTGAACCCTATTCATCATAATAATGAGAAGGCTGAAAAGAAATAAATGGTTTCCCAGTAGATAGGGAAAAAAATATCAATAAGTAATTTAAAAGACAAAATTGATTGATAGCCTCTGGAAGAACACATCAATGCTCTCTATTTTTTCCCCACTAACTTGCTGAAAACATCATAGACTTCTGGTTTCTCTTGTGCAAATTGTTCCACTGTATTTTTCTGCAACCAATCAGATGAGCGCATTTGTTGCTGAAGGAGACCAATTAGATCGCCAAGGGTGGAACTTCCGGAGGAGGTTGGTTCCTGGTGGTGAGACACAAAGATCACTTCATCTGTGCTATCTACTGTGCCTTCTGATTCAGACAGGCACAACTGATCTTTGTCTTCATTCAGGATTTCATGCTCTTGTTCTTCTAATACTTCACAGATTCTCTGCATCCCTGGAAAAATGGGTGGGGGATGGAAAGTAAGGGAAATAGATAGGTTGAAATAAAAGTTGGATGCAGATATTTGAGAATACCTTAATAAGAGTAAAAACACAGCTACCATCAGATTTTTCCTTTGAGCTAAATCAATACCCCAGACAATGAACTTACAATGGATTTCATGAAAATCTACACCTGCTACCAACTATCTCTTTTGTAGTACGTATATACTTACAAATGGAATATTCCAGGACTTTTCAGGTCACTTAAGTGTTTCAAAATGTGTTCAGATCAGCTAAATAAAGTAGGACTTATTACTTCCCAAAGAAGTGTCCATGACCCAATGGTTACATACTCCTACTTCTCTGGTTCTAGAATGTCCATCTGTCTTCAATTGGTTTAAAAAATAAAGACAATAAAATCAGAATGAAGAGAAAAGCTAGGATGGTAAAACTAAGGAGGAAAGAACGGTATACATAACATTTGGCCAACCAAGTTGAATACTGTTCATCAGTTGTGTGCAAAACCATCCTAACTAGCATTTTGATTGTTAATTCCATTTACCCAGGACTGCAACATCCTATCTTATGTGGCAGAAGTTGGATCACCTGTTGGGTTAATCTTGGATACAATATAGATGAGGACAGCACTAACCAAGCCGCAGCCGATTCATCTTGTCAGCAAAGATGATACGGAACCAACCAGGCTCATTGCACTCAAATGAGTTACCAGGCGAGAGTAAGATCTTTTTGTCCAGGAAGCGTCTCCAGAGTAGCATCTCCTCTTCAAATGTTTTTTTTCTTAAATACTGGAATCAGTTAAGAAGAGAGTAAATGAGTAAAAAAAAACCCCAATCTTTTAGTCCTATAAGAAATAATTGCATCATTCTCTCTCAAGCTGCAGAAAATTTAACCCACACAGGATGAGTAAACAACCAGTGTCATCAGATGTGGTACAATTATATCTCCTAGAAGCACCAGCCAATCCAGCCAATGATAAGAGATGATGAGGTCTGTAGTTCATCAGTCTTTGGAGAACATAGATTCCCTATCTCTGCCCTAGTGAATAAGAGTAGATTGAGAACCGAGCAAAAAAGGCAACCTCATATCCAAACAGCAACAAAAAAAAAGAGAGAGAATTATGCTGTGTGTATATGTGAGGATGCAAATATGTATGCAACGCTTGTACATATAAAATAACACTCACAATGATGAGTATATTTCAGTCTTCCCAAACTTGGGGCTCTCCAAATGTGTCAGATACTCAAGTCCCACATTTTTAAATATGTGTATTTGAGCCACCACTATTTTTCCTATTTTTTTTTTAATTAGATATTAATTTGATTTCTGTCAGTCCTTTCGTGAGACCAAGAGGACAATTTCTGATCTATCCAATCTACCCATTCTGTTTCCCACAAAGACCAATCAAACTAGATTACAAAGACATTTTGGGGTTTTTTTTTTGTCAAGATAAACTAAGTGGAATCTGAAATTCTAGATACAAACAATAGAGAAGACCAGCTGCCTTCACACCCTACTTGTAAAAAGAACCATCTGTTTTACCACTGGCATATAGATACAGGGCATCTAAAGACCACTAACCTTTCGGAAGTCAACCCATATAAATAACCCCGCATTTCGGTTGAGGAAGGGAATGCCAAGGGTCTTGAGTTCATCTGTCACAAAAGTGTGTGCAGCTTTCAATCTCTCATGGTTGGTGCGTAAGAATACTTGGTTGATCCAATCTAGCCAAGAGTAGAAAGACACTTAGCAAAGACACAAATATGTATTACTGCTTAATTTCTAAAAGCTGATAGATCAATGGATGGATGGATTCCTTTATGTAAAATAAGACAACATTCATATTCCACCTGCTGCATTTGATCTGTGATAATTCATTTGTAGACATCATTTGTCACTGACACTTGACAAGAACATGTATATGTACAATAGGCCATAGTGAAATCAATGATCAAGAATTTCCAAGGCTATATATTTTATGAACTTAAGTGTGAACACACATGGGTTTAAGTGAAGGGGAACAATATGAACATGGTCTTGGTGCAATGTGAGGGTTTTAAAAAAAAATATCTCAAATTTGTCAAACTGGCAATCACCTTCAATATACTTCCTGAAATTTTAGGAAACAACTCAAAATTATATGACAGATATATTTTTTATAAATAAAAAATAGGAACACCTTTAGCAAAAGTCTTTCCTTATTAGGAGTAATGAATATAGATGCTCCCAGGTTACTCACCTCTGTCTCTGAGTAGCTGGGTAATTTGGTATTGCATAGGCCCACAGATACCATGAAAGTAATTAAAAGGAGTCACAGCTTTGATAACATCTTGGTTTAGTGAGTACAAAACACCAAACCGGACTCCACACATAGCAAAATCCTATAAATGAAGAGAAGAATTACCAATCCAGCTTTCATAATATAAGTAAATATTTTGATTCAACCAACATTCATAGTCCAGGAATTTAAGGGAGCATCACCGGAATATTAGGAGAATAATACTTACCTTACTAATCGCCCACAACACATGGGTCCTTTGTGGATCAGGCAATCTGTATGTAATAAGAATATCTATATGAATATTTTCAATAAATAATGGAACTTCTTGATCAACCTTTTTCACTCTGGTGCTTTCTAAATATATTTGACTACAATTCCCAAAGTTTCCAGACAAAAAGCCACATTGTTTGGAGTCATGGGTGTTATAGTAAAGCACACCTCAAAGCATTAAATTAGGAAAGGTTGTTCTTGATCATCAACCCAGAATTCCAAAACAACTAAGAACATACTTAATAATTATCAATATTGTTAATAGAAACTTTGTTCCATAGGGCCACCTGTTAACTTTGTGAATATGGAAAAAGTGGAGAAGCTGAACTTTCTCCTGATTTAAATGTCAACAATATCCCTCCCCCCTCCTTTTACTGGAAGTGAAAGCAGAAACTTCAAACAGGAAATTTCTGTCAGGACTATGTCAAGATACAAATAATTAATGAGCCATGGTAGGGCAGTGATTAGAATGCAGTATTGCAGGCTAACTCTGCCCACTGCCAGGAGTTCGATCCTGACCTGCTCAAGATTGACTCAGCCTTCCATTCTTCTGAGGTTGGTAAAACGAGGACCTAAATTGTTGGGAGCAATATGCTGACTCTGTAAACCACTTAGAGAGGGCTGTAAAGCACTGTGAAGCAATCTATACGTCTAAGTGCTATTGCTATTAAATTTTCCCATTACTTGATCCATTCATCAGCAGCAGTTCCATAAGTCCCATCTACTGTAGCTTAGCAGTCCAATACCCCCCCCCAAAAGGGCCCAAGATCTTCCTTCCTTCCTTCCTTCCTTCCTTCCTTCCTTCCTTCCTTCCTTTCTTCCTTTCCTTCCTTCCTTCCTGAAATGTATGTTTTCCCAAATGTGTTTCAGGAAGTAAAGGGGAGCTCAACTTCTTTGCCTACATGAATGCATCCATACAATTTTCTTAACCACATTATGGAATTTGTTTGCCATTGCCTTCTTTTCAGACGATTGGGTGTCCCTCATCAAAGTATTAATCAGAGCTGACCATGCTTAACTAATGAGATGAGCTAATATGCTTGCTAGAAAAATATGAGAATGATATAAAGTGGGAAGCAAAAGAGCTATTCTCTCAGCAGTGCTTTCTAAAATGATGAAAAATTAGACTACAAAGATACCTTCTGAAGCCACAAGATATGCTGATGTAGAAACACACAAAAAAACAGTTCTTATTTATGGAATATAGAATATTTTACTTCAAAAAAACAATTTCCACTTCTGAGCTGGAAGGGCATTTCTGTTATTCACAGATTTCATTATTTATTTTATTAAATGCATAAGGCTTCCAACTCTATAATGATTTCCTAGTGTTGGTGACCTTTGCTACTAGATGAATTGAAGCTGTAAAGCAGACCTTACCTGTCCATTTCCAGTACACTGTGAAATGTGGCAGAATCATCAAAAACTGACAACATATAGATCTCATCAACAATCACATGCAACTCATGTCTAGAACAGAGGAAAAGAGAGGACTTCAGCAGTTGGAAAAAAATGACTTGCTCTCATGAAATAGGCAAGAATTTTGCATTCATTCATGGACAGTCTCTGTAATAATTGACTAAAAAAGAATATCCATGATTCTAAAATGTTTGAGAATAAGAATGGAGTTCAAGCATCAGCAATTCAAGAACACACTCATTGCTAGAGATTACAGCAAAACCTCAACATATATTACTATTTTCCCATAAATGCTTTGATATATAAAGCAGCCAACTGATTAGTTTGGCTTAACTTTCCCAATAAAAGCTTACAGAGGAAGTAATATAATGAAATTAATGAAATGGAAGGAAATTAGAAATCCCAGCCTATAGGTCCTTCAGCCTTATCATGGTCTGACAACTAGGTATCTCCTACTTCCTTAAATTTTTGTTTGTTGCCCTCTTCCAGCACATTTTTTACTTCGTTTTTTAGTCTCTCTCTTTCTCTCTCATGGAAACTGGAGATATTGCTCTTCAGTGGCTCTAGTCCTACTGAGGTTAATTTTTCAAAATGGTGCCAAATTTTTCACTTAATGGCAGGTGCACCATAATAATTACAACGGCCTGTTTCCTTTTCCATGCTGTTCAAACTCCAGATAAAATTCTTGAGGTTATCTGTGAACACAATGTTACAATAATTAATTCTATTCTTCCTGTTCATCAAATTCAGATAAAACTGGTCATAGTCTAAATTCGCATCAAAAATCTACAGTAAAGGCCAGTGAACTTCAGGACCTAGAAAGTCCTGGAGAACTTAGGATGCTATTATTTTTGTATCACCTTCTCTCATATAAGCTGCTTCCACTTCACAATTACGGTTTATGATATTTATATTCCAGGTTCTGGCCTGCAAGTTACAGAAAGGTCTCTAAATGCTTTCAAAATCCATAATATAACAGCTGTTTATAATATGCATAAATGTTCAATGCTAACTAGGCAGCATACCATATTCAAATTTTGGCCCATCAGATTCTCTAAAACATGTAAGATTGTCACACCTTTTTGCAAATTCCAAGTAGTCCTGTAACTCTGAGAGAGAATAGATATCCCCCAAGGGATTTTGGGGATTCAGGAGAATTAAACCCCTTACTTTGATACCCTATAAAAGAAACAAGAGCATTTAAAAGTGCACATATATGTGCATATGCGAACTAAACACATCAACATATCAAATACAGCCTGTCAGGAAACCTACTTATTCTGTGATTGTAAAAACTGACTTTTTTATTATTAAATGGCTGAAACATGCACTTTAAATCAGTGCATTCTACAGTGTGGAAATTTACTTTTTATGTGTTATCCTGATGGATTTAAATCCTCCCCCCTCCTCCTTATGAATTGATCTCAAATAAAAGTAGCTGCATCCTTCCTTAGGAGTGCTTTAGAAAAATAGTGCAAGAAAGTGTGCTATAAGATGAGGTCAGAGATTCTACTCTTCTAGAAGTTACCTCTTTCCAATGTCCCTAGTGCCTGCCCCATCCCAGTTAATAAAATCAACTGGGTATGAAGTATTTTAGAGCTGCAGACTATTTCTATTTCATTCTAGCCTACTAAAAATTATTTAATAATAATTAAAACATAGAATATTAAAAATATTGATAAATTGACACCAAACACAAAATGCAGAAAGGATAATAAAATAATACAGGTAATTTAAAATTCTCTATGTAATTGATGCATACTGAAGAGAAAAAAAATTTCTAGGGAACAACAGTTCTTTCATTTTCTAGTGAAAAACAATTATGATAGAAACACAAATGGTGGGAATCTTTGCTAAAGCAAATTTCTTTGTCATACATCTGTAAATTAGGTTAGCAACAGGGCACTTGTAGGTAGCACTCTGATCTTCATTTCATTCAAAGTCAAAAAGGGTTGGGGAAATTACTGGTTGAAGGTAATATTTTGTTTTAACAAACTACATCACTGTTTGGTTTGGTGGTAGCAGTGTCTCAGATAGAAGGTCCATAAAGAGAGTGGTAAGGACAGCTGAGAAGATTATAGGAAGCTCTCTTCCCTTTATTCAGGATATTGCTTATAAGCGCTAGAAACATTGATAGACACCTCACACACCCACTTTATGGTCTGTTTCTGTTGCTCCCCTCTGGGAGGAGGTTTCGAAGTATTTCCAGCAGGACTACCAGATTCTGTAACAGCTTTGTTCCCTATGCCATCCATCTGGTAAACTTGCAAGATTCGTTTTTCTTGCCATGTATACATCCCAACTAGACTGTGTTGTTTCTCTGTGTCATAGAATATATGTGGGTATATGTAATTTTTTGGTCATATTTATGCAATGTATATTGGAGATGGTGACCCTTTGAGAGCTGTATGCAAAGAAATTTCATTTTAATGTATGCCGATTAGTGTACATTTAAAGTGACAATGAAGTCTATTCTATTCTATTCTATTCTATTCTATTCTATTCTATTCTATTCTATTCTATTCTATTTATTCTATTTATTCTATTTATTCTATTTATTCTATTTCTTTAAAAAAAGGTTTATTCATTCTAAGGGTTTAACACAGAACAAGGAAAGTTGCCCCCAGATGAGTTCATATCACACTTGACAGCCATTGTTTAGAAAAATAGTTAAGGCAAACAGAGTAGCTAGGCCACTGGAATAATATATCAAGTATTGAATCAGCAAAGTTCACCTCTGACTGTGCATCCTGCAAAGCTTTCTTTAGCTTATCCACTGTAAGCTGGAATGGACGAGTGCAACTGCCAGTAACCTGAAATATACCAGACAAGAGACTGAATAGTGACTTTCAGATCCATTGCATGTAATAGTAATGAGGAATATTATTAACCAAGATGGCATCACTCAGACACTCACAGAACTTGGAACCCACACTGTATTTCAAGGTAGATATTTCAGCAAATCACGAAAAATCTTGGAATGCTAATTTAAGCACAAGCATTCTTTTTATCCAGATCACCAAATGTTTATATCTCCAAGTCCCTGTGATCTATTTTATATTCCAAAGTTACTCTCCTATCTACTTTTGTATCATGCAACACTACCATTAACATTCTGCTAATCCAACCCAACAGAGAACATTTAATCTACGTGGGGGCCAACCCAACTTGTTACAAGCTTATTGTTCCTATGATCAAATGATATAGCCAGAAAGCTGAATTCCAGAATATGGTGGTCATCCAAATACTTCCTTACCTGGCTATCTAAATAGGCATAAACCAGCTTGACCCTGCCACACAGGTACACATCTTTAATGACTCCTCCATAGAAAGGAGTAGCAATCAGGAATGCTTCTGAAATAAAAAGAATAAAGCAATAACCTACTGCTGCTACTGGTATTCCTTATATTACTGAGGATCAGTTCAATTATTTATAAGCTTCGATCTATATGCTAATTTCAGGATTAATTTTGATTCTGTAGTCTGGTGGTTTTAAACTCATTTCCACATCTCAAAGACAAAATATACATTCCTCAATGGAATGGAAAAGGATTTTTTTTAATAAAAAAAAAACTACTCAAGAATTCAGTCAAATTAACAACAGTTTTTTAAGAGCTAAGGCAGGACTAGCAATTTTAGTTTCAGCTGGAAAAGTACAAGTTAGGTGGTTTTACTGGAAAAGCGTTAGAGAGGATGGGAAGATGGTGGCTGCACAGTTTGCCCACCCCTCTGGATGAAGTCTTACCCAGCTTCCTGAGTACAATTGTGTCAACTGTAATTCCCATCACACTCTATCATCATGGACATTAGCTTATGGAATGCTATGCTAGGGCAATTCAAGCAGAAGCATATGAGAAGAAGGACTAATAGAACACTTTTTGATTCCAGTAAAAAATGTAACACAGATCATTCATCTCTTGCAATGTCAGCAGAGAGAAAGATAGATCTATCCCAAGAATCTCTTCCTGAGAAGGAAATGAGCACTCAATGCAGAGTCCATGAAAATATACTGTACACCTTTCTTCTTTTGGATTTAACTCCCACCCCCCAAAAAACCCTCTTGTGATTTCCTAGCTTATCACTTCTAGACAACATTTAAAGCAGTATAGAATTCAAACAGAAAGGAAAACTGAATTGATAAAGAGAAAAAGAATTAAATTTTCTGAAGCTCTATACTCAAATTTAAGATGGGAATATCTATATAACATGGGAATTCTGTATTTTTTTCTCTTTTCCGCTGTATTCTTGGATGAGTGCACATACTAGGTCAAATGTATTAATGTTGTACATATGAAGTAAAGCAGGATTTACTAAGAAAAAAAGAAATGACTTCCATTATATAATATATAGAGATACACCTACACAGATATTTTTTTTCCACAGAGTTCATGTCCTTTTGGTTCATAAATTATTGGCAGTATACAAATACGGTAAATAAATATCTATGTATTTTGTGTTATCATTATATGACAGTATTTATGGGTTAAACTGTCATAAATAAGGTTAAAAACCCCTTTAATGTACCAATCACAGCAACTAATTAATCAAAGGTCTTCCCCAGATCTGCGCTGATGAATGAGAGTTATTCTGTACTATGTTAGACACAATATCTAGAAAAACCTAAGCAATTTCAGTCCTTTTCTGCAAAACTCCTGCTTTGCTGCCCTCTAACAAACTTGTGTTTTAAATTGCTCCAGCTCACTTGCCTCCTGGATCACACAGAACCATAGCCAAACTAGAAAACAAAGATCCACAGCCATTCTGCAGAATCACCTAGAGAAAAGATATTCAGACAGATATTACTTTCTGGAGAGACTATTCTTCCAATAAAATTTCTAGTAGCAGCAATTATCCATTCTCTTCCTTCTGTAGCATATCTATAGGATGACGTCAGAACTGAAAAAGCTTCCTGGATGAGAAGCGAAACATCTTCAAGGAAAAACAAAGTCCAGTTGCCTTTTTGAAAAAGCACCTTTGGGACAACAATGACCTGGATGACTGAGAATCTCCACAAACCCTCTTATCTTGATTTATTTGATCTGGTTGAGGAGCACCAAATAAGTGACAACTGCACTCTTTTGTGGCAGTGTTGCCAGCCCTCCTACAGTTCCTTAATCACTGGACAGCAAGTATTCCAGTGAGTGCTGAGAACTGCACAGTGCCATCTTGATGTCATGTTGGTAGATTGGGAGCAATATAAATATGTTAAATAAAGAAATAAATAAACTTGAAGGATAGTCCTTTTTCCCCGTAAAGCTTTTTACTGTGACTTTGTGATTCACTTCAAAGTACATCCATGGATAGGAACTGCAGAGCGCATATTCCCCTCATTCTAAGCTAGGTTACCAAACGAACTGGTGTCCCTCAGCTCCCACACCTAGGGAAGCAGTGGTCTCAAGAAAAGAAGCCACCTCTGAGACTCCTTCTGCTTATGTCCCAAAGATGCTTTTCCAAAAAGAAACTGGATTTTCTTGGTTTTTTCCCCTTGAAAACATTTCACTTCTCACCCCACAACTTCTTCAGTTCTTACTGAACAGTAGGGAATGGAAGGATTTATATTTTTTGCAGTCATCTGGTTGTTAGCATTCTGAGAGTTGGTCATTAGCTCTCTGAGAATTGTTGAGATCACTTGGGGGTTTATCTGTATCCTCAAAGTTACCGGAATCGGAGTGCAAATGGGCGTGGAACCTTCTTAGGACTGCTGAAAGAACTGTGTTGTAAACAGGAAATAGGTGGTGTTGTATCCCTCCCCCTCTGTTGAGACAGGACTGTTCAATTTTAACATAGATGGCCTCTTTGACCCCTCTTTCAAGCCAGTGGTCCTATCTGCCCAGAATGTGAACTTTGCTTGTCTTTCAGATGCAGATGAACTGCTGAATCCTGTCCTGATGGGCTTGTTTTCCTGTGTTGTGCCATGCATTTGTGAAGTGGTTGTTTTCTTTCCCCAATTACAGAGTTGCACATATCTTGCTGCATTGGACTGCATATACCATATTGCTCAGTTTGTGTCAAGGTATTTTATCCTTGGGGTGGATAAGCTTCTGCCTTAATGCATTCTTGGGTTTAAAGTGTGCACATGTGTTGTGTTGGTTGGTAGAAGCTAACTCAAGAATACATTAAGCTTGTCCACCCCAAGGGAAAAACATTTATTTTCTTTTTGCATTGCTATAATAGATACATGTGTTGAGAAATTGGAGGGCAGGGATGAGAGATTAGAAAATCTGTGACACAAAAATGGAAAATTAATAAAACTTGTTTAAAAAGAAAAAAGAAAACCTGTGACACAAAAATACAATCTCTGCTGTCTTCATCACTCTGCAACTTCTTAGTTGTTTCTTTTCCCAGCACCATACACTTGCTTTCTACACACCCCTAACATAGTTCTCGTCTTATAACCGTAAGGCCAGAATTATGGTCATAAATTTTGCTGGTTGTTAAGTGGGTCATCATGTCACCAATCCAATTTTACGATATCTTTTTTCAGCAGTTGTTATGCAAACGCAGCAATCATAAAGTAAGGCCATTATATTATTAAGCAAACATGGTGGTCCTTAAGCAACCCCATTGTTCACAATGCACATATTTTGCTGGAAACTGGGATGTTGTAAATCATAATCATGTGACCATAGGACACTGCAAATGGCCATAAATGCAGGCCAGCTGCCAAGTGTCCAAAATGCAATCCCTTGACCATGGCTTGGGGGTGGATGTCAGAACTTCAAATCCAGGTTGTAAGTACCTTCTGGTGGGTCCGTCAAAACTTTGAACAGTTATTAAATGACCGGTTGTTAAGCAAGGAGTACCTATATAGTTTTGACACCTAATGGTAGTCACTTACTGAAAATAAAACAAACCAGAAAATACGTTCACTTACATTTTCTGCTTTGAGAGGTGCAGGGGCTTTGCTGTAGTAGGTCAAAAATCGAGCCACTTCCTCTCGCACACTGAAGAAGATACAAAAGCAATCAGAGTTTTCCAAGAGATATCTTCATTCCTCTCCAGGCTGGAAAACACAGATTCAGACTTTCTGACAAAAGAGGGTGAAGACTTGACCAAGACTACTTACAACGTAAGGCCCTTCCAGTCAGAGTACTGCAGCAGGGAAGGATCTGTGAGTTTCACGGCACCTTGGGCCAGCTATCAGCAATGAGAAGGAGAGGACAAAATTAGATAGATGGATGGATGGATGGATGGATGGATGGATGGATGGATGGATGGATGGATGGATGGATGGATGGATGGATGGATGGATGGAGATAGATAGATAGATAGATAGATAGATAGATAGATAGATAGATAGATAGATAGATAGATAGATAGATAGATAGATAGATAGATAGATAGATAGATAGATAGATAGATAGATAGATAGATAGATAGATAGATAGATAGATAGATGATAGATAACCTTTATTGTCATTTTTTACTGTGGGCACAATGGCACACATTAAAAATGAAATTTAGTTGCTTGCTCTCAAAGTGTACACATATATAACACACATTTAAACATACCATATACAACATATGTATAGACCTACACCCTTACATATAAGTAACATATAAATATTAATTACTGTCCATCTTGAATACATAACAGAAAGTTTAGAGTTCACAAGGTTAATACTGTATGGAAGAAAACTGTGACTGAATCTGGATGTTCTGCTTCGGATACCACGGAGCCTCCTCCCAGAAGGTAACAAAGAAAACAGGTCGTGAAGAGGATGTGTAGTGTCCCAGACAATCTTACAGACCCTGCTCAAGCAACGCTGATGTGCTATGTCCTGGATGGAAGGGAGGGAACTGCCAATAATCTTTTCAGCCATCCTCACCACTCTCTGCACCGCCTTCCTGTCTGAAGTAATAATTATTAAGCATATCGCCAGGAAATGGGGTCTGGAAATTAGCAAGGTTGACAATTTCCTTCTTCACTTGGAGGGCATCTTGCAAATGAACCACACAGAGAGAGAGGCTGGGTGTGCACACTGTGATTCCTTTCTTTTTGGTTTGGTTGGACGAACTCAATCAAGAGTTGTTTGTTTAACAAACTACAAGTGTACAAACCGTGACTCTGAATACTGTGAAATAGGCCTGTGTTTTTATTGAGTGATTTAGATCACTATTATTTTGTAATTTTTGCAAAATATGTATAAAATGCATACATATATTATGCTTAAAGAACATTGCCACCAATTTAAAAGAAAGCAGTGGCTTTGCTTCCTGTCACAATATACCAGGTTTTGTCTACTGTTTCCCTCTCCCCTTACTCCATAAAAACGGGGGGTGGGAGTAAGGAACTAAAAGAACTTATCCATTTAGCATGAAACCATTTGTCTGAGATTCATGGATGAAAACTATATTGGTGAGTGTAATTCACGTTAATAGTGACCCAACAAAGCTCCCTAAATAGATTTCTCAAAGGCCCACAGCCCACGCTGAAGGAAGAAGCATAAGATTATTCAGGATGAGAACAAAGTCAAATAGTACTAATATAAACAGATAGAAAAACAATATAAACCTTAAGTGACTCATCTAGGAAATTATTTTCTTTGTAAAATCATCATAAAATGCGATCACCTGGTGATCACTATTACTTAAGAATGATGCATGTTTACAATATTCTTACCTTTTTGGACATTAGATCAAAGCAGAGTTTGTTCTCACTTGTACTCAAATTAATGATGCCCTAGGAATACAGATAAATGTTTCATTAAAAATAAGTTATTAGTTGCTATCCTATTAGCTACCTCAAAAATTATGTTCCATAAAACTTTAGCATTTCTAGAGCCAATAAATATTCTGGAAAGAGGATTGTGATAGAGGATACATATGAGTCAAAAGAATTATGTTTCATTTCATGTTTTTTTGTGAAAGATTTGTAAAGATTTCATTTGCAATCTGCCTATATTTATATTGTCCATTGTTTATTCCATACCATTGTTTATGTTTGGAAACTTCATTTTTCATATCAGACTCAAAGAAACTGCAGGTTAGCATTCTACACAAACACACACAAACTCATTTATTCATTACTCATGGGGGGGGGGAAGCTTAGCTGTGACTATTTTACCCAAGTAACTTTTATATAAATAAAATGTACTTTATATATTTAACTGCTACTATTTGCTAAGGAGAGATATATTGGTTTATGCTATTTTTTCTTTGCACAAAAGACCAGTAAGCTAACTTAAATGAGCAACAGTATTTAAAAATAACTAAAATTAATGGCTAAGAGAGGATCTGAATCCAAACCAAATCAGTTCAACAGTTCACCTATATTACAAAGGCTATACTATGGAAGAATGAACTAAAAGATCAGCATTCTAATAATGGGCTTCTCAGCTAAGAAAAATGTAATTAGGTTGATTTTTTTTTAAAAAAAAAACAACCTCACATTTTGAATGAAGCTTGAAATGAAGGTAGCTATTTGAGGTTTATGTAATATGAAAAGATTACACTGATTAGAGCTAGCATAGCTGGTTTTATTGATGGATAGTAATATTAATGCTGCTACAGTTTGGATGCTCTGCTGTTTTAATGTTTATCATGGGAGCAAAGTCTGTTTGTTTTTACAGTAATCAGCTCTGAAAGTTCACAGTGACTTTGTGTGGTTGGCATTCTTTCCTGGCATTAAAAAATTAGTTTACATGGTTTAAAATGTTCTTATATGCCATATTTAGGCGAATTAACTGTAAAAACATGCCATCTTAAAAAAAATTAAACAAGATTTTTTTATCTAATGTTCATTTGTGCCTGGTGGGGTAAGGAAATTCACATGGAAATTGTGGAGAAAATTATTAAACCACTTTTCCCCTACTATGTCTACTGCCTAAAGAAAGTTAATCTTTCTGTTAAGTTTTTCAAAAAATGTTTTGCCCAAGATGTCTTGGTAGATTTAGAGAATAGCAATTATCTTCCTTTCTGTCCTATATAACATACCAAGATAGTTCACGAATGAAAAACTTCATTCTTTATTTCCTTCTGCATTGGACATATAATCCATAAAACGCTCTCAACATCTCAAATAAGCCTAATTAAGTCATTTAAATTCCCCACTGAGGAACTAAGATACAACAACTTTATTAAAGCTTTTCTTTCTTGATGGTAAATAATAGTCACTGAAAATCAGGATAAAAAATAACAGAACAACAGAGTTGGAACAGAGTCTTCTAGTCCACCCCCCTGATCAAGCGCAAGTCTCTATACCATTCTGGATAAATGGTTGTCCAATCTCTTCTTAAAAATCCCCAGTGATGGAGCTTATTTAGAGACAAGTAACAACAAGACTTTTTACTCACACTGGGGTTTTTGTCCTCATCATACTTGTCAGCATGGTAGCGCATGTACCCCTCGTCTGAGGACATCGAAACAACAGCCATATTGCCTCGGACAGAGAGGTAAGGGCTGCTTTGAAAATCAGCATGCAACCCCTTAGTTGTGCTGTCCAATCTAGTTTGCCCTAACTGGAGGGCCTTGGCTTCTTCTGACAGCTGTTCTCCTATTTCTGTGGAACTGGAGAATGTTTGGTGAAGGTCCACATTCGGAGCTACTCCAGTTGCAGAAGAGTCCTGATTGCCCTGCTTTAAGACGCTCAGCATTTGGGCAAAGACATTGAACATACGGAAATCATGATCCCGTTCCAATTCAAAGCGTCGCTGCTCCAGCTGGATTCGGCGCTCCTCCACTTCCAAGTCTCGCTGGAGACGGCGTTCCTCCATCTGCAGAAACCGCTCCTCCATTTCCCTCTGGGCAGATAACGTCTTCAACAGCAGGGCATCCACAGGGTCCTTTAACCGCTGGCCTTTCCTTTTCTTCCTCAAGCGGTGCAAAGTAGAAAAACCCGACCATGCCCCTAGACTTTGGATCCGGGATGAAGAAGCTGCATTGGGTTCCCTGAAACCTAAGAGTAAGCAGAATTAAGGATAATTAACCCTAACGGCTTCCTTTTTTTGCAAAGATCAAGCCTGCTTGAATGATTATCTGCTAATCTTTAATTAACTGACTCTTGACAAACTCTGAGTAAATGAGTTACTACACTAAGTAATATTGAGCAATGGGCATTTTTCTTTATATAATAGGTAACGTCTGTTGCACAGAGACAAGAATGCAGCTGAAACCCCACAGTGTACTATAACATAAAGTATATGATTACTGTGGCTAGCTTTTCTGAATACACTAAACTATAAATGAGGGGGGGGGAACCATTTTGGCTTGGTGGGTCATGCAAATCTAGCCACCATCCCATCCAGCATTTCTCCTCAGACCAAGACTAGTGTACAGTGCCACATAAATTCAATATGCAAAATGACCGTGTGCAAAGGTTGAGAGATATCATAGTCTTACCAAACCTCCAGTCATAATTATAAGTGGCCCCAAGTAAAGGATTAGGGTCCTGTAATAGGTTATAACATTCATAAGGCTTCATTAAAAATAGGCACCTAAGTGAATTCATCTGCTTCAACTAAATAACTTCCATCACCATGCGGAATTCATCCTATATAGAAGATTACCTCAAAAAAGTTTCTCTTCCAACTTCATTTACATTTCTGCTGAAATGGAAGGCAGAGCCCATTGTACAGTTATGTCTGAATGCGTTACTCTGGACATACTGCACAGAAGTATATCCATCATTTGAGACCATCATTCTCTCTATACAATGGGCTGAATAAGAAATAGCATATTATATGAGGCAGGGGAATCAAGCTGCTGTCAACATTTTGTAGTTTGTGATGTCTCAGTGACAGCACTCAGTCTTTTTGTTTTTGATCTCTTATGTTATATATATAACACCCTATGGTATATCAATATAGTTCTGGCTCTAAGCATTTTAATAAAGCTAATTGGTTGTTTTTTTTTAAAAAAACTTACCAGCTTGTTTACTGCTAAACAAGCTAATATGATGGACTGAATCTGTATTTCCACATATATTTCTACAGAATATAAGTGGCAGTAACAAAAAAAAATACTTAAAGAAGCACTGAGACTTGTGACCCCATCATCTTGGATGATACTAAGCTCTGGGTAAAAGTAGCACATCATTTTGAGACCTCAGAAGAATAATGGTGATTTCCTAAAACATTGTTAAATGGACAATTCTATCTGAAATATATATGTCATCTCTGCAGATTCTAAGACCCAACGACTTCTGAGAAACCAAAACTGATGAAAAAGACAATATTTGCCAAGTAACCATCTTATTTTATGAATCCCAGTGTTTTGCTCCCAACAAAAAATAGCTCATTTCCTAAATTTTTCCATCACCAATCAATCATCTTCTGCTGAGATTGCTAAAAGCAAGTTCCCAAAGAATGCTCTTTCCTCTTGGCCTAAAAATAATAAAAGAATTCCACCAATCCACAGTCTTACTACTACAAGTTTCTTCTGCTTTAACAAAGCAGTTGGTCTTATGGACCTGGGAAAAATGAATGAAAAGAACAGTAGCAAAAACCCACTTTGCGACTGCTTATGTAGACTTGAAGGTTTTAAGTAGCTAAGTACTGTATATTTGTTTGGTGGAGTTTAAACCTCCAAGGTACTTTTGACTTGTAATCAGAACTAATTGATCTTTATGAGATCCAAAGCCATCTACTTCTGTCCTGAATTAATTTAAACCTCAGTTTTAAATATTGTCTGTCATGATTTAAAACTAGTGTTTGCACATCAAACAGGACACACTGCAAAGGTCAGTTTCCAAGCATGCTTCAGTTGTGTTGATCTAAAATATTTTGGATAGATGTAAAAACATTTCTAGTAACAAAGTTACTCATTACCAGAGACTATTTTGAAGCATTTGCTATTTCATCATTTCACTCCCCCAAATAGGCTGATTTGGGAAAGATTTAGACAACACTGGAGAGGGAGAGCATTCGGCCTCTACTCCGTCTCCATCCATTGGGGTCTACCTCTGAGTGTTGCAGGCGCCATTTTAAGTAGTGATTCTTCCTGCTTCACTCAGTCTGGATAACTGTGCAGGATGAATCAGGGTGTACTGTTTACCCACAGTAAAGCAGATTGGCAACAGAAAGAGTTCACAACCCTCTGGATAGCAAAATAATGACAATTCCTCCAGGGCCCCAAATTCTCCAAGCATAGGAGAGAACGTGAATAACCAACTCCATAATCAACTCTCTGCATGGCACTGCTTAGTGAGGACAAGTTAGCAGACCAACTTCACTTCTTGCACTGTGATCCCATTTCTCTTTTCCCCAGTGTTCAGTTGAAGGAGAGAAAGGAAGTGAGAAACATTCCCTAAAAATGGCAGAACTTTTAAGAGGAAGTATTGGGGAGGGAAGAAGGATTAATGGCCGGGGCAGTGGTGTTCCTCTCTTGGGTTTTTTTTTTTTTCCAGACTTTATTGCAGGACTCTGGAAAAGAGGATTACAATTTACTGTGTGCTGTTTGATTGCTTCCCATCACCCAAGCCGTTTTGGCAGATGCCCCATTTAACAGGATGTCCAGTTAGGTCCTGCAAAAAGATCCAGCCCTTCTCCTCAGGGCAAAAGCAATTCAGGTTGAAAGAAGATAGGAAACCTGGAAAAACTTTTCATAATGTCAAGCATCTCTGTGGGCAATGAAACCCATTCAGGAGCTTTAGGGTTCCCGCCACCCAGCTTTCCTTCTGGTCCTTCAAGTGTGCTCCTAAAGAACCCGGGATGTGGCCTCTGCTCAACCTCTTTCAGGAACAGGGTAGAGGCTCTGCAGGATGGCCTGAATTCCTACCTGAGAGGGAGACAGTGGTCTCAATGGGGACCTCCACCCTGGAGATGGGAGAGTCAGTCTGGGACCTCTCCAGGAAGGCCCTGTCTATCTCGTGCTCCTCAGCAGAGCCCCCACCGGCCTGGTAAGTAGTGAGAGAAGGCAGAGGCTCAGGCATCAGGCACTGGTCTTCTGAATCCACCTCCTCGCATTTGACCTCCATCTGCTCGGCGGGCTGAGAGGGTGGGAAGGTCAGCGCAGAAGAAGGGCCCAAGTGGGGATGGTAGCTCTCCACCACCCCGCCCGGGATCCCTTGCTGCGCCAGCACGTAGCCGCCGTTGCCATTGCCGGTGGCGCTGTAGACGAGCGGAGGGCGGCTGGCCAGGACGCGGTCCATCAACTCGTAGAACTTCCACGTCCTGCCCCCGCGCGAAGCCTTGTTGTTGTCCTTGATGCGCCGGTACTCCAGCTTCATTTTCTTGATCTTCTCCCGGCACTGATCGCCGGTGCGGTGGATGCCCTTCTCGCGCAGCACTTCGGCGATCCGGTTGAAGACGTGCTGATTCCGCAGGCAGCTCTCCAGCTCCGCCTGCACCGACTCGTCAGCCCACAGGTGCAGAAGCTCCACTACCTCGGGATCTGACCAGTTAGTGCCCCGCTCGTACTTCTTGCCTCGAAAATCCATGCTTTCTCGGCGTCCGATTTGTCCACCGCGCCGGTTAACCATCAAAAATCAAAAGCCCCAAAGAAAAAAGGCGCACGAGCGGAGGAGAGGCGAAAAGCCATGAAGCGGCTATTGCTTGATTCTCGCCTTTCTGGGACTGGCACGGGCTTGGCTTGGTTCAATTTATTACTCCTGGGAAACCTGGCGCTGTTGTACATTGGGAAGGGAAAGGGTGAGAAAGATGGCTTTTTTTTACCTACCCCTTTCTGCAGCTCTAGAAGCCGCAGAACGGATCGGATAAGTTGGCACGGCTCGGCACGGATTCCAGCTTTTTTTTTTTTTTTTTAACAAAGCGAGTTCCCGGGTAAAGCAAGCTGGGGGCGCAAGTAAGCATGTTCACATCCGGTGTGATAGCACATGCGTGCTTCCTTTATTCCGGGATAACTTTGGTCCGTGTCAATCACACGATCCGCAACTCGGCCGGGCTGGGCTAAACGAAGCAGAAGCGCAGGAATGAATTGGGGCGGGACCTCTGTAGGCCACGCCTCCGCAGACCGCCCTCTTTGAATAACGAGCGAGAGAGAACGATTACGCGGAAGTAGAGCGAGACAAATTGAGCATCGTTGTTAACTAACTGAAGTGTGTGTTAAACGCAGTGGTCCAAGTCTCTGAAAGTATTACAATTGCTAGAGAGGTGAAATTGTGTTTTTCTATTTTTACAGCGACTAAACCCGGTTTTTTTATTTTGGAAAAGCTCCCGTGTAGTCTTCAGGATATAACGTAAAAGAAGATTGTATAGAGGCAGTCACTGAATGTCAAGTTCAATTTAAGGTTGTCTTTACTTTTACCTGCCCTGGCAGTGATTTAGGCAAAAGATAGACAGAATGTAAGAATTAACCACTCTTGGTTGAGTTCACAATAGCTTGCAAAACCATAAACCAAAATTTACAAACTCAGCAGTTGGTTTGATATAGCATGCTAAGACACACACAAGCAAGCCAAGTTATGTGTAAGGCTTTATGTGAACTTGGGACTTGCATATTACACTAACTATACTATGGATTATATGGTTTGGATTAGGGTAATGTGTGATCCCTGCAGTCAATCAGAAAACAGGTTTGTAAATCAAGCATTATGGCATTTAACACTATGCATGAAATGAGCCAATGGTGGCTTATTCAACAAACCATAATTTAAAATGTGTGGCTTATGTGTGAATCAGTTTTCTAAAAAGTGGCTCAGGCTGATTCATGCATCATGCTAACTATGCTTTGTTTAATTATTTATGAATAAACCACAATTGGCTAAGTTGGCTTGGCAAAGACAAAATTAAAGCATTCCTGAAGCTAGAGGACCCTTGCCTTGATCCAAAGAAAGCAGGTTTTTTTCTATGGGAATGAAGCTGTTTTTCAGCTGCTCTATCCCTCGCGTAGTCACATATGTAGCTTAACTGTAGTTCTGGCTCTTATATTGTAAATATGTTTCTACTTCTATTAGCTTGCATGGGGAGATAATACCCCTTTACCAATTCTGTTTAAAAAAAAAAAAAACTGAGGGCATGGAGTGTCATGTTTTAAACTTAAACACATTGTAACATGAATACAGGAAGAAAACAGCATTGTAGAATTATTTATACATATATTTAAAACAAAACCAACTTGATTTATGGTTTAAGGTAATGTGTGAACCCAGCCAAGGGTGTTATCAACAAACAATTCTAGTTAATAGAAATGGGTATTTCCAAAACTTAGGAAGTTTCCTAATCATCAGATAGGCAATTCTACCAAGGATCTATCTGCCATTTGAAATAGGGAGGTCTCAACAAGATTGCCCTGAACAGTCTCTTGTTCTTAGCTGATCCCAGAGAGCTCCTCTTCCAGGAGATGAAGCAATGGAAGCTACATTTGGGGTGCTGGTGGAGGAAAACAAAGAGTAAATCTGGACCTGGATAGGGGGAGCACACCTCTCCTGGTCCTCTTAAGCTTCTCAGCAACTTTTGATAAGTTCAATTATTATATCCTATGGATATGGGGTCACATTTTTTGCCCTTTCCTGAGTGGTTGGGAATAGTCAGTAGCAGGAAGAACAAGAGGTTAGCATTGTAGGTCCTCATTTGTAAGATCCCAAAGGGTTTGATGCTGTCACCTCTCCTATTTAACACCTATATGAAGCTGCTGGAAAAGATCATCTGTTAGTTCAGGATGAAATATCAGTATTATCTTGGTGACAGTCAGCTATTCATCACCACCCTGGGTTGAGCCAGAGATACAGTGGATGTCTTGGACAGGTGCCTGGAAACTGTCTAGGTCTAGAATGGAATGACACCAGATTGAAATTGAACTCAAGCAAAACAGAGTTGCTGTTTGTGCAAAAAGGATCTTTTTCACTAATGATAACTATTGAATAGAGAACACCACCCCTAAAGAGCAGATCTATGAATGGGGCGGGGGTGGGTGGGTTTCCTGTTAGATTCAGGGCTGCTGCTTAAAAGGCAGGTGGCGGCTCAGAATAGGTGGTCTTTCACCAGACATTTAACTTACTGCAATTACCCCTCCCCCCAGTTCTGTTTGTGAAGGGCACCTGGAAATCGCAACTGCTACAAAATATGGAGATTGCAGCTGGTGCAAAATATGGTAGGCTGTATATTTGTTAAAGCTGTACTAATCACGTAAAACGTATATAATTTTTAAGCTACATTGCTTATTAATAAGTTTCTGAGTGCAATTGAAAGCGATGGTCTTGACTTATAAAGCTTGGTCTTGAAATATTTATCGGACCTCCTTCTCTGCATAAAAGTGACCTGCCCAACTTGCCCAATGAGGACTTTTAATGTCCCCCCCCCCCCCCAGTGCAGTGAAGGGTTGCCTCTCAAGCAATGTTTCTCTATGGGAGCCCTCATGTTGGGGAACACTTTCCCTCTCTCTCTTAGATTGCCATCCTCCATCCTCATTTTTGGCCTTCCAGACACCTATTAATGACAGATTTGTTCTGTCAATTGACCTAATGACTAATTGGTCAGTATTGTATTTACTGCTTTTCTGTCATTTGTGTTTCTGTCCTTTGAAGCTTGTACACTGTTTTTACACAACAAACCACCAGAAATCATGTTGGTTGTATCTGACAGTATAGAAACACAATAAAATACAGGTAGTCCTGGAATTGCAACAGTTCATTTAGTGACCATTTGAAGTTACAACGGCACTGAAAAAAGTGACTTATGACCATTTTTCACACTTAACAACCGTTGCATTATCCCTATGGTCACGTGATGAAAATTCAGACTCTTGGCAACTCATATTTATGACATTTGCAGTGTCCCGGGGTCAAGTGGTCACCTTTTGTGACCTTCTGAGAAGCAAAGTTAATGAGGAAGCCAGATTCAGTTAACAACCGTGTTACTAACTTAACATCTGCAGTGATTCACTTAACAGCTGTGGCAAGGTCGTAAAATGGAACAAAGCTTGCTTAACAAATGTTCTATTTAGCAACAGAAATTTTGGGCTCAATTGTGGTCTTAAGTTGAGGATTACCTATATGGGTTTAGCCCAGTTGTATGAACTTATTATTTGCTTTTTTTTTTTTTTTTTTTGCAATACACAGATATTCCTCTGGAAATTCTTCAGAAGAAACTAAATTGCAAAGGTCCAAGATACTGATTTTCAGAGGAAAGGGACCCTAGCAACAAAACAGTGTTTTGTCAAGCTTCTATGCCTTGACCACAATCTTTGCACAATCTTTTAACTAGTGCAGAAAAACGGTGTGATTATTGGATCAATGTGAAATATCAAAATCTTGTATGTGTACAGAGATTGCTGGGGGGTGGGTTATGAAGATTTTAATTTGTCTTTCCCTTATGCTTTAATGAAACATTTCATATTGCAGTGAAAGTTTGCAAACCTCAATGAAAGAAAATAGGCAGCACCAGTTGTGAAAGAACCTTGCCTGCAGATGGCACTAAGTCCTCAATTTCTAATCGGGAAAAGGCAAGCACCCTGACTTCTCAAGCTAAATTTAGAGGTTCAGTAAGGCTGGGGAAAAGGGTGCGTGACAAGTAGTTTCCGTAATTCAAGGATTTGGTCAAGTGCTGTGTTGATGCTGTTGTGTTGTTGCTGTTTGGTTTTCCAAAGTGGATTTTTTTTCCCCTATAAAAATGATGTCAGTAAAGACAACTCATTTCACAGGATGAAACCAATAAATCAAAGATTTGCAGATTAACTTTAGAGGATTTGATGAGGCATATGCAAACATGACACAGATCTATCTAGGGATTTTTTTTGGGGGGGGGGCTTACCTGTGGTTAGAGTCTACAAATGTTTAAAGGTATCAGACCTGGGCAGCAAAAATCTAGATGACCACTAAATGGCAGTAAAGAGAAGCTGTCTTGTCTCTGTTGCCATTTAGTAATTGTCTGCAGGTTTGCCACCCAAATCTGGTAGATCATCTGATGTTGCACAGTTTATTTGGAGCAAGTCTGAATTGCATTGCCTTATAACCACAGCAATACATGGTTTATAATGCCATAACATGCTTCCATTTCTCACTGCATCATTTTTCAACAATTCACTTGAAGTGATATCCACTCGACCTAGAACTAGCACAAAGCAAAGTTAGCATAATATTTGCTGCCCCTGTTCCCAGACCCTTTCCTGCTTCTGTCGCTGTCTGCTTCACAGTCATATAGGATTGTCCTGATTTGTGAGTTTACCATCCTTTATACAAAAAGCAGTTGTTTTCCTCCTTGGGCTTTGGGCCATCCCTTTCACCAGCCTATAAGGAAATAACCAGCAATCGGAGCAGGAATGGGGAACACACATCTCCAAGACTCGGCTGGCAGTAGACTCTATTGCTCCTCCCACACTTATCTGAACCTCTCCCAAGTTTTTAACAAAGTGAAATAAAGAAGCTTAAAGGAAGACATCTGGGCAGATAATACTCCCAGGGAGGAGGAGGAGGCAGGCCGTCCCCTGCTTGTGCAACTGAGCCACTGAGTAATCAGGTGGTGAGGGAGGATTGACATGGTCAATAATTGCACTCTGGTCAACTTCAAGTGAGATTAGGGTGATCATGCTTGGTGTTGATGATAATTTCTCTGATGTCTCACTGATGTCTTTGCAAGGATGTCCATGCCTTTCCTACCATGAAACCTAAAAGCATCTGAAATAGGAATTTCCAGCAGAGAATTAGCACAAGATAACAAAGAAAGAAGCTGTTCCTCCTTCATTGTGCTTTTCTTTTTTTAAAAAAATAGTAATTTTATTAAAATTTGTAACTACAATGGCAAAGAATTAATATAAACTAAAGAAAAAAAAATGAAAAATAGAAGCTGTAGAAAAGAGAAAGAAAATAGAAAAATGTCAGGCACGAAAGATCAGTTCCACACGTGAAGATCCAATTAAACTAATTTATTGCTACTCATGTCTATGCACAGGGATATTCTTAACCAGGGGTCTTCAAACTTGGCCCTTTATGACTTGTGGACTTCAACTCCGAGAATTCCTCAGCCAGTCCAAGCAGTCATTAGCACCTGCTTGGAGTTAGATAAGGGCCAATGGAATTCAAGGGGGGGGGGTGGACTTAGTTCACTTGTGGCTACATAAGGATTCTAGGCTGTCCCTCTTTTAACTCTGCCCCCAGGTTCTGCCACTCCTTCTCTATAGAAAGTAGAAAAGAAAGAAAAAAGAAGAATATAGTAAAGGAAAAGGAAAATATAAAGAAATGATCTCCCCCTTCATCACAAGTATAAACAATTAAAGTAACTTATCACATTTTTTTTTGAAATACAACAAATGATCTCTTCTTCCCATATCTCATTTCTTATCTATACAGAAATCCTTAAAACTGTGATTCCAGTCCTGGTTAGCAAAAGTCCATTAAAGATTATCAAAGATAACAAGAGATCAATTTTAATCTTGATCAAATAAACCAACTTTCTATTGCTTCATTTTATTTTTAACAATCTGATCTTTAGTCCATTCAAATAATATATAATGATATGTAGTGTGTCATTCTTAACCCCCTTTTCAGATCAGATTCAGTCTTGACTGGAAAAACTTGTTCATCTTCCATAACAACTTTTATCACAGTCTATCTCTATAGAGGCAGACACTCATAAAATTATCTTTGGAGTCCATTGTTCAAAAATATCCTTCAATATGTCAAATGTTAAAATATTCTGCTCCATTCTGTATTAGTTAGTCAAATTTAAGTGTTCTTCTGTTTTAATTTATTTATCAATTTATTTATTTATCAAATGTATTTGCTGCCCATTTCATGGTTCAGGGCAATTCTGAGTGACAGAGTTAATTAAAAGATTAATTATAATCTTCAGTTCCTTCTTGTCCCTTGTAGTGTCCAACCTTCAAAGTTCCATCCTATAATACACTAGTACCCTGGTTCTCTACTGCTTTGAAACTCATCTAATTTGGTACTCAAAGCATTTTGACATAAAAAATTTCTCCTGGTACTCATTGTTTGTTTGGTACTCAATGCACAAGTTAGAACTTGTCGATGTCAGCTGCCTTGTGACTCACTACATTATTCCTTATGGGAAAAACTTGTTTGGTACTCATCGTTTTCGGTACTCATTGTGCCTCCCGGAACCAATTAATGATTAATACCAAGGTACCTCTGTATTTTATTGAATTCAGAATCATATTTCAAATCCATCTTAACATTTAGTCCAGTGATGGCGAACCTTTTAGAGACCGCGAGCCCAAAACCCGTGCCCCCGCTCCGCCTCCCGCCCTGCCTGCTCCGCCCCTGCCCGCCCCTGCCCCGCCCACCCACAGAGCCACCCACCGCCTCCATGGCCTGCCGCAGATCGCCCAGGCGGCCCTGCAGCACCATGGCAGCCCCCCCTTCTGCCCACACCCCGCAACATCATTTGCACGTGATGGGGTGCGAGGGCGGAGTCTTGTCCCTGCTGCCCGGCTGCCATGTCCTTGGCTGCGCTGCTCCATACGGGCTGTGCCCGGGGGCGACTCTCCTCTGAGGGGGCTGCTGGGGGAGGGGGCCGTGGGGGGAGGCGGGGCTGAGAAGACAGCGCGCGTACCCACAGAGAGGGCTCCGAGTGCCGCCTCTGGCACGCGTGCCATAGGTTCGCCACCACTGATTTAGTCTGTTCATAACTTTCCAATATCAAATTTCTATATCACCCTTTTGCTTTTTTTATATGTGTGAGCATATGTGTGTGTATGCGCACACGCGCATGTGTGTGTATTATACCTGTATTTAAAGCTTCTTTACTAAGGATTGAAGGAAATGTGAAGGAGACTCATCTGTAGTTTTCAGATTTATTAATCCAAAGATTCCTACTGTCTCATATTTTCTCATATTTTTTTTACCTCCAAAAGAGGCACTAGGTCTTAATTTCAGGGAATGTCTTACCTTAGGACCACCACAGCCAGGCCTCCCACACCCCGACACCTGTCGCGCCACTGCTTCACTTCTGCTTGCCATGTGGTGCATTGTGCCATTGCTACTACTCATGGCAGGAGACTGCATGGTGCTTTGTGCCGTTTCTGCTGCTCGCGGCAAGAAGCCGCATGGCACTTCAGGCCATTTCTGCTGGTTGTGGCAGGACGCTGTGTGGCTCTTTGGGCAGCAGAAACGGCACAAAGCACCATGCGGTGTCCTGCTGCGAGCAGCAGAATGGCCCCAAAAGCCACACGGCGTCCTGCCGCGAGCAGCAGAAATGGCACAAAGCACCATGCAGCATCCTGCCACAAGCAGAGGAAATGGCCTGAAGTGCCGTGCGGTTTTTTACCCTGAGCAGCAGAAACGGCACAAAGCACCATGCAGCGTCCTGCCAGGAGGAGCGGAAATGGCACAAAGCACCATGCGGCGTTCTACCGCGAGCAGAGAAAATGGCCTGAAGCACCATGTGGCTTCTTGCCATGAGCAGCAGAAACAGTACAAAACACCATGCGGCATCCTGCTGCAATCAGCAGCAACGGCCCGAAGCACGGTGCAACTTCCTGCCGCTCGCGGTGGCACTGGCATGATGAGCCACACAGCTTGACAAGTGTCGGGGCTTGGGAGGCCTGGTTGCGGCAGTCCTACTGGTAAGGTAAGCAGGTGCTGGGCGCATGGGGTAGCTTCACCCTTCCTACCCCCACCCTAGCTTGATTTTTAGGTGTGTGCCTCACCCCAAAACTAGGGCTTATTTTTGGAGTAGTACTTATATTAGGCCCACCCCAAAAACCAAGCTAGGGCTTACTTTTGGGCTGGGTCTTACTTTCGGGGAAACAAGGTAATAACTGAAAAACAGTTAACAAGCAATTTATGAAAGTGGTAAGAAAAAGAAGCAATTATTCAAGGGTGCAATTATTCTTGCCTCCTTGAATTTTTTAAATATTTTTTAAAAAATTTAATTCTAAAGTTTTAACTTTAACATTTTAATTTTATACACTGTTTTACATTTTGATGCCTTATTGTACACCGCCCCAGAGTCCTTCTTTGAGGGAGATGGATGGTTCAGAAATGTGAAAAGTAAATAAATCAAATAAATGTGAACCCTGTGTTCTTTTAAAGGTGTTGTCCATGGGTTTGAGTAAGATGGCTATTCCCTCACCCAGAGCTCTAAACCTGTCAGTGTCTGCTGTCTTGCAGTCTCCTCATGAGGAGCAACTGTCTGGAGCACTTGTGGACGATTCCAAGTTCTCTCCTTGTCAGAGAGGAATTTGGAAGAGGTGGTCTACTCACCAGCTCTCCATTCTGCTGCAGTAGTTGGCTCCACTTATAGTGGCGCTATCGTTAGCTTGCAGTTTTTCCCTGGAAAACTCTTCATTCTGCCTTTCCATCTTAAAGGCACGTTCTTTATATACATATCTACTCATCACACAATTCTCTTTCAAAGTAAACAACATTGCGCAAAATTCAGAAAATAAGTAATTGATTGATTATGTGCCATCAAGTCATTTTTCAACTTCTAGTAAGAACATAGATAGATTTTCCCCATGTTATTCTATCTCTGACTTGGTTCTTCAGATCTTCCAATGGTGCACTTACTGCCACGTAACCAATTAATCCACAGTGCTGCTGGTCATCCTCTTCTTCTCTTTCCTTCTGCCTTTCCCAGCATTAGAGCCTTTTCCAGAGAGCTGGATCTTTGCATAATGTGCCTGAAGTATCATAATTTCAGCCTGGTCATTTGTATCTCGACCGAGAACTCTGGGTTGACGATCCACCAGTCTGTTTTCTTGGCTGTCCATATTCTCAAGAGTCTTCTTGAACACCAAAGTTCAAAGGCGTCAATACTCTTCTTACCTGCTTCTTCAAAGTCTAACTTTTGTTTCCATAGAGTCTTAACAGTGACTACCATGAATTGCACGATTCTGATCTTTGTAAGTACAGGCACATCACGGCATTTGAATATCTCTTCCAAGCAGTGAGCCAAAGAAATCAGAGAAAAAAAGGAAAAACAGAAGATAATGCATAAAGCAGTTAAGTAGTACCTGCCATCCTGTGATGTGAACTAGACAAGCCTGCTGTTCTTCTCTGTAAAGGATGTCTGGGAGAAGAGAAAATAACTTTTTTCTCTCTCATAGGCAGGACCTTTCTCGCAGAAAAGTGGGGATCTTGAAGAAAGAGAGGAAAAAATGACGGCTAGCAAACTAAAATGGATTTCAGCCAATTTAAAGTGCTGGATACCTGATGATTCCAGGAGAGCCAGAGGCAAGACTCCTTAAGTGCTTTTGGATAGTGTCCGGAGAAGGCCATGGTAAAAGAGGGATGGACAGCAATGGACATGTCTTGAGGGAGGCTGAAGAAGAGAAGACCAGGTCCTGCCATCCCGAGAGAATACAGACCAGTGTAATTTAACACCTTTGCTCTCTTGTAAGTCAGGAGGGAATTGAAAAGGGAAATTAAATTGAAGGAAAACTACACGCCTAAATAGCCACAAGCTTAAGCTAACCACAACACATATAGTGAAACAGTTAATTTAGATAAATTGGCACAAGTAGCTGTAAATTACTGCCACATTCCTATGTATTTATAGCTACAGAGAAGAGGGCATGGGAAAGAAGACATTATTCTTAACTGCCTTAACAGAACACTTCATAAATTGCTTTACATCTCTGAAAATGAAACTAAGAAAACTTGCCTATATCTAGTAATAAACAAGGGGGAAAAACCCAGGGATGCTTGTTCATTTTCCTAAAACCCAAAGTCCTCATGGCAAAAAGGAAATCTAAGAGGTTTTCCACATTGCAACTTTGACATTTCTGGCCACTTGACATCTCTGCATAAATCTACCTTTCTAGATTGAACTCCTTCTTCCACTTTGCCCATCATTCTGACTGGACCAGCTGTACCATACACCTCTACTTACCTACGTTTGGATTCCCTTGGTTCTGGATCCCACTACCAGCAGCATCTGTACCTGGAAAGCCATCCCCATTTGCTTTGCTTTCCATTGGCGAGTCTTGGAGGACATTTGACTTCCACTGATATAACTTTTGTCTTCTGATGACTTGCCTTTATACTTTTCTGTCTGGTGTGTCTCCAGGTAGACCAGTTTAAAAGAAAAAAAGAATGGCCCACCATTTAATCATTCTTCCTGCCTCTTAGGGATATGTGACAGAATTCTTGTCAGCTACACCTTGTTAAAAGAAGAAAAGGAAGAAAGGTTCAGGTTCAACCAGGGAACCCCATGGTGGGTCTCCATGGTGAACTTGTGAAACAAGCAAAACTCCAGAGATTTGCTAGTTGGGGTCCCTTCAGAAGAGGGAGGCAACCTTGGACAAAGTGGTTGGGACTGGAGGGGACAGGTTATTCACAACACCTCACAGTAGCTGACTGGAATGGAAGCATTTGTATACAGTGAAATGAAGCCCAGCTAGGGAACATGATAGCAATGCTCATGGATAGAATAAATACATTCAGAGTTTTTTTGTTTGCACTGAATCTTGGTAAACTTAAAGCTGTAAGTAAAGTGTACATTATGTTGCAAAAATCCAAAGGCAATAATAAAAACAAAACAAGTGCTGTTTACCCCACATTCTGCATAAGCAGTTACTATTTTGGTACACTATGTTTACTAGTCTCAACATTGCCCAACAGATCTAGTTTTTTCTTTTTCTTTTATCCTGATCAGCTACCGCCTACTCCTGTCTGGTTTCACAGTCTCAATATATTATCTTGCAATGCTGCTGGTGCAAATATATTATCTTGACCTACTATTCCTTCTACAGTATAAATTCTAAGTATCCTTGGAAAATCTAACCATGACTTTGTCAAGTTTCTATGGTTTCCTCAGTGATTTAACTGTGCATCTTGCTCTGCCATCAGTTGAACTTTAAGCAGAGATCTCTGAAAAGGAGAATCAACATGCTGAACCTTTCATCGATGTTAGTTTCAAATGTGTTGTATTTGGGCAAATGATAGCCTGGATGTGAACAGCTATTACTTGTTCTATCTGTTTTTTAGGATTTATCTTAGCCCACTTTCAAAGTCCGCTTTAATCCAGTTTTTGGGGGAAACTGCATGACCAGCACTCAGTAGCCAACATCATTCCAGATTACCACCAGGACTGGAGTTTGGAAGCCCTAAATGAATAGTTTCATTTCTAATAGAAGAGAATATTTGTAGCTCATGGGTGAAATGTAGAGACCTTGGTGCTCTCTGAGCTTAGTTATTTTCTTGCTGATGTTTCATTATCCAACTAGGTAGCATCTTGAGTGCTAGAAAGGAGTGGGGTTTGCTTTCTGTTTATGTACAGTAGCTTTCCCTGTCAGTGTAGGTATATATATAGCTACCATATATAAATAGAGAGTAAACCCTACTTCCTTCTACACTGAAGATGTTACTTATTTGGGTAATGTAATGTCTGCAAGAAAACAACCAAGCTCAGAGAGTTCCAAGGACTCCATTACAGCTCCATTTTTTGCGTGGCAGAATATGGGGCTGGAAGATTAGTTATATCCCTCAGGAATGATACGTATTCTATGGGGATCCATCTTATCTTCCCTTGCCGATCCACTTCTACTACATGAATTGTCAAGAGAGATCATACATAGGGAGATGTATTATCAAGAAGATAATGCTGACGGTGCCAAGTTCTTCCTTTCTTCTCCAATTGCAGTAGGTTTGGAATTCCTAAATGCTTACCTAGAGGTAGTAATGGGCTAAACTAATGTAAATTAAGAAGAGTTATTTTTGTGGGCAGCCCAAAGGAATTGGGACAAACAAATATAATACCTTCTTTCCAAAATAGATAATTAGTGGCTTGAAATAGAGTTCCCATTTGCTGCAACTGCTTCTGTGAGATTTGCAAATTGCTGCATTGGCAAGCAACCCCTTTCCCCCTTTTTTACTTTTTCTAGGAATCTGAGCCTCTTAACACTGTGAATCAAGGCATGATAATCTCTTGTCTATGCTTTAATATGTTAGCAGCCTGCACTGGTTCAGAATGTGGCAAACAAAGTTCAAGATTTACCAAGTGGTTATTATAGCATGTAACCTCATCAAACACTTTTTTTTTTTGCTTGTTGACTATGCTCGGTTCCAACTTGTTTCCTACTATGATAGCTTCAAACGTGTTCTCAGCAGGATTTATTATCTTCTCTAGGATATTTGAATGCTGAAAACCAAATTCTGGGCTTTTTCTTCCATGTCTTCTTGATTAATAATATCCTACACTTTCTGGTTAGCTTCTTTTTTCAAAAAGTTTTGAGAGGGTGGGCAGGGAGCTATTGTACTTGTATTTGTAGCTGTCATTTTCTTCACTTGTCTTTGAGTTTTTATGTTAAAATTAGGCTTTATTGAATGCAATGGATTATACTGGAATTTGAAAGCAACTAATAATGTGGATATAATGATCAGAAGGCAAGAAAAATAGTCACATGTCTCCTGCTGAGAATATAAAATAGTGACAGTCAAAATTACTGACGATACTCTAAGTGGACTGGAAACTACTTCCCTGACTAAAGAAATTGGAGTTCAGTTTTTAAATTATCACAAACAAAATAAATAAGGGAAGAAGAAAAAACAGGTATTTTGGAATGAATAACATTAAAGAAGAGCAAGAAAGGTTGGACAGAGATTATAAGCGTCTGTAAAAGTCTAGATCTGCACACATGTCAACTTTTACGGGAGTTGCATTGGTTGCTACGGTAATTTGCTTCTGGATACAATTCAAGTGGTTGCCACTCTTAAAGCCTTAGGTGGCTTGGGGACATTTTATTTGAAGGACCGTCTTTTCCCAGTTTCCCAACCATCAGAGAGGTGAGGCATAGTCCTCTCTGTAAGGGGCCATCTAGTGAGACCAAGAAGAAGGGCCTTCTCCGTGGTGGCTATGTCCCTGTGGAGCATCATCTGCATGGGTATGAGATTGCCCCTCAACTTGATACTCTTTCAAAAGGCTCTGAAGACATGGTTTTGCCAGTGGGCCTGTAGACTCTGGGGTGATATGGAGCCCATCAAGTGGTTTGTTTGATTGATGTTGTCTGGAGGAGGGTTTAAAGATTTATTGGGTTTTGTATTTGGGGTTTTACTTGTATAAGCTGCCCAGAATCACCTTGGGTGAGTTTGGTGGCCATATAAATTTCCATAAATAAATAAATAAAAGAGGTGAGAAGCTTAAGTGATAAAACATAATATATGAATCAGGATATGGAGAAAGCAAGAATGGTTTGCATGAATAGCAAAGTATGTAAAATGTAGCGAATGGTGCTGCTATAAACTAGATTTTGTTTCATTTTCTTTTTATTTCTCTTATCTCTTAAAGAATTACTTCTGTTAAGTTAAAGAAAAAGTAGTATGTATGTATAGATATATTCAGCTATGAGAGATGAAAATTTCATCTCTTATCTCATTGCTGATTGCAAGAGTTAAAGTTACCATTATATCTTAGGTGCTCCTGAATGTTCCTTTTTCACCTTCTTATAAAAGGGTGTGATTGGACATTTTGTCAATGGCCAACCTTCTTCAGTTTAGTACCATTTTCTATTCTTTCATGTTTTATTTATTTCTGGCCTTTGTGATTGTTATAGTTGACTTTTTGCTTTTGATTTTATAATGGAGATTTAAAAATGTTTAAGCTGAATTACATTTGGAACTTGTAATTAATGTTTCACTCCTTTACTTCACTGATAATCTTGGCATTGTAGATACAAATAAAGAAACAAACAAATAAATAAAGACATTGCACCCATGTCCTCTAAGTGCCATTCAAGATCCCAAAATATCCAATGTGCTCATTAAAAGATTTATAGAATCTCTTATTTTGTCAAAAATGTTTTTCTCTCTCTCTCTCTTGATGTGGTAGCTTTTTGAAACCACATAGGTGTAAAAATGAAAAGGCTTCAAATAAATTATTAATCCTGATTTGTGATGATCAGTCTGAAAGCCATTTGTGTTAATGACCATCACACTATTCTGAGAAAAAGAATTATTAAATGTTGATTTTGATTTATAAATGTTGCTTCCATCCATTTAATTCAGGAAACTTGTGTCATATGTTTCAAAAATTAATCATTTCCTCATAATTTCTTTCCAAACTTTTGATGACTTAAAGCCTTGTAGAATAGGTCCAAAATACATTTTTCTGTAGAGATAAGTTATGGTTCCAGTTTCCAATAAATCGGAGGCAAATTTAACTAGCTAAAGGTTGAAGCTCTTAAATTAGCCTTGCTTTTGGTGATGACAAATGGGCATTTAAATTTATGTTGGCTAAAGTAGAAGAAATGGGCTAAACTATGAAAACAAAAGGTCATTTTGATAATCATAACTTTTTATAATTTTCTTATCTCTTGGCCATGAGTGAACTAAGGGACATTTCAAAACATCAGATGGCTAGATAAATCAAATCAAATGAGATAAACAGTACTTTAATTTCTTCATTATATCATCCAAGTATGAAATAAGCAGTATATTTCCAATGTGAAATATGTTTCCAATAGAGAATATGTGATATATTTATTCACCGCTGTAGTCACTACTAAGAAATACCTAGCCCTTTCAAATATCTTATCTTTGGCAAATCAGAAGGGCATTACTGGAGAATACCATTCATTTTTTTCTTGCATACAATATATGTTAAAATCCAGGAACATGTTCTGTCTTTCCCTTACTGAATTTGGTGGAAGGGAGCTTTTTCTTGTTAAACTGTTAATTAAGGCTGATGTTAATAACTAGGTAACATTTAGAATAGCTAAATTAATAGTGTTAGACATACAGTTTCAGGAAATACTGATGGCGCTAACTACATGTTCCTTGTTGAAAACTATATGTATTTAATTCCATCTTCCCCGCCTTTTTTTTAACTAAGCAAATCTTGGAACAGTTATTTTTTCACTGGAGGAAAGAACTTTCTCCTTAAGGCTTTCTTTGTAGGAGTATATATTTTGTTGATAATTTTCCTTGTTCCTTTCTGTTGCTAGTCTTCCTATCATTTGTGATTACCAAGATGCATCAGATTATAGTTCATGTAGATGTGCTATAATGTTACCATCAATTTTATGTTGATTTTCTTCTGCAGGAAGAAAGGAGAATTATTTTTTAACCATTGCAAGTTTCAGGGTTAAAATTTTTGCCCAGACAAAAGTAGCATTAAATCCAGACAGCAAACATTTCAACTGTTGCAAGAAGCCAATTGCATCTTGTGTCTTGCCATTCCATGATTGTTCTTATAATAGCTATTAATTGATTTACTTTACGTCAATTCTACTTAGTGCTTTAGCCACAAATTGTTAAATACTGGAATTATTTTAAAATTTAATGAAGTGATACAGTATAGTATATGCCTCTTTACAATGTATCAGCTAAAATGCTGTCTTCAACAATAACATGGTTTGTATATATGCACCTGTATTAGTAGATTATAAGAAGAAGATTGAAAGTTCACTTAAAACTGGGGTCTCAGCTTCAAACTAGTAGACAAAACCGTATTTATTTATTTATTTATTTATTTATTTATTTATTTATTTATTTATTTATTTATTTATTTATTTATTTATTTCTACAAATAACTCAAGGCAACAAATGCACACAATACTTTTTGTTCCTCCTATTTTCCCCATAACAACAACCCCTGTGTGGTGAGTGGGGCTGAGAGAGAGATTGACTGGCCCAAAGTCACCCTGCTGGCTTTCGTGGCTAATGCGGGACTTCAACTCACGGTCTCCAGGTTTCTAGCCAGGTGCCTTAATCACTAGACCAATCTGGCTGTAAGGACCTACCTCATCTAAGCCACCCAAGAAAGCAGAACTCTTGAAACAGGCATTGTCTCAAAAGGAACTTTTATTAGGGGCTAGTGATAGCAGGGAAAACAAGGCGAGGTCTGAGGAAAAACCCGCGAAAACAATATATTAAAAGCAATATTCAATACTCCTCCCCCCAGGGTCCATTTGAATCCCAGCCAATCCACAGGTGGCATAGTGTTTTGGTAACTGGCTCTGTTGGCATGCTCTTCAAGGTCTCCCTTGCTTTCGTTTCCTTCTGGCTCCAAGCGCAAACCATCTCTTAGATAAGGGTGATACATTCCTTCTCCTGGGGGAAGGGCATTGTGGCAAGACAGTGCAAAGCATCCCCAAAGTGTCCCCCCTCCCAACAGAAGGCAGACCCCAAAGAAGTTTTACAAATTAAGAAAGAAGCATAGGGAAACAATACATTTCTTTGGGGACCTGACACTGGCTCTATTGCTATGCATTGTAAGGGTTTAGATAGATGATTGTATATGTCCAATCTTGTTGTCCTCTCAGCATTGCCCTGCCAATCAAGAAAAAAAATATGCATAATTTGAACCGTTGGCAGAATTCCATATGCTTCCAATTGGGAAGAGGGAGTGTGTAAACAAGAGCTCTAACCCTGAAGTTGAGCCAAGAGTCCATATACTCAAATCCACAGTCAATTGTTTAAAACATTCTACACCTGATGGATTCACTACTGCTTATTAAAGTGATGCACAACAACTATACCAGCTTGATCATTTCATTCTCATAAGATAACATGAGCAGAAGGTGAAAAAGGAGACAGACAGAAAATGAGATAGAGGAAGAAAAAAAAAGTAAATTTTTCGGAGGCAGAAGAAATCAGTGCTACAACAAGGGAAAAAATAAACCCTCTCTTGCTGTCTTTTAGTGTGGGTTTCAACCAGTGATGGGATTCAGCCAGTTCGCACCACTTCGGCAGAACCGGTAACTAATTTTTTGTTGCCCAGGCCCAGAATGGACTTCCGAAGGCATCCACACAGAGAACCGGTTGTTCACATACTTGAATCCCACCACTGGTTTCAACAGATTATTTGGGAGTCCCATATGGATGGTTTTTAGCACAACTAGTCAGAAGAAACAAAGGAGAAGTGTAACCAGTAAAAAAACACTGTTGCCAGGGCCACCCATAACATGACAGCATGTTAAAAGCTTTTACTGAAGGCACCTACTTACTTCCCACCTCATCTCTTCCACTACAACAAACAATTTTAAAATGGTTAATGAATACCCATATGTGTAAATCTAACAAGAACAGTCCATATGTTTGCTTTAAAAATATTCTAAAACACTAATAGGAATGTGCTGCATAAGCCTGCTGCAGAAACTGATTTTTCTAGCATACTTCCTATGGTTAGCAATTCTGAAAAAATAGAATTTTCTGCTCCTTTTTAAGCTAGCAGAAGACCACTGTTCTGTGTTGTTGTTGTTGTTGTTATAAAGGAAAGCAAAAAAGTACAGAAAATGATAACACTACTTTGGACCTGGTTTTCAAAGCCGTAACATAGCCTCACTATGTTGTGATTGGTGCAGATCAACTGAGAAGATCACCTACATACCTAGGCGACTTTAGCTGCTCTTCAAAAAACTAAGCAAGGTCAGACATGGATATTACTTTGATAAGAGACCATCAGAAAAACTCAAGGCTAGACTGGACAGTCTAAAAACATCTCAGAATAAGGTGACAGCAAATCATTTCTGCATTTTTGCCAGAAAGCTACATGGACATTTCCATAAAATTATTAGCCTTGACTCAACCTTGACTCAGGAGAATCTTTATCATTTTACTGAAAACATCACTGCAAAGTTCATATTTGGCTTGTTTACATCAAATAACTGGGAGTATGCTATCTATGTTGCTTAGGATCGGGGGGGCGCTCATCTGGGAAAGAGAGATCAATAAGCATCTCAGATGTAACTTGCCATGAATGGTGGGGGGCTTATGTGGGAATGTGGAGTCAGATGAATGTTACTGAAATAGTATTTTTGGCATGACTACAAAAAACTGGCATTCAGTCATATTTAAAATATGCAAACCATTTATAGTGACTCAGAAGGAACAGAATTAATCCACAAAGGGTAGTATCCCAGTATTCTTCTGCAGACAGGAGACATCTGTCTTGGAAAGAAGAGGGGGGATTTTTGCTAACACCCCTTGCCTCCTGCACTCTCTTAAAATCTACATCAGCGATTTGGATGATATTGCATGAATCTTCCATGTGGAAACAGAGTTTTACAGACTGGGATGGGTGGGCAATTAATTTTCCCAAGGGGACACATGTAAAACTGGGACTGTTGTGGAGGGCCAAACCAGCAGGGCTGCCGTGCTGTGTTTCCCACTACCTCCATGGCCACTGCCACAGCCATCATTGTGGGCTACACCAGACAGCCAAAGGGATGGATGTCACCCACTGGCTATAGAATGCCCAGGTCTGGACTTGGAGAATAAGAAACAAACATAATATTTACATAATATGTCCATTCAGGTCATTATCATCTACATCAGGGCTTTTCAACCTGTGGTACGCGTACCACTTGTGGTACATTAACTAGTGGCAGATGGTACGCAGCCCTGCCTAGCCAAGTGTAGTGTGGGAGGGAAAGAGCCAGCACAGGCAAGGACTTACAGTGAGAGAGTCCTCTGGAGCTGCAGAGGCACGGAGGAGAGAAGGAGGGAGGGAGATGGAGAGTGGAAGGATTCTTATGTTCTTTTGTGACTTTGAAGTTCTGAGATTTGTGCAATGTGGGCTTTGTGTTCTTAAGGAGTGTTTGGCAATTTCTATTTGGCTGATGGCTGATGTCTCTTGTTAGCTTCTATTGCTCTGCTATTGTTAGCTGTAAGTTTTGCTGCAAGGGATTTTGAAGTATTTTTCTCCTGAATGGATTTTGCCTTTACTTATGAATGGAGCCATTTGGGGAGGCTGCCTTAGCCGGCAGCCAATACTTACTACGTTTTTTTTTCCTTCCTTACTTTCCTTTCTAGCCAGTAGCTAATTCTTAAAGGGGAATGTGCCTTTTTAAGCTAGTTCACTCAGCAGTTTGTCTTTTCTGTTTCTGGAGGCTTTCCCTTGTTTGATGAATATATGGAAGAGAAAAAATATGGGGAGGGGTCAAATTCTTCCTTCAGAAGGAGGTGGGCATGAGAAAGAGGGAGGCAGGGAAGGAGGGAGGGAGGGAAGTCCTGCCTTAGCACTTGGCCACCAGCAGCCCTGCCATTGACTTTACTTGTCAAAAGGTTGCAAAAGGGGATCACATGACCCTGGGACACTGTGACCATCATAAATATGAATCAGTTGCCAAGCATCCAAATATAAATCACATGACCCTGGGCATGCTGCAATGGTCATAAGTGTGAAAATGGTCATAAGTCATTTCAGTGCAATTGCAACTTTGAACAGGGGTTTTTTTTGGTCATCAAGTTTTTGACACCTTGCTAGGTGGTACTCGAATATTGCCATATCCTAAAAGTGGTACAATCGGTGAAAAGATTGAAAAGCCCTGATCTACATGCACCACAGTGAAATAAGCAGAGTTTCTGTTTCAAAACTTACTTACCAGCTCGAGTTCATATCATGTACAGTTCCAAAATATTCATTACACAAATTACTACAAAACTTGTATAGACAGCTGAAGCACCAAAACTCAATCAAGCTCTAAGCACGGCATGACTGTTGAAAATTGCCAGCATTGTTTTGTGGTTTTTTTTTTACCATTCTGATGTTGGAAATATATGAAACTGTAAAATGGGCTTTATGATAGACTTCACGTAATCTAAATTGCAAAAATAGGGGGGGAAAGAATATTGAGTGGAAACATTGGTAGTCCCAGTGACTGGACCTCTGATTCCGTAAGTAACCAGCAAAAAAAAAAAAATGCTCCCTTCTGGTATAAATTAATACTACTACTTCTGCATAGTAATGGGGCTCACAAGATTGATTACTTCTATGATGACGGTGATGATGAAGATGAAGTTAGCGATTCTTGGAAAAGTGTACATCAAGGAACAAAAAGCTTTAATCTAGCTTCGTCTGATTAGAATCACAAAGTCAGAAGAAGTGAAGAGCAAGTTTAGTTTACAGAGATACTGTTAGTTGGAGTGAGGAATTTTCCTAGACAATCACTTTCCAACACTTCCCCAAATCCCCAAATAAGACACTGAATCTTCTCAAGATTTACGGTAAGTACAAGAGAGCAGCAGAGAACTGCCCTGCATGCTTTTGCAGAGCTCTGGCAAGTATCTATCTGACAAGAACATCTAACAGATTAAAACATGAACTTAATGTCCAGAATGTGCAGCAATGGCATTGCAAAACAAACAAACCTAGTTGGAAGCTCTCACCAGAGATGTGACGGCAGCTCTCCCCCAAAGCAAGGGCTTGGTGCTGTTTAGTCCTCTGTGGGAAACCTTTGCCCTCCTATGTGGAGGCTTATGTTTGAATAAGGTATGGGTAACTTGAAGGTATTTAGAAAAAAAGCAGTGAAGAGGCTTGCATGAGCTGGGTTGAAAAGTTCAAGGATCTGTCTATGTTTAGCCTAGTATAACAAAATCATCCAAAATATTCTTGCAGGATGACAGCTTTATAATATTTGCTTAACAAGATCATTGGGGTTTATTTGCAGTCAGGGGAAACAGATACCACCTCTTCTCCCAAGCCTACTGACAAAATATATTTAAAGTTATGTGACTTGCAGAAAATGTTTGCAGTCATCTTACTTCTTTAACCATATAGGTACGGAAGCACCATAACCATAGAAAATAATTCTGGGCAGTTGTTGAAAATTTAAAGAGGTATGCTGCAGTTTGAATCTATATGCATGCATATTCAAGCAACAATGTGATGCAATGGATAGAGCAATCCTTCTCAACCAGGCATTTGCCTTGCATATCTCATTATATGAATTCCTATTAACTTAAAAAGGCTGCGTTACGATAACAGATTAGGACTTGAAAGATACAGATCCTTTTTCTATAAAGCTAACTGGATCAGTGGTGGGATTCAAATATGTGAACAACCAGTTCTCTGTGTGGATGCCGCTTCCGGAAGTCCATTCTGGGCCTGGGCAACAAAAAATTAGCTACCGGTTCTGCCGAATTGGTGCAAACTGGCTGAATCCCATCACTGAACTGGATGCTTCAGTCTTGCCCAGTGCCCTGGATTGCAGTGAAGATGATAAAAGAGTGAGAATATGCCAATCTAACCTCCTTGGAAGGAAGACAGAATAAATGTGACATACAAAAAGCTCGTGTGTGCTTTTTTGCACATTAACAAGAATTTGTAAAAAAAAAAAAAAGTAGTAGTAATACCGGTAATAATAATAATCCCCCAAACTCACCCCAAACACACTGTTCTACCAGGGACAGACATCCAATCATAGGGATTATCCCTTAAAAAGAAGGACAGTTGAAGCATATGATATGACATGTGGTCATGTTGGTTTGGAATTCTAGCTTCCAAGAAGTAGCCTGAACCAGAAAACCAAATCTATCTTCCAGACTCAACCTACAGTATCTCTGAGCCTTCAAAAGCCATGATACTGATTTTTATTGTTACAGTACTAGTTTTCCTCTATTGGCCTAAGTGAGAATATTCCCTAATTAAAATTCCTGCAAAAATATTATTTGGCTCAGTGCATGCACAAGCGATAGTGATCAGAGGCTTAGCACCACTAAAGTGAAGTCATAGGTAACTTAGTTTAATCCAACTTTAGTACGTGGGAGTGTGTGCGCTTTTGTATGTGAGTAACACAACACCACTGTTTTTCCTAAATATTCATCTGCCAGAGTTTCTGCTTTCAGTCTGAGGAATGTCTTGAGATAAAGAAGGAAATTAAGCTGCCTGGAGCTCAGCCCAGCATTTTTTCTAGCAAATTAGTTCTAAAGCAAATATTTACAGATACAAATAAGATATTAGGAAATTGAAAAAGAGAATCACAGCTGCCATGTAATATGGCCAGCTTTTTTAAGCTCAAAAACTGAGGACAAGAAATTAAAAAATAAAGATGAACGATGCAAGAACATTGCAAGCTTCATCGCAAAACCAACCATTTCAGAAAGATGGATATGTACTATCGGGTGCAAACAGATTACCTTTTTTGGGAAAAGAATTCTACTTGGCCCTTTCAACATTTTTTTAAAGAAAACATTTTCATGCCCTTAGCTAAACGATAAAGAGGTCTAGCAGACAAGAGCTGAAATTTTCTTTGAGTAGGAGGAGTGGAAATGTCGCCTCAATAACTTTGAAATCACTTGATGCCATCTGAGGGTGTCCATGGTGGTGGTGGGGAAGCCAAATAGTGTCTGCATCCATGCCCTGCCTCCTTTTGATATGCATCATATATATTTGGCACAAGTATTTTGTGCAGTTGTCAGCTGATAGTAGGAACTGCAAGTTAGAGAGCCTATATAGACCTATATAGCAACAAAAGGTAGAAGCAATTTATCTTAACTGCGTAAAAGGAAAGTGTTAATCCCAGGTTCAGCCATTTTTCTTGTCCAGTTTTGTGTCTTCTTTGCTTTGATTATAATTTCTCTTGGCATGCAAATATGCTTCTTTATATTCCTTCCCATTTGTTCCACTCCAAAAATAGTCTTGGAATTATTAGAAGTCCGCTGTTAAAGAGGAATCCCATTTAAACTTTTTTGAATGTAGCAATGATAGGTTGATCATTCTGAGAGGCACTCAAAATAAATAGATATACTAGGGAAAGTAAACAAAAAATATACTGCACTTGAGAAAATGTATTGCAAAAAGGTTTATATTAAGAGAAAGATGTGTATAACACAAATCAGAAACATCTTACTTTTAACTGTATAGACAATTGGTTGGTTGGTTGGTTGGTTGGTTGGTAGATTGATTGATTGATTGATTGATTGATTGATTGATAGCATTTTTTGCAGAGCAGGTAACAAATAGATTTTTTTAAAAAAAAGTTCAGATATTGAAATTTCAGGAAATAAATTGTGTTCAACTACAGGCAGTCTTCAATTTACAACCATTTCATTTAGTGACCATTTGAAGTTACAACAGCACTGAAAAAAGTGACTTATGACTGTTTTTTATACTTACGACCATTGCAGCATCCCCATGGTCACATGATCAAAATTTGGATGCTTGGCAACTGGTTCATATTTATGACGGATACAATGTCCCGGGATCATGTGATCATCTTTTGTGACCTTCTGACAAGCAAAGTCAATGGGGAAACCAGATTCACTTAACAACCATGTTACTAACTTAACAACTGCAGTGATTCATTTAACAGCTATGGCAAGAAAGGTCATAAAATGGGGCAAAACTCACTTAACAGTCTCGCTTAGCAACAGAAATTTTAAACTCAGTTGTGGCTGTAAGTTGAGAACTACTTATATTAGGGAAGGTTATCTTGTTTAAGCCCTGAATTTAAAAAAGAAAAATAAATCTTAGCCTGATGCTGACATTAAAGCAAGTGCCCAGATACCATTCAGTGATGAGACATCACTAGAAAGTAAACTTTTTCTCTAATAAACAACCACAAACTTGAAGGAACAAAGAATATCTGGAGAATGGAGAATTTAGTAGATCAACATACGGAAACAACTGATTATCCCAGCAGTCTGGTCTCAGTGGTGAAAGGTTATCAGAATGGCGAAAGGTTTTTGCAAAAAAGCTGTGATGCCTCAACACATCTTCCAAAAGTAGCCTATAAGGCAGGGGTCTTCAAACGTGGCCCTTTTATGACTTGTGGACTTCAACTCCCAGAATTCCTCAGCCAGCCAGCGAGCCTGGCTGAGGAATTCTAGGAGTTGAAGTCCACAAGTCATAAAGGGCCAGTTTGAAGACCCCCTATAAGGTATCAATGACCTGCTTAGTCTTGATGCTTTCAGGGATGACTTCAAAGTACTCCTCAGCATGGTTTCCTCAGTCCTATTAAATAGAAACTCTTGCAATTTTGCTTCCATGGAAGCAAGAACAGTCTCTAACACCCCTTTGCGATAAGCAAATTAGAAAGGATGATGTCTCTAGAATGCACCTACTATCCCTGGTTATCTTTGCTCTTCTGGGTAGGGGGGCACCAGGTATTCTTATTTTCTATAATGCCTGTGACTCGTTCTTGGAAATAAACATGAGGCTGCAGGCAGGCTGTAGTATATTTCATGCTGGCTTTTACTTATTCTCTTGAAATTAAAAGACACATTTTAAAACATTAGGCAAAGCAAATCCCTATAGGTGCTAAGGGCATAAGTTCATGTTTTCAGAAGTTCAGACAGAGAGATCAAAAGTTCTCAGCATCACATGCTGTTTTGAGACTCTCTGTTTATTTTCTGCTCTTGTATTAACATGCATAGAAAAAATAGATAAACAAAGCTCTCAAATTGTGCTCCAGCAGTGTGGATCAGACAAAAGTCACACCAAGACAAATCTAGCATAGATCAGATTGCAAAGGCCTCTATATCTCTGCAGAATGCCAAAATTATTCCAGTAAATTAGTCTGGAAGTGATCTGGAGATTATGTGCTAATAAAAACATCAGCTTGCATATGGCTCTGGAGAACAGATTGGAGAATGTATTGTTGACAGAAGGAATGAGTTCTGAGCTATAATGGAAATGGAGACACTACCAAAAATCTGGGGTCAGCTACAGTAATAAAAGCAGAAGCCAGATGGACATGTAAATGAGAAAGAGAACGGGAACCAAAAGAAATTCTGAACAAGATATAAGGGAATTGACGTCAATAGAATTATTCCATTGGCTCTTCTTTCTGCCCACTTTACAAAATCACTTTTCTACATTTATAATTTCTACTTTGCAAACAACAGTCAGACAGATTAGTGGATACATGTCTGCTGCCAAGACATGAAAGATGCAGTGGAGATCAAGATCAAATTCTATTTTATTTACTAGTGAAAGATTTGAGCAATGGCAGGGATGAAATGCACAGTATATCAGTTTTAATTCTATTACCTATTTTTCTAATCTTAAATCCTGTTTATCTTACTTCTATCTTTTTCTTTTAAAAAAAAGGTACAAAAGGGTGCGCAGCTTTCATATGTGTTTGGGAAAGCAAGCTTTCTAATCTAATATTTTTATGAGAAGCATTTCTTTTCAATCTTTCACGCCTCCGCAGGTCCTTGGATTGGCAAATGTAATCGCCATTGCATTATATAACCCACAGGCAATTTGCTTTATAATATAAGATCAACAAAAGGACCAGGCAGATTATTTGGTCAGATCAGAGCCAAATGATCTGTGTGTCTCCAGATATTAAAAAAGGGAGCCCACGTTCTCCATTGGTTCCAGAGTATCTTAGACATTTACTACCTCTATATAGATTCCCTATTCTGTTCAGGTACAATGCCAGCAAATGCTAATATCCTTACTTAAGGTGGCACTGGTGTAGTGCCCTTATTTACTTCCTACGCCACCTGTCAAATACTACCAACTGGCAGGAATACATCCAGTTGGTGGTATTTGGCAGGAGAGGAAGGAAATCGCTCACTTTTTTCAATTTGGAGTGGGGCTCAAATTGGAGGTAGGTTTTTGACAGACTGTAAGACTATTTGATCATCTATCAAAATTCATTCAAAATGAAAAAGGTCTTCTGCAGTCACGACATAAGCCTAAGACTGAAAATCAGGCTTGTCAGATGCTATATTTTTTCTATCCTGCTCTATGGAGTAGAGAGTTGGTCTCTGACAGAAGGCCACCTGAAGAGACTAGAAGCATTTGAAATGTGGATTTACAGGCGGCTGTTACGTATAAGCTGGGTGGACAAGATCAGAAATGAGGAGGTTTTAAGCCGCCTGGGAAAGCCAAGGGAAATCATCAAAACAATTAAAAAACAAAAGCTAGAATATTTCGGACATGTGATGCGACACCCAGAAAAATACGGCATACTCCATTTAATCCTCCAGGGAAAGATTGAAGGCAAACGAGGTCCAGGCAGGAGAAGAACATCATGGCTTCAAAATCTAAGGGACTGGTTTGGACAAAACTCAGCAGCACTTTTTCATGCGGCTGCTGATAAAAACAGGATTGCCAACATGATCGCCAACGTCCGATAACGGATATGGCACAAGAAGAAGAAGAAGATCAAAATTCAGTCTGGTTTCGCAGCTATGTTCAAAGGGAGCCCAACTATCAACAGATATCATATAGTGCGTAAAGACTACACAGGAGGTTTCTGGGCATGTTTGTTCCACAATTAAATGCACATAAGGAAAGAGACTTGGCTCTCTAGATTCTGGTCTTTTCAAAGCTTCAATCCCACAAAGAAATAATGTCCATTCTGTCTAATCATTGCTCCCTTTTCTAGTCTAAATTATAATTCATAACTAGAGTAAAAAAGTATTCTCCTTTACTGTCTATGTGTGGGATATAGTGTGTGTACATCTGTGTCTGTGTGTGTATTACTGCAGGAAAGGATGCTATTATATTTAGTCAGTCTTACCCAGGTTGCAGAAATAATGATGGAAGAATTTTGGAACCAACTCTAGATAAAAATAAGTTTTTTACATTTAGGCAAGAAAAAACAAATGCACAGTAATAACTGCAAGAGGGATCTTGGAATTCTAGTGGAAGATCACTTGAGTATGAGCCAGCAGTGTGCTGCAGCTGCCAAAAAAGCCAATGCAATCCTAGACTGCATTAATAGAGGGATAGAATCAAGATCACGTGAAGTGTTAATACCACTTTATAATGCCGTGATAAGACCACACTTGGAATACTGCATCCAGTTTTGGTCACCACGATATAAAAAAGATGTTGACTCTCTAGAAAGAGTGCAGAGAAGAGCAGCAAAGATGATTAGGGGGCTGAAAGCTAAAACATGAAGAATGATTGCAGGAATTGGGTATCTCTAGTTTAATGAAAAGAAGGACTAGGGATGACATGATAACAGTGTTCCAATATTTGAGGGACTGCCACAAAGAAGAGGGAGCCAACCTATTCTCCAAAGCACCTGAAGGCAGGACAAGAAGCAATGACTGGAAACTAATCAAGGAGAGAGCCAATCTAGAACTAAGGAGAAATTTCCTGACAGTTAGAACAATTAATCAGTGGAATGACTTGCCTCCAGAAGTTGTGGGTGCTTCAACACTGGAGGTTTTTAAGAAGATATTGGACAACTAATTGTCTGAAATTGTATAGGGTTTTCTACTTGAGCAGGGCATTGTACTAGAAGACCTCCAAGACCCCTTCCAATTCTGTTATTTTGTTATTCTAGAAAGAGAAAACAAGCTTTCCTTACATAGTTTTTGCATCATGCGGTAAGCTTTTAGCATTAAGAGGCTGTGTGAACTTTGCCTATTGGGCAACAAAGCCAAAAGAGTACCTGGAATGACTCATTGTCAAAATGAGAAGAGCACAGAACATGCTGCAGGTCAAAGGACTTGTGATGTCAAATGTGATAAATATCTGAGGATGGAAACTGACATCACAAAGAAAGCTAAAGTGGTCCTATTTCCATATACGTGAAAAGGCCCTTTTGCTTCATTCTAACCCTATAACTGTTTATGTATTTCAATGGGAAATTTAAGAATGGAACAGATGGAAGATAAATAAGGCTCTTTTTTGTATGCATACTACTACTACTTACCCCAAAACTAAGTCCTATGGAGTTCAGTAGGTTTACTTCTATCAATAAGCTTCAGAGTTGTCCTGTTTTTCACAGTTCTAACACTAATGCAAACTCCTGTGTTGATTTACAGGAATAAAGCCCCTGAACCATATGACTAGTTTCTGAGTAAACATGCAAAAGATAATGCTATAATTAGATTTAAATGGTCATCTGTATTTCTTGGACTATGCACACAGCCAGGGCTGCTCAGTCTTAAGACTCTTATTTCATTCCAGTTGATATCCAGATGTGAAAGCAGTAAAAAAGGGAGGGAGTCTAATAGCTACTGCAGTATTAACAACAATGTCTCATGACTTGATGCATAATGCATAATGAAGTCATGTCTTCCTAATGCCTCACTTATGGAAAGGGGGGAAAATGGAGGATAGGGTTAGAGGGCATATTTATTTTGGGTAAAGAATATAGAGGTTAATTTTTCTTCCATGCAGTCAGCTTACCCTTCACTCCACATTTTCCCAATTATAAATTCAAGTGTAATGCCTTGTTTCCACTGTCTTTTTTTAAAGCTTGCATAAAAATTCATAGATGGGACTTCCGGTTTTGCGCCCGTAGCACATGGTCGCGCAAGAGCGGACCTCCACTCCCCATAGCTAGTTTCATCCTGCCAGGGGGACCCTAGATGGGTCCAAAATCGCCCCGAAGAGGTGACCGTGAAGGAGGGGTGCCCCATTGATCACGAAGCGACGGCAATCGCTTCGTTTGATCCAGGGAAAGCCCTCCAGATCTGACAGGAGAAAGGCTAGCGTGAGATCAGCGTCTAGCCCAAGCTATTTGCAGCCGAAGTCCCAGAGCATGAACCTAAACATCGATGAACAGCGTGCTTGGAATTGGTGAGAGCACTGATCTTCTTTCTTCTATCTACTAATTGAATCCTTGAAAAGATTCCCAAAGCAAAAAACCTCCAGAAGTGAAGGGAGGGGATTATATCCGCATTCTCTTACAGACAGAAGCGGCAAATTAATATTAAAGGAGGAAAGAGATATATTAAAATTTGATTTAAAATACTACAGTCTGGACAATTCTAGGAACTAAAAAACTGTCAAGATTATACCTTAAAGAATTTTTGATGGAATTATAAAAATATATAACAAAAATAACTTTTTGATTAAAAAAAAAACTGAAAAAATAATAACTGCTGACATCTAGTGGAGAATCAGAGAATAGAACACTAACAATAAGGACTGAGAAATTGGCAGAATGCCTAGAAACAAAGAAAAAGCTGTTCCTTTGGATTGCAAATAACCTTGAAGACAGCTGGGAACAAAGGAAGAGCCAGCTATAAGATTTAAAAGTGTCTGAAAGAAAACAACAACAACACCTGGACTGTTGCTTAAATCTAAGAACTGTTTATGGAAAAGAAAAACCTTGGTTTTTTGGCTAATCTTTTAGAGGAGAATCTACAGAAAGGATTTAAAATGGCTTAACACACTGAACTGTAATTTTGACTGACTGATAAATTGACCCCATCAAAGTTTGGGAGACAGAAAGTATTCACCTTACTTACTTCATCTTTTGCATCCCCAACAACATTTGTAAAAATACAGGAACTGCCGGGTAAGCGGATTACATCAACTTGGAAAACTACTCGGCAAAAGAACAAGACCAGAGACAGATACAAGAGATTTGACTCGCCCTACCAGATGGATTATTACATAAATAAACATTTGTTTGAATATGGCTAAAAGAATAGAGATTTTTGAACATAAAGGGGCCTTATAACAAGAAGGATAAGAGATTTAAGTAATATAGTATATTCTATAATATATGAAATGTTAAAATAGCAGGTTGATGTAACTTTTATTAATTTAAGTGAAATATAAACTGATTAAAAAGGATGTTATATCTAGATACTATAAGATAGATAAAAAGTATAATATTTTTATAATGCATGACATAAAATATTGGGATGATGTACCTAAATGGGAAAATTTGGACAGTTAGATGACTAATATGAAGAAATTATGACTGATAAGAATTTGATTGAATATAAGGGAATTTAAGCATAAACAAAAATTATAAAAATAGGATGCATGCTGAACTAATGAGATGATGGTTATGAGAATAATATAAGCTGAAAAAAATGTTATATATAGCGATTATTATTATTTGTATAAATATAAAAAAATGCCTATATCTAATCATTTATATATTGAAAATATTAAGAATTATATTGTGGCTAAGGTTGAATAAGGAGAATACATGTGGGAGAAGGGAAGATCAAAGAAATATATCATTAATTAATATATTAATTATGGAATTATCAAATTTAATCATTATTGATTGTTAATTAACTATTATTGTCCTTTTTTTTCTTATTAAAATATAAATCAAGACAAAACGCAGTACACCAGGCACTGGAGATTGTTACAGTTAAAAACCAATAAAATATTTATTTAAAAAAATCATAGATGTTTTGTGCGTACTTGCTGATATGCATAATTTTGTATACTTTTTCCCCTAATACAAGTGTGTTGATATACACTTTCTCTAATGTATATTATTTTTGTCAATTACTTCCTGTGATTTAATATGTTTATGAACAATTTGTATACATTTTTAAAGTTGCAAACCACATCACAAAAATGAATTGCGTCATTGAGTTCTGGTTCACATGGAGATTTGGGGTTATCAAAACAAGATATTCAGACTGAACCAAATGCATTGGCCTATCTGTAATTTTCTAGTATCTGTTCATTCATAAATTCTTACTGCAAGAAGCAAGGAAAAATGAAGAGACACACTGATGCATTATTGTTGTCCAAAAGCATCTCCTTCATTAGTTTAACAACCCAACAGAACTCTTTCCCCAATGACTAGTTGCTCACTCCCAAAATGTGTACAGTACCTTTGATTTTGCTCCTAGCCAATATGACATCACTAATTCCTAATGTAAGGCATTCTGAAGATTCTAAATGATCCTGGAAATCAGCGCTCCTTAGACTTATTTCCCACTTGCACCATACTGTCTTTCAGCACCTGATAAGTCTTTTGTATGGCCTGGCTAGTTGGCCGGTTTCTTGATTTGGGCTTAATGTATTCTACATTGGTACCTAGGTACTCATCATTAATTGTTTCAGTTGGGAGGTGCAATGAATACCAAAAACAATGAGTATCAAACAAACTTTTTCTCATAAGGAATAATATAGTGAGTCACAAGGCAGCCGATACTGACAAGTTTCAGCTTGTGCATTGAGTACCAAACAAATGATGAGTACTGGGACAAATTTTTCACATCAGAATGGGTTGAGTACCAAATTCGATGAGTTTCAAAGCAGTTGAGTACCAAGCTACCACTGTATTTGGAAATTATATTTTATGCAATCTCAGAATTGTGTATTTTTTAAAAGATATGATTAAACAAATTTTGGATGAGTAGAAGTAGAGAAATGATTTGATTGGTGGGGGCCTCATTTAACAGGAGAAGAAATGGAGCTAGGAATCTACATTTTTTCCTGCATTTTTTCACACTGGATCCTCTGGCTGCTCACTCCTGACTTAGCCCAATGTGTGGACCCAATGTATATGTAGTCAATGGTGTCATTATCTTCTCCTTCTCTTAGAGGGGTTACTAGGGTGTTCCTATGACCTATAATAGATCAAATAACTCAAGAATGGAGAGTTACTTTGCATTAATTGTTTGTTTGTTTATTGAATGTGTTTGCTGCCCATCCCTCCATGAGATGACTCTTATATCAACATCACTCTTTACCACAGTGAGTTTCACATTGGGTATGGATATAGACATAAGAGTTTTGCTCTTCAGCAGGTCACTGTAAAAGCTATGAAAGTGAGAAAAGAAGTTTATTGTGATTTTGCTGAGAAAGTAAATTTGAATAGTTTCACACAAATATGGAGTTGGAATTTGGTTGCTGTTGCTGGCTGCTATAAGAATAGCTGATGATGGAAAGAAAGGAGGCTGGAGGATAAATGGAATTGTTAGCAAATGATTTAACAGTGAACAGGGAGTAAGAGATGGGTGTGTGATATGAACAAATGTATAAGGAATGCTTCTGATGACATCACAGGGAAAATATATTGTTTGCAGACAAAGATATGCATGAGCAGGTACTTTTCCATGCAGCCAATGCTGGGCTTTTGGATAAGAAACCAGTTTGCAAGAAATGTTAGACAATTGTTAGATGCAGTGAGGAATATGATCTGAAAATTAATCGAAACCAAGATAGTTCTGGTTGATTGAGAAGTGGAATCAATATTTTCAAATTCCACATATGGGAAAAATAGAATTTGAGAAAATGGCTATTAAAGATGGGGGAATGGATAAATACATACTAAAGATGGAAGAAAAACAGTAGGAAAGGATAGCAAAGTAATCTGTTGTAAGGAATGTTATTTGTGGAAAGAACTGAACATGACTGTGTATAGTATCATGAATCTACCCACTATGTTGAGAATTGGGTATGATGGGAGAAACATAAAAAACTGAATGCATCAGGAATAGGTGAGTTAAAAAATCTGGGAGTAAAACCACAAGAAATAGGATCAAAAAGGAATGGATGCTGAACAAATATGGTTTAAATACAAAAGTGAGTGACCAGTACAGAAAAAAAGTATACTGAGGTGGTTTTGTGACAGAGAAAGAATGAATGAGGATTGAATCATAAAACAAAAGGAGGACGGAAGAGTGAAGAATGGAGGGACCAAGAAAATTATGGCTAAATGGAATTGATGAAGATTTGAAAAAAGAGAACTGACTTTAAAAAAGAAAAGGCAAAGCTTGAATGAATGAGTAGATAGACATGATGGGAGCAAGGAAGCTTTGCAAGGATCAAAAGGTACAGAGAATGTACTTTTTGAGAGCATTTTCACCAGTGAATAGTGATGGTGTAAATTAGATTTAGTTATAGTTGCTTTTTGTCTCTTATTTCATGCCTTCACTTACTTTTATTATTCCTTTTCTGCACTTCACATAATGTTTATTCTGAAAGGGAATAGTACAATGACCCTCTAAGTATGCTAGGATCATAGCAAGCAGGTTATGAGAATCCAACAGCGTAGGCAGGATTTAGCCCAGATGCAGCTAATGGAAAAAGTGGGGAGAGGAGACCCAAGACTCATATGTCTTCCACCCGAGCCAATAAATATTTATTTTACAATCTTTGCAGCAGTAAATCAGCACTAAGTAGCTTTCCAGTTGGTAAACCAAATAATGTCTTAAATTGGTCGACAAACATTTTTTATATTCATTCTCCTAGCTGATGGCAATCCTTTTCTACAAGTCATGATACTTTTTTTTCCCATACATCTCCCTTTCTGTAGGTGCATCTCAACTGGGCATAAAATCAAAATTGCCTTATACTCGCTTCAGTTATTACAAAATACATCTATCTGAAGTTAAGACTATGTTTGACTGCACTTGGATGGAAAAGCTATAGCAGGAAATGGATTTGCGTCATTCTTTATAAGGCAACAGTCATTTATCCTTCTGGGTGGAATATGTGGTAGCTTGCTACAAGCTAAGGAAAAAACAAAAAAAGAATATGGGCAGAGGGGAAGAGCTTTGTCGACTGCTTTGTCGATCTGGCAAAATAGTGTTGTAATTGCAGTGCAAAAATATGTAATTTTCTCTCCCCAACACCGTAAGAGTATCTACTGAACAGCACAGATGTCTACAGATGGGCTGTTTGCCAGCTTAGTTGAACTGAGGTAACATTTTGCTTAAGGAATACCAACTCAGAAATTGGGTGCTTGATAATAAAAACAATAACAATATCATAACTTCAGGACTGCATTTTCTCTCAGAGAAGAAACTGTTCCAGCTTTCATTACCTTTGAGTAAGGTGAAGGGAGGAAACAGAGAAACAAGACTATAAATTTAGGTAACAGGCAAAAGCATAAACTTAAGGTTTACACATATGAATGTTCTCTAGTTCAGACTTTGAGGAAGCTAATCAGTTCAACTAACAAAAAAATGTGGGTGTGGGGAAATAAGAAATAGGAAATTCTAAAAAAAAAGAAAAGAAACCCACATCTCTTTGATGCCCAATTATTATTCCAAATTCTGGGCTGAATTTAGCCTTCAAGGAGAGAGAGCTCACTTGAAATAGACAAGAAGCTGTAAGATAGGAACAACTAAACATTTCCTAAGCTTTATGTAATTAGTTATCTTAATAAAGTGATTACTTTTAAGGCTAATCAGTTTTATCTGAGATTAGCTTGTTCTTTCTAGACACATAATAACAGTATAGATTGTACAAATTATTGACTAGAACCTAATACTTGGAAATCAGATTACATGGATAAGATTTGCCATTGAACTGTTAATTAATTAACAGTTGGGAGATTCTTTGATTATTGATAGTGGTAATGGTGGTTACAATTTTTAATCCCTCTGTTTTAGAATAATTGTTGCCTCAGTGGCATTCCATTCATTTAAAAAGTAGTAACCCTTATGTATGTTCCTAAAAAAAATGGCAGGCTTATTTTGACAAAATAAGGTAGAAATCCCAAGTCACTTGCCTCACATCTCTGCTTGTCCCTGCTTGGAATCTTTGTCTATATAAAATTCTAGCTACCATGGGTGGGATTGTCATGCTGTACTTCTGGCATCTCAAGGTGAAGATTTTGATGACAAATGCAAAATTAGAGAAGATCTCCGCCTGAGATCGAGAAGAGCTACACATCTATCAGAGTAGATCAGGTTGAACAAGCTAGTAAGAGTACAGAGTTGACTTAGTGTAAGATATAGTGTTGCTCTTTGAAGGCTCTGTTTTCAGAGAAAAGAGGGTTATGAAGCTAGAAATGCCATTAATAGTCTGGGACTTGGCATATCTTTTGTTAAGGAAGCTAAAGGTAAACACTCATGGTTAGAAGGTAGCTAGAAAAAATGACTCACCCCATTTCTCTTCAATAGAGAGTGCACTTGGTTGTACTGTTTTGCCTTGTTTTTATGGATTACAACCCACAATGAGGTGGATGAGGTTGGTTTATGTCTGTAACTATATGTACAGGATATTTATTGTTACTATTCTTGATTGTTTTATTGGGTTTTTAATGTAGTTGCCCAGATTCACTGCTGCAAAATGGGCAGCCATATAAATTGATTGAAATAATAAAAGATCCTCTGGATAAAAGACAGCTTATAAATCTTATATATTAGACCAATAGGTTTCTCCCATGTTAGGACAATGTACAGAAGCAAGCACACTGTATATTGCAATTCCCTGTTGTTATTAGCCTTATACCCTGTGTGTTGACCAGATACCTTTTCCTTGGCCTCATATCAGGGTTCTCAAGAGGTATTGAAAAGAGCAGGCGATATTCCAACCTACCAAAACCAAAACAATCACAAGTGATTTCCCTGGAAATCAGACAGTCACATCAACCCAAATATCTCTGCAATAAAGGAACTGAGGGGGGAAAAAAGTTATATATTGACTGGAGGAAAGATTCTTGTCAGAAAAGGCAAAGGATGGAATGGGCAGAAACAGCACCACTACTCTTTGTATTAGGTGCCAGAAGTTCCTACAAATCATCCCACTTCAGATTTCTCAATGTACCTTTTCAACACAGAGATTGGTAGAGAAAGCTTCTGCTTGGCTGTCCAGCTGCTTGACGCAAATACTTGCAACACAGTTACTGAAAAGGTCCTTGCTACAAGGCCAAGCTGTTTTTAGTTCATTTTTTTAGAAATTTGGGTTTTTTTCCTCTCTAGCTATGCATAAGGTCATGGGAAGCATAATCAAACTCACTCCAAAGAAGGCACAACATCAGCGTGTTGACTGAATGCAAAAAGAAGCACAGAGTTCTGAGAACTTCTAAGGAAGATTATTAAACACCAAATTAAACATACAACTGGTTTTATTCTTCAATCTACCTAGTCAAGTTAACCAGCTAAATTATCAGGCTCTTCAGTTAAGGCAGCTCAAAACTACTGTTTATCACCTGCTGGTAGAATTTACCCCAACCTACACATGGGATCTATGGAGATTCTCAGTCATCCAGGTCATAGTTGTCCCAAAGATGCTTTTTCACGAGGCAACTGGACTTTCTTGTTTTTCTTTGAAGATGTTTTGCTTCTCATCCAAGAAACGTCTTCAGCTCTGACTGGATGGTGGGAAATGGAAGGATTTATATTCCTTCCCTTCCCCACCATCCAGTCAGAGCTGAAGAAGCTTCTTGGATGAGAAGTGAAACGTCTTTAAAGAAAAACAAGAAAGTCCAGTTGCCTTGTGAAAAAGCATCTTTGGGATATACATGGAATCCTTGACATATTGAGAAGTAGAAGACTGGCTCAAGGTTGACTCAGCCTTCCATCCTTCTATGGGTGATAAAATGAGGACCCAGATTGTTGGGGGCAATATGCTGACTCTATAAACTGCTCAGAAAGGGCTATAAAGAACTATGAAGCAGTATATAAGTCTAAAGTGCTATTGCTATATTACATTTAGGGATATTATGTAAATTAGGCAACAAGTTTCATTATCACTCCACTTCCTAGTATCTTCTCACCAGCACATTCATCTTCTGAGCATCATCCTGCTATTGCTGCAACTCTTCCTGTCAGCTTCAATAGTATGTTTTACAATAACTGTAAAAATTGGGTGTTTTACTCAATTTAGTACAGAATAACAAAAGTTAATTGGTAGCTTAGAAAACCTTAACAACCATTTCCCACAAACTGGACTCAACTGGGTAAATCATCTTCTTCATTACATGACATCGATGCATCAATATTTTTACTCATAGTTGTTCCTTACCCAATTTATAACCTGTTTAGAGTTTTAGAGTGAACCCTGAAGGGATATATGAAACTCATCAGAGCAGAAAATGGCAACTTGTGGCCTGCCATCACACAACACTTAAATCAAGGTACTGAAATTTGGTAGTAAAATGGTTGAATATAGGTAACAATATAAGGAAAAACATGAGAATGTATTTGCTAGTTTAGGCCTCACTTTCATCCTCACTTAATTTTCTACAAGCATGCAGATACACAGAGCCAAATAAAATGGGCCAAATGGGTCATCAGATGGCTTTCTGCTATTCTCTGAGAGGTGAGAAGGCTGTCTTTGAGGGCCATCAAGTCCTCAAACATGCTCTTTCCCTAGATTAGAAAGATTCTAGGTAACCCATGTGACTTTGCGCCACAAGAAACCCTGGCTTGTATCCCCTGCCTTAACAATGCACCAAACTGATTATCAATCTACTTTAGATAGCTTCAAAAGACAAATCCCTAGAGCAGGGTCCCCAACCCCCGGTCCATGGACCAGTACCGGGCCGTGGCATGCCAGCAACCAGGCTGCACAAACAAGCAAAGCCCCATCCACGAGATGCAAGCAGGACACAAAACTATGCACCTTCTGGTCCGCAGAAAAACCTCTCTCCACGGAACCGGTCCCTGGTCTCCAAAAGGTTGGGGACCTCTGCCCTAGAGTTAGGTCTATCCATGGGTATTACCCTTAATAACTAGCTACTGCCTGTAGACACAGGGAGAAGTCCACTTCTATATTCTAGGTGAACTGGAATACACTAGCAACAGGAGACGAGAGCTCTCTTGATCTCTATTTGTAGGTTTCCAAGATACATCTAGTGAGCCATCATCTAAGATGGGCATGATCCTAATTTAGCTGGTCTATTCTCATGTTTTCCAACGAAATGATTTTTCCTAGCATTGCACGATCTTTGCTCCCATTACCTCCTAGCTGTTAAGTATAAGGGGAAGCATCACTCCCAGTTTGGGGATGGGAGTGCCAAAGTTTGTTTTCTATATAAACATAGAAAGCCTGTTTTTCATCAATAACTCACCCCTATTTCTGCAATGATTCAAATTCCAATGTCCAGACATTGCAAAGCCCTTTTTTTCTTTCAGGGTGGGTGATATTTTTTTCCAGGCTAATCTTTTCTTATAAATCACAGGCCCTCCAGGTTTGTGTGTGAGTCTTCACTACTTTTTCCCTGACCATAGTACAGTTATTCAAATTGTTTGGTTGAACTAGCTAACCATAGTTTAGATAATTGGAAGGAATATTTTGGTCAGTTCAGAACTCACATATTGATACCATGTAGAAGAAGACATTGAGAATCAACTGGCAAGCTTGGAGATAATTAAAAGAAACACTGATTGATTGGTCTGTCTTATGAGAATCCCAACATTCCCTATGCTGGGCTATGGGAACATGAAACACTACAAATGTCACCATAGAAATATAAAAATATATACAAGCACAACATTTGGTCTTCCATGATAAAAGGTTTAGATAACAAATGAGTTGGTCATCTGGAAAGCTTCATACTCTATTATAGTGGCCACAAACAGAATTAACATCCTTCTTCCCAATTCACTTTCAGCTAAACATCCTTGAGCTTTTAAATGCTATCACGCACTTTTCTACAGATGCTTCAGCATATGCGCAAAGCAGTTCACGATTGTTTATTGCCCCATTTATTTTTCCTATTGACTGCCTTGTATTCGATATTTTAAGCACCACTTGATTCAGGTCAACTGTGAAACGTAATCAAATCTCTGAAGAAAAAAAAAAGGCTTGTACCGATCAGGTCATCAAGACAGGAAAGCAGCTGGCCCCTTGAATGGACTGGATATGTGATGCAGGAATTGCTATGGAAACATCACCTGTACATTCTGTAGCAGTGCTAAAGTTATAAAGAAAGAACACACTTTAATTAACTGCTTTCAACATTTCCAAGAGCTGCTTCCATGTGGCGTGGCTAAAACACATCGCAAACACAGTAAGGGTAAGAAATTAATAAATGAAGCATTGGTTTCCACAATAACCAATTTCCACCAGAAGATATCCTGCTGTGGCAGGTTAGTTGTTTCTGCTTTTAGCGGTGCCACTATAAATTAGAAAGCTTTCCTTTCAATCTGGAGTAGGTAGGCACTCAGATTCTACTTAAATACTTCCAGTGGAGATCCCTCCATTTCGAAGAACACACTGTTCCACTCCCAAACAGCTCTTACTTTTAGGAGATTCCACTTAATTGTAAGATAAAATATTCATCCAATGAATGTCCAGATCCAATGTCTGTTCAAAGCTCCTAGTTCTTCTGTATGGGAGAATTCTGTTCCATCTTCTACATGACAGAATAACTGAGTTGGAAGGGACCTTGGAGATCTTCTAGTCAAACCCCTACTCAAGCAGGAGAACCTATACATTTCAGACAAGTGGCTGTCTGTCCAGTCTTTGCTTAAAAACCTCCAGTGATGGAGCACCCACAAGTTCTGGTGGCAAGCTGTTCCATTGGTTAATTGTTTTCACTGTTAGGAAGTTTCTCCTTAATTCCAGGTTGCTTCTCTTCTTGATTAGTTTTCATCCATTGTTTCTTGTTCTGCCTTCAGGTGCTTTGGAGAATAGGTGGACACCCCCCCTTCTTTGTGGCAGTTTACAGATGTCTGGAGATTAAGCATAGCCATTATTTTCACTCATGTTCAACAAGTCTTGACTTCCCAGCATTATTATAATAGAATGTTGAATTATGTTTAATGAAAGCAACACAAAGCAAGAAGCTTAAAGGAAATAGGAAGGAAAAATGGAGAGAGGATCAAATAAATCAGAAGAAACTGCTTGGGTCACACTAAAAAATACATTAATGGGGAAGCCAGAAGAGTCTACCAGGGAAGGCATAGAGTAGAGTAGAGTAGAGTGGAGTGGAGTGAGTGGAGTGGAGTGGAGTGGAGTGGAGTGGAGTGGAGTGGAATGGAATGGAATGGAATGGAATGGAATAGAATAGAATAGAATAGAATAGAATAGAATAGAATAGAATAGAATAGAATAGAATAGAGCTGGAAGGGACCTTGGAGGTCTTCTAGTCTAGCCCCCTGCTCAAGCAGGAGAACCTATACCATCTCAGACAAGTTACTGTCTAGCCTCTTCTTAAAAATCTCCAGTGATGGAGCGCCCACGATTTCTGGAGGCAAGCTGTTCCACTGGTTAATTGTCTTCACTGTCAGGAAGTTTCTCCTTAATTCCAGGTTGCTTCTCTCTTTGATCAGTTTCCAACCATTGTTTCTTGTCCTGCCCTCTGGTGCTTTGGAGAATAATGTGACCCCATCTTCTTTGTGGCAGCCATTCAAATACTGGAACACTGCTATCATGTCTGCCCTATTTCTTATTTTGTTTAGACTCACTAGCCAAACCCAAGTCCTGCAGCCGTTCTTCGTATGTTTTAGTCTCCAGGCCTTTGATCATCTTAGTTGCTCTTCTCTGAATTTTTTTCCAAACTCTCAACATCTTTTTTGTGATATGGTGACCAAAATTGGCTGCAGTATTCCAGGTGAGTTCTTACTAGGGTTTTATAAAGCTGTACTAAACTTTGCATGATCTTGATTCTATGCCTCTGTTTATACAACCCAGGATTGTATTAGCTTTTTTGGCTGCTGCTGCACACTGCTGGCTCAAGTGATTGTCCACTAGGACTCCAAGGTCCCTCTCACAGTTGCTGTTTTTAAGTCAGGTCTCGCCTAATCTGTACTTGTATCTTTGATTTTTCCTGCTTAAATGTAAAACTTTGCTTTTCTCCACATTGAAACTCATTTTGCTGGATAGGGCCCATTGTTCAAGTTTGTCAAGATCTTTTTGGATCCTGAGTTTGTCTTCTGGGGTGTTGGAACTCCTGCCAGTTTAGTGTCCTCTGCAAATTTGATAGTTCCCCTTCAATTCCCTCATCTAAGTTATTTATGAAGATATTGAAGATGGAACCTTGTGGTACCCCACTGCTTACTTCTCTCCATGTGGATGTAGTGCCATTGAGGACTACTTGTTGAGTATGCCAACCAGCTACAAATCCATCTGGTGGTGATGTTGTCCATTCCACCTTTTTATAGCTTACCAAGGAATAGGTTGTGGTCTACTTTATCAAATGCCTTACTGAAGTCTAAGTATACTACATCCACAGTATTTCGCTGATCTATTACTTTAGTCACTTTGTTGAAGAATGAAATAAGATTGGTTTGGCATGATCTGTTTTTAACAAATCCGTGCTGGTTACTAGTTATAACTTTGTTTGCTTCTAGTTGTTCGTAGATCTGTTTTTTGATTATCTTTTCTAGGATCTTCCCAGGTATTGATGTTAAACTGATTGGTCTGTAGTTTCCTGGGTCTGTTTTTTTCCCTTTCTTGAAAATGGGAACCATATGAGCCCTTTTCCAATCCTCAGGTATTTTCCTGGTGATCCAGGATTTTTGAAAGATATGGTGCAGTGCTTCTGAGATAACATTTGCCAGCTCCTTCAGAAATCTGGGATGTAATCTGTCGGGTCCTGGTGATTAATATTTGTCAAGGTCGGATAGATGTTCTCTTACCATTTTCCTGCTTATTTTAATTTTTGTTTCTAGTTTGTCTTTTGCAGTGGTTTTTTTAGTATGTTGGGCTGTAGTTTCTTTTTGTGTGAACACTGATGCAAAGAATGTGTTAAGCAGTTCTGCTTTCTCTCTGTTGCCTGTTATTTCCTTGCCATCCTCTCTCTTTAGTGGATCTACAGTTTCCTTAAATTTTTTCTTGTTGTTAATATGTTGTAAGAAACTTTTTTTATTATCCTTAATTTCTATTACAAGTCTTTGTTTGTTCTGCGCCTTTGCTTTCCTGACTTCATCTTTGCATGTTCTGAATGTCTGCTGATAATCGGCCTTAGTTATGTGGCCCTCTTTCCATTTTTTGTATTTGTCCTTTTTGTCTTTCAGTTTGTCAGAGATCTTTGTGCAGCCATGCTGGTTTCTTCTTGAATTTCTTGTTTTTCTTTTTCAGCTATTGTGCTGGTTTGGGCTTTTATGATTGCATTTTTCCAGAGTTTCCCATGCTTCTTGGGTTGTTTTCCCCTTTAGGATTTTCATCCATGGAATCTTTCCTAGGTTCTCTCTGACTTTGTTAAAATCGGCTCTTTTGAAGTTTAAGACACTGGTTGGATTGTTTACTATTGCTAGTGTTTGCATTATATTAAATTCCAGTATGATGTGGTCACTTTCACCCAAGGTTCTGGCAACTTCAACTCCCTCTATCACTTCTTCTCTACTAGTAAGAATTAAGTCCAATATAGCTCTCTTATTAATCATTGCCCTCTAGCCTGATTAAAGCGATGATGCCTTTTCCTTCATCCTCTTTTGCTCATTTACTTTCATAGTTCTATTTTCTCCTCCCTTAATTTCTCATAACCTAAACTTGTAGCATTTTCTTGCCTGTATCACTGCCAATTAATCATATGAAATGGAAATTTCAAACAGGGGAAATTGTGGAAAAACCTTAAGAATGGGAACATTAGCTGGCTTTTGCAATAAGAATTCATCATCATAGCATGTTGAACAACCTGATATGTAAAGGAATAAAGCTTGATATGGATGGGGATGGTGATGGTGATGATGCATGCACCATGACATTTGCCTTTTGCTTTTTTCAACTTCTCACATCAACTCTATCCAACACAACTTTCTTCATTTTTCCCTTCTGCTCATTTCATTCACTCTTGACCCAAATTCCTCTATACCTTAACACTTCTTAAATATGCCATTCCCATGGCACTTAACTTACTCATATGTTTCTCCTGACGCATCCAATCTTCATTTCTATATAACCAAGTAGCTTCTCTATCTTCTTTCTTCCCACTTTCTAATCATTCTGTTGGAATGTTAATCTGTGTTCTAATACATTTTCACATAGTACTCATTCTGTCAATTCTCCTCCTGCATTCTACTCTCTCTTTTTCCCACTTATTTCCCTTTTCCTTCATGTCCATTTCTCCAAAATCCATCCTTGATGTTACAAAATAACAAATAATAACAAATAATAGTTTGTCCAACATCCATAATCTTTCATCATCCTTATATCCTTTGCTAATGCTCTATACACATACAAACAGACATATATAAACCACATATCAAATTCCTCAGCTGCCACTCTTATTAATTCTTGAACCCTCAAAGGGACCTATAGTTTTTCAGTATTATTTTGCCTATTCTCAACCACTCATACATGTAAACTATGAGAATAATTTTGTCCTAGAATTACATTCAGAATATTGCACATAAGAGAAAAGCTGTTATCAGTTCAGGTGTCCTATGCAACATTCTCTGCCAAAGGTAATGCCGATATCAGTAAATTTGGATACTATTGGGAAGAATGTCGCACAGGCAATCAAAACTTAGTTTTGTCCTTTTAAAGGTATGATATTTTTTGCAAGCCTGGATTTCTACTAGATAATATCACTGTAGTCTGCTCACATCCCACAAACTAAGATACATGCTGTGTATTGACACACATCCAGAATGCAAAAAACAAACAAACAAACAAACAAACCTAGGAATACAACATGGTTCATAGTACTGGAGGAAATAAAAACCAGGTGACCTGTCTGCCTATTCAGTCTATTAAGTGCTGAGAGGCAGTATCAAGGTTCTTGCTCTTCTCTATGAGGATTCTCTTTAAATCACATCCAGACAAGACATTCCTTCAGAGGACAGTCCTTTGACAACCAATATATGGATGATTCAACATTTTAGCAATAGCAATAGCACTTAGACTTATATATTACTTCACAGTGCTTTTACCACTCTCCCTAAGCAGTTTACAGAGTCAGCATATTGGCCCCAACATATCTGAGTCCTCCTTTTAACAATTTTGGAAGGATGGAAGGCTGAGTCAACATTGAGTTGGTCAAAATCAAATTGCTGGCAGTCAGCAGAATTAGCCCGCAATACTGCATTCTAACCACTGCGCCACCATGGCTCTTTTCAGCCACTTCATTCTATCCCATTCTCCTATTTTTCAATCTTTTGGAAGAGTTTTTCCTGCCTCCCAAACCCTCCTCGACATTCCATGGCTTTTAGCAATCAAAGTAGGGACACTGGTTGCTGTCTCTCTCTCTCTCTCTCTCTCTCTCTCTCTCTCTCTCTCTCTCTCTCTCTCTCTCTCTCTCTCTCTCTCTCTCTCTTTTGTGCATTAACCAAGAACTATTCTGTAAACCAGCAAATGTCCAATTAGTACATTCCATGCCATCAATGTCCAGTATTTCAATTCCAAAATGCCATCTTGAGATGGGAAATAAATTCAGGTTATCCCATTGTTGCCAACACCTTCACAGAGTATGCCTCCTACATTTTTGGCACAACAAAGTTGACAATGGAATGTTCCACCTCAAGGGGTCCCCAACCCCTGGACCACAGCCCCCTACCAGGTCACGGACTGTTCAGAACCAGGCTGTGCAGGCGATGGGTGAGTGAATGCACGCACACAAGGAACTATTCCCTCTCTCCCCCCACCCACCCACTGGGCCACCAAGCCAGAAAGGTTGGGGACCGCTGTTCCACCTAATGGGGACCTTGGATTCTGAATGAAATGGCTCCCTCTTTCTTGCAATTTGGATTTTAAAAATCACTCCTGCAAAGGCTTCCAAGCCTTGCCAAATGTAGAGCAGGACTTGGCTAGTCAGAACTGTACCTTTCCATTCAGGGAGGTGGCTCCCTTTTCCCCCATAGAGATATGTTAGCCTTTTGAGTTGCAAAACTAACCTGGATTATTAATAGCTATCATATAAAGAATGATTCAGATGCAGGTTGCATATAATTCAGTGTTCTTCTCATATTGTAAAAGAACACATTGTCTGTTGCTGTTTTCCTGCTTTCACTCCCACCTTCAGTTTTTGTATTCTTCTAGCCTCTTTGTTTTTGTCAAGGGGAGAACTGCTGAATCATTTCTCCGCCAAGATGGAAATCATTGTTGGGATGAAGTGCTCTGAATGGTCAGGGTGGCCAGGAAAGAATATCCAGAAAGTTCACTCATTGTGTTTCTCATTTGAAGTAGGGCAATTCACTCCTTTTCTACAAAAATCATGGAAGAAAAATCCCTTGCAGCTTCCTCCTGCAAGAGGAACAACTGTTAAAACAAACAAATTCACATATTGTGGGCAGAGTTGTTGTAGCACAAGCCAGTGATTTTGGTTGTATATGGATTCTTAACACTCTTCTCTTTGTTCTTATTCAGATTCATGCTGAACTGTCACATAGGAGGGTTGATGTAAAAAAGATGTTGAGACTCTAGAAAGAGTGCAGAGAAGAGCAACAAAGGTGATCAGGGGACTGGAGGCTAAAACATATAAAGAACAGTTGATGGAACTGGGTATGTCTAATTTAAGAAAAGGACTATGGGTGACATGATAGCAGTGTTCCAATATCTCAGGAGTTGCCACAGAGAAGAGGGAGTCAAGCTATTCTCCAAAGCACCTGAAGGCAGGATAAGAAGCAATGGATGGAAACTAATCAAGGAGAGAAGCAACCTAGAACTAAGAAGAAATTTCCTGACAGTTAGAATAAATAACCAGTGGAACAACTTGCCTCCAGAAGTTATGAGTGCTCCAACACTGGAAGTTTTTAAGAAGAGATTAGACAACCATTTGTCTGAAATGGTATAGGGTTTCCTGCCTGAGCAAGAGATTGGAATAGAAGACCTCCAAGGTCCCTTCCAACTCTGTTATTGCATTGTATTGGATGTGAATATATTTCTACACCTTTCTTTTAGTTTCATCGTAAGCAGGAGGCTATCTTTAGAAGATGAACTTGATGAACTTGATCAGAAGTGATTTTAGTAACCAAAGTGAAGCACAGTAGACAATTGTCAATTGTCTTTTGCTTATCAATTGTCTTTTGTCAGGCCTATTTATTATTGCTTTTATGCACTCGGACATCCATTTTGGTCTAGTAGTTTAGAGTTTAGAGACTCTTAGTTCAAGTCCCACCTTTGCCATGAAATTCAGCTGGGTGACTCTCTCGGCCCAACTCATCTCACAAGCCTGTTGTTGTGGGGGAAAACAGGAGGAGGATGGAATATTATATATGTTTGCTGCCTTAAGTTGTTTATAAAAAACAATAAGGGTGGAATATAAATAAAAAGATAAAAATTAAAAGAAATTACTCCCAGGTATCTTAGAGTCAAGAATAATGGAGCTGAAAGGGATTTTAATGGTCACTGTGACCAACCTTAAACTCATAGCAATCCGTGCACATCTGGAATTTGGAATACAAAATTCACGATAAAATCCTGAAGAACCTTTCTGCTTATATCATGAGCACACACAATACTATTCTCCATCTTTTTCTCAGAACCAGCACTCCTGCTTCAGAAGAAAGAAAATGATTATAAACCCAGCTGACAATTAAAAGCATATGGAGGAGAGTAAACCAAACTTTTGTTGAAGGAACAAAATGTACCGAGATCCATATACCCTTTTTTTCTGCCAACCCAGTTCAAACAACTGCACCCACAATAGAAACAAAAGGCCGAGAGCAACATGACTTTATAAACAGTGTTGCCTATTAATCATTTGTAAACGACAGAAAGAGCCCACTGAAATTCTAATGTTGCCTGAATGAGACTCAAGCCTTCACTGCTTTTATTATATTTTTAATGTACAACGTACTTTCCAATTTTGTTGGCCATATGTATATCAGTAAAATTGGGGAGTCATGCTTCAAGGATTATATTACACTTCCAGGAGATCAAATCTGTCTATTTGTCTCTCTTGTCTACACACATTTGCTTGAAATCTCTATAACTGAAATGTCTTTGCAATGACATTTTCTTCCTTATTCCTTTCAGTGATACGGTTTTCTGAGGGTTGTCTTTAACTCAGAGGGTGGCAAATACTGTACATAATGGGCATCCCTGCTGCAGTTTTGCTCTTTGCACGATGTACCCCATAAAGTCTTTGTAACTTTATAACCAAATCGCTCTACGGAGGATGCTATTTCTTCTGTTCTCCATCTGAGCTTGAAGCACTTAGAGGAAAGAAATACTCACGTGCGTTTGTTGTTTGTCAACTTCAGTTCGGCATTTAACACAAACATTCCCCAGCATCTAGTAGACAAACTGGGCCTTTTAGGCTTAAACAGTCCTTTGTGCAATTGGATTCTTGATTTTCTTACTAACAGGCCCAATATGTGCGAGCTGGAACAAATATTTCTAACACCATTTTCTTGAGCACAGGTTCTCCTCAGGGTTGCATCCTAAGTCTGCTGCTGTTCACCCTGTTGACCCATGACTGTTGTGCTAGGTTTGCCACCAACCATATTGTGAAGTTCGCAGATGATACAACAGTAGTGGGCCTTATTCATGATGACAATGAGGGTGTTTACCGCAAGGAAGTTGAGGGTTTGGTGAACTGGTGTACGGAAAACAACCTAGTTTTAAATACTGGAAAAACCAAAGAGATCATTGTCGATTTCAGAAAAGGCAGGCACAGCCACACTTCTCTGTACATTAATGATTCACCTGTGGAGATGGTTACCAGCATCAAATTCCTGGGTGTGCAGTTAACACAGCAGTTAGGCTGGCTTGGTCGCTCGACAGGGAGACACTGGTGAAGCGGGCACAGCAGCGCCTGCATTTTCTGCATCGCATGAGAAAAGCACATCTTCTTTCCCCTATCCTTACCACTTTCTACAGAGGGATGATCGAAAGCATCCTGTCATACAGCAGCACAGTCTGGTTTAGAAGCATCACTGCTTCAGACAGGAAGGCGATGCAGAGAGTGGTGAGGATGGCTGAAAAAATCATTGGCAGTTCCCTTCCTTCCATCCAGGACATAGCACATAAGCGTTAATTGAGCAGGGTCCATAAGATTGTCTGGGACACTACACATCCTCTTCATGACCTGTTTTCCTTGTTACCTTCTGGGAGGAGGCTCTGTGGTATCCAAAGGAGAACATCCAGATTCAGTCACAGTTTTCTTCCATACAGTATTAACAATGTTTTGTTCTATATATTAATGTGAACTGTAAAGCTTCCTCTTTCTGTTATGTATTCAAGATGGACAGTGATTAATATTTTTATGTTACGTATATGTAAGGGTGTAGGTCTATACATATATTGTATATAGTATGTTTAAATGTGTGTTATGTATGTGTACACTTTGAGAGCAAGCAACTAAATTTCATTTTTAATGTGTGTTGTTGTGCCCACAGTAAAAAAATGACAATAAAGGTTATCTAATCTAATCTAATCTAATCTAATCTAATCTAATCTAATCTAATCTAATCTAATCTAATCTAATCCTAAATAGGCTAGGCTAGGCTAGGCTAGGCTACGACAGGACAGGGCAGGACAGGACAGCCAGGACAGCATAGCATAGCATAGCATAGCATAGCATAGCATAGCATAGCATAGCATAGCATAGCATAGCATAGCATAGCATAGCATAGCATAGCATAGCATAGCATAGCATAGCATAGTTTAGTTCTGGGGAAGAATCAAGATATTTTGGTGTAATTATTGTTTCATTTTATTTAGGTTTGAGAGGAGATCACTGTCATCTACTGCTACCTTCCCCTCCTCAGATAGACCAATAGTAGCCAAATCTCCTATACCTATCTCCATCCCTCTGGGCCCCCCACCTCTGGTAATCTTAGAAAAAGATTTGTGAGGTCTATTTCATAGATAAAAGATCAGAAAAGCACCAGGCCCAGACGGAATAACTCCTTCCTGCTTGAAAGCCTGTGCTGAACAATTGGCCCTCATCTTCACCCTCATCTTTAATAAATCACTAGAGATATGCTATGTCACTTCTTGCTTCAAATGCTCAACTATCATTCCAGTTTCCAAGAAACCCTCCATCAAGGAGATGAATGACTACAGACCAGTTGCTCTGACTTCTGTAATTCCAAAGACCTTTGGCCCACCTGAAAATCATGTTTGCCTACCAAGCAAATCGTTCAGCAGATGATGTGGTCAATATGGCAGTGCAGTACATCTTGCAACATCTTGAATCTCCAGGGACCTATGCACGGTGCAGAGGGGGGCCAATTGTTCAGCACAGGCTTTCAAGCATGAAGGAGTTACTCCATCTGGGCCTAGTGCTTTTCTGATCTTTTCTCTATGAATTTTCTTTACAATTCTACAAAATACTGACATAATTATTTCAATTCAGCTTAACAAGAATGCTTTCCCACAAAGAGTTAATATTGTCAATAAGCTACTTATATGATATATACTTTAATATTATATCAGATTAGTCATGAACCCCCTACAGGTATATTCTGGTATATTAGTGTGGGAGGTCACCCCCCAGAGAAGGAAATATTTTGGGGAATATTAAAAAGGCAGAATATATTTCTCCAAAGGAATAATGGAGAAGATCTTTAAAAAGGCAGAAACCTGTCCCTCCCCCCAGCCAGAAACTCAGCAGAAACCAGGTGTGTAGAAATGCAGATGTAATAATCCTTTCAGAAAGGCTGGAGCCAGGAAGCTAGAAGCTGATGAGATTAGAAAGACAAAGACCCCTGAAATCTACATACCCCACCCAAACTCTAAGGACAGGAAACATCACATTTAGGACATAATAGGATTAACCCACCACCATCAGAATACCAGAAAGGCACACTGAACCTCAGGTCAAAGTTCATGCCACAGGAACAGGAAACAACCTTAAAAGCTCAAGAAGGTATAAAAACCCACCACTCTTAGCAACATGTGCCCAGCTGCTCCAGAGCCTCAAGTCTTGTGGTTCTGCTCTTCAATAAACTACAACCTTCTTTCTAAAGCAGTCTCCATTTTGTTTATTCCCGGCTTGGACTGGACCCTGATGAAGATTTTTCTTTCAACATTAGATTTCTACATTTATTTAATTATTATATTGATTTAATTGTTATATTGCATTTTTCTTGGGAGCTCAAGGCAGCTTCTCGCTTTTTATTTTATCTTCACAATAAAATCCCTATGGAGTATGTTGGTTTGAAAAAATGACTGGCCTAAAGTCACTAAACATGTACATTTTAGTGTTTTAGAAAACTGTTTCCTTAAGCTGCTCCTGATTTGAGCTGAAGGTGACTTAATTCTAAAATAGCTTAAGAAAACTATGTCTAGACTGAAATTTTTTGCAAAGGCCTCCAGTGGATCCAGTTTAGAATGTAGGCTGCTATGGCCAACCACTAAAAAACGCCCCTCAAAACTTTCCATTCAAGAAATCAATTGCTCACAACTCTTTCTTTTTTACTGGAGATTTTGTGTGTGGGGAGGGATATGTGTGTTGGAATGTGCATGTGTGTTCATACATGTGTACACGTTTATGCATGTGGGTATATGTGTATACATGTGTGTGTGTGTGTGTGTGTGTATCTCCACCTTATTTTTCCACTGTGGTTAACTTTCTCAAATTATCAGAAAAATTGTGTATTGGTAAAGCCCAGTGGAAAATAAGTATCTTATGGAAAGAAAAACAGTAATTAGAAAAAAATTATGTTGTGTTTCAAACTGGTGTTTTGAACCCAGTAAGGGGTATTTTTGCCTCTGCACAATATTTAGTTAACTAAACTGTAGGGGTTTCCTAGAACAAAGTAAAGCTTAGTCAGTAAATGGACAGAAATACTTGAGCCTGTACAATGAGGAAATCACTATTTTCAGTTCATCTCAGGTCCTAATCACAGTGAGCTTGATGAGTAGAAAATAACATAATGAGTTCCTTTCTTGCAGAAACTGATGCTGGACCATAGTCATGTCAGGGCAGCTTGGCAATGCAGATGTAACCTTAGAGAGTTATGTAATTCTGAATCAAACAATATTAGCATATTAGGCATCCTACAGTATTTTTGGTGATCAGAAGATTCCTTTTTGAAATCTCCAATTTTTAAATCAGAATGTAAAAAATCAGGGTCTATAGTACTGAGTTAAATGGACCAAGGACTGATTGCTATGATCCTAAGTAGTCCCAACCCAAGAAATAAGTAATGCCTTTTCTAAAACTCAGTAAAGACATCAAAGTGACTGTGAGCAATATTTGCTTACTTACCTACCAATAATACTTACCTACCATGTATTAGAGCAGGCACTTGAAGCAAATCTGTAGGAATTCCTGTTATGTGATGCTACTTTAGCATTAACGGCAACCCTTTTCTTCTCACATCTCTCTACCCATTCATGTATTAATAAATATTACAATATATTTGGTGGTGGTGCAGTGGTTAGAATGCAGTATTGCAGGCTCACTCTGCTCACAGTCTGGAGTTCAATCCTGACAGGCTCAAGGTTGACTCAGTTTTTCATCCTTCTGAGTTCGGTAAAATGAGGACCCAGATTGTTGGGGGCAATACGCTGATTGTAAAATGCTTAAGAGAGGGTTGTAAAGTACTCTGTAGCAATATATAAATCTAAGTGCTATTGCTATTGCGATAAATTATTCTTGCCAAAGAAGAAAAAAGCACCTCTCTTTTGGGGAGAATTAACAAATACTAAAACCAGAAACAAAACATATCTATTTTTGAAAGAAAGAGCTGATTACTCTATTGGAGAATAATATTAACATAAACAAGTGCATTTTAAGCACCTTTTAAGCAATATTAGTAAGCAGGCTTTTCTCTCCCGGACACATTTTTTACTTATTAGTTCTTCCTTCCTCCTGTTGCCTTTTCTCTTTCCTCCCTGTCTTTGTCCCTGTACATGTGAGGACAGGGACAGTTTTTAATTTCACTTAGTCTATGACACCTTGTTTGAAAGTAACAAACAATGTGAGTTCAAATATCACATTGCAACTTCCCAGTTAAAATTATGAGAGAAACACCACATTTTCCTGTCATAAGGTCTGACTCTTCAGGCATCTGTGTAGCTTAACAGTGCATCAGCCACCAGGTGAGCACTAACAAGTGACATTAACAGCAGGAAGTGTTAATAGAAAGTCGATGAAATTCTAAGAATAAATAATTCCAAACTTGACACTAGAAAACTCCCGCTGCTTCAGATGACGTGGTCTTTGAAGTAGAGAAGTGCTTTTCCTGAGTCAGCTAAGGCTCCCCAGGTGTCAAGCAGTTACAAAACAAAATCAATTAGCTGGATTATTTCCTCTGAAATGGAAAGATGTGGAAAGTCCAGGTTAATTCAAACTCTGTTGGTGCTCAAAGGTCAAGCAAGATGTTCCATTTTCTATGTCATGGATAGGAGCTGGGAAAGGAATCTTTATGTAGCTCTGACCATACAGAGGGGCAGGAAGGGGTGAAGTCTAAAGGCAAGGAAACAATTCCAGACACCTGATGCAGCATCTCTCACCTGAGGTGACCACTTCATCCTGGCTAATGTCAGCTAGTTTGAGGGAAGGGAAAGGAAAGGAAGGAAACCTTCCAAACAAGCAAACAATTCCAACATCCTTTCATTGAACTCAGAAAGACAAGCCTACATGTGAGGAAACAGCTAAGTATATTTAGAAAGACCTAGCAGCAACTCTGGCCGTTACAAAAACATGGTCAATAAGACACAGAATATAATCAGAGTTTGATGGCCTCAGAAGTTCCAAAGTATCAGGAGTTCTTGTCTGTTTTCTAGACACAGAATGTGTTTTATAATAATATGCTTTTTTTTTTTTTTTTGCATAGAACTGCATATACAGATCATAAGAACAGAAGAATTTGCCTTTCTGATATTGACAGATCTTCAAGGGAAATGTTTGTCTCTGTAACCAAGCACTGGAGAATTGTGTTTCTCTACTAGCTGCTTTTGTTGAATTACATTTGTGTTATTAACTTTACTAATATCCAAAACATACTATAATTTGCACATAACAGATTTCATCTCACAACAAGTTTGGAGTTAAAAAATCAGTCCCAAGTTTGAAAAATATAAAGATTACCATCTTTAATTTAACTGAACATGCCGTAACAGTATGTGCCTCACTTTTCTTCTCTTTTCCACTGGGATATTCATCGACATCCATTAAGCTTCTGTCGAGCCTAGAAACAGCCCAGTAGTCATGGACAGATCATTACTCAATGGCTTAATATACAAAATATCCAGAAATGATGACAGCTATTATTGTGAAGCCTTTCCATCCAAGGGTAGAAAAAAAGAGCCAGAGCACAGCATTCTGAAAAAAGGCGTTGGAATTCCCCTCCTGTGTCCACAATACTGCAAAAGCAATGAACTTGCAAGGTTAGATTTTTCCACTGCAAAATAACCAGCTGGTAGAAAACTGAAAGCAAGTCAAAAATGCTCTTCAAAATCCTTAATTTTCAAAGCTTCTTTTTATAGCCAAATATGAAAAGCCTTAAAAGGTATAACCCAATAGCTCTGGGCTAAAACAGTAGCATGGATGGTCACCATAGTGTCTACCCTGCATTTACCTACTTTTATTTGTCTGGCATTTACCAGTCAATCTTCCCCTATCCATGTGCATTAAGTGATCTTATATGAGAGGCTGCTATTAGAAATCCATTGCAATTTATACTGAAATCTATTGCATTATCAAAGATCTGTAAGATAATGCTGACATGGTGTAAGGCAGGTTCCACTGTCCAACCAGTTTTTTGGCAGGGAGATAATTTACAAGTATTTTTCATGATAAGAGATGTGGTTCTTGGCTGGGAAAAAAAAAATTAATTGCATTTAAAGAGGGATTTCAAATGTATACACATTTTGTGAATGGCCACAATCCAAAGGTAGTCATTTTGTAATTCAGGGATTTGGGCTACTTTGTCCAAATGTTGCCTACATTAACACATATCCTTAGTAACTATTAACCTGCTGCCTTCCATTAGCTAATGTTTATTATTGGCCATTACTTTACATGTAGATAAAACATTAGTTGGGCACAATATTTTAAAACAATCATATTTTTGGAGCAATTGTGTCCTAATTTTTTGGCATGAATGATAGCACTAGTTATTCTGAAAATGGATGTTAACATTTATGCATTTTCTTTTGAACTGGTACCATAAATTATAGGTCAGAAGTTCCAAACGCCAGGATGAATAAGCCACCCAAAATGGTTCTTCTGCATTCATGGACAAAACATTTTGAAATAATGGGGGCGTACTCATGTATTTATGGCACTTTCAAAGAGCAAACCATTTTTAAAAACCAAAACCCCACTCCTAAACCTTCATCCGCTGTGTGGATTTTGATCCTTCTGGCATGTTTCACAACAATCCTAAGTGGATGTGTGGGTAAGGAAGGAAGTGGTAAATCCTCCCCCACTTTTAATAAAACCCTGCTGGACCATACATTCAGAGTATGCATTGTGGGAGAATAGACTTAGTCTCTTTTTCTTTGGCCCTGGCCCTTGACTAGATTTCCCTTAAAGTTGTATCAGCTATTCATGCCGTATATTCTCAGTTTAAACTCTAAATTTTACTAGCAGCCTTAAATCTGCATATCTGGCCCCCAGCTGTTTTAAATAAAACAATAAGATTCATACTTGTGCTTGCTATAAATGTGCTTTAATCATTGTTTTGTCATCTTTATCTTTTTTATGCTTCTGTGAATCCTGCATTCTTGGATGACAATTAGAGCTACCAAATCCAGGGTGCCAAACTTGAGATAACCACTGATATTAATTCTATCATGAGTTTTCTGGAACTCACTGCTGCCATCTAGCAAGCATATGGATCTTTGCAACTCAGCTTTGATAGTGCTGGCATACATTCATCTAAAATAAAGGGCCCCTTTTCTTATGCCACAAAAGGAATTAAGCAGTGTTAAACTATGCAATCCTGATAAGCAAACTAATGCTGATGCAATATTGGATTTGTTCATACGCATGCAAGTGCAGTGACATTATGGGTCCTAACTGATTAGTTTTTTTAAAAAAAAATCTGTCCAGCTAACTTTTTATAGAAAGGAGAGAAGCCTAACCATCTGCCAATGTCAGCAAACAAAACTGCTATTAAAGGCACAACCTTGGGGACTGAATGAAAAATTGGCTGTGCCTAAAGTTCAAATATTAAAGAAGGTGAAACTCTCCTTCCATAACATGCTTTGAAACTTTACTTTTCCCCATCCCTTTGCTTCTAACTTAAAAAGCCTCAAAGCTTTCAACATAACATAGATTTCCCCAAATTCCTGATAATGAGTTGCTTTTCTATACAGACCTTTTCCTCTGTTTTTTTAAATATTGTTAGATAGGATGGGCAGAAATTAATTAATTGGAGGGTGCCCAATGCTCAGAAAACACTGGGCTGCTTACATTCAAGGACAGCAAATAATATATAAAACCAGATTTGAAAAGACAGCAACAGAAAGTAAATGCCACCTCTGCAAAGAAGCCCAAGGAACAGAGAACCACCTAGTTAGCTACTGTAAGAATATTGCACAGACTGACTACAAACAATGGCATGACAAAGTAGCAACAATGATTCATTGGACGATTTGCAAGAAACACCATTTGCCTGCAAGCAAGAATTGGTAGGACCACAAAATAGACCAGGTAATAGAAAATGAAGAAGCTAAAGTTCTTTGAGCAGCCAAACAGACAACTTCCTGCTAGATAACACCCCAGACTTAACAATTGTTGATAAAAACTAAAATTTCTGGATAGTGGATGTTGCAATACCCAGAGACAATAGTACAGAAGAGAAAGAATTGGAGACAATCACAAAATATAGACCTTCCAATAGAAGTAGAATGACTGTGGCAAAAGAAAGCAAACATAGTACTAACAGTAATAGGCATTTTGGGTGCAATCTCAAAACATTTGGAGCACCATTTGAAAACTACTGGCATTAACAAAATCGCCCTCAGTCAATTGCAAAAAGCACTTTTACTAGGAACAGCTTACATCCTGCAAGAATACCTTTAACACAATCAAACAACATTTGCCTACCCTACATTCTTGAAAAGCACTTGATAGATGGACAAAAATACCAAATCCGGTCTAAACATCTGGCTGACTGTGTAACAACAACAACAACAACAATAACAATAACATATTTTCTACAAAAGATGGGGGGAAATGTGGATAGAATAAAACTAAGCATTGGCTTACAACTGGAACATTAAAAAAGAAACTGAAGGCTTGATTTTTGCTGCTCAAGAGCAAGCTATTCAGACTAATGCAATCAAGGCCAGAACTAAAAAAATATCAAATGATTCAAAGTGCAGATTGTGCAAAGAAGCAGAAGAAGCAGGTCAGATACTCAGCTCATGTAAGAAGATTGCACAAATTGATTATAAATAACAGCATAATATAATTGATAAATTATTCAGTGGAACATCTGTAAAAATTATCAGGGGCAAGTAATGAAAAAAATGTGGGACTATAGTGTTGAAAAGTAGTGAAAAATGAATAGGTTAAAATATTGTGGGGTTTCCGAATACAAACTTTTAGATACAAAGTCTTGGCATATAACACACCAGACTGTATGCTTAACTGTGGTTAAAAAGAAGAAAGTGTGGATAATTGATGTGGCAGGGGATAGTAGAATAGAAGACAAAAAAATAGAGAAAATCACAAAATATGAAGATAAAAAAATCAAAGTTGAAAGATTATAATATGAATTGGCCATGATGGTCCCAGTGGTTATTGGCACACTGGGTGCCATACCAAAAAATCTTGGACAGAACTTAGAAAATGTGTGCATTGACAAAAATTTCCACCTGTCAATTACAAAAGACCTTACTGTTTGGATTCGCACATATACTACGTCGATTCTTATGACATTCTAGGTTCTTGGGAAGAACTCAATGCATATGAAGGCCAACACCAGCAAAAGAACTGTCAGTTGAGATTTCAGACTGTTATGTATAGAATAATAATAACAACAACGGACAAAGCACAACCAGAAAAGAAACACAGATCTCCAAAACTAACAAAATGTTGGAGTCTCAACAACCCCCCTAATCCCAGCCCTGGAAACAATGCCAGGTCTTCAGGAGACTTCCAGGACAAGGCTGGGAGTTTTATGGATCCAAAAATGTATGTTTTTTTCCCAAATAAAGCTACAAAAAGATTTGTGAGAGGTGGAGAGAGAGAGAGAGAGAGAGAGAGAGAGAGAGAGAGAGAGAGAGAGAGAGAGCCTAAAACTTTCATATGCAATCCCTTTTCTTATAATTTCCATTCCTTCTTCTATGTTTCTCACTCTTGCTGAACGTTCATCTGACTCATTCTATGAAAAGTCAGACATGCCCACGAGAACATTTTCTTGGGTAGTTCAGACTCCATTAGCATGTAACCACAACTTTAAAGATTCCACTGCTTTGCATGCTGTGCAAATTCCATCTGCTAGATTTTTACCTGATCAGTTTAAATATGAGATGCGAACACAGACCATGAATTCCAGTTTCATTGTTCTCCCAGATGACACTAGAGAGCTTAGCTGTCTGAGATGATTTTGTTGAACCCAATGGTGCACTGCAGAAGTTGGACTGGTGCAAATGCGATGTGTGGTGGGATCTATTTTGCAATCTTAATAATAATAATAATAATAAAGTTGGAAGGGACCTTGGAGGTCATCGAGTCCAACCCCCTGCTCAGGCAGGAAACCCTATACCATTTCAGACAAATGGCTGTCGAGTCTCTTCTTAAAAACTTCCAGTGTTGGAGCATTCACCGCTTCTGGAGGCAGGTTGTTCCACTGGTTAATTGTTCTAACTGTCAGGAAGTTTCTCCTCAGTTCCAGGTTGCTTCTTTCCTTGACTAGTTTCCATCCATTACTTCTTGTCCTGCCCTCAGGCGCCTTGGAGAATAGCTTGACTCCCTCTTCTTTGTGGCAGCCCCTGAGATATTGGAATACTGCTATCATGTCACCCCTAGTCCTTCTTTTCATTAAACTAGACATACCCAATTCCAGCAAACGTTCTTGATATGCTTTAGCCTCCAGTCCCCTAATCATCTTTGTTGCCCTTCTCTGCACTCTTTCTAGAGTCTCAACATCTTTTTTACATCGTGGTGACCAAAACTGGATGCAGTATTCCAAGTGTGGCCTTACCAAGGCATTGTAAAGTGGTATTAATACTTCACGTGATCTTGATTCTTACAGTCCACTGACTTAAGAACAAGTCTCACCAAATTCAGTGGGCCCTACTTATATAGCCGCATATAAGCAATGTCCTAGTCTATTTTCAGAAAGACCAAGCAAAAACTTTGTGGATGCAATATCAAGCCATCATTTTATCTGCCTTATTTTTTCAACTATACATCTGACAAAAAGTTTTGTAACTTAAACGTTTGCTTACTATCTCATGCTGGCAGCTGTAATTGTTCAATTATTCCACATTAAATATATTAACATATTCTTGGAAATACCCACTGCTGAGCAAGGAAAATTGAGTACAGTATAGTACAGTTTTTCAAGGAAATTTCAGGGAAAAAGAATTAACCAGGTTTGGCTTTCTTAGGAGAGGTAGCTACTGAAGAGTTGTTTTCATTTGTAGTATTAGATCTATTTACGAATAAGCAGACTGACTCTTCAACAGACAAGAAAGACTACTTTCTCACATCAGGTCTGTAGGAGACATACCTCACCAATCCCGGATGATATTTCCTCACAAACCTTTCTCTCTGCTCAACTCAGATCTCTATTTTTCTAAGTTGTTACATTTCATAGAGAAAACTGATATTATCTAAGATTGGGTATAAAACCTTTCCTCCTGACCATGTTTGATTCATTCTTATCCCTATTCACAACATCAAAGGATGGTCCTCTGTCAAGCAGCAATCTTCCAAGTTTGAGCCACTGTAGAGGCACATCACCTTAACAATCAGATTATTAATATTTTTTTGTAAATGTCCAAAGATTGCTTCCAAGTAAGCTACAGTGGCAGTCCTGCATATTCAAAGAAATCTGGTAGCAAAGCATAATAACGCTTTGATATGTAGTACTGAAAAAGGCTGTAAACAAGAGTAACTAATTTAGACCCTGGAAACTAAATGCCCTTGACAAAAGATTTGTTCAAATAAACACCAGGTCCTGGAATCTCCTCCCTTCTGATTATTGCTTCCTGTTCATCCCTTCCAGGACCTTGGGGAAAACTGAAAGCACCATGAAGCCTGGTTGTTTCTGGAAGATTTCTCCTTTCTGGGCAATCATTACAAGGAAAAATGAGAAAGCAAACTAAACAGGATTAAAATAACTTCTGGAAGCCCATCTAAAATGGAGCAACTTGGCATAGGCACAACACTAATTGAATTCATAAGTAAAACACAGGGAAGAAATAATGGGGAAAATCTAAAGTAACCCTTGTGTTAAAATGTTGAACAAGAACTAGGAAGCCCCACTTTATAATTCTCATTCATTAGCACCCAGATAATCTATAAACCATTTGGGACCTAGAGATTAAACCTTCCTATTACAGGGAAAAAGAAAACCATGGAAAGTATTAAAGGAAAACGCTAGTGGGTTTCAAATATCAAAGTTTTACTTACAAAATAACATAGCCCTTGGGCAGTATTAATACTCATGAGAAGGGTAAATCTAAAAGACATTGGAAAGAGAAAAGGGCAGTAAGCAAAGATTTTTTTTAAAAAAAAAACCTGCTTGTTCTTGTATGCATGTATTCTTTGATACTTTGTATATATACATTCAGGTTAAGTTTGTGTGTGTTGTGTGCACACACATCTGTACTTTATATGTACTTTATATGTGTATAAATGTGTATACATGTGATTCCTGTGTTTCTGTGTGGCCTGGAATTAGTAAACTTGTCTTTATTACAGTCGTGACTGAGAAATAAAATGTGTGAGGAATAACAGGAAATATTATTATATTCCCTAAACTCTGATCTTTGCCTAGGGAAATGCCTGGCCATGTTTCACTGAAATTAAGCAATATTGACTTTCTATAGCAGCAAAAAAACAAGCAAATACAGTAGTCAGCAGGCAATAATGATGCTAGATCGGGGCTTTTTTAACACTTAAGGATCGAGGAAACAATATTCATTTAAGCCCTTCTGCCAAACACAGAGATATTTTTTCCTCATTATAACCTCTATCGATGTAATTTTCTTAGCTTTTTTTTTCATATATACAATCAGGCTTGTCAGATGTTATATTTTTTCTATCCTGCTCTATGGAGTAGAGGATTGGTCTCTGACAGAAGGCCACCCGAAGAGACTAGAAGCATTTGAAATGTGGATTTACAGGCGGCTGTTACGTATAAGCTGGGTTGAAAAGATCAGAAATGAGGAGGTGATAAGCCGCCTGGGAAAGCCAAGGGAAATCATCAAAACAATTAAAAAACGAAAGTTAGAATATTTTGGACATGTGATGCAACACCCAGAAAAATACGGCATACTCCATTTAATCCTCCAGGGAAAGATTCAAGGCAAACGAGGTCCAGGCAGAAGAAGAACATCATGGCTTCAAAATCTAAGGGACTGGTTTGGACAAAACTCAACAGCACTTTTTCGTGCGGCTGCTGATAAAAACAGGATCGCCAACATGATCGCCAACGTCCGATAACGGATATGGCACAACAAGAAGAAGATATACAAGAAGGTTTGGTGGACTTCCCTGGTTCTCCGATCTTTATTCTCATACAGATTCAGGATGAGGCTCAGGCTGAAGAAGCAAGTTTGGGGGAAAAATGACTCTCCCTCTGCTGAAAGCAGAGGAAAACTAGAGAGGGGAAGACTCAGTATATCAGCCTGAAATAGCCAATAGATGCCTATTCCTCTGGGTATACTTAATTGTGCTGCAGCTGCCAAAAAAAGCCAATGCAGCCCTAGGCTGTATTAACAGAGGGATAGAATCAAAATCACATGAAGTGTTAGTACCACTTTATAATGCCCTGGTAAGACCACACACTTGGAATACTACATACAGTTTTGGTCGCCATGATATAAAAAAGATGTGATTCTAGAAAGAATGCAGAGAAGAGCAGTTAAGATGATTAGTGGGCTGGAGGCTAAAACATATGAAGAACAGTTGCAGGAAATGGGTATGTCTAGTCTACTGAAAAGAAGAACTAGAGGTGACATGATAGCAGTGTTCCAATATTTTAGGGGCTGCCACAAAGAAGAGGGGGTCAACTTATTTTCCAGAGCACCAGAAGGCAAGACAAGAAGAAATGGATGGAAACTAACCAAGGAGAGAAGCAACCTAGAACTAAGGAGAAATTTTCTGACTGTGAGAACAATCAATGGACAGTGGAACAGCTTGTTTTCAGAAGTTGTAGGTGCTCCACCACTGAAGGCTTTTAAGAAGCAACTGGGAAGCTATTTGTCTGAAATGGTATAGGGTCTCCTGATTGAGCAGGGGGATTGGACTAGAAGACCTCCAAGGTCCCTTCCAACTCTGATGATGATGACGATGCCACATGATTTGCATCAATAACACAGGTCAAATTGCACCCCAGCAGAAGTGGCTTGTTGCCTAGGGAAACAGGAAACTATAACTGAAATGAGATAAATGCTCTGCTCAAGTCAGAGCAGTGCATCCACATGGAGTTTGAAAACCATGTGGAAGCTACAGCTGGTACAGATTGCAGTGACATGATTAGTGATGGATACACAATGATATATCTATGTAACACCATTGCTTTGCAAGCACATGGGCTCCTTATTGCACATCTGGGTGCAATTCAAGGTGCTGATGACCATTTATACACCCTTCATGGAACAATGCCAAGTTATTTCTGGGACCACCTGTCTTTGGCTGTTTCTGCTCCATCCCATAAATCTGTCTAAATAAGCATGCTTTGAGTCCCTTCTGTGAAAAGGAGACTCTCCTCTCTGTAATAGACTCTGTCCTTTGAAACAGCATATTTGGAACATGCTGGGAGCTGAAGTCGACAGATCTTAACATTACCAACTTTGAACAACATTGTTCTAGAGCAGGGGTAGGCAACCTTGGCTCTTTTATGATTCGTGGACTTCAACTTCCAGAATTCCTGAGCCAGCCATGCTGGCTCAGGAATTCTGGAAGTTGAAGTCCACGAGTCATAAAAGAGCCAAGGTTGTCTACCCCTGTTCTAGAGGATCAGTCCTCAGTTGCTGAAACTAATAGATGTAGATTAATTATTGTACCACTTTCAGCCCACCAAAGCTTTTCCATATAGCCCACCAAGTTTCTGTCACCTATAGATCAAGTGCACTTTCATATCTCCATGATTCCTATGCCATCTCAGTTCTCTAATGTAACTGCCTGACTAATTGAATTTTATAGCTTCCTCCTCTCTATTACTAAATAGAGGCATCTGTTATCAAATGAATATGGATAATTATTCCTGAACATCATATCCTGCTCAGATTTTGAATCTAATGCACTGCCATTATGAATTTAATTCCATATTGCAACATATCCTGGCTCATTTTAATTCTTCTGTTCTGTTTCAGAGGCTTTTTGCATGCATGAAGTTCCACAGTGTGCATGGACGTATGTGCACACACATTTAAATCAAAGTGAGTGAAGTACAAGTTCTGAGTACTTTGTATACTGACTTCATCCTCAAAACATAACAATATGAATCAGGTCTCAGCCACAACATAGTGACTCATCATGAATTCATGGCTTATTGCTGGGAACAAACATCCAAAGGATGAGTTCACACACATTGAATGGTAACATCTGTCACCATAACAAGGTGATGTTATCTGAATCACCAACCACTACACATTAGTTCCATTCATGGAACTCTCATTTTCAGATAGTGGTCTCAATTGGTCAGTGATGATTCACCACACAAATTGATATCATTAAACCAGTCTTTGTATTTTAAAGGGAAGTTTACAGTGAGATTATGATTTAGAAAAGAATAGAGCTGGAAGGGACCTTGGAGGTCTTCTAGTCCAGCCACCTGCTCAAGCAGGAGAACCTATACTATTTCAGATAAGTGACTGTCTAGCCTCTTCTTAAAAACCTCCAGTGATGGAGTGCCCACGATTTCTGAAGGCAAGCTATTCCACTGGTTAATTGTCCTCACTGTTAGGAACTTTCTCCTTAATTTCGGGTTGCTGCTCTCTTTGGTCAGTTTCCAACCATTGTTTCTTGTCCTGCCCTCTGGTGCTTTGGAGAATAGTTTGATCCCCTCTTCTTTGTGGCAGCCCCTCAAATACTGGAATACTGCTATCATGTCGCCCTTGTTTCTTCTTTTCTTTAGACTTCTATTGTACCATAGAAGACTTTGTTTTTACAAATATGCCTCCATTGGATGAAAACAACCTGCCATCATGAGAAAGGATAGGTTTCAATGGAGGAATTCAGCATGGTGAATTTCCCTGCAAAGCTTGCTTGCAGAAATATAAGAGGGTGTCATATCTTGAATTCAATCAGGATGGTACAGTTTTGCTTCTCTAAATCAGGGATTCCTAAACCCGGGGCCAGGGCCCACTACTGGGCTGTGGCCTATTCACTACCTGTCTGTGCGAACAGTAGGCCAGCACGCATGTGTGCATGTGCAGCACAACTTGGCGAGCGGCGGGCTGGACAGCACAGCTCAACTTGAGAAAGTTGAGCTGCATACGCATGTGCGTGCACACTGGCCTGCTGCTTATGCAAGTTGAGCTGCATGTGTGCCGGCCTGCCGCTTGGGTGGCCTGGTTCCTCTCTCCACCCCCCCAACAGCAAAGGTTAGGGACCACTGCTCTAAACCACAAGCCTACCATCTTTACCTCTATTCTTTCCCAAAGTTATGAAGCATTATCTGGTTTCTCTCTGCAGAGTAGCAGTAGGAAAACTTGATTTAGGATTCCCTTCCATGTGCTTTACCAAAAAGCTGCAATGATAGACCTATGCACAGAGTCTCTTGCCCTTGAAACAGCTCAGCCTTGTTGTTGATTCAATACAAGCTGATCTTACGAAGCCATGGAATCTGATAATACTGGCCAAGGGAAGAAAGGTCAAGAGGAAGATATTCCATCTTCAGAAGCAGCAGTCTGATAACTGGGGAGGAGGGAAAGGACATCTCAAAATCTAAGAGTAATAGTGGTTCAGTAGCAGTACCATCAAATATTATAGCTTTTCTGAATACTCTGAAACAGTCCTTCTGAAGAGATCCTCTAGATGTACCAGTTTATAAAGTCTATCACATCCAAGCACCTGCCATTTTTGCTGAAACTGATGAGAATCATGGTTGATATATCCAGGGGGGCTTCAACCTAGTGAGAGTTTGGGCAGAGTTGGGCAGAGTTTTTAACCTCTGATTTAACCAATGGGACTGTCTAATCTTCCATGCTTCTCCTTTGGGTACCTTCTTTTATCCAGAGATTGGAAGCAGTGTGTGTGACAGTGCCCCACCTCACCCTGGAGCAATGGTAGTAGTAGTAGTAGTAGTAGTAGTAGTAGTAGTAGTAGTAGTAATAATAATAATAATAATAATAATGATGATGATGATGATGATGATGATGACGATGACGATGACGATAACGATAACGATAACGATAACAATAACAACAACAACAACAACAACAACAACAACAACAACAACAACAATAATAATAATAATAATAATAATAATAATAATAATAATAATAATAATAATAATAATAATAATAATAATAATAATAATAATAAATCCTGCGACGATATCTGTAATACCATCAAACATCCACATCTGCCTATCCCAGGTCCTTGGTAAGGACTCGACAGGTAGACAAAAATGCCAAATCCAGTCTGAACATCTGGCTGACTGTTCAATGATCAATAATAATAATAATAATAATGTTGGAAGGGACCTTGTTGGAGGTCATCTAGTCCAACCCCCTGCTCAGGCAGGAAACCCTATATCATTTCAGACAAATGGTTGTCCAGTCTCTTCTTAAAAACTTCCAGTGTTGGAGCATTCACAGCTTCTGGAGGCAGGTTGTTCCACTGATTAATTGTTCTAACTGTCAGGAAATTTCTCCTTAGTTCTAGGTTGCTTCTCTCTTTGGTTAGTTTCCATCCATTGCTTCTTGTCCTGCCTTCAGGTGCTTTGGAGAATAGCTTGACTCCCTCTTCTTTGTGGCAACCCTTGAGATATTGGAACACTGCTATCATGTTACCCCTCATCCTTCTCTTCATTAAACTAGACCAGGTGTAGGCAACCTTGGCTCTTTTATGACTCATGGACTTCAACTCCCAGAATTCCTGAGCCAGCCATGCTGAGGGGAAAGGGAGAGGTTTCCAAGCTGAGCCATGCTGGCTCAGGAATTCTGGGAGTTGAAGTCCACGAGTCATAAAAGAGCCAAGGTTGCCTACCCCTGAACTAGACATACCCAATTCCAGCAACCGTTCCTTATATGTTTTAGCCTCCAGTCCCCTAATCATCTTTGTTGCTCTACTCTATACTCTTTCTAGAGTCTTGTCTTTTTTACAGCGTGGTGACTAAAACTGGATGCAGTATTCCAAGCATGGCCTTACCAAGGCATTGTAAAGTGGTATTAACACTTCACGTGATCTTGATTCTATCCCTCTGTTTATGCAGCCTAGCACTGTGTTGGCTTTTTTGGCAGCTGCAGCACACTGCTAGCTCGTGTTTAAGTGATTGTCCACTAGGACTCCAAGAACCTTCTCAAAGTTTCTACTATTGAGCAAGGTACCAACTATACTATACCTGTGCATTTAGTTTTTCTTGCCTAAATGTAGAACCTTACTTTTTTCACCATTGAAGTTCATTTTGTTAGATAGCGCCCAATATTCAAGTCTGTCAAGATCCTTCTGTATCTTAAGCCTATCTGGAGTGTTGGCTATTCCTGCCAGCTTGGTGTCGTCTGCAAATTTGATGAGTTCCCCATCTATCCCCTCATCCAAATCATTGATGAAGATGTTGAAGAGCACTGGGCCCAGAACAGAGCCCTGGGGCACCTTACTACACACTTCCCTCCATGTAGATGCAGTTCCATTGAGGACCACACGCTGAGTACGGCCAATCAGCCAGCTACGAATCCATCTGGTGGTGATGCTGTCTAACCCACATTTTTTCTATCTTATCAAGTAGTAGGTTGTGGTCTACTTTATCAAATGCCTTACTGAAGTCCACAGCATTCCTCTGATCCACTAATTTTGTCACTTGGTCAAAGAATGCATTAAGATTTGTCTGGCATGATCTGTTTTTGACAAACCCATGTTGGTTTTTGGTAATGACTTTGTTTGTCTCTAGGTGTTTGCAGATTTGTTGCTTGATTATCTTTTCCAGAATCTTCCCAGGTATTGAGGTAGGTACAGAATATCTCTGCATAAATGGTTATTTCCTTTCTTTTCTCACTAAATGTACAGTTATAGAGCAGAAATATCATGTCTATTAGCCTTTTTGGATTGTCTTTATTGGGAACTGTATGCTAAACTAATGGTTTATGAGTTTATCTCTGGCAGACACTGTGCAGACAGAGAACTGTCAGCTCTTAAATAAAATCACAGGTATAAAATTATCCTTCCAGAACCTAAAAATGTGGCTTAGGCAAACCATTTGTCTTTATATTTTATTCTTTATTCCATTACCACCCAAGTATTACTGGAATGAGGGGTGGGGGGAACGTAACTCTATATCTTACATTAAATCAATGTGATTGGAAGGAGTTGGAGATAGAGGGAGATGGAAAGGGGACTATCAGTAGAGGAAGCATTGATTATTTGAGAATGAATTACTGCCCGTTTTTTTGGTCCACTTCACTATTTAGGGAGCATTCTTTAAAAGTTGCTCTCCTAGTCACATCATCAGAGTTGCTTACCTCTCAGCTGGAAAATGTTAAAAAATAAAACCTGTAGATAGAGTTTGCTAGCAAGGTTACACAAGAAGAAAAGTCTCTGATGAGGAAGAGAAGAATTGTCATGGAACTAAACTAATTTTCATTTTGTGATTAAGCTGTACCCTATTTTGCATTTGGCCATCCTGGCTGTTCACAATTCATGAAAGTGATAGCTATGCATTCAATCCACTCCCATTTGATTGGGCCACTGTTGATAGTCATTGTTTATGGACAATCAGATTCAGACAAGTGGAAAATGACTCAGACAAGGCTGGGCTGAAGCAAGCTCTCATCTAGTGATAGATCTCTGGCTAATCTGCTGTAAATCAGAAATAAATTCTGGCCATCAATCGATTATCAGTAATCAATCATCATAGCAGCAACAGAAAAGAAATGAATCCTGTCCTAATTATATATCTAAAGTTTTAAAAATCCTTAGGGTAATTAGGAACAGATGTTCATGTAGAAAGTTTGCAGTTAGTTCTGATGCTAAACAAAATTTGGGAGCACAAAATTCTTTACTTCTGCATTTTTACACTAAATTTATATTAGTGGATCTTAGGAGTAATGGATGGAAACTAATCAAGGGGAGAAGCAACCTAGAACTAAGGAGAAGCTTCCTGACAGTTAGAACAATTAACCAGTGGAACAACCTGCTGTGAATGCTCCAACAGAAGCTGTGAATGCTCCAACACTGAAAGTTTTTAAGAAGAGACCGGACAACCATTTGTCTGTAATGGTATAGGTTCTCCTGCCTGAGCAGGGGGCTGGACTAGAAGACCTCCAAAGTCCCTTCCAACTTTATTACTATTATTATTATTGTTGTTGTTGTTGTTGTTGTTGTTGTTGTTGTTGTTGACAGATAACAAGTGCTTGTGCCATAGTGCACTGAATTCTAAACACCTGCTATCCCTGTGCAATACTATTCCTGATGTGATGGATAAATTACACTGTATAATTGAACACGATTTGATCATTCAGTATAGTGATATACACACGTGAAACTGAGACTCTGTGTGGCAAAAAGTGGAACCTGAACTCTCTTCTCAATACTCTTTTTTTAGTCATTTTCCAGCGATTACTCAAATAATAGTTTTGCCTAGACCGAGGCTCAGATTTTTGGGAGCATTAATCTACATAGCCGGGCTCTGTTTTAAAGGAGAAAAAATTGAGAGCAGACATGCAATCTGTAGAAAAGGACTGCTTGTTACAGGTCATACTGGATGCTGATGCGATCCCCATTTGTTCTTAAATGTACTGCTACATGGCTAGAATACAAATGAAAAAAAGATTGCATTTCCCTCAGTTTTCAGAGTTTATGGAATGTGCCAAAAAGAGTGCCAGACAGCATATGTTCTAATGGAATATTGTCAAAGTCAGACACGAAGAAATCCATTTGGGATGGAGTATGGAACATGTCTTTCTGATTCTATTGTCCAGAATATTTTGATTTAATCAGGTACCAATGGTTTCAAGATTAAATTTAACCATCTGCTGTATGCTGGTTCATATTCAGGATCTCCCAAAGTCAACTACATAATTTAAATTTAGTTTATTTAAATTGAAAGTAATATAGCAATCTCTTTAAAAGCTATTGTTTAGAAGTTAGAGTCCAACCATTCTGGATATCCAGCCCTGTCTGTGTCCAGTTAAAGAGCAGTAGCCAAGTGGAAAATGTGAACGATCCAAGATTATGAAAGGATTATTTTGTTTTTAAATTGTAAATCAAACAGTGCACAGAGTACAGCAGAAAGTGAGCTATTGGCATGAGCTTTAGGCAGAGTATGAGTATGACTCTGTTTTGCAAATCTGGCAACTTTAAGGTGCGTAGACATCAACTCCCCAAATTCCATAGCCAGGATGTTGGCAATTTTGAGAAAGACTGTGGTAAGGGAAAAAGAGTTCAGAAAGGATACAAAGGTTGAACAGGATAAAAATAGCCTGCTTCAAGTAGATTTTACTTTTCTATTTTGGAGAGAAGGTGGAAGAATGAACTGTATGATCTGATTCAGATGTCCCAAGGAAAGGAAAGGAAACAAGAAAAGTCCAGTTTCCTTTTTGAAAAGCACCTTTGGGACAAACATGACTTGGATGACTGAGAATCTTCATAGAGATTGACCAGATTCATACATCACTGCTTAACCATGATCTACTGAAGACATCACAATTGACTGGAATTATATATACCAGTAGGTAGTCCTTGACTTATGACGACAAGAGGGACCAGAATTTCCATTACTAAGCAAGGTGGTTAAATGAGTCATATCTGAGTTTACAAACTTTTTTTTTTGCCATGATTGATAAGCAAATCATTGCAGTTGTTAAGTGAATCATGCAGTCGCTAAGCGAATTCAGTTTCTCGCTTGTTGGAATCTGGCTGGGAAGGATACAAATGGTGATCACATGACCCCAGGATACTACAAACATCATACCATAAGTACATGCTGGTTGCCAAGCATCCAAACTTTGATCACATGACCACGGGGTTGCTGTGACAGTTATAATTGGGAGGAATGATACAGTCACTCTTTTTAGTGCTGTTGTGACTTCGCACTGTCACTAAATAAATGGTTGAAAGTCAAGGACTACCTCTAATATCATACTGGCTTTATATAACATCCTAATCAAAATGAGTTATGCGATCTGGTTGACGCACCCCATTAAGTTGCATGTAAATTCAGACATTGTAGCTTATAGATCATTATTTATTTATTATTTAGTGTATGGCATCTACAGAGGTCATGCAATGACTGATATACAAATTTAGTTTAAATAAAGCATCAACAAATTATATATATATATATGCCTGTACATCATATATATATGATACACGTGCAAGTGCATCCCCACTCACGTGAGCAGTGGGCGTGCATGCACACACACACCACTCGCATAAGCAGAGTGCGAAACCATCCCCTCTCCCCCCCCCCCCCGCCGGGCCACAAAGTCAAAAAGGTTGGGGAACTCTGATCTAACTGCTTCTGGTGTGGCTGCGATGAAATCATCCAAGGTTCCTTGAATGATTGCATAGATCATTATTTTTTTTTATTTTTTTTAAATATATTTTATTAGATTTTATAGGGGTACAGGGATTACATTAAGGTGCTTAGGAACCACCATGGAGGTGGGTATATTAAACATCCAAAAAAAGAAGGACAATCACAAATATATAACTCAAATCAAATCTTTTAAACTTCCCTCTCTAATTCCCTCATTTAATTTTACTTATTCAAATTAATAAATTCTATATAAGTTTCAAACGATCCTATCAAATATCAGTTACATTTCAATTCTAAAAATCCAAATCCTGTTTTTAAGCTTTACTAACTTACAATTACTATATTTCAATTAGCCTTAAATAGACATATTATTAACACTTCGGGTGCCCTTTTTTTTTTTACATAATTATATCTGGTATATTGTTCTCGCAACAACATTCCCATATCTTCTTCATTGATACCATTTTTTTTTCTTATCACCCATCCCTCTTATTCTCCTTTTATTTCCAAATAATTCTCTTAAAATAAAAATATCAGGCCAACAAATAAATTTCTATCTAATTTAAATATATATTCTATCAATGCCTCTATATCTATAAAAATCTTTTTAAACCAGTAGATAAAGTTTACTTCTCCAATACATATCATATCTAAAACAGAGTAATATTACAAAGGGTATCCTCTTAAAAATTTCACGTGTTCCATTAGTTGTTAAGTCAGTCAAGAAATCAAAGCCTTTTTAATCCCATTAAATAAGACTTTAAAATACATTTTTAAATCTAACTCTAGGCTTCTTTCTATGCCATAGTGGTTTCCATAATAAGGTTCCTACATAATCAAACCACAATATTAAAAGGTCCATATTCTTTAACGCTTCAAATTGGTCAAAGTTCTCTTTCCTTTCTTCTAATAGCCTTTGGATGGTAAAAGCTGTTTTATTCCATGTTATATTTGCCAATTGTTTATCCACCTTTTCTCGATTTTCAATAAGTTGTATCTGAGTGTCAGTCTCTGTTGGTATTGGTATTGATGCTTCAGACATCTCTGTTGAAGTTGTTGTATAGTCATCAGACTTCTCGATAGGTTGTGTTGGAAGTTGAATAAAATTAGTTTGTTTTGTGGTTTCCACGGTTTCTCTCAGTGTAGGGAAAAGGGATTGAAAATAGGAGCTCACATCCTCTGCAGCTTCTAAAATTGTTTCCAATATAAGTTCATAGTCCAGTTGTGTATTAAGTTCCATATCGATAGTAATAAGGCTTTTTAATCTTTAATCTTTAAAGAAGGCTCTACTTCATAAGAATCAAGCAAGCATTCACCTTCAATTTTCAATAGGCCAGCTGCATCCGTTATCTTGTAGTTATCACTCTTTCAGGGTCATAGCCATTCCCAGCCATAAAGAAATATAATTGCAGTACCACTTTTCGACACAGGATGTCCTCAGCAAACCAAAAAATCTTTTTTTTTTTTCCTTTCCAAATAATAGATTTTTTATTTTTCGTGTTGAAAGAGATGAAGAAAGGGTTCAAAATAATAAATGCGTAGTTGTAACAATAATAGTCAAGAATAAAATGTTTTCAGGTCCCCTCAGTATTCCAAAATTTAAATAGTCCATCAAAATTAACTGGTTTTTATTTATATATATTTTTTTCCAACGCTGTTTTTCCCCATTGCCCAAACGCTGCTTCCTCACGACAGGGAAATAGTTCAAAGAAAGCTTTTAACAGGAAAGTAGTTAGGGAAAAAAAAAGGGGGTAGGAAAGGTCTCACCCGGATTCTCCACGGGGGTTCTTTCGCTTAGATGTTCTTCTGGCTTTCAGCTGGTGCGACGAAGTGATCGTCCATTTTATTGGGCGATCTTTTCCTCCGGCGGCCCTAAGGAGAAAGCTCGAACTGGGGAGAGCCGCCGCTCTTCCCCAGTCGAGCAGGAGCCTCCTCTAACGGTGGTCGCCTCTACGGGGCGACTTTCGACCCGATTAAGGGTCTACCGGCGGAGGGAAAGCAGCCGGTGGGAGAGAGAGATCTCTCCGTACGACTGTTGGTGTCGCGATCCGGAACCGGAAGCCATCGCATAGATCATTATTGATAGCTTGTGTGTCCATCAACATCCAGTCAATAATGGTTTATTCAATAAGCCAAAAATTGCCACTTAGCAATTTTTATCAACCAGTCCTGACTGGTTGATAAAATGAAAGAAATGGTTATCTGGGGAGGGGGGAGGAAGGACCATGGTATAATTCTAAAATTTGTGTAAAACCTTAATATGGATCCTTCACAAACCTGTTTCAAAGAGCTCAGAGAAAAGGATTTTTTTTTCCAAAGAGGAAGAAGGAACACTGGGGGCAGCTGAAAAATGATGGGAGCTTCTGAAAAAAATAACATTTAGAGGGCACAAATGAAAGAAAACTGAGAGGCATCTACGAAAATGAATGTACTTGCACAAGGAACATTTTGGTGAGCTGAGCTTTTAAAAAGGGTTAGGACAGGAGATAGGAACAAGGAGCATTTTGAAATGATAAAAAAAAAATGCACTAACTCAAATATAGTAAGGATGATATCAGGAACATTGCAGCCCAAAATGTGCAAAGGCTTGCAAAGGATGGCAAAAAATTAAATGAAAAGGAAATATTAGGTTAAGATGCAAAGAAGAAAAAGAAAACAGTTCCAGTGCTTGGAGGAAATATTAACATGGTTAAGAGAAGGTGGAATCACTCAACTAGCACATTAGTTAAGACTTCTTCCACAAAAACAGAAATCTGTTCCATATACAGTATTAAAAAAAAGAAAAAAGAATGTAAGTATAAATTCGTATTCAAGGCTAGGAAAGAAAATGCATTGGGCTGGAGAAATTATCCCAACATCCTTTTAAACTCTGCATTTACAGACAAATGAGCATAATGTTTTAAAGTTTAGTTCCATATGAAGTGGTTATGGACCTGTGACTCCCACATCGAATTATCTCTTCCATATTCCTTCAGTTCTGACTCAACCTTGAAAATGTGCCTCTGTCCTGATCTACATACAGTATGTCCTTCCTACTCAAGCTGTCTCTCATTGTTCATGCTCAGCAATGGCTAAACTGAAACCAACTTATCAATTTGTAGCCACAGATAACTTCTTTTTTCTTTTTCTTTTTGAACTACAGTTCCAAGATATAAGCTTGAATAAGTTCATAATTCTATGTTCTCTTTCCAAGGCTACATTGTTTATTGCATGAGTACTGATTCACCAACCTTCTAATTCATACATAGACTAATCCAGAAATAATGAGATCACCATAAAACTCTGAAAGTCAGGCAGCAATAAGTGGTAATTTCATGTTTTAGTCCAAGATGTAAATTGTAAGAGAAGTCATACTTCGAGATGTAGTGACAAATGAATAAGCACTAAGTACTCTGGGATGCTCAAATGTGCTTCAGGTATACCAGCTCAATAGTGGGGGGTGTAGGGGATTGTGATGATGCCATAAAGCACATATTGTAGAAGAACTACAGTATTGGACTCCTGACTGAGGAAAACTGAAACAGGTATGATGTTTCACAAGTCACTTTCTTACCAACTATGTGATGCAAATTCTAAATTCACATAATGACAGAGTTGGAAAGAGTCATTTAGTTTTCAAAAAGTAGCATGCAAATTTCTGTGGTCCAATAGCACAATTTTAGAATTTTGCAGCCTTATCTGGGACATAGTAAATTACTCCCTGCTTCAGAATAATCACATCTGGAAAATATGATTATCCATACTCCAGAATGGCTGGATTCTGACAGAATAAAAGGAACAGGGACACTGGAACCAGTCTATGAATGTGTACTTATTTCAAGTGAGCTGTTACTATGCCTGATAACATGGCACCCAGCCCATACTGTTCTAACTTCCTAAACCAGGGGTCCCCAACCCCCAGTCCGTGGACCGGCACCGGTCCATGGCATGCCAGAAATGGCCCACGCAAACAAGCAAAGCCCTATCCATGGGATACAGGCAGTACATGAAACCACGCCCCCTCCAGTCCGCAGAAAAACCTCTCTCCATGGAACCGCTCCCTGGTGCGCAAAAGGTTGGGGACCTCTTTCCTAAACAGAATATCATGAATATCCTTAATCTTCTGAAGGAGAAGATTGTGAGAAAGACAGTCAGGAATTTCCTGGAAGGACCATGCTTGTCTATCTTCTGATTTGTCTGCCAACAGATATCAGGGTAATTAAATTCCCTCATTACTGCTACTTTATGTCTCTTTGAAGCAGCTGCAATTTACATTTGAAAAACATAATCTCCATTTTCTCTTTGGTTGGGTAATTGCTAACTGTTGCTTCTTTTATTCTCTCTTTCACATGTTAACTCTGATTCTTTCAATACCACTGCCAAGTTCATTTCCTTGGATTTCTCTGCAGATGTGGAAATTTTTAACATACAGTGCAAAGCCTCTGACCTTACTATTGTTTATATTCCTTATGAATAAATTGTTATATTCCAATCATAGGTATCATCCCAATATTTCAATTATATCTATTTGCCTTTCTGTAAATAACACTTTGAGATGATAACCATTTATTTCTTCAAGCCTTGGTGCAATGACCATAAAGTTTACAAATTTTATCAATTGCTTTTCTTCCTGGTTGTTCATACAGTGGTGTAGATGTTGTTAGTGTAGGACACATGTTTAATGAGTTTTCCTCCACTCTGTGAAGGGGCACTAAGAATGCCAGCATAAATTTGCTCTGCTCCCATAGCTATTCTATTCAACCTCCTTAATGGTTCTTTCCTGACACTCTAATGTGGGAGAAGTCAAGATTTGGTAACTGGTGGGTTTCTATGACCTTGAGAAATCCCCTAACATGAGCTGAGACTGAGGGAGGGAGGAGAGTTTTGACAGATAGCTAGACTAGCAGGTTTAGCCAGTCAGTAAGACTCTTTACATACATGAATGGATATAACAATCTTGGTGCATCATATCTGCCAAACCTGTACAGAAACCAATTCCAGCAGGCCAGTTACTCTTTGTTACTACATGAATCTTATAGGCAAGTGTTTTAGAAAAGTCCTAATCCTATAGGACTATAGAACAAGCTGTATATTGATGGCTGGTTGATACTCCAAGAAGCAGAAATGTAGGTCACAGCCATCTCTACTGTGGATATCAGAACCCATCTTCTGCTAACAGAATGACGATGGTAGAGAAGATAGGAAAGAAACATGTTAACCAGTTAATGCTTATTAAGTAAATTGCTGGCAAGGAATAACCATGACAGATGCCAGAGGCATGTTGTTGCTTTTAAGGAATTTGTACTGTTTAAAGGCTGCTGCAATCTGGAAAACAACATATGTTATGAAGACATAAGACTTCAGTGCTGTCTCCTCACAAGATCACAAATCGTATGAAATGCACCTACAAGGTTTCTAAGTAAATGCTCAGTAAGAAGAGGAAAGCTAAGGCAGTGTAACTTAAACAAAGTACAAGGTGATAAAATCTTAGTAAAAACTGTACCCTTGTTTATTGAATAATGATATTAATAATATTTGCCCCTCTGCTGTGAAATGATCTGTGCATTCCTATTCCCATTCATCAAAACAATTGCAATTCTATTAATGCAGAGTTTTCTCCGGAGAAGCTCAGTAATATTAATTCTATCAGATAGATTAAAATTCTAATGCTAATAAGAAAGATAGATGCTAATGCTATCTTCTCCAGTCTGATTCTGTGCAGATGTTAACAAGTGTGTACGTTCCAGTATTGCAGTCAACAAGTTCTAACACTTCTGGATCTTGCTGGACTGGAGAGGGCTGTCTTACATTGTCAAAGTTGTAATTTAAACTTTGACCAATTCTAGAAATAAACACAGAATTATAAAGTCTGCCACTTCAATGGAGCAATAATTTGCATTATACTGTAACTTCTCTCTACCAAACACAGGACGGCTTTGCTTCAGAACAGTAATATGAGGCTGAGCTTGAACAACTATGACAGTGGGGCCCAGTGTATTAAGAAAGAGGTCAGTGTAGCCTTTCCTCCAAGGATCTCACATATATATATATCCTCTCCATCTTGCCCTCACTACAGCTCTTAAAGGAAAGTTGATCTCAGAGCTTGTGACTGGCAAAAGGTTATCCTGTGGCTGTGTATTCTAAGTGAAGATTTGTGACTGAATCTCATCAACCTGAGAACAATAGTCTCATGCTAGAATCAAACACTGGCCATTTATTCTATGAATGTTTTAATTAAACCTCAGAAGACTTGATTAAAAAAGAACACTGGGGCAAGAATCTAACTACATCTGTATGGGATCGTACCATCAACTAGATCAGAAATTTAGGTTTTTATTCAAGTGTTTAATATTTTTAAATTTAAATTAATATTTTCCCCCTTTCTAGTTCCTACATTTCCAACACAAGACGAGACAAGATGAGATCAGAAATTGATAGGAGCACAATCTCTTCTTATTGCTAATTTTGTAAGAACTACAGAGTACAGCCAAAGAAAAAAGGAGTCATATTTGATAGATGATGGAACTCTCTCAGTCAATCCAACCCTGACCTTAGATCTTACCTGTCTTGGTTTAGATTCTGGTTACACAGTAATTTCTAGTGCCATCCTTTTTTGGAGGAAGGAAAGTCTTCCCTTTGGCTTCCAACCCTTAATACTGACTTCTGAGAGAGATGAGCTTCTCACAGCTTGACATGCCAATATATTCTGTGTGTGTGTGTGTGTGAGACAGAGAGGGGGGGGTAATGATTATAATGGAAAACAAAATCCAACATTATTAATACTACTAGCCTTAATAGTTTCGAGATGTTGACCAGATAATAGTTTTCCATGCAATTTCAATGGAATTTATTTCTATTCAGATTTCTATAATTAAGACTGTAAACCTATCAGCAATCTGGTAGCGCCTTTTCTAACACGTTTATTAAAGGGCATAAGCTTTTATGAATTTGGGAAAAGTTATGCCTTTTAATAAAGTGTTATTTAGGAAAGGTGCTACAAGATTCTTAATTTTTTGCTACTGTTGACTAACACAGCTCTCCTCCTGTACTGATTAAAACTCTAATAAATATCCTAATTAATCCATAAGTACATTGCATATGCCAATCACTAGGTTCATCAACTTCTAATTTCCTGCTACAGCAGAGCGGTTAGTAGAAGATCACCTTTCAGCAACATTTTCTTCCAAGGAAAAGGGGTGTTTACTCCTTTATCTCTCCTAGACTCAGCTGCTATAATCTCAGGATGTTGTGTTTTAAGATACAGCTATATGTTGACTTCAACAGAGAGCACATGGTCCCACCCTTCCCAGCTGCCTTTCAATAGCATTGACAGAGTCGCTTGGCAATGAGAATGAGTAGCATATAAATTTAATAAATAAATAAATAAATAAATAAACTAGCAAAACATACCTTCTGCATACACATTGTAAAGAGCATCACACTGCTTGCCTAAAAGCAAAATTTCTCCTAATAGACAAAGAAAGAGGAGGTGGGTATAATCATCTTTTAGGAATAAGAGAAGCCATCGTTGAAAGAAAAATCAAATCCAGTTCCAAGCCAGGAGTAAGACACTGGAAATAAAATGGAGCTAAGATGCTGGAAATACAATGGAGGCTGCTTAGGAAAGAAGATTTCTGTTTATTGATGAGCAGAACTAGCAACAGCATGCGGTTCTGGGACAACTGACAAAATGGCTGAATGAGTGGATGGATCTTTATGAGGTTCTGATTGAGATGCTCCAGGGCAGACATGTCAAACTCGCAACGTCATGTGACGTCACGCGATGTATCGGAGCTTTTTCCCCATTGCCGGCAATGGGGTGGCGCGGTTTCCTCGTGACGCATCCGGCCCATGGCCGGCAGTTTGACACCCCTGCTCCAGGGATTGTGCAATGTAGTGAGCTATTCTAATGGTGGTGGGTAAATCCTATTATGTCCTAAAGGTCATGGCCTGTCCTTAGAAATTGGGTGGGGAGAATTTAAATTCTTAATCCCATCAACTCCAGTCTTCTGTGGCTAGAGGCATTTTGTTCATGAATAGTTTGGCCAAGTCTTCCTGAATAGATTAGAAAATCTGCATTCCTAAAGGCCAGCCTCTTCAGGTTTCTTAGTTTGAAGCTGTTTTCCTGGGGCTGCTTTCTGCCTTTGTTAAGATTTTTTTCTCTGTTTCTTCTTCAGGGGAAATATTCTATCCTGCCTCTTTTTAATATTAAGAATAAAGAATATTTTAATCTGGGGAGGGAGGCTTCCTACACTATCATAACCCAGATCAGCCTAGAACTGAAACTATGTCACCAGGCTATGACATAGTTTACTTTAACCACAGCTTGTTGAAGAAACCATAGTGGCTTTGTTTATATATAATACTAAACCATTAATTATAGTGTACAATTTACAAGGGATAGGTTTATGTGCTGGCTAGGCTAAAGTTAAACAAGCCAATGTATGGATTTAGCACAATTATGAATTCACTCTCTGCCCATTTTGAGGGAAAGTAGCAATTTAGGGTTTAAATCAGAGATGGGCATTTCCAATTTTTCATGGCTCTTTAACTGAACTTCTAAGGATTGTTCATTAGATCTTTCCACAAAAGTAGATTGCTATATTGCCATTCTTCCAGTGGATATTTGAATATTTAAAATAGGAAAATGCAACTTTCCTTCTAATCATAATATGTATGATTGGGCTGGAAGAGCCAGTATGCTGTAGCGACATCAGGCTACAAACTGGGAGACCATGAGTTCTAATCCCACCTTAGGCATAAAGTTAGCTGTGTGATCTGGGCCACTCATTCTCTTTCAACCCTGGGAAGAAGACAATGGCAAACCAACTCTGGAAAAAACTTTTCCAAGAAAACTGCAGAGACTAATCCAGGCAGTCATTCACAATAACGTGAAGCCACCAAAAAAGGAGGTCCTGTGGATACCTTAAGAAAATAAAAGGACTATTTTGCTATACTTACAGGCACTGCCTCATATGTTATCATGGAATGTATGTCAAACAATTCACATATTGTGCTAAGCCATTGTTTGCAAACCATTCTGCCTGGACTTGCACATTACTAGGGCTAACTTATCTGGACTGCACAAATCCAAGCAATTACTAGATGGCAGCAAAGAGAGGCAAAACAACCTCCATCTAGTGGCCATCTCAGGTTTTGCAGGCCAATAATGGCAGCCCTATATAACCCACATAAGCCAAAACTAAGTTAACCATATTCCTGTATTGCTTGGCACAATATATAAACCTGCTAGTGTCTGAAAGATATAACTGGGATGTTTTCAATAACTTTTTAATTTTCAGAAAAAAATATAGAATGAAAAGAGTTGATTTGACATTAATATATCCAAAAGCTCCATGTTTCCAACCAGGGGTGTCTTGGAGAGGTGTAAAAAATGGCAGGATGGGCAACCTTGACTATGTGATTGAAGTCCTGCCCCTTTTTAATGTGCAACACACATGTCACACAGATATTAAAAAGGGGACAATAGGAGCCATGTTGACTTCTTTGATCCTTTCCAACAGATGCCCAGCTCAATGATTCATATATGAGAGTAGAAATCAATAGCTATATGCTGTTAAAAGATCCTAAGTAGCACTGATTTCCATATGCTCAAGATCTTCCATGTTTGGTAACAGAAGAGAGCATCTGCTTATCTAACCCTGTGATAAATTTCTGCTTTCCACTGCATGGTACAAAGCACATGATTCAGAAACACTTATTGTGTTAGTTTGGTGTTTAGATGGAAAACTACACGAGAGCCTTGAATTCTATTTAATCAATATATTTAAATAATATTTGGATCATCTTTCCAGACTGCATATATGCAAGGGTTGCACATAGAGGTCTAATTTTTGAATCATAACACAGCAAAGTCCTGTGTTATATAAGATAAGCTGTGTTGCCAGCTTCTCAAATAGGCAGCTATATGCTATTAGCAATTCAGTATGGAAGTTAGCTGTTATAATCTTTATCTTGACAGTGGAAACCTAGACTGATTCTAAATATTTAAGATGTTTACTTACTATATCATAGAGGTTTACAAATTTGATATGGAACGATAAACAACACTTAGTAAGGATGAAATCTCTCTGCTCACAAAATGGAAAAAAATAACAACATAATGATAAAATATGGGATAGAGTAATCACCCTGATTTTAACAACCAGCTGGAACAGAGTGCACTGTTTGTGCTTCCTTGCAGAAAGTCAACAGGAGAGCTTATTATATACGCATTTCCTTAGAACTGAGTTACATTATGTAACAGTAGAACTGCAAAGAAAAAAAAATTGTAGTGGCCAGGGAAAAAAAAATAGGAAATACAATATAATGGGATACACTTCATCTTTTTCCAGAGTGCCAGAGAAAAGGAACACTGGATTTTCTTCAACAAGCCAGAATAAAAAGTAGTTGGCAAGTTGGTGGCTCAGGATTATGTGAATCCAACCACTGTGGTTAGTTTATAATCCAATTTGTTATGTGAATTCAGGCAGTTGTACTGAGTGCACGGTGTTCTTTTCATCATGCTTTACCACACTGCATAAATATAGATGCTTTCTATCAGTGCAGCTGGCTGAAGAAGCTATAGTTCAAAACAGCCCCATTTCCTATGGAACAAAGGTGCTGTTAAAGTACAAGATTGGATGTGTCTTTTCTTGACCAAATCATTCTCCTTCCTACAAAGGTCCAGAGAAACAGCAATGCCATCAGCAGGCATTGGAAGAGACTACAGAAGAGGGGCAAAATGGCAGGAGATTACTTTGGTCTGGCAGTGTGTCTATCATTCTCACCTATTATTAGCCCAAAATTCTGACTTCATGCAATTCACTAAACCAAATAACTAAATTAACTATACAGGCTGGTTCAATAGAGTGCACCTCACTTTTATTTGCTAGGGTTAGTGCCATTAGGGTATTACTAAGACTGGGCTTGCACAGTATAAGCATATTGTATTTAATCTATGTGCTTGATTAAAATGTGACTCAGTGCATGTGGTACCAAGGCAGGCAAAATGTGGTTAGTTTATCATTTAACACATTGTATGAATCCATTTGGTTAATGAGATGAACCATGGTTCTGATTTTGTGTGTTGCTTGTATATAGTTGAAGAGTTAACACATTCCACAATAGATAAGGAAGGTTAAATTCAATTCCATGTTTAAAAATGTATCAATCGTTATTATATAATTTATAATTTTATTCAGGTACTGAGTATTTAAAAGATCCCATTTATCCTGTTTTTCTTTTCCTCCCATCCTCCTGAAAATATTGAATCCCAGAAGCTTTTCTGAATTCAGACCAGGTTATTGCCTTGGTTCCTTGGAATTACAGTAATTTTAAAACAGTATTATCTGCTGATTTATGTATTTATTTTCTGAAATAAGGCTTCTTGGTTCTCTGTTAACCATAACTAGCAAGCCACAACCTAGAGTAACTGCTTACCCCAAATACTTAAACAAGGTTTGCCAAAATGTCAACTAGCTTCTACAGCTCTTTCTTTAATGTTATTTTGATGTGCATCATTTGATTATTAAAGGGTTACAGCAGGGATGTCAAACTTGCAACCTCATGTGACGTGTCGCGACGTATCACGACTTTTTTTCCATTGCCGGCAATGGGGTGGGCACAGTTTCGCCATGATGCATCTGGCCCACGGGCCAACAGTTTGACATCCCTGGGTTACAGTCCTTTCTTCTCACAATGCACTGAAACACGAGAAGGAGTTTGTTTTGCTATCTCAGTTCCTTACATTAGTTTGCTTCATATAATAGACATAATGAGGTCAATTTAAAAAAAAAACAGTAAATGCCTCGAACAACATGCTATGCTAGGCTAGTTTTAATTTTGTTTAGGTGGCTTGTGTGTGTGTGTGTGTAGCTTTTGTGTGTGTTGTGAGAATCCATCTCTTTTAGTTATTTTATGATCTAATGTATTTTGTGGACCCAAAAATAAGTTAGTAATTAAATTATGTGTGCTATAGTGTCCAAATCCAGCACCAATTGTTAAAGAGATCCTTCGATAACTATGTAATGAATATTAAATTGCCTTTAAAGGTACAAGAATTTATCAAGCCATTTATCTTCATCTCTTTCCTACTCAGCTCTTCTGGCAGTCTTATGATGACCATTGTTAAAAGTTGTTTGTGAACTTTTTCTCGTAGAGAAAATATCTTGACATACAAACTTTATTAAACATTGCATAAAACCATGCCTTAATTATTGGTTAAACCACAATTAGCTGGATCTGTGCCACAAGCCAAACCTAAAATCATGGCTAACAAACCAAGCAAATCACAAAATGGCGTCCTATGATACATGATCTTGGTAACTTTTATGTAAATGTAGCAGGCCTTCATTTCAGGATGGTTTCCTCCCCTGCAAGTATGCACAGTGTAATTTCCTCCATTTGATCATTTTGACTTACACATCAGAACTTTGAAGTTCAAGATGGAAAAGAAGATAAGCTACTAATTAACCCTGATGAGAATAAAAAGGCTATTTAAACATAAAGCAGAAAAACTATCTTGCTTATCTTTTAAGGATTTAAGGAAAGGTGTTTTCTTATTTTGCATGCTTTAAGAGTTTCAGCTGAAAAATGATGGTGGTTTCTGCATAACCCTATTATGGATCTGCCTTTCCTAGTCTGGCAACTTCTGAAGTGTTGGGAGACTGCTGAAGCACTCAAAACTCTTCCCTGTTTTTCTCTCCCATCTATTTTCACTCTCATGTTAAGTATGAACAAGGCTTAATATCACTGAAAGAAAACAGCCTTTTTAACCAGATTTCAAGAAACAAGTTCAGCCTCTCCTGTGCACATTTTTCTGTTAAGGAGGTGGTGGGAGAACAAAAGTTATCTCTATTGAGGGAAAGTCATTGCATTACTAAGGAAAATCTTACTTTTCTTGCATTCAGCATCCAGCTTAATTTATTTGGGCTTGCAGAGGAGAAAAAAAAAGGCCCAAAAAGTCACTGTGTTTTTAAATATGTACAAATTATCGTAATAAGTCAGAAAAATATTAAACATCTCCTTAGGTCTCTTGATTCATTTTATCATTCTGCTATAAAAAAAATTGTCTAGATTATCTGTATAGGTATCTTCTGCATTTTAGCTTTCGAAAGATAGACCTATGAGAGAAATAGGTAAGGGATCTGTTCCATTTTTCTTTTTAAAAAAGTTGGGTAACCGGCATAAGAGCCCTGGTGGCGCAGTGGTTAGAAGGCAGTATTGCAGGCTAATTCTGCTGATTGCCGACTGCCCGCAGTTTGGCAGTTCAGTTCTCACCGGCTCAAGGTTGACTCAGCCTTCCATCCTTCCAAGGTTGATAAAATGAGGACCCAGATTGTTGGGGGCCATATGCTGACTCTGTAAACCGCTTAGAGGGGGCTGTAAAGCACTATGAAGCATTATATATATCTAAGTGCTATTGCTATATGAACTCAGAAACGTTGTCCTCATACCTTCAATACAGGAGTCTAAAAATTCCTGGATAAGTTCTTTCTCAGCAATAAATCCAGCTTAGTTGTCATAGAGAGTAATGCAAATGGATCATAGGTGATATAACAGGCACCAGATATCCAGGATGAAATTCCCTTGAGTTGACTCCTAATGATTTCACCAATGCATCCATGTGGCTTTTGGGGGGGGGGCAGCAGTACAGGTAGTCCTCAACTTACAACAATTCATTTAGTGACTGTTTGAAGTTACAATGGCACTGAAAAAAGTGACTTATGACCATTTTTCAACTTATGACCATTGCAGCATCCCCATGGTCACGTGATTTACATTCAGATGCTTGACAACTGACTCACATTTATGACGGTTGCAGTGTCCCGGGGTCATGTGATTACCTTTTGCGACTTCTGACAAGCAAAGTCAGTGGGGAAACCAGATTCACTTAACAACCGTGTTACTAATGTAAGAACTGCAGTGATTCACTTAACAATTGTGGTGAGAAAAGTCGTAAAATGGGGCAAAACTCACTTAATAAATTTCTCACTTAGCAATGTAAATTTTGAGCTCAGTTGTGGTCATAAGTTGAGGACTATCTATATAGAAGTGATTTACCACTGCTTTTTCTTCTGGAATATTTTTTTTCCTAATATTGTGCTCTCAGAATTAAAAACCAGCTGCCCGAGAGACGGATCAAGCAGAAATTACAATACAAGGGCTTCCAGATTTGGGTTTCTTAGCAACTTCTTCCCATGGTTGCTGACCTCAACATGGCTTATTGCTATTGTAATATTCTAATATTGACAGTTATTTTGTTGTCTCTTCCTAATGATTCTCAATATGGCATTTGCCTCCTTTTTTAAAAGCTACTCATTGGTTTGATTCATTCATCATATCATCTACCATGAACCCAGAACTACTCAGGTCTGATAAATTTAAGGTTTCCAGATACTGAGGTTGTCCTTTAGATCAGGGCTTTTCAACCTGTGGTACGCGTACCACTTGTGGTACATTAATGAGTGGCAGGTGGTACGCAGCCCTGCCTAGCCAAGTGTAGTGGGGAAGGGAAAGAGCCAGCACAGGCAAGGACTTACAGTGAGAGAGTCCTCTGGAGCTGCAGATTTTACTTATGAATGGAGCCATTTGGGGAGGCTGCCTTAGCCGGCAGCCAGTACTTACATTTTTTTTCTTCCTTTTTTTCTTCCTTAAGTGCCAGCTGGGCTCCTTACTTTCCTTTCTAGCCAGTAGCTAATTCTTAAAGGGGAAGTGCCTTTTTAAGCTAGTTCACTCAGCAGCTTGTCTTTTCTGTCTCAGGAGGCCTTTCCTTGTTTGATCAATATATGGAAGAGGGAAAATATGGGGGGGGGTTCAAATTCTTCCTTCAGAAGGAGATGGGAATGAGAAAAAGGGAGGCAGGGAAGGAAGTCCCGCCTTAGCACTTGGCCACCAGCAGTTCTTCCTTTGACTTTGCTTGTCAAAAGGTTGCAGAAGGGGATCACATGACCCTGGGACACTGTGACCATCATAAATATGAATCAGTTGCCAAGCATCCAAATATAAATCACATGACCCTGTTGCTGCAATGGTCATAAGTGTGAAAAATGGTCATAAGTCATTTCAGTGCAATTGTAACTTTGAACAGGTTTTTTTTTTGTCACCAAGTTTTTGACACCTTGCTAGGTGGTACTCGAATATTGCCATATCCTAAAAGTGGTACAATCGGTAAAAAGGTTGAAAAGCCCTGCTTTAGATATCACTCCAAGGACTCTAGTCATGATCAGTATAACACATGAATTTCTTATCTATTCTTTTTATTTTTTTTATATTATATAGCATATAATATATAATCTAATTATAATACTTATAATACATAATGATAATGATAAAATAACATATTATAATTCTAATATAATTATTGTAATTATATAGTATTAATACTATTACCTGACATCTCTTTTCCTGAAGTCCCCTTGGAATCCCCTTCGTGAAAACTCATATTTATAGGACGTTGGTACAGAGACTGATCTTAAGTATACATTACAATTTTTTTTTAGAAGATCAAAGATTTTACATTTGAGGTCAAGGATATGGGACTTCTACCTAGGCAGTCAAGATTTGCTTGAATTTATTATAAAATATTTACTATCCCCATTTTTCCTCCAGAAAATTTGGAAGAAAAAAATTTGAAAATCAAAACCCCTTAAATTCTGGATAGGATGTTAGCGAATGTTGGTATAATAGACTAATTAATTTTTTTTTAATAATTTTAAAAATATATTGGTAGCAAAATCACAACATTGAGAGATGCTTGTATAATCTTGCCTAATTAGTATCAGAAAAACTACACAAAAGTTGGAACAATGGGCTGGTTGAGAATGAGGTATTTTCTATCTAAGTACAGGCCAGATTTCTTCCCTAACTTTGTATGGAATATTCCATTAAATTCCTGTACCATATTTTTACCTATTTTCATATTAGCCACACTCGTAAATTAAATGAAGATTGGATCCATGCACACTTTTAATGAAGCAGATCACATCCTTCCTAGCCAATGGTTGTCCTCTTCATACCTTGTCTAGAACCCTGTTGCAGGCCATTATGCCAAAACTATACATTAGTTTCAGGTCTTTTCTGTCCTTCCCTTGCTATACTTAAAAAAAACATCCAGAATTTGACTCCAGAATGCTTACCACGTAAGTCCTCTGATCTATAGCAGCATATTCTCCATGTAAGGGCTCTGAATTCCTAAATCATTTAGAACAAAGGCTGCAAGACAGATGCCAATGGGCATATGGCCACGTGTACTGTATGTGGATTCTCGTCTTCTGACAGTTGTGCTGAGTATGCACAAACACTGCAAGGAAACTAATATCACTTAAGTGGAGCTGGATGGAGGAGGGTGAGGCTCTATCAGAACTTGCATTGTAGCACACTCTAGTTTAGATCATGCCCGAACAGTGATCAGTCATCTCGTGATTTGCTGTTGAGGGCTTTCCCAAACGGTCTAAACTTTTCTGCTACTTTTTATGTTTGATATTTCTGCCAAATTAGATCTCAGCTGCTTGGTAATAGAGATTTGTCATTTAGATACTGTCCTTTATTGGCTCCTAGTACTGGCATCTTATTACTGAAACGTTACTAGAATTATCTGTGAATAATATACCCTAACTCAGTAACAATACAATGTAGACTGCATTTAAACAATTACATTAAGAAATGGCTCCTTTCAAACACTCAAGCAAACTCTCTGCCATATAGAAAATGAAGGCATCTGGATACAATTGCATATCTATTACTGAACAGCTTGGTTGTAGATTGACATTTGCAAGTTACATTTTTAGTATTATTTCACATTTAAGAATCAATAACTTCTAGCAATATTGTGAAATGGAGCTTGCTGGGATTTTCATGTCTGTACAAATCAGTTAAATTCCCTGTTTTGGATTAAGTCTCAGTTGTAATTAAAAATCCTCATATGTATTTTTTACGCTTAAACCAAATATTGGAAATAGACAACCCTCCAGATGTAGAATTATCATTCCCAATATATTTCACCAGTGGCCATGTTCTCAGCTCTATGGACAAATACTTACATGTTGTTGGAATTGTTTTACAGTGCTGTACCCATGCAATTTTCTATATGAAGACTACAATAGAATAATACATAGTATATTCCCAAGAAACGTAAAGCACTTTAGCTGCTTTTTTTATTAGCAGAACAATGTAGCCTTTCAATGGGGAAAATGTTTTATTTAAAAAAAAATTAAACAATTTAGTGGAATAAGTTGCATTATCTCAAGAACTGAAATTTTCTATCATTCCTGACCAAATCCCCAGAGGGTCATTCCATGTCAAGTGGTCTTGGGGTCCCTGCTCGACCATCACAGATTTTGATGAAATTTTGTGTGAACATGTACACATGTCCCCAATGAACATTGGTAAAGTGTTACGTTTGCCAATGCAATACTTGCGGGGATATAGTCATTTGTTTGACCCCATACCGCAGCCTTCTACAGTATGACTCTGAGATTCCAGCAACTTTGAGACATAATATCTCCGGCAATATTTTGTTGAGAGAAACAAAACTTGGCCATCTTGTACAACTTTTTGTGCTCTATTAAACAAAATAATAAACACATTCTCATGAGCGATCTCCATATAGATAATTTGGAGCAAAGTTGGCCGAAAATATTGCGGCTCAAAAAAAGGTTTAAAGTTTGGCTTTTTATATCTCTGGAAGGAAAAGTATGATAAACGTGAAACTTTGCGTGTAATAACTTAGCAACAAAAGGTTTTCAAATATAAAATTTCATTCTCCTACTGCTTTCCAATAGTTTACAAATTGAGTGTAAAGTTGATGTTTTTTGTGAAAACACCAAAATAGGGTATTTTCAGTCTGCTTTTACAAAAAAAGACCTTCTGGAAACTCTGTTAAAGCATTCTCATTAGAAAGAGCACGTTTCAAACCCCCTAAAAAGTAGGGTTGGTTTTTCATCACTGACGTATAAAGCCCTAAAAATAGAAACCCACCCGTGGCTGGTGTTGCACGGCTATTGGGCGTGCCCCCCTATGGCGATGGGGTTGCTGGTTCAAGTGCCGGTTACACTCAATTTGTAAACTATTGGAAAGCAGTAGGAGAATGAAATTTTATATTTGAAAACCTTGTGTTGCTAAGTTATTACATGCAAAGTTTCACGTTTATCATACCTTTCCTTCCAGAGATATAAAAAGCCAAACTTTAAACTTTTTTTTGAGCCGCAATATTTTCGGCCAACTTTGCTCCAAATTATCTAGATGGAGATCGCTCATGAGAATGTGTTTATTATTTTGTTTAATAGAGCACAAAAAGTTGTACAAGATGGCCAAGTTTTGTTTCTCTCGACAAAATATTGCCGGAGATATTATGTCTCAAAGTTGCTGGAATCTCAGAGTCATACTGTAGAAGGCTGCGGTATGGGGTCAAACAAATGACTATATCCCCGCAAGTATTGCATCGGCAAATGTAACACTTTACCAATGTTCATTGGGGACATGTGTACATGTTCACACAAAATTTCATCAAAATCCGTGATGGTCGAGCAGGGCACTTTTCTGAAATCAGACCACTTGATATGGAATGACCCCAGAATGAATGCATGGAACTTTGAACCATATATAAATTCTATTCCTGTACAGGATGTCTGTTGGCTCCCTGAGAATGTGCAGACTTTTCTAATCAGTTCAGGACGGCATTTATAGCAAGAATAATCTATATCAGTGGTGAAAAGTCAATGCCAGCATACAGGACACACTGGAAAGCTAAGGATTATAATTATAACAAACTGAGATAATTCCCAACATTTTATAAATGCTTCATTTATATTTTCAGAGTAACCCTGCAAAGCCAAATTTCTTGAAGCGCTAGGGTAGAAGCATTTCGAATCTATCCTGTATTGTGAATATAAATGGCCATTACCCAGCTGCAGTTATATTACAGTATTGTATACAAGGTTGTGGCTAAGAGCCAACTTTGAATCTCCAAATCAATACAATAAATAGAGAATAGCTACTGGTTTCTTATGGTACAAATTATGGAGAAAGTCTGCTAACTAGGTAACTGCTAAATAATATAAAAGACCTTAAGACATAAGACTGTTCCATTTAAGTTTGGATTAGTAGCTTCCAGTTTGGCATGCTCTGTTAAGTGAACTTTTTTTCTGGATATTGAAGATTTTTAATATTGATCATGAAAAGTAGTACTTTCCTGGCTCATCCTCCTTTATATTAAATCAATGGGAGGAAAACAATTGAAAATTCCCCCATTAGAAAAAATATAAATTGGCACAGCTGTAGTTCAAATGCTGTTTTGGTGCTGTTTTTCAGTGTTGCCTACCAATTTGTCCTTCTTACACAGCAAGTCTTATTTTTAATTCCCATTTGTTCCCAGAAAAAATCTGGCCTAATATTTCAATTAATTCAGTAAGCATCCAGGTTGGTAAAGGCCTTTCCAGAAATTTTCCCAAATGTATTACCTCTTGCAATTAAATCTGGCAGAATAAATAATACTGTAGATATACATTATGGCAAGGGATGTTTATGTGGCAGAGGAAATAATATATTAGCAAAAAGTTGATTAGTATTTCTTCAGTTCTGAACAGGTTATAAATTGAAATACTGCAATTTAAGATTAAAAGTAGAAAACTATGTAGAGAGAAAGGGAAAAGATACAAATGCAATGCCCTTCCTATAAAATATTGCTGATTTCTCATCCAAATTCTTGTGTGCCTTGCATAATAAACAGCATCATTACATCTACTCTGAAACTTGACAAACCATTTGATTGCCAGAAGTGGGGATGGGGGGGGGGAATATACCAAGCCTTAAGAGACTATTTTGAAAAAAAGCAATTAAAATATCCAAAGCCTTCCACATACAAATGGTTGATTTAGAAACATACTAAGCTAGAGTCAACTAATTGTTAATACAGAAACATTTATGTTCTTAACATACTTTAGATTAATGTTTATAACAATTGTTTATGACAAAACTCTACAGTGCCCTGGCTTCACTCCAGATTCTCCATGCAATACCACTCCATGGTATTGAAAACCAAGCAGCACCGTCCACATCAACGAGTCTTAAGTGCATTGTGCAAATATAACAGCTTTATTTCTCTTTTGTGGAAATAATTACAGGCATTCAGGTAGAAACATATTAAATTAATGCAGTCTAGAGTTTAAATGCAAAAATAAATATAAAGTCCAGCAGCTGATTGCATTCATAAAACTTTATTTTCCCCTTCAACGTTTAGAAAAAGATGTGCAATTTTTAACATTTTCTTCATGTTGTAAAGAAAAAAAACCTCAAACAGCCAAGATAGAAACATACAAGCACTTTCCCCTAACAAAATATTTCTCTCTCTCGACTGCACAGATTTGCAGACTGCTCTTAGAATCTACCACATTCAAACTGGTTCTTATTGATAAAGAAAAAGAAAGAAAGAAAGAAAATAACAAGTGGAGGAGAGAATGGGATCCCATCCTGTCAAGTCCTTGCAAGGATTTCGATTTATCATATAAAATAAACCGGAGCGCCCAAAGGCTATTTGTGCGAGGAGGGAAAGCCGAATGAACGTTTATTTGTAATCAAGTCTTTTCAGAAACTGTCCCTTCCCCTCCTCTTTTTTTTTTTTTGGGATGCCCTTCCACAGAGTTCCCTCCGTCAACTTCAGTATGAAGCAGAGAGCCGGGGGTTGCGGGGTGCGTTGGGGCGGGTACAGTCCAGGCGGCAGATCCGCTTCTGCCCTGCGGTGGGTGAGGCGCGCCCGAGCCCAGCCGAGGCGCAGCTCCGTCTTCAGAGGGCAGAGTCGGAGTCGCTGGAGTCCAGGCTGTTCCTCAGGCGGCTGCAGCTGCTCAGCTTCTTCTCCTTCTGCAAGCTGAGGTTCTGGGTGCTGCGGCGGAGGCACTCGAGGGACTGTAGGAAAGACTTCTTGGCTTTCTCCTCCTCCATGGGGGAGACCCCTTCCTCCTCCACCTCTTGGATCTCGTCGAAGGTCACCGGCTGCGTCTTGAAGCGGGACTGGCGGGGTCTGCGCAACTTGCCTTTGGCCAGCTTGGCGGGCCGGATCGGCTGAGGGAATTCCTCGGTGATGCACAAGAAGTGCGGCATCACCGCCTGGTAGCTCGAGCAGATGCCCATTAACTCGGCGGGCTTGGCGGCGGCGGCGGCGGCTGCCATCCTGCTGCCTTCAATTCCCCCTTCCGCGCAGGGTCGAGGCACGAAACTCCCGCTCGCGTTTGGCACCTGCCGGTTGTGGCTGCTGCCCCTGAGGTGACTCTGGCTCCGCTCCGTGCCTGCTTGAAATATTCCTCCGCGGGGAAGGAGCGAAATTGCGCGGGAAAGCCGCCGGGGACTCCGCCGAGAAAGGGGCGAAACGCCTGCGAGGCTCCTTCGACACTCCCACCGGCTGGCGTCGGTTCTTTGCTTGAGCGCTCCGTGCTGCGTCCCAGCCCTTTTATACCCCTCGCTGGCCCGCTCAGGAGCATGCTCAGATGACAAGCAATTCCATTTAAAGGCGATGAGGCCCCTTTCCTTCCGCCTGAGGGCTCCACGGCTCTCGCTCTCCCCCTCTCTCTCTCTTAAAAAAAAGAAGAAAAAGCCACAATAACAAAGTAACGGGGACAACCCCCGCGATCACCCACTGCAGAGTCGGAGGAAGAGGACGCGCTTCTGCATCACCTCCCCCCCTCCAACCGCGCGGGTGGAGTTTCCTAGCGAAGACTAGGGGGAAGCGAAGCGACAGCCGTTTCGCAGGCGGGGGGGGGAGGATCGGGGTGCCCCTTCCCGCAGCCAGAAACGCAGCTTCGGAGACACTCGTGCCGAAATATAGGCGGCACATCAACCCGGAAGCTGCGGGATGGGATTCCCAACTTTAAAATTCGATTTACACCACTTTGTCGAAGCCGCAGGGACAACAATCTGCTTTTGGACCTGGTAGCTGCTCTCGATTGGAGATGTCATTTTTAAACCCGGACCAATGGCAGCGGCATATATATACTCTTTCCCGACCCCAAATTTCTGATCTATTTCCCACCCATCCCCTTCCAGCGAACGGATGTTACCCCGATTGCAATCGAGAACAGAGACCATGTATTTTAAGCATACGACGTTTGTGAAAGATAAAACACAACGTTGTTGCTTCCCGGGCCGCTGAAAAAAGCGAAGCTTAAGCATTGTCGAAGGTAGGAAGGTGATGTCTGCTTCTGTGGGCTCAGTCGTGTCACTCCATCTCTTGTTTTGGTTTTGCTGGCATCTGCAAGACCTTGCAGGTCCCCTCCAGCTCCATGATTCCGTGTTCTGTGTTTTAGATGGTGGCTATGATTGCTTCATAATCACTGTGCAGAAGAATAGCAAGTTTGTGGGAGAAGGGATTCAGGTAATTTGTTACAATAGTGTAAGAAAAGGAGTATCTGTAACAGTACATGTTTTATAGGTGCATTGTAGGAAAGCTAGGTAAATTGGTTAGTTAAAAACAGTTCAAGTGACTGAAAAGCGCTCAGTTAAAAAATAAACATAATTAACCATATCTTCACTTTAATAAGCCAGTTTCAGAAGTGCACATCTTGTGCATGTTGTTTCCTATTGTATTCCACAAATCTCAAGACCACATATAATGCTGTCCATGTTTACATCTAAAGACCATACAAACATATCCTGCTGGCAGCATTTTTAGGCCATGTCTCGTGATGTTGTCTTCTTCTTGTCCTTAGCCCAGGGGTTATTTATTTATTTAAATAAATAATAAGGCCAGGAGTGAGACAGGTGTACATTTTTCTTAATTGTAACTGTGTTGTACAAGTATTTACCACCCTAGTCTATCGCCATCCAAAGGGAACCTCAAGAGGCATAAAATCCATTTATGGCCATTTCCTCATTAGTGAATTATAACTTCATCCCACCATACCAGTGAAATAAAGCTTGCTTTGATTACTAATACAGGAACCTATCAATGGCAGCCAAATGATGCTGTGATGATGATCCTAAAATCCCAGGTGACTGATGGCCTTTGTCATCCATTAACTTGGAGGGAAATCAGATGACTGCAACAGGTAATTCAGACAGGATGAGATTTGGCACCGGAGACAGCAAATTTTACATGCTGTAGCTTTCTGCTGACTCAGGAATGAGCTCAGCAATGTGTAAGGCACTAAGTACATACATATATATGCACCGTATGATTCCCTTACAAAAACATTGGGCAAAAACCAGAGAGTAGAAAAATAAAAAGACAAATTAAGACATGAGGTAAGAGAAGAAAATATAGATAGATTTATAACATGCTATACCACCATAGTTTTCCATCCTTGCAAACTACCCTTGCTTGTGGTGGCGCATTGGTTAGAATGCAGTATTGCAGGCTGACTCTGCCCACTGCTAGGAGTTCGATCCTGACTGGTTCAGCCTTCCATCCTTCCGAGGTCGGTAAAATGAGGATTCAGATTGTTGGGGGCAATATGCTGACACTGTAAACCACTTGGTGAGTGCTGTAAAGCACTATGAAGCATTCAGACCTCCTTCACTTTTGTCAATTTTATTATACTGCAGCCTGACATGTTTCTACACCTTGATTGGAATCTACCTGTGGTAAATTAAATTGATTGGACATGATTTGGAAAGGCACACCTCTCTCTATAGAAGGCCTCACAGCTGACAATGCATACTGTAGCAGAGCAAAAGCCATGAGGTCAAAGGAACTGCCTGCAGAGCTCAGAGGCAGGGTTTCTTGCAAGACACAGATCTGGGGGAAGCTACAATAAAATTTCTGCTGCACTGAAGGTTCCTAAGAGCACAGTGGCCTCCATAGTTCTCAAATGAAAGAAGTTTGGTGCAACTAGTACACTTATAAGAGCTGGTCACCTGGTCAAACTGACCAATTGGGGGAGAATGGCCTTAGTAAAAGAGGTGACCCAAGAACCCGATGGTCAGTCTGATGGAGCTCCAGAGATCCTGTGTGGAGATGGGACAGAGTTCCAGAAGGACAACCATCACTGCAGCCCTGCACCGATCTGGGCTTTAAGGCACAGTGGCTAGATGGAAGCTTCTCAGTGCAAAACACATGAAAGCCCACTTGGAGTTTGCAAAAAAGCACCTGAAGGACTCAGACTGTGAGGAACAAGATTCTCTGGTCTGATGAAACCAAGATTGAAGATTGTTTGGCCTCAATTCTAAATGTTATATGTTTGGAGGAAACCAGGCACTGCTCATCACCTGCCCAATATTATCCCAACAGCGAAGCATGGGGGTAGCAGCATCATGCTGGGGTGTTTTCAGCAACAGGGACTGGGAGACTGGTCAGGGTTGAGGGAAACTGAATGGGGCAAAGTACAGGGATATCCTCAAGAAAACCTGTTCCACAGCACTCAGGACCTCAGACTGGGCCGAAGGTTTACTTTCCAACATGACAATGATCCTAAGCACGCAGCCAAGACAACACAAGAGTTCCTTAGGGACAACTCTGTGAATTTCCTAGAGTGGCCCAGCCAAAGGCCTGACTTGAACCCTATTGAACATCTCTGGAGGGACTTGAATATGGCTGTCCACGGACAGTCACCATCCAACTTGACTGAGCTTGAGAGGATTTGCAAGGAAGAATGGCAGAAAATCCCCCAATCTAGGTGTGCAAAGCTTGTCACATCATACCCCAAAAGACTCAGGGCTGTAATTGCAGCCAAAGGTACTTCAACAAAGTACTGAGTGAAGGTCTGAATACTTATGCCAATGTGATGTTTCAGGTTTTTTTTCTTTTTAATAAATTTATAGACATTCTAAGCTTCTGTTTGCACTTTATCATTATGGGCTACTGACTGTAGATTAATGAGAAAAAAATGAATCAGGCTGCAGCATAACAAAATTGACAAAAGTGAAGGGGGTCTGAATACTTTCTGAATGCACTGTAAGTCTAAGTCTATGGTCCACAGCAAGCCTCTTTAGATGATGGTTTTTCTTCTTTAAACTTCTCACCAATCTCTTTTTGAAGAATTCCTCAGTTTCACCCAACCAAAACTTTTTCGTTCTTCTCTTCCTTTTGTCCCATTGACTCTTTCTTCCTATATTTTTGTTTTGCTATTTGCTTCTCATTCATTCTCTCTATATGATCAAACCATCACACCATATTCCACACTGGTGACTTAGTTGTTATTTAATCCATTTTCTCTCCAAGATCCAATACCAAACATTGGTCTGTTTCACATTCAGAACTTCTCATCCTCCTTGCTTCCTTCACTAATTATCTCAGTGTCTTATAATAAACAATGAAATCAATTATGCTATTTTATTTATAAATTCTTTTCATTTCTTTACTTTATTGCATATGAATAGGTTTATGTTTAAATGATGCATTGACAACAAATACACCTTTTTTTGTAAACAGTTGCCAATTACCATGCTCATTCATTCTTGGATCTCTCAATAACCCATCAATTTTTCTGTTCTCCCTCTGATTTATGAGAGTTACTCCAATCCAGTATTTAAGTTGGAGAAACTTACACAATTTTCCCCAAAATTCACTTTTGGTTTTTCTGTCTACCCCTGGGATGTAACCTGCACCCACCTTTGAAGAATTCCTTTCATGCAACTCACTATACTCTAGACCAGGAGTTCTCAATCCTTGGGCCACAGACTGGCACTTGTCCGTGGCGTACCAGGAATCGGGCCACACAAGTGAGCAGAGCCCCATCTGTGCATGCACAGGATCCAGGAAGGGCATGAAATCTAGTAAAAAAAAACAACCCACGGTTTGCGGAAAAACTGGCCTCCACAGAACTGGTCCCCGGCACCCAAAAGGTTGGGGGCCACTGATCTAGATGACACTTATTCCAACCTTTTGACACAACGTTAGTCCATTCATAATTAAGGCTGCATCTTCAATTCCCTCCAGGTGTTCATCAACCCCATGAGCTCTAACCATATTCACATTCAGATTTATCAAATCTGAAATAACTTGTTCTTCTGTTCATTTTATTCTTTTTCTTTAAATTCATTTGTTAAGACATGATTTTTACTATTAGTTACATTCCAAGTCACAATTTTCCATGAACCTTCACCACTCATTGTGATGTTTCTCATATTTACTTTGTTAGCATTGTCTGATCACCGGAGCAAGGATTATGGGAGCTGAATTTCCACTCCAGTCTTCAGGTTAGAGAAGACCATTTAATGGGAATCAGATATAATGTCACGAAGTTCTGAGTATCTGAGTTTTTTCAGTTATTTTTTTCCTCATATTTTATGATTGAGAACAGCAGGAAAAGTTTATGGGAAGCATACTAAAGCTACTTTTCCATAATATTCTTGTGTACTAACAGGGAATATTAAGTATCCCATGGGGAACGGTAAAAACCACTATGTTTTGCATGGAATATCTGAAGTGCATTGTGTACTAGAACCAGGATTCTAGTTATCTTCAAAGTTTTTATGGTAAAGACAATTCACTAACAGATTTATTTATAATTTCTAGAATTTCTACATGTAAAGAGAAACAAAGTGTTATTTTAGAACATCAATAGAGCAAGAGTGAAGTTTTGGCTAATCAACTAAAATCTAAGTATTTTGTTATTTTAAATTTGCTATAATATAAAACAATGGAAGCAGCCTCTTGGTGTCTTGTCCAAAATCTTCAAAATATTTCTTCAATCATCCTTTCCCAGAAACTAAGCCTCTGCATTAACGTAGGACTGAGGTTAATGCATCATTTGGCTCGCTTCCTAGATCTTTGTGAGGAGTAGAATTGTGTTAGAAAGGAAAAAAAGGAAAGAAAAGAGCGATACTAATTTGGCAATAGTAAATCTTACTGCCAATTAAGTGAAACTTTACCAGTACTTTGGGGCTACTATAGAATGATTTTTCTAGAGCCATGATGTGAATAGTATATTATTATATGATGGAACCTTTACTGACACTGAGCTGAACATATTATTATTGTATAGCTTCAAACACATAATCAGTTGTCCTTTGGCTCACCCATAAATACTATCTATGGAGATATTTCTACTGAAAATCACTGCAAATAAAAATCAAAGTTGAGATACAAACCAATAACTGAGGCTTGAGGGCCTCATGTTTTTTTACAAAGCCCTGGCTACCTTACCTGAGTACTTGAGGAAACATTTTAAAATATTTATTGGGCATGAAAGGTTTGAGCTGCAGGTGCAAAACAAAAATTTCCATCAAGTACATGAAATAGAAAACCTGGAAGAATGTTGCTCAATAATCAGGTACTCCAATAAAAAACATCGACATAATTATTACTTCTATTTTAAGCCCAAAGTAAATCAGAAGCATTTCCAAGATCTAGTAAACTAGAAACAACCCCCTCAATTTCTATTGCTCATGATTGCATATATGCATATATGATATGCATATATAATTTTTGACAAACAAGTCAAGCTTTGTTTAGCTATGTGAGCAGGGAGCAAACAAGGAGGAACAAAATAGGGAAATGCTTATGGATTTAAGAAGCAGGTCCAATCCATTTGAATCAGGGTTTTTTTTTTTTTTTTTTTTTGCAATATTCTTACAAGCTGCTAGTCTTTTGTGAACAGGTAAATTTACACATTGGCTGACTATTATCCGTGTTTCCCCAAAAATAAGACCGGGTCTTATTTTATTTTTTTGCCTCCAAAAGAGGCACCAGGTCTTATTTTCAGGGGTGTCTTTTATACTCAACTCTGGCACCGACAGCCCCTCCCAGCCGGCCCACTTCTTCTGACCAAAGGAGCAGCTTCATTCCAGCCTGCATTTTGCAGTCAGGCCTTTCTGGAAAGCCTATGCAGCCGAGTACTGAGCTATGGATTCAATCCATAGCTCGGTTCTCGGCTGCAGTGGCCTTCCGGAAAGGCCTGTGACTGAGAAATGCAGGCCTGGCTGCAGAAGACGCCACAGAAGAAGTGGGCTAGCGAGGAGAGACCTGGCTGCAAGGTGAGTGGGTGCAGGGCGCGTGGGGCAGCTCCACCCCCCACCCCCATCCTAGCTTGATTTTTAGGTGTGCGCCTCGCCCCAAAACTAGGGCTTATTTTGGGGGTAGGGCTTATATTAGACACACACTCCCAAAATCAAGCCAGGGCTTATTTTCAGGGTAGGCCTTACTTTCGGGGAAAACAGGGTATCTCCAGTTAAAAGAGTACCAAATGCCATCTGAAAACTCATGAAATTATCATGACGTTCTTAGAGACTTGACTTACGCTTTGGAAAACAAGCTATTAATAATATGTCCAGGTAGTCCGTGACTTATAACAATTCATTTAATGACCGTTCAAAGTTACAACGGCACTGCAAAAAAGTTACTTATGACCGTTTTTCAGAGATACAACCTTTGCAGCATCCCCACGATCACGTGATTAAAATTCAGATGCAACTGGTTCATATTTATGACCATTGCAGTGTCCCAGGGTCATGTGATCACATTTTACGACCTTCTGACAAGCAAAGTCAATGGGGAAGCCAGATTCACTTAACAACCATGTTACTAACTTAAAAACCACAGTGATTCACTTGACAACTGTGGCAAGAAACGGCAAAACTCACTTAACAAACGTCTCCTTTAACAGCATAAATTTTGGGCTCGGTTGTGGTCGTAAGTCGAGGACTACCCGTATTGATGTATTTTATTTAAACATTTTAACATTTATACATTTTATTCTTTATTTATTAATTTTATTTAACATGTTTCCTGCTTTTTCGTCCATTGGTACAAGCGTAAAATATTAGATCACAATATAAAATTACACATTCCAATGGCAGCTTTGAAGAGACAAATAAGATGTTGCTGTTTGCTGGAAAGCTACAAATAAGATTAATGAATGTTTCTTGCCTGGGAGATCCTTCTGTTCTATAAATACAATGGAAAGTGGGGGTGGGAATTAACTGGATCCACAGATAGTAACAAGACATCATTAGTACTTCATTAGCTGAGAGTTGGGTGGTTTATATATTTAATAAATTAGTATTAATATTAAATTCAAATGCATTGCTATTAATCCGTTAGATTTCTATCCTGCCAGAGCTCAGTGACATCTTTGTCCCTACACCTTGTGAAAATTAAGGCTAAGCTTAGAGGAACAAATGCCTGCCCATCGTCATCCTGGGAGTTTCTCCGGTTGATGCGCTGCAGTGAACCTGAATGCCCCTGACCCTGGACCAATCTCTTAATCAGTACACCACACTGACTACGGAGCTTTGGAATTAGCTTAGCATCTTACATAAAGTGTTTTGGTTTGTTACCCACAATGGCTTATTCCATAATTAAAGCCCCACACCGACTATCATGTTGATGATAGGGCATATGCACAGAGCAGAGCTTATGTTTAAAAAAAAAACCTTTAGGAAGATTCATATGCATCCTATTTTAAATAAAAGTAGACATCTTTGTGATCTCTTTAGTAAAGTATAAGATGAGAAGTTACTACAGATTTGCAGAAAAAAGTGCACATACAGATATGTAGCAAAGCATCAGCCATTCAGTATAACGGATACAGATCGGCTCTCCTATCAAAATAGTGGTTTTCTACTTCTTTTAATCAAGGTTAATACTCCCCAGTGCTCATCCCACGATACAAATATATCTGAGGCAGATGATCATTCTAACAATAAATTAGTCAGACTTATCAGCATGACTTATCAGCAAGCAAATAGCTCATCAGGAATGGTCAGAAACCACACTTAACTTTTTCTAGTGAAAGAAGAGCAAAGGGCCACAGCATGCAGGATAATACATAATGCATTAAATATGACTTTATGCTTTTATGAAAAATATATTTTGAACTTTTGGATAATTTCCCTTGCTCTTTAAATGTGTTGGATCTCTTCTACAGTTTACAACAGGGGTGTCAAACTCAATTTCACTGAGGGCCGCATCAGCATTGCGGTTGCCCTCGGGGGGCCGGGTGGGTGCGGCCTACTGGGTGGGTGTGGACGGAGTGGGTGTGGCCTATTGGAGGGCATGGCCAGCTCTACATCGTTCGCATCAAGGGTGCCTGTGAGGGCCTGGGCAGGAGTGGGACAGAACTGAGGGTCTCTGGCAGAAGGGGGTGGGACCAGGGCAACTGCCAAGGCATAGTCCACTGGAGGAGCCTCACCGTTCCTCTCAGGCCATGCGGGGGGAGCTGGATGGTGGTGCGGGCTGCCCAGAGCCCTGGGCAGCAGAGGTCAAATGCCCAGCCTGGCCCTTGAGCACCTGCGGCACCAAGCCCAGCCCCACTTCCCCAAGGGGGCGCCCAGCTGCACTTACCTCAAGGCTGCTGCTGCTGTGCTTGCTCTCCTTACCCAGGTTGCTCATGATGGGTACGAGGGCAAAGTCAGAGGGAGGCCCATTCCCTCTCCATGGGAGGAGACCCGGCTTTGTATCCAAAGCTTCCTTAGCAATAGGATGGGAGACCCCCAGGATAGGCCAGGAGGAGGGGCAAGGGGATGGTGAAAGGGCAGCAGGGCAGGACTATGGCAGGACTTCCCTCAGACCCTCCCTCTCCTTCTTTCCTTCTTTCCTTTCTTCCTTCCTAAGTACAGAGTGGTGGGAAAATATTTGAGATGAGGGAGGGAGAAAAACAGGCAAGAAACGCAGCTGGGGAGGTGTCACTCTTCGTGAGGAATGAAGAAATGCACCATCGCCTGGAAGTGGCCAGCACATGGCCCTCGCCTACTTCACATATCTGGCTTGGTGGGCTGTGGGGGAGGGGATGCCATGAGCAGCATGAGAGTCAACGTTACCTGCGCAATGCTGCCCTCTTCCTGGCCTATCTTGGGGGTCTCCCATCCTATTGCTAAGGAAGCTTTGGATACAAAGCCGGCAGGCAGCGAGGCACTCTTCTCACAGCGCCGAGAGGCTGAGCCAGGCGGCACAAATCTGAAAAGAAGCACAATGACGCCCAGCCCCCAGCCTGCCCGATTTCGGCAGGCAGTGGGGCGCTCTCCTCACAGCGCCGAGGTTGAGCCGGGCGGTGCGAAGCTCGCCAGCTTTGCACCTTGCTGCCTGCTGAAACTGGGCAGGCTGGGGGCTAGGCAGCATTGCACTGCTCATCAGTTTCGTGCCACCCGGCTCAGCTCTTGGCGCTGTGAGGAGAGCGCCCTGCTACCTGCCAAAACCGGGCAGGCTGGGGGCTGGGCGTCGTCGTGCTTCTTTTTGGATTTGCACCACCCAGTTCAGCCTCTTGGCGCTGTGAGGAGAGCACCCCGCTGCCTGCCAAAACCCCTCCCCCGGAGCCCATCAAGCCAGATATGTGAAGTAGGCGAGGGCCATTTGCTGGCCACTTCCCGGCGATGGTGCATTTCTTCATTCCTCACAAAGGGTGACACCTCCACAGCATGCACCCAGGGGGCGAGGCCGACGTGGCAGGGGCTGGTTCCTCGCTGTTTCCAGACGGTCTTGTGGAGCTAAGCCTGAATGCATTTCAGCATAGATGGCCACCACAAAATTGTACATTGGCTCCCGGCTGGCCTGGGCCAGGGCCAAGGCAGTGGGGGCCGTTCCCTCACTGTTTCCAGGATGGCTTCGCGGGCCACATGAAACCACTTCGCGGGCCGCATCTGGCCCCCGGGCCTTGTGTTTGACATGTCTGGTTTACAATATGGCTTTGGGGGGTGCCAATCAAAATCCACTGAAAAGAGATACTGGTAGACCAGAGCATGTTACTCCTTACAGCTTCAAAATATACCTCTGTACAATAAGAAAAAAATTGTTATCCATGCAAAGTCATTACAAAGACATAAAAGTAATACGGTGGTGCAATTAACTATATTTTCCCCAAAAAATCATAAACAGAATAGTCTTGTGACCACTATTGTATCCATTCTATATTGCATTTTCCCCAGTTTTCAGCCATACCAGTTGCACTGGAAAAAACTGCTCTCATCTGGAACTCAGACATCTCTTTTTTAAAAAAAGAACACAGCTTGTTTACAATCAAAGCTAAATAACGTGAATTTGATTAGATTAATAAGCCAAAAGATCCTTATTCTAACTTGTGAAATCAGTGTTAATGAGCAAATCATAATTCACATATGGTATGTATTTTATTTCAAGGCAATATGCAGTATTTGCATACTTTTCTGAATTTCTTTTCTCATTTTTTAATTTTATTTTGCTATTTAATTCTTCTTAGAATTTCCACATTTGAAATAGGCTGCTGACACAGAGAAAAGCCTTTTACATAAACAAATGTTTGACCTGCCTTAGCAACAACCTATCAGAAAAGAATCAAAGACTCAGAACAAAGAATATTTGATCGCTAACCTATAATTAAATACTAATCATGCTCATTCTTTTCCATCCTCTCTTCTCCCTTATTTTATGAACAGAGTCCTGCATCAGAACAACTATTTTCTCTCCATCTGGAAAAAGTGTTTATGTAATATCATTGTGAACATAAATGGTTTTGGATAATTTTCTGCTGAGCATTTTCCATGTAGCTGAGACTGCTGTTTGCCAAGCATTGGGGCTGCTTAAGCCCCTTTTTTGATAATATGATCCATGCAGAAATTCTTAGCCATAATGAAAAAAGAATATAAGATGCATAACAGGTGGGGAGAGAAGTTTTTGCTCAAGCAAGCCTAAAGTTTTTAAGTGGAAATATTCACTGAGGTAATTTTCTAACTTGGGTTTTGGCTTGCAAACTGCCCTAATGTCTATATTTGTTCCAGGGGCTTAAGTCATTGCTTTAATCTCTTGGTATCTGAAATGTGACACTGACATATAGCTGACTGATACTTCATGCCATGCGGTTGCTCTAAGTAAGTATATTCCTTGCATACAGCAAATTCAATATAGCATATACGTAAGGTATTCTGACTATATCTGGTAACATTTGAACCACTACATGTTATTTAAACCAACACTAGATAAAGGAAAGGCAATAACACCATTGTGACTGACCATTGTTCTGAATTATGTATTGTTTTTATTATCTGCCACCATCACCAGCTGATTAGATGAGAATTATACATTCTGTTGTAATTTCGGCATGGTTTTCTTTGGTTCAAAAGCTACAAGTCAAAAGCTGCAAAAGCCCCATTTGGCTCAGGGACTTAATTTTGAATAAAATTGTATAAAGTGAATCTCTAAACCTTTTTGACTTGTCTTAATTTTTTTAGTGTTGGTGGAACAGTTGTTAGTGATTTATCAAAGCAGCACTAAACATCGAGGAGTAAAGCTGTTTACCTTGAATGGAGAAAAAATAAAAAAGATATGTCTAGTCATATTTGGCGATAGGAGGCGGTGCTCATCTATACTTCTTAGCGGAGGGAGCCAGCGTTGTCCGAAGACATTACTGTGGTTATGTGGCCAGCATAACAATATGCCGAGGCACGCATAACGTGCTCATAAAGGTTGCAAAAGGGGATCACATGACCCTGGGACACTGTGGCCATCATAAATATGAATCAGTTGCCAAGCATCCAAATATAAATCACATGACCCTGGGCATGCTGCAATGGTCATAAGTGTGAAAATGGTCATAGGTCATTTCAGTGGAATTGCAACTTTGAACACGGTTTTGGTTTTTTTTGGTCATCAAGTTTTTGACACCTTGCTAGGTGGTACTCGAATATTGCCATATCCTAAAAGTGGTACAATCGGTGAAAAGGTTGAAAAGCCCTGATATAGCATACTCCAATTCATTATTTCAAATTGTATGGATATTATCCAAATTAATTTCTGAATTCTAAAGTCTCTAGCATCAAGTTGAAAACTGAAGATGATAAAGAACAACAAATGCAGTTCCATGCTGCATTTTTAACTAATATTAATAATAAAGTTGGAAGGGACCTTGGAGGTCATCTAGTCCAACCCCCTGCTCGGGCAGGAAACCCTATACCATTTCAGACAAATGGTTGTCCAGTCTCTTCTTAAAAACTTCCAGTGTTGGAGCATTCACCGCTTCTGGAGGCAGGTTGTTCCACTGGTTAATTGTTCTGTCAGGAAGTTTCTCCTTAGTTCTAGGTTGCTTCTCTCCTTGATTAGTTTCCATCCGTTACTTCTTGTCCTGCCTTCAGGCGCCTTGGAAAATAGCTTCACTCCCTCTTCTTTGTGGCAGCCCCTGAGATATTGGAACACTGCTATCATGTCCCCCCTCGACCTTCTCTTCATTAAACTAGACATACCCAATGTCAGCAGCCGTTCCTTATATGTTTTAGCCTCCAGTCCCCTAATCATCTTTGTTGCTCTTCTCTGTACTCTTTCTAGAGTCTCAATGTCTTTTTTATATCGTGGTGACCAAAACTGGATGCAGTATTCCAAGTGTGGCCTTACCAAAGCATTGTAAAGTGGTATTAATACTTCACAGGGCTTTTTTTTGTCATAGAACGCCTAGAACGGAGTTCCGGCACCTTTTTTGGATGGAACCTTGTAGGGTAGGCAAGGTGGGTTGTATGACATGTGTGAGTTCCGGCACCTTTTTGTTTTACAAAAAAAGCACTGATACTTCACGTGATCTTGATTCTATCCCTGTTAATGCAGCCTAGCACTGTGTTGGCCTTTTTAGCAGCTGCAGCACACTGCTGGCTCATATTTAAGTGATTGTCCACTAGGACTCCAAGGTCCCTCTCACAGTTACTGCTATTGAGCAAGGTACCCCCTATACTATACCTGTACATTTGGTTTTTCTTGCCTAAATGTAGAACCTTACTTTTTTCACCATTGAATTTCATTTTGTTAGATAGTGCCCAGTGTTCAAGTCTGTCCAGATCCTTCTGTATCTTAAGCCTGTCTTCTGGAGTGTTGGCTATTCCTGCCAGCTTGGTGTCGTCTGCAAATTTGATGAGTTCCCCATCTATCCCCTCGTCCAAATCGTTGATGAAGATGTTGAAGAGCACTGGGCACAGAACAGAGCCCTGGGGCGTCTGCAAATTTGATGATTTCCCCATCTATCCCTTCATTATTAACTATACAAGTAGAAAGCTTGAAATAATAATTTGTAATCCAAAAAAAGAAACTCTATTAGGAATCTAAACTTCCTCAACATGATTTGAAAACATGATTCAAGCCATATCAAAACCTTTTTGATATAAAAATCTTTGTATACTGATCCATATTAATCAGCTCCAGTGGAGCTAACACTGATTAATATGGATCAGTATACAAAGCTAATTATATCAAGTCATTTATGGTTTAACAATCTGGTGTTCTTTCATGAAGCCAGACCAGGCAGGGTAAATTGTTGTGGCCAAGATCTTCTTGTCATTGCACTGTAGCTATTAAAATTTTAGCATCCTTTTAACAAAGATGTTGAAGGATAACTTGTGCACTAAGTATGATCCTCTCCAGCCATCAAATTTACAGTAATATAAGAATCGTAATATGAAACTGGTAGCACTTCATTTTCATAAGATATCTGAGTTATCTCCAGGAGATATTAAGGAATATCTTCTTAAAATTGTAATACCATTCTAACATTACTTCATCTCCTCTAGGAGCTTTTCATATCAATAGTATCATAGATAGTATAGAATCATCATTTCCTAGAAAGGGAATGGTGCAGTCAGATCCTCTGAGTGAACATCTGAAATTACTAGATTTATCTTTTTTTTTTAAAAAAAGCCTTTATCTGATGGTTTGCTATAGTACATCTGTAGAATACATGTATTTATAAAAATTAAAAATATTGAAGGCTTATTGCATTACATTGTAATTAATGTGCATTGCTCCCAAGAATTACTTATTAGAGATTTTATTTTTAAGTAATTTGTAAACATCCCATAGATCCTTTATCAAATTTAACTCAGAACAAATAAATGAATCTGGATGTAGTAAAGTGAGTAGCAGATTGAAAGTTGTAGTCCTCATGATTATCTCATTTCTGTAGACATTATCAGTTTACCTAAATGATTTTGGTTTAAGTCTAAAGCTTATCTTCAAATTTGAAAATTGTCCAGAACTATTAGTATTAGGGCTGTCTCATTTTAAAAAACATGTCTGTATGCAGTTTCATGTACTATGTATATGGCTGTGGAATGCACGAGGAAAATATTTTTGCTTCTCAAGTCTATTAAGACTTAATATGGGCACTATCTCATTGCCTCTTTAATTTTAGCCTAGTTCAGACCTCAAATTGAATTTCAGCATCATCCAGAATTATAGACTGAGATTTATTTGATGCCTGGTAATATACATCAAAATCAAAGCAATGGCTACTTTCCAACCATATGGTTCCATTACTAATAAATTGTCCTGCCTCTGGACGGTATTAATGGGTCACATCCATTGTTACAGCTGGTGTGCGATGAAGCTTTCTCTTACTGCCCTCCCTTTCTTTATCTGCAAATCTATTCCACAGAATTTCCCAGCTTTCCTGAAGGGACAGGAGGTAGAGAATGGAAGAAAACTTTATTTTACTGGTCAAAAATACCACCAGGTATAACTCTCTGTTTAATCAAAAATTTTAAAAGCTTTAGCTCTTTTAAAAAAAAAAAACACCACTAAAGTAAAAAGGAAGGAAGTGCAGAAGTATGCAAAGGGAACTCTCAGAGGATATAAACATTTCAGTTTAGTACAGCTTAATGCAGAGACAAAGCAGAGATAGCTGATTGTCAACAACAAAAATGAGACATTCCAATATGGATTCTGATGCAGCAAGTGACTGATGTAGTTCAGTTAATTTTGCTGACAGATGTCAGACTGAATAACAGCTTGTCTTCTAAACCATCAATGACAAGCTACATTCTCATTAATTCAGCAAGTAGAGTACAAATAGTTTTCTGCCAAATGTATAAAACTGGAATGTTTGCAAGAATGGTATTTGTATGCATGTATTTTAAAACATGGAATTAAAACTGAATGGCTACAGGAAAGAGCTGGTGATAAGCCTTAACCATTTGTTTCCATCCTCTGTGCGCCCATGGACAAAAAGCAGCACTTTGTACTTTTATCAGGATTATTTTTAATAGTTGCTCCATTCACATGAAGCTTCACAAATGATTATATCTCTATAATTTCCAGAATCAACTTTTGTCAGAGTCAAACCAATCCCCCAAAGATGTTGTTATCAGTCCAAGTAGCTTTATACTTTGGAAACTACTTCGAAACAATTGGATAGCCACACATTTCTTATGTGAACAATAAAAGGTGTTCTCGGTGAATTTTGTAGGAATTCTGACTGGGAGTTATCAACAGTGTGAAAATGGACAACACAAACTGTATTTTCACTCATTTTACAATCCACGTTAAGAGTTCCAGAAAAATCCACTTTCATAAGTGACCCAATGGTAAGTATGAAAATCACAGCCCTGGAATAAGAATGGGCAGCGCATTGAGCCAACTTGGAAATAAGAAAGAATTTCCTAATAGTGAGAACTATTAAGTAGTGGAACAGCTTACTTACCCAGTTTTGGGTGCTCCATTGCAGGAGTTTAAATAATAATAATAAAAAAAAGATTGAGCAACCATTTGTCTGAGATGGGCAGGGGGTTAGAAGACTTCCAAGGTCCCTCCCAGCCCTATGATATTATGATTCCAGTTGGGCTCCATCATCCCAGCCATGTTACTACCAGTGATGGCTACTGTAATGGCAGCTAATCTATGGAATAACATTTCACGAAAACTTCCCTAGCTTTCCCTGCTTTTTATCTGTTTTAATAGAAATAAAATCTACGTAGTTTTCCAATCTTATTTTTCAATGATAGCGGTATGATTTCAGTCCAGCTGTAATAAACTATAGCTTCTATAAATATGTAGAAAATTATGAAAACAAGGAAGAAAGACAAAGATACAATGAATACAATGAAACAACGTTTAGAGGTTGAGCATTAGGAAGAATTCCTGAAATATTACCTTTAAAATACACCAAGTACTTCAACTAAGCCTAGCATTGCCCTCTAGAAAGCTTCAAGGCAAAGCTGATATCAGAAGCAGGAGACAAAAAAGCAAACATAAACGCCACATTGCAAAAAAAAAAAAAAAAAACTTGCTCTCCCAGTGATGCTTGTAACCAACCAAAGGGCTATTGATTCCCACCTGACTGGCAGGACTCAGCATAGCCTGGTACTGGCTGCAGATAAATACAGAAAGATTGTGGCTCTTTTTAAGCAGCACAAATAAGTGAGAGAGAAAAAACCCTTATTAATCAAGATGTCAAGAGACAGTATGCTTAGCTTGCTCTTGCAAAACATAAATTATCTTAGCAGAGGGGCAGATTGCCCCTGCACTGAACCGTTTTTTTTTTTAACTGTCCTGCAGGCCTGTCAACTTGTTCCAAAAAAGAAGCTAGAATCCAGGCAGAGGAGGCCAGCTCTTGTTGATTTGAGGGTAAACATGGTTCTTCCTTAATTCAGGCATGTATACATCTGTCAAGTGCCTCTGTATTCACAAGGGCTGCCTCCTCCTCCCACTCTGTTGGTGGGCAGGCAGTTCATTCCGATTATATAGTGCTGGCAATCTAGATGGTGGGCACAGTGTTTGTCCTTATCCCTCCGAATACAATATAGAAAAAGGTCTGCAAAAAATATCAGTCCAAACTGAACCTAAATTATGGTTTGGGCTTTTATTAATATGCTGAAACAGTGACATGAAAGCTGTGACCATCCCTTATCACTGGCTATGCTAATATAGTTGAGTGCAAAACACAGAGGGCCCCAGACTGACTAATCTTGAAAAGATCGTTGACACATTGTGATTTAACTTCTCAGTGTTTCTGTCTTGTATAATATAGAAAACAACTTCCCCTTATGAGAATAAACAGAATAAAAAGGAATGGGTTAATTTAGGGGTGCTGCTAAAGAATATATATCATGCATTCATTTTTGTACCAGGAGGCAAACTGCACCTTGAAGTAGACATATTATATCTAGACTGCCAAAATCTAGATGACTGCTAAATGGCAGCTATCTTTGCTATCAGCTTGGGCTCATTTGGAAGTGATACACTTCCTTAAAGAGGCCTTTTTCTCCCTCAAACATTCAAAAGTTGAACACCTCCTTTCTAATGTAATTGCTTTAATTCAAATGGGGGACTCCTGTACTGTAAAAAGATCTGAAAAGAAACAGTCTCATATTTTGTACTTCCCAGAAGAAGAGGTCAGGTTTGAGTAACAAAGTCTTTGCTGAAGCAGCAATATACTTATCAAAACTTCCCCAGCTCTGATAAAGAAACTTGGAACACATTGACATTTATAAAAAAGATTTGGTCTTCTTAGAAGGGCCGGTGATTCCTAATTCAAATAAATAAAAAAGGGTTGCTATAGAAACCAGATATTTAAAATTCAAACACACACCATATACATACATGCCTACAAAGTCATTAATAGGACTTCTTCTACTTTCAAATGGAAACATTATCTGCCCAGAAAAGGCAATTTGGAAAACTGTGTTAAGAAAAAGGTGCCAGCACTTGATGTTGAAATATTTTGGGCTTCACAGATATCCATCAAGACTTGTTTTATAGTGCCAATTGATGAAAAATGTTGTCCCAGGCCACCCAAGATTCATTTCTGTTGGTTCCCTGGCTCCTTAAGCATTTTCCTGTCATCAACTATCTGCAGCCCTGAAAAGGTATTGGGTGACTTAGCCTCTGATCACTCAAGCAATCCTAACATAATGGATAGAATGGGGCCAACTTGTCAGTTCAATAAAAATGCATGAATGATTTCAAGGGAAGACAGACTATAAAAGAAGTGCTTAAGCAAAAGAGAAGGTGAAGAAATAACAGTGGATTGGCTATTTTCTGTTCGTTTTTTTAAAAAAGCTTCCTTCTTCCTGGTGGCGTTTGCTTTCATTTTGCTACATAGAAACTCTTATCAAATAATGAGGAAGAGGTACAAAACATGTCTTTTTATGGACAAAAATACTGTTGACCCAACACCCTATTTTTGTTTTAGGCCTGAGGGAAATAGCAATTAGAAGGTTCCAGAAAGTGGAGCAATATAGATATGCAGTGTTCAATGCACGAACCATTTCATGCTCAGAACAGCTGGTTTTGGATAGTTCCTATATAACCTGAAATGCATACATTTCAGCTGTCTGGGCATGTGAGCAAATCCAGACAGAAGTGGTTGAGGGGAAAAGTGGGCAAATGGCAGAAAGGCAAAGGGAGAGGGAGAAGCAAAGGTGTTGAGAAGAACAGCAGTAGGCCATTAATTGTCTCCAGTGGAAATCTTGCTTATTGCTAATACCAGTAAGGGAGGAACAGATGTACAGGCTAATATATTTCAATAAGAAGAGGCTGGGAAGATTGGAGAGCCAGGTCAGTTGATGGGACATGCCATCACCCCTAATCAACATGGGAGTGACATGGGTGCAGCTGAGGGGAGAGGAGGGAAGATGCTGAGAAAATGGGGAGTAAGCTGATAAAATATTTTACAAACAGGAGCTGCTCAGAATTAGGAATCTGGGTGCACCTTTTCTGACTGAAATATTATTAAAAGGTATAAGGTTTTGTAAACTGAAGCTCATTTCATGGAATGCAGAGTGGTTAGACTGATGCAGGATTTAAATTGGGTTGAGTAGAGAGTGAAAAAGTGGATGGAGAGAAGGTAGGTTGGCTATGCAGGTTACGTGTAAAACATTACAATAAAATCAACACTTGTAAATTGTCAAAAACTCCTTGTATTTGTTCAGACCTGCTGAAATTGCCTACAACCTTTTGATGTATGCAAGTTCAACAATTTCTTGTTTGAAAGTGCTGTTAAAGTCCCACTTTTCCAAAATGATTACTTTGAGGTTTGCTATGGAACATCCTGGGAGGTTTAAATGCTTTTGTGTTACGTTAGCCTTGTTTTGAGTCTTGATGTCAAACTTTCGTCCATTAGTTTTTTGTCCTATGTAGAATCCAGAGGAGATAGCTGGCAGATAACGACATGTATCAGTTGGAAGAACAACATGTGAAGGTGCCTCTAATTTGTGTGTATTTGTTGGGGCCTATGATGTAATGTATATATGCAGGAGCCAATTTTTACCATTTTGCCGTTATAGAACTAACAAAGATCTTTTCCTACAATGTCAGAAGCAGCTCAGGGAACGGAGATCTGTGTTAAAGGAGGGTGGAAATCAGAGGGAATGCTCTCCTTGATGTTATCTTGTCCAAACCAGAACACCCCTAAGAAGTCTCAAGTTTCAGCTCTGCTGAATTGTAATTGATTGTTAACTAATCCAAAATAGTTTGATAGAATCTCTAGAACATGAAAATTTGATTTCAGTTTCTAGGGAAAACTACTGTCTTCCAATAAGGTTTACTGCTCCACACATCATCAGGTTCATGCATATATTAAGCCACAACATGACCTGTTTTGTCTTAGCATGTCTAAAGCTATCATGCCTTGTATTATAGCTTTATACTTCGTTGTTTGTTCAAAAAATAATAGCAGATGAATAAGATTAGCTGTTGCAATTTGGGTATAGTTTATGGTTTAACCTGCCATGTGAACTAATCATGGCTTATTAAATAATCATGGTTAAACTAAATTTAGCAAGATTAATACATTTTCTAAGGTTTGCTCATAGAGCTGGACAAATGTTTGCTTGCTGCCTCTCCTATTACAGAATTTTTGAAAGGCACATTCCCCCAAAATAATTTTGTAGAAAGAAGCTACCTTCAATTGCATAATTTTCACTTTCAATGAAACCTTGCCATGGACACAGCTGTAAACTGCATTTGAAACAAATTCCTGCCATTTGCCCCAGGTTACGCAGGTTAGATTTTCAATTATGACAAAACAGAGCTATCTATTGATTACACAGCTTTATATCCAGCCATCACAGGCCACAAGCACTACTGAACAGCAATTCGTTTTGATCCAGTTAAACATACAAGCACAAAAAAAGGAGAGGGGGATTCATGCTTATTGTCCAGTTAGTCATTTTTTTAATGTGCAGAAAAGGCTGAATCACACATTCAGAATCAAAGCAGGTAATGAACAAGCTCCAAGGGAGAAGGAGGAAGAGAACCATTTACAGCAGTGCAGCAGCCCCTCTAAAAGCATTGCCACTTACATCTAGGGTACCTAATCCAAGTATGAAACATTAACATTAACCTAGTAGCTAATAATTTGGGAAAGGGGTGGAATTTGAAGACCATCCTGTGGGCTTTCACATGACAATTCATTGTCACTGAAGTTTACCTTTTCATTAAGCAGTTGGCATGGCAGCATAGCCAATTACAAAAACACCCATCAAAAGGTAAACTCAGTGAGGCTGCTGTCTGACAGCCAGCTATATTCTTCTCCCTTTCCTATCCCATCAGTTTGACTTGTCTGGGGACATGGAGCCCACTTCCAGACCAAACACTCAGGTACAACTCCTTACCATGTTTACTTAGTAAGGCCTATGGAAGCCCACAGACTCCTATACATAAAAGTGTATAAAGATTTAAGACTGCTCTTTTAACGGGGGGGGGGGGGAGAGTTACAAGTGTCAGAAAAAGTGACTTATCAATCCATCCTTGAAGTTGCAACCACTGCATCACCCCACAGTCACACGTTCTCAGTTTGGGGGTTGGCAAATGGTGGTTCACCTAATGACTTCAGTAAAAATGGTTGTAAAATTGGTTCCACTCATATGATTTGGTTAACAACCACATTCTAATTCTGGCCCCAATTGTGATTGTAAGTCAGGGACTATCTTTTTGAAAAAAAACATGCTGATGTAAATATATCTGGAGTGCTTCTCAACTGAAGATCCTGAGCAATCATAACTAGGAATGTAATCATTCATTCCCCATCTAATCTTATGAATAACTATACTTGAGAAGGAACATGCTCCTGACTCTTGAAAAATGAAGCCAAGGTTCCTAGATATATATTTTCAAATATTAGTGAAGTTCATCTAATACAACAGAATGCTAGATTGAATGGCATGAGTTATTTAAAACAGCTTTGTTTTATCTTCAGTCTTATTGGTATAGATAGAAGATCCTACTGAAACCATCCACAGGATTACAGCTAATTATACTAGGTATTTCTTTTACCCTGCTCCCTCTTCCCCCAAAATTGCTCCAGCATTGCAGAAATGGTCATGAACATGGCAACTACAGTTACAAGTTCTGAAACTGGAAATGTTTCTGAAATCCATTATTAGTCCTTCTCCTCAAGAAAAATCCTTTCTGTTCTCCATGAAAGATAACATTTGCGCTCTGAATGCATATAACATTTTGATTGGTTTTAAACAATAAACAAATAATTTTATCATCAGGATTACATATTAGCAGGCAGTCTAAGAAAACAATACATTGCTCAATGGAAATATGCAAAAGTTGTACGTTCTCTTTGCAAGCAGTTTCTTCTCCCCTGAGATGGTGGCAGTCAAATGGTGAATCTGGCTGGGTCATCACATCCAAGTCAGCATTAAACTCTGGACTCAGCAGCGAAAGCACAGTTCTGCCTTTCTTTCAGTCATGTATGCATTGCCTCTGGTTCTGGATATATTGTCCTGAACGTCAAATTTACACGTGGTTCCCTGGAGTGATATTCCTTGGGAACACGGTGCTGAAAAAAAGATCCAAATCAGCCCTTCAATTACATAATACATATTAAGGAAATACAGATATTTTGGTTTTTGGCATGCAAAACATCAAATTGTATTTAAAATGAATTTCCTTAAAACGACTATACTTGGTTGTCTTCCAAAAAATAAAGAAGAGGCCAAATCCCATCTTCCTTTTGTTCTTTTTGTTTGCTTGTTTGTTTGTTTCTTTTTTTCTGGTTAACAATACAACATTATTTGCTTACTGCACTACCATGCAGCACTATTTCACAGGTTGGTACCCGCATGTCTTCCGGCTGTTCAGAAAAAAAACCCAAACTTGTAAGATTTTTGTGACCTATGAAAGACAAGCAGCCCAATCTCATAGCAAACAACTTTTCAGTTCTCCCCACCTGAATGTGTTTCAGTGTTGCATTAGCCTCAGGTTACTCCTTAACTTACAACTATTCATTTAATGAGTGTTTGAAGATACAATGGCACTGAAAAAAGTGACCTGTGACAGGTCCTCATGCTCACCACCACTGCAGCATCTCCATAGTCACATAAGCAAAATCTGAGCGCTTGGCAACCGGTATCTACAACAGTTGCAGCATCCCAGCATCACGTGATTGCCATTTCCAACCAACTTCCATTAAGCCAAGTCAATGGGGAAAGCCAGATTCACTTAATGACAGCATGATTCACTTAACAACTATGACAAAAAGGTCATAAAATTGGGTGTGACTCATTTAACAACCCCCCCCTTGCTTAGCAAGGGAAAGTCTGGTCCCGAATGTGGTCATAAGCCGAGGACTACCTAAATATAGATCTGTAGGGAAGAAAATAGCATTTGTATAATTTTTCTCTAGGCTCCTCACCTGCCAGTCTTCTTGAGTAGCTCCTTCCATCATTAGCAAAGTACCATGATCCAATGGCATGTGAACTCTTTGCACATAAGTATAATCATTGTTATCCTCCTAAAAAAGATTTATTAAGTATAGTTAATCTATAGTCATAAAATTATAGAATTGGAAGAGGCTACTGAGGCTATTTTATTCAACCTCTGCCTAAGTAGATGTCTTAGCTTCTGCTTAAATACAATTAATATAGGGAAATAAAATGTCCTTAAGCCAAGTGTTCTCATGACTTCCTAAAAGAATTAATGGATTTGTGCGATCCCTCCTATTACTAAATCTAATAATGTTATTAGGATTAGGAGTGGACAACCCCCATTATTTTATTATTTAAAGTTTAATCAGATAAAACAATGATACATTTTGCAATTTTATAAATATAAAATAACTCAGAAACTGCAGCTAGTCCACAATGTGGTGAGGCATGAAAGGCAGCATCATGTAAAGCAGCAGTCTACATGCAACTAGACTACAATATGCATCATTGTGAGAAGATACTCTCAGTCCATGAAGGAAAGTTAACTGGTATACCAAATGAATTTGGGGAAAAGCCCTGCAGGCCACAGCTATCACATCATCTTTCAGCAGAAGGTGCCAGTCCAGGAGGATCCCCAAATTGCACATTAGGTCTGCCTGGAAAACTGTAATGGGAATTCAGGCTAAAAAATGGGAGCCAATGTGATCGAGTGGTTAAGGCACTCGGCTAGAAAGCAGGAGTCCATGAGTTCTAGTCCCACTTTAGCCATGAAGGTAGCTGAGCTCTCTCTTAGCCCAACTCACCTCACAGGGTTGTTGTTGTGGGAAAAATAGGAGGAGGAAGTTGTGTGGGATATATTTATCGCCTTGAGTTATTTGTAAAAATAATAAAGGCAGGATACAAATAAATAAATAAAATCTATGGGAACATACAGCCCATTCAGATTAGGCAGGGAAGAGTTTAAGCACACCCTCCCAATCTTTCCTCTAGACTCTAAACAGTCACTGAAAGAAGACTCAACAACTTGGTCAGCTTGGGATTGAGATACAGTTGTGTATCATCCAGACAGCAATGATAGCAAACTCTGTTTCTGCAAATGACTTCAACCACAGGCTTTATACAGATGTTAAACAGGAGAGGCAAGAACAAACTGCCCATGTGAGGAAGAAGAGAACCACACAACACTTTTGCTCCCATTGTTAATCCACACAGTGCATTTGGAAAGATACCATATTTAACAAGTTATGCTGTCTCTATACTACGACCTGGCCTAAAACTCAACTGAAATGGGCCTAGACAACCTACTTTTTTCAGAGCGCTCTGAAGCTCCAATTCAAGTACCTTCTCAATAACAAAGAAGGGAAGGTTGTAGACTGGGAAAATGTTCAGAATTGTTGGATCCGATAATGGCTTCTTGAGGAGGAAGCACATTGCTACCGCCTTCAAGGCAGTCAGAATCATCACCACATTAAAAGATCCATTCACTACCATATGGACCCAACCACATATTATCACTCAACGAGAGATTGGAGAAGCATAGATCTAAAGGGCAGATAGTGGATCTTGTTAGTGCTTCTGTCAAAACATACAGAATGGCCCAGTCAGAGCCTAATTCTTAGCAATCAAGTGATTTGATTCAAGAGGGGTCCAGGATAATGCAAATAGTTCTCTGATACACCCCAGCAGAGAACATGATTAAATAGAGCTGTTGGCCAATAACTATTTATGCTGCAATGCAATGTCTAATTCAAGCTCTTATGTGTTTGGTTGGATTCATTCATTCTTCTTCTTCTTCTTCTATCCTCAATAGCATTCTAAGTCTCTCTTTTGTCATTTTATCTCCAGGAGCTCCTCAGAAAGTGAGGAAGCTTTTCGGGATCAAGGAAAAAGAAAGTTGATGCAATCTGATCCAAGGCCCTTGACACCTGCCCATTACAAAGGGCAACTAAAAGCTAGATTGCTCATCATATCCCTAAGCTCTCTGTGAAATCTATCAAGGTTTATCAGTATGGGTCAGCTTGATCTGATAGATACAAGCTCCCAGCAGGGGTGGGGGAAGTGCCAATAAGCTGAAGACAAACCAGAAAATGATCTAACCATAATGAAAGACTGCTAATAATAACCTCCACCTTCAGATCACACCGTAACTGCCCCAAGATAAAATACAGTTCTAACATGTAATCACCACTAGGAGCTAGCCTCTAAAAATCTGGGATAGATTCATGGTTGCCATGAGCTCTTTCACCAATCCATGCTTGAACACCACATGCTGGCTTGAACAGGCAGAACAATAGCAAGTTTTGTTGGTGTGTAAAGGGAGAGTGGGCGCTGAGTTCCGGCAGCTGCTGGCTTCCAAGAAAGATGGAGAGGAAACCCAAAGTGCATCACCTCTCAGTTTATCTGTATAGTTCCTATTGAATTTCTCAAACTTTTGTTGATCTTAGCTGCCCTTCTCTGATATTTATATCCCATCTTTTCTCTAAGGAGATCAAGCATTATAAACAGTTCTTTCGTTTCCACTTTAATTCTAATAATACCACTGTATTAGGTAATGACATAGCAATTGGTCTAAGCTGAGCCACCATGCTTATTAAATAAGAAAACAACCTGGAGTCAGATGTCTAATTCTAAACAATGAGATCTCTAGCAACTCTTGGAATACCTCCAGATAAGGTTTATATTGTATTACCAGAGGTCAAGATATTGCTACTTTCTGTCCCAGATAGTTCCATTACATGCACAGTCCTTTAGATCAGTGGTTCTTAACCTTTTTGAACGAATCGCCCCCTTGAGCCAATGAGGAAGTTGTCATCGCCCCCCTCCCCCAACATAACCTCTCAATCACAACATAGGAAATAATTCTTCAATTTATGCAAACACTTTTTTTGTTTTCTTTAAAATTGTCATCAGGACATATCAATGCAAATAATTTATTTCCAGTCTTTTCCCCATATCTCAACTGTGTGAAAAACTTTGGTGCCACCCGTCACTTTATTCCCAAACTTCGTGATACATGTATTTCATTATTATCTTATTTATTCAAGACACTTAAATGTAATGACCACTGAAAACAAAATTCAATTGCAAGAAAGTGAAATGCCCGAAAAGAAAAACTAAGAATTTCAAGACGAAAACTCTGAAACTAAATTAAGATTCGAGGAAAGTATATATAGTCACGCACACTGTAAAAAGGATTAAAAAGACACAAAGAAAATATAATGTCACAGGGGACAGCCACTCAGCATGCGATGTTTCGAAAGAAGCGCTCCCCCCTCCATCACTGCCCATTCTGGCCAATGGTGCGCCACTGTATGGGTAGAGGCTGCTGCGCAACGCGCATGAAGATAAGCGATGCGTATTCACATATGTACGGCGTTCTGTACTGAAGCTAGCTGGAGGAACATTTGAAAACAATTCAATCCACTAATAGCGAGCGATCTGATGTTTTTGTATGACAGATATACAGCGATTCACTGTATGAAAAAGTCTCAAAAGTGTCCCCAAACCTTCTCGCTCCATCGCCCCCATATCGCCCCCTTTTTGTTCCTTCGCCCCCACATCGCCCCTTTTCGTTCCATCGCCCCCCTGAAAAATGAAATCGCCCCCTGGGGGGCGATATCGCCCAGGTTAAGAACCACTGCTTTAGATTACAAAAGTAATTCAGTTTAGTAGGAAAAGATGGAGCAGCTGCACAATATAACTGGTAGAACCAAGGAATGATGAATTTCTGCAAGCAGTATTTTTACCGTCAAGAAAACATCCAGAAAATGTTTTCCTCAAAGAATGTATTATTCTACAGCTAGAATCATCTATAATGACTATGTGGAATGTAGATACATGTAGCTTCCATTGACCAAGTGGCATTATGCCCTCAATCAAGAAGCATCCAAAATCTTCCCAGATCCATATTGTATTCAGATTCTTCCAGAGTTAAAAATTCAGCTACTATATCATCTAAGAAAAGCATCTATCCTTGAGTTTGGTGAATGTGTTCAGAAATTCCATTCCAGTATACTTCTTTAAAAAAAAAACAATTCTTGCAAATCCACTGCAATACTGAATAGTAATAAGCATCTCCCACAATTAAGGAGAGAACATTTTCAAGTCTGAAATGGATATTAGGCAATTGGTTAAAAAAATATTGAGGGGTCCTTGGTGCTCTGAGCTTGCTTGTTTTCTTGCAGACGTTTCATTACCCTAACGAGGTGACATCATCAGTGCTAGTAAAGAGTGCTGTTTGCTGTCTGTTTATATTCTGGTGTCTTGCCTATCTGTGTGGATGGGGGCGGTCTTAGGGATTCTTTGGTTGGGCTGTTTACTAATGGCTCTGTGGCAGTTTCTATTGATGGCTGATTTGTCAAGAGTGCCAGGCTTCTAGAAATTCCCTGGCATTTTTGGATTTGGCCTGGTCTAGGATTGTCACATTTTCCCAATTGAAACTAAGGTTAACTGCAACAACCACTATGAAGGACAGTCAGAAGACTGGCAGAACGCATCCATGAACACCAACTGGCAGTCAAAAGGCATGACAAAAATTCTTTAATTTCACAACATATAGACAGATTTAACCATAATTTCAATTGGGAAAATGTGACAATCAGCACTCAGATCATCATAGATTAGCTCCAATGTTACTTTCAGACCAACAATCAAGTAAGCAATACCCCAATCAAGAAACTGCCACAGAGCCATTAATAAACAACCCAACCAAAGAATCCCTAAGACCGTCCCCACCCACCCAGTCAGGCAAGACATCAGAATATAAACAGACAGCAAACAGCACTCCTTACTACCGTAGCACTGATGATGTTACCCAGTTAGGGCAATGAAACGTCTGCAAGAAAACAAGCAAGCTCAGAGAGCACCAAGGACCCCTCATTTCAACCCTGAGCTACAAATATTCTCCTTCATTGGTAAATAAATATTCTGAGGAACTTTCTATGTACTACTCTATAGGATCCATCCATACAGTGTATCAGACTTCAGAGAGAAAATGCTAGCAGTTTTATTACAGTAGTTATTGATGTTCAAGATACCACAGTAAATCTGGTTTACAATTATGTTGCTGCTAGTTCAATAATAATAATGGAGTGGCAGAAACGATCTATTATGGGAGATATGACTTTGGAGAAATACTGAAGTGGGAGAGAAAATAAGGCTGTAAAATTTCAGGTCAACAGACTCTACTATTTGAGCCTCTGATTAACACAGAAGCCAACAATGATACATAATGTAAGATATAGCCCTGGAGGTGGCTATCAAACTTGTGTGTAGGACTGACTTGGCAGGATAATTGGCCTGAACAACTAAACACCCAGATAGTTATGACTGAATATTTTGTCATACATCAGTCAAAGAGTGGGAGGGAGATGAAGTAGAGGTAATTTGAGATAGCACATTTGCCTACATAGGAACTAAAACTGACCCAACAGGAATGTATTCCCATTAAAGATCTGGGATGCTGCTAGCATGCCACCACGCTCTTCAAATCTGCAGTATAATTAATGCAAGGTTCTGATTTTTATTAATATTTAGCATAACCTTGACATTCTACATATAGTACCGTTCTGAAATCCTCGGCAAAAAAACAGAACACATCACAGTCAAGAACTATCACCTTAACTATTATCCATCTATGAATCTCTGCACCTATACATTCTTTTAAAGTTGACAGAGCTATTACTTTTGTAGCTCTCTGCTCTGGTTGTTATCACGATTATTGAAGCTATTTTTTCTTCCTCAAGGACCCTCTAATTTATGAATTCATGTCTCCTGCAGCTTTACCAAACTCCTTCAGCATCCTATTTATTTCAATGTTTTGCTTTTAAAATCAGCCTCTTATTTTGGTTTCTTACATTTTTTCAGACATTATGGCCAAGATGAATATTCCAATCGTTACATAATCTCCTTTTAGAAATGTAGACATTTTATGTCTCATTTATAGCAGGGGATAAGGGAACCTGCAGCCTTCCAGATACTGGACTACAATTTTCATCAGCATTACCTGGAGTGGCAGGATGGAGATTCATGGGTTTGTCACTCCCAATTTAGTGCAGCAACCAAACAGGACAGGTATAGCCTCCAAAAGATAATTAGAACTGCAGAAAAAACAACTTGCCTTCCAAAGAGGACCTGTATATTGCACTGGTCAGAAGGAGGGCTGACAAAAGTATCTATAGATCCCTCACATCCTGGATACAAACTGTTTCAAGTCCTCCCCTCTAAATTCAGAGTTTTTTCCCTTGTGCCATCACTCTGCTGTACACCTAATTCTCACAAAACTGTCTTATGTCTAAGTATATTTACCCATGTGGTAGGGCTGTATATTATTATTGTTGTTGTTGTTATTGTTATTATTATCCTTCTCATCTTTACTACTTCCTCTTATTGGTATCATCATTATGATTATTATTACTTTGTTGTTTTGCATGCACACTGAGAACTTCTGCACTGGAGACAAATGCCTTGTGTTTCTAATCATATTTGGCCTAATAAAAGTATTCTATCTAATTTTGGGGATTCTGTTGTTTTGGTGTGGGCTATGCACACTTAATATTCACCAAATAGACATAACAACTCATATGCATAAACCATTATTACTTTATCAATAAAACAAAAGGCCTTCTCTGAAGTTGTTTCTATTTTTTTTTTATTTTTTTTTTGCAAATAATTAAGGCACTTAGTATTCTTCAATGGAGGGGATCAGACTTTGTTCAGTATCTTGCTGGGGGGAAACAAAATTATCTAGAGGCTAATCGTGGATATCCACTATTATCTAATACAGGGCTTTTCAACCGGTGGTACGCGTACCAATGGTGATACATCGGCACCTGGCAGGTGATACGCTTACAATGGGTTGAAAAGCACTGTAAAAAAAAAAATGTAAAAAAAAGTGTAAAAGTGTAGCGTGGGAATGAGCTGAAGTGGCAGCAACGCAACACAGGCCTGTGGAAGAGCCAGCTGGAGCCACGGTGTTGCCAGGGCTCTGCTGAGCACCCAGGATCCGCGCCGGGCTCCAGCTGACTGCGCTTCTGGAAGCTGCGTGCAGCCTGGGGAAAGGAGTCAGTTGCAGCTACATCGAAGACAAAAGGAGGAGGGGACGGACATGCCCGTGGGGTGTTTACATTTGGCCTGGGGCCGCCCTGGAGACAGCGAGGGGTCGGCCCACCCCGGCCCCCAATCAAAGGAAAACCCCAAATCCAGCAGGCCAGAAAGCAGCCCAGCCACCAGGCCCCTCTGGTTCCTTCTCCTCACCCCCTGGGCACAGATGCAGTCGCCGCTCCTCGCCATAACTGGGGCGGGACTTGCAAGTACCTCCATCCTGCAAAGCGGTGCTCCCTGGCTCTCCCACCTGCCACCATGCTGGCAGCTCCGACTAAAGGCCGCGCACATCAGCCTTGCCCAGCCAAGGAAGGGGGCGGCAGCTGAGACTACAGCAGATCTGCAGCTTGTCAGGAACATTCAGAGGCTGCCCAACTTTACTCTGGAACTTCGGGGTTGGAAAGCGGAGAGGCAGCGCCGCGTTTGCAGGCCTGGCGGCACCTGCTGAAAAGGCTCCCGCTTCCCCCCCCCCCCAGCTACCTCTTTCAGAGCCTTCCTGGGCCTGCCAGCATGGCGGTGGGCAAGAGCGCCAGGTGAGCTGCGCTTTGCAGGATGAAGCTGGCGGATCTATGCTGGCAGGCCCATCGGAATCAGGACGGCTCAAAAGGAGGTAGCTGCTGGGGGGGGGGGGGAGAAGCAGGTGGTTTTCCAGGTTCTTTGATGACTTTGCTAGTAACCCGCAGGCTGTGAACTTTCCTTTCCCCCTTGGGGAAAGAATTCAGCTAGATTTATTTTTCCTGCTAATTACAGTATACCATAATAATAATAATAATAATAATAATAAAGTTGGAAGGGACCTTGGAGGTCATCTAGTCCAACCCCCTGCTCAGGCAGGAAACCCTATACCATTTCAGACAAATGGCTGTCCAGTCTCTTCTTAAAAACTTCCAGTGTTGGAGCATTCACCGCTTCTGGAGGCAGGTTGTTCCACTGGTTAATTGTTCTAACTGTCAGGAAGTTTTCTCTTAGTTCTAGGTTGCTTCTCTCCTTGATTAGTTTCCATCCGTTGCTTCTTGTCTGCTTTCAGGCGCCTTGGAAAATAGCTTGACTCCCTCTTCTTTGTGGCAGCCCCTGAGATATTGGAATACTGCTATCATGTCCCCCCTCGTCCTTCTCTTCATTAAACTAGACATACCCAATTCCAGCAGCCGTTCCTTATATGCTTTAGCCTCCAGTCCCCTAATCATCTTTGTTGCTCTTCTCTGTACTCTTTCTAGAGTCTCAACATCTTTGTGGATTTATGAGAAAAAGATGTGTCTGAAAATTAAAGTATGTATGGATTGAATTGTGAGACAGGGACGGGAAGTACATGGACTTATGCACTTCCAGTTGCTATCAGGTGTGCCACTAATATTCTGACTGGACACCTGCATGCTCTCAGGGCCCAAAGATTATCTTAATTCTTCATAGGGCTGTATTGTGGATTGACTAAATTTTTCTGGGTTTTGATTTTAAGGTGAGTATCCTGAGCTGTGGAGGCCTTTGATCTTCTTCCTAAATACATAATAATAAAATAATGAGAACTAAAGGCTCAAAGGGAAGGTATGTTTAATTGAGGAGGGCTTGGAGAGGTAGAAGTGGCCAATATGGAGGCTGCCCCTTGCCCTCCAGATCTCTGTCTCCCCTGCAGATCTCTGAAGAGGAGGATGGGGTGGCAGGGGAGCTGTGTGAGGGAAGGCTGTCGCAACAAGCCAGCATCCTTACCACGCACAATTAGAGATGGGAATTCCCTTTCGAGAAGGGCCAGCCTCCCTTGTGCAGGACCCGGGAGCGCTGCTCCCCTGCTGCCTCCTCTTGCTCTCCAGAGATCTGTCAAGACAGAAGTTGGACTCAGAGGAAACTGCTTCCTGCAAACATCCTCCACCTCCTGCTTTGCCGGGAGGGGGCACCAGACAGGGAAACACCAACGATGTCTGGGATTGGGAAAAGAACATCTCTTTAGCATGCTATACAAACACACACACACACACACACACATTCCAAGCTTGGAGACTTGTATCCACCTCTGAGCTAGCAAATTGCCAATCATGCCTGGGCTTGGGGAGAAGGGCCTCTCCTTCCTCTGTGGATAAAAGTCCCCAAACCTGGAATGTGGTGTGTGTGTGCGCATGTGCTTGGCTGCTAGCAGTTTGTGGAGGCGAGGAGTTTGTGGGGCACCGAGTTGTCCCCACATCAAGTTAGCCGATGCGACTTGTTCCGTTCCGACCCAGCTATCTCGAGTCAGCTGTGTCCAGTGAGTGGTGTCAAGCAGGCCACACCCACACATACACGAATATTGCCATATCCTAAAAGTGGTACAATCTTTGAAAAGCCCTGATCTAATATATACAGCCTAACTCCTCCTCCTGCTCCCAGCTACCTGTTTCCTTGGTTACAATCTTAGTGGCAGAGCTGCCGCCTGCCTACTATTACAGTTTGGCTTCAAAGCTTTAAATTTACATTGCAGTATAAGCTGGGAAGTTAACTGCAATGAACTAATCCTTCAAGCAAATTCAGGGCTCTGCAGCAAAAAAGACAGCATAGGTAAATTTTGCAGATCAGAACATTGACCATTTATCTCGGCTGCTGTATATATTTATTTTTTGGATGCTTTATTTTTTTAATTTTTTTTTATTGTTTCAATTGTGTTTATAGTTTTAAAACTGTAAGCCACCCAAAGTCACTGGTTGAGATGGGCAGCTACAGAAATTCAATGAATGGATATGGTAAATAAATAAATAAAACCTAAAACCTTTATTCTTTCTGAAATGAAAAGCCAAACTGCGTCCTGAAAAATTAGTCACATTACATGTCATTTGCTTCCAACCCTACGTATATTATATTTACGCACATATTCTTTTTGCAAGAAATCAGAATTCATTCGAAGTTGAAAAAAAGAGGTACTGAGTATATTGAGTAAAAAGGGCCCTATTAAAGATATCTCATGTATCTTTGTCAATAGTCAGGGTTTTACTATTAATAAAACTGTTTTTAATTTTCTAGAATATTAGCTACCTTATGCAAATCTGTCATATGCAAATCTGATAAAGCATTTTTTCCACTTGGTCATCGCTACTAAAAGAAATATTGAAGATTAGAGTGCTCAGAACCCAGTGCCAATTCTTCCCCCCAACCTGATGAAGAACCATTACTGAATACTCTTGAAGTACAATTTTCAAATATCGTGTTTTGCACTTATTATAACATCTAGCCAGCATGTAACTAGTGTGATAATTATGATTATCACAGGGCATTTTCCAGATGCTTTCCTGAAAACAAGACATAATATGCTTACCGCATTTCGGCAATATATTAAGGAAATTTAACTGATCAAAATATGCAATAATTATTAGTTGGCAAGATTTGTTCTTGGCAAATCCACGTTGACTTTTTATTATTTACCCTACTACTTTTAAGATGCTTACAAGTATCCACTTCTTTGTAATCTATTCTAGAATCATCCCAGGCACTGATACCAAACTGACTGAGTTGGTCCTCCTTCTCCACCCCCTCTGATTACAGAACAAGCTCTTGCTCTGTTCCTGTCATCTGGCACTTTCACTAGTGCTTCTAGAGACAGCAGGCAAAGTACATGGTCAGCTCAAATGGGTCCTAGCCCACCTTTCTTTAAACATTTTAAAGTGCTGGTTTTATTTTTATTTATTTTTAAAAATAAAGCCTGGGACTATGTTGTCTGAAATACCACCTTCCTTTATACCTATTCAGATCTTAGGATATTCTTCAAAGTTTCAATTCCATATATTGATGCTCCTTGTTTTGCCTTCAGGTGCTTTGGAGAATAGACTGACCCCCTCTTCCTTGTGGTAGCCCCTCAAATATTGGAACAACAGTGGTGATCTCTTGGCTTCCCCGGATAAGCTCATCTGACACTTTTGCCATCAGGGTAGAATACTGCTTTTGAAAACGAATTCTAAAGCTAAATCCTCACTGGACCAATAAATCATTTTATTTTTTCTTCTACTAGAAAAAGAACATTTAAGGTATATCTTGCTGTTAATTATGATTCAATCATAAACAAATTGAACATTGCAGTTTATCACCCTATTTTATTCTTTCTTTTGTAAATTACTCAGGAATATATATATTGACAGGTGATTAAACAGATTAAATATTAGAAAATATTTCAAGATGAGGTGGAGAAAAAGGGAAAGTCTTTTTATATAAGTGAAAGTCTGCTCATAAATTCTGCATCTCACATTATTTCAAATGATTGATCAACTAATGTATAAAAAGGGTTTTGTAATGGGTTGTTTTAATTCAATGTGGGAAAAACTGTCTTCATCTCTAATCATCACCTTCACTACTCAACTATCCTATTCCTCAGAAAAGGAAAATGAACCTTGGAGTTGGCTGTGAAAAAATGTCAATTATCCAGGGAGCAAAGAATGACAATAGATGAAGTTTGTACATAAAGTTTTCGTTCAGAAGAAAAAATAAACTAAAAAATGGTTTTAATAGCAGTGGAAGGCAATCAGTTTCAAATCATTATCCCATTTGTCTAAATCTGTAATAAACATTTGTTGTACTTCTCTACCTACTTATCTGAACAGGTTTAAAACAAGATTGGGTTTCTCCATTTTAAAATAGGAACATACAGTTTCTGGATTTACCAATCAGGTACAGTATATGATTTGGGCAAATGAGAATTGAACTGAAATTCTGCAATGCAATAAAACAGGTGGCTTAGTTCTCCTTGAAAGAGGGGATATATTTTGTATTAAATCAAATACTACAATTCCAATTTTGCAAAAGTACTTTTTTTAAAAATAAATATTTAAATCATTATTTTAAAAATTATCTTAATCAGGACTTCTTGACATAAACTTTGCTAAATTTCTGCCTTATGGATACAATTCTTAAGAAGCAACAAGATCAGAAGAATATCTCTGTTTTCCTTATTTACTGAAAACAAAATGTCAACGCTGATAACATCGGATGTTCTTGCTTTGACAATATATGAAGATGCAGCCATTTTCTCTTTAACCTGTGTATTACTTTTAGAGTTAGAATTAGATGGTACTGGGGGGGGAGGGGGAAGAATGTGTATGGGGATTAGTTAGACATAACAATATCACAGTAGAGTATTCTTCAAGGTTGTTTGAAACAAGAGAAGATAAGAAATGGCCAGTTATGAAACAGGAGGGAAGGTTTGCACTTCAAACTAATTGGAGAATGTGATTTATGACTGTTAAATGGAGAAGGGAATTGCGCTTCGATACTATGTGTTTAGGGGAGGAGAATTCATATTTTGGCTTAGCTATGTACGTGCTGAAGCTATGCTGCTCAATTAAAGATTCTTTAAGCTAAACAATGCCTCAAAGTTCTTTGAAGAGTTTCATCTTTCGGAACCATGACATCAAGCCAAAATCTGAATAATGTGGCATGATGAATGATTCAGAGTTAGCAGTGGGAAAGAGGGAAAAAAACTCACTCAGTCTAAATATTATCTTGGAACTGCAATAGATTCAGAGGTTGACTATCATTTCCCTCTTTGTGAAAGGAAAAATATGAGCAAAAGTTTTTCCAGTAACACATTTTAAGATGTTCTAGATATGGGAGGGAAATGCTCTAAATCCACAATTAATTCAGTACACACAAGAAGTTGCCTTAAGAAGACCAGACAAGTGGTTTAGCTGCAAGCTTGTTTAGTGGTTGCTAAACGAGAATGCAGCTTCAGAAAGGCCTATAGAAATGATGGAAGCTCATTGACAAAATGCAAACAATATTTTGCTTCTGGAGAGCAAATAATAATTAACTGCATACTAAGTTGCAATCAAAAAGCTTTTTGGATTTTTTTTTTTTAACAAAAAACTTCTAAAAAGTTTTGTTACACCAAAACTGCCACATGTTGAGTCTGTATTCCAAAGAACCCAAAGCTGAGTATTATTTTTTAGTATGTCTAATACATCATTTGGGTTCTCACTGATAATAACCCTAGGTCTGGCGGGAAAGATATTGTTTCTTTTGCTAGAATAAATGTTGTTTATATTTACTATGGAAGAAATGCAGCACTGAACGCCAAAACAATTAATATTTAATATTAAGTTAATGAGCATCTAAATAAGCGGATTATTTAGTTTAAAGGGTTTAACATATTTCATAGCATATACATTATTCAGAACATATATTTAAAATTAAAAATTTTGAAAAAATTGAAGTTCTCTTCCTGTACATCAAACCGGTCTGATAAAAGAAAATATTTTGCAGAAGCCAGATGTTTTATAAACATACAATGTATAGTGTGTGTTTATAAAGCACACATTACCCTTTGATGAAAAGAAGATCTGAAAGTTGTTGGGATGTGACATCCCATGCTAAGCTACTAGATGATCGTATAGGTTCCTCTGATTTATTCAAAGCAAGTGGGAAAAATTTGCTCAGAATCTGCTAATAATCATAAAGGAGATTGTTGTTGAATGAAAAATCATATCAGAATTGGGATTCACTTAAAACTAAAGTTCTATCAGTAATCTGTTAACTTTAGGATACATAAATGTAAGGTTATGAAAACCAATCTGAGTATGTGGATCACTGTTCCCAAGTTTGGTATCAGAATTTTTATGCTGGGCCATTTACCCTTCATAAATCTCAGGGTTCCACTGGGTAGGAATTCTAGTCCTCGCTTAGTAACTATCTCAGTGACTGTTCAGAGTTAGAATGGTACTGAAAGAGTAACTGTGTGAACAATGCCCACATTTATGACCTTTGCAGTGTTTTTGTCATGTGATTGCCATTAGTGTCAGATAGTATAATCTGTCCTGTGTAAAATTGTAAGCACAGTCATGGTCATGTAATTTTTCATTTGGTGACTGCTTTGCTTAATGACTGAGTTGCCAGTCCCAAATGTGGTTGCTAAATGAGGACTATCTGTAGACAATTGCATTTACCCAGCATACCAATTGAAAGATGATCTGAACCATATAATTTGGTATAGGACATCATATAAACAAATAAATAAGATTCCCTATTTTTGTCTGTAGAAAGCTTTCAATAATGATGAAGTAAGCCCTAAATCTGTATTTCTGCTTAATAAAAACTTAGGATATTAAATAATTCACGTGATGATTATTTACTGGTTACTCTGAAGCAAACTAAAATTTCAAATCGGTTTAACTATAATTAGTCCTTGTGAAAAATGCAAAGATGGTGGATTTGTGGCTCTGAAGAATTCTGGAGGAAAGCAACATCAACCACATCCATTGTTTTTTTTAAAAAAACTTATATGGATATGTTTGTAACGTCACCTACAGTCAAAATAATTAGAAAACATTACTATAGTACTTAAATTCAGTCTCATGAAGGCAAGTGGAAAGATTCAAATTCTATAACAGCAGTAGAGAACCAATATTTTGAAGTCCCAGGGATCTTGGCAACAAGATTCAACTATTTATGAACAGCAGAACAAATTTTCCATTAGACTTTTAGATTGGATTTGAAAACAGAAAGCAAATTTAGACAATTTGGAAAGCCGTTAAGCCTAAATGAATTTAAAAGGCATACTGGAGACTTTTTCAGCGTTCTAAATTACATTATTTTCTAACACAACCAGACATGTACTTACACTGGGTTCTCACCACAGCACTTCAGATACAAATATCACCATCTTTTGTGAAAGCAACTCTCATGTCCTAGTGTTTTTCCAGCAAAGGGATGCTATCAGAGGGTCAGGTACACAAAGCTTAACTATCCAAAAGCTTGCTTTAGCATAGATTGGTTGGTTATATGTCATGAAATCCAGCCTTAGGGACTATGTTGTTAGACCTCCTCCAGGATGATCTGTCCCCTACCTGGCCTTGCAACTCTTTTACTGCTACACCCATTGCTGTTGCAATCAAGTCTATGAATCTTACTGCTATTTTCCTCTTCTCTCTCTTTCTGGCTTTCGTTACATTATGGATTTCTCAAGGGAGCCAGTTCTGTGCATAATGAGTTTAACCTGGGGTGGCTCATTTACGCTTCAACTAAGAACTCTGGACTGATTTATTCTATAATATATTGTTTGTTTTACTGGCTACCCATAGTATTCTCAGGAGTCTTCTCCAACACCAAAGTTTAAGCATCAAGACTTTTTCCTTCTAACAGTCAATCTGAAAAGGCAAAGGAATATCCATCACTTCAATTTCTTCGTTTTAAATTCTAAGACTGGTTTTGGTACCTGCTGCAATGGCGGCCTCTTCATTTACTTGAACTCCCATTTTTCCCTCAGTTCAACTTTCACTACTGGAGCCTGCACAACATTTCCATTTTCAGCTATTAGAATGATATAATCAGCAAGTAATAGATGTTTCTTCTTCTATGTCTTTGCCATTATAATTGAGCCCTTCTATCTCCTTGTACCAATAGTATACTCAGTTTGACTTCTATGTGCTTCATCTAGTGATGTCCATGTATATAGGTATCAGTTTCTATTGATTGAAGAATGTGTTAGCAATTAAAAAATAAAAAATAGCATTAATGGATATCACTCTGGTGTTTCACTTTTGTTTTTTAAGGCCTTAGATGCCTATTATATTTTCCTCTTTATTATTTCCAACTACGGTATTCCAGTCTCTAGCTACAGGCAGTATACATTGCTATTTCAAACTGAACATGACCATGAAACTCATCAGTTTGAAGTTTTCTTGGCAAGATTTTTCACAAGTAATTTGCCACTGTCTTCTTTTAAGGGCCAAACTGGGTGACCAACCCAAAGTCACCCAGTTGGCAACCACACTAAAGGCAGAACTAGCACTCACAGTCTCCTGGTTTCTAGTCTCATGTCTTAAGCACTATACAAATAAATGACTGATATTAAGTCTTAATGAATTTCAGTTTGATAACTAAATATTAACAGAAGCTGTTTGTTGCTTTATACACCTCACCAATCAGATACTCCTCCCTCATTTACTATTCAATTTCTTCCTCATAGTAGCAAATATTGCCTATCAGATTCACTACAATTAGGTCATTTTCCCACCTCATCCAGAAATGGCAGCAAAAGAAACCTGCATTCAAAATATGCACCCAACACTCACCTATTACCAAAGCATCCCATCCTATCTCCAAATAGCTTATCAAATGCTACTAGAGCCATGAACTGGTTAGTAATAAGTTTGGGGAATGGGTTTATGTGCTACCCACCTGTTTTTAGATATGTGGGACAGAAAGAGCTATATTGTATTATGCATTTAAAATCTTTAAAATATGTGTTTCAGCTGGATAACATTCCACCTTTATAAACTCACAGGCCGAGGCTTCTTCCTCATCTCAAACATCCGGGTAGCACCAAAGCTAAGCGATGCAATTATGGGGTTTTTCCCCAGTGCAGGCTCATCATCGCTATGCCAGTCAACACTGTCCTTTTCATTTCGGTAAAGGTTACAGAGTAGGGAGTTGAAAGTATTCTTAGTGAAATCTTCTACTAGATCCTTCAACATGGCCAGTAGTGGGTGCCACTGAAATCAGAGGGGACAAAAAGTAAACATCAGAAATAGAATCAAAGCCCAGTAAATAAGATAGCTATATTATCAAGAACTCAGTTTCCAATTCTACTAGCACTAATTTGAAACATAAGAAAAGAATTACTGCAGGAACCTAAACTGGTGTTCCTAATTTAAGCATAATGAAATAAGACTCTCTCATCTTATATACTTAAGACACTTACAGCAGTTAAGTAGTTGCACTCTTAAGAAAGTGGGCGGTTTGTCAATAATTCTATAAGCTAGAGTAGGAAGTTAAAAAAAATACCCAACAACCCAGAAGAAGGTAACAGCAAACCATTGGCAGGAATGATTCTGGGTGCAATTCAAGGTGTTGATCAACACATTTCAAATCCTATATCAACTGGAGCCAGGCAATCTTGGGATCATTTAGATTTTGCTTCCCAAGATGTCCTGGTAGAGAGAAATCCCCACCACTCACAAGGTGGATGAGAGAGGACTCAGAGGCAAGCATTCTCTGTGGGAGCTCCCTCCTGCAGAATGCCCTCGCACCGATATAAGAACCACACCCTCACTTCTCACATTTAGGAAGCTCTCGGTAGCACCTCTTTCCCACTGTGCATTTGGAAACTGAGGTGAGAAAGGGAAATGTACCTGATGGATCCTGATCTTTTTTATGGTGCAAGATGTCACGACTTAGCTTTTAAGTGGACTATATTGATAACTTTGATAATATCTCATTTTAACACGTCCTGTATTGCTGTAAGCTGTTTAGAATCAAATGGCCGAAGCAGCATTTCTTAATAAGACTTTACTTTTATATAACCATATCTTTACACACATACAAAAACACATTTTGCATCTGATGTGCTAGCGACCCTTAGTTTCTCATATTCTAGAAAAGTACTGATAACTTATGAAATTTTTCAGGGCTTAAGTGCCAGAAAGTTCATTAACATCTGATTAAATAATATAAGAGCTTCATGTCCTTTCATTGTGGCTCACCAAAGCTTGCATGTTTTGCAGTATCATGATTAATTGGTGCTTGCCTGTAACATTTTCTACTTTATGCACCATCTATATAAGGGCTACAGGCAATCCTCCTTTAGGGTCAACTGGAGCTGGCAACTCAGTTGTTAAGAGAAATCATTGAATGAAAACTATAAGTGTGCTTATGATCTTACTTCATCTTTCCTTTCTTTGCTTCACATGTACTCTTCAATTTACGACCACAACTGAAAACCAAAATTTCTATTGCCACAGTGGTTAAGTGAATCACTGCTGTTGTTAGTAACATGGTTATCAGGTAAATCTGGCTTCTGTATTCACTTTGTTTGTCAGGTCATCACAAAAGGTGATCACACGACCCTGGGACACTGTAACCGTCATAAATACAAGCTAATTGCCAAGCATCAAAATTATGATGCTGCAACGGAGATGCTGCAACATTCATAAGTATGAAAAATAATAAGTCATGTTTTTCAGTGCTGTTGTAACTTCAAATGGTTATAAGTCAAGGACTACCTGCATAGACCTACAACATTGCATATGTGAGGATAAGTCACAAATTTTTCATTATTGTCATAACTCTGAATAGTTGCTGTACAAGGCAGTTGCTAAGAGAGGATTACCTATAATTTGTTATATATGCACCTTGTTGCAGATGCATATTTGAATTACCAAAATTAAACCAGTTACAAACTTCTCAACTAGCAAGCTGCCTAAATAATTCATGGAAATTATAGTTTAACGTTGCTAAGAAAATTTCTAGAATTTCCTCAATGGTTTAATATCCAAGCTAGTTGGGGGGGGGGGGGGTGTTCCCTTAGCAAACCATGACATAAATCAGAATTAAAGTCACAATTATCGCTATTTGATAGGAAAAACCAGCATTAAGTTCTTCTCTCAATTTTAACTGAAGTAAGGAAAAAAGAGTGACAGCGACTTTAACTCTGTTCTTTTCCAATACTGCCCTCCAGTGCTTGATAAATGCAAGGTTCTTTTTTTTCCCTGGAAAGAATTTTCCATCTCTGAACAGAGATTCAGAAGAGACAATAGGCATTAGAGCAGGCTGAAAATTGAAAATGAGACTCAAACAAATAATTAATAAGAATATAATGTAATGTAATGTAATATAATATAATATAACATAACATAACAGAATAGAAGCTGGAAGGGACCTTGGAGGTCTTCTAGTCCAGCCCCCCGCTCAAGCAGGAGAACCTATACCATATCTCAGACAAGTGACTGTCTAGTCTCTTCTTGAAAACCTCCAATGATGGAGCAACTATGATTTCTGAAGATAGCTCTTCCACTTAATTGTCCTCACTGTTAGGAAGTTTCTCCTTAATTCCAGGTTGCTTCTCTCATTGATCAGTTTCCAACCAAAGTATGCAGGCATTAAAAGCAGATCTTTAAAAAAAATATTCCATTTTCATACTCAATTCTTTAGTAACTGAGCAAAAAGAATGCAAGTTCAAAAGGCTTCAACTATGAAAACAGATGGAACAAACCAGGATGAACGTCCAATTCTGTAGTGACTTGAAAGCTCAATAAATGAATTCCTTAATCTCCTCAGCAAGGCACAGTAAGAATACTGTGTAATAAATATTTTTCTGCCAAAACATCAGCTGCCAACTTTTTAACAAACCTCTATCCAGGAGAGGGAAGAAATCATGGCCTTGAGAGACAGGAGGAGGATTTGCTATGACAATGGTTAGAAAAAAGGGGTTAAGTCTGGGGCAGAAATGTAACCTGAGTAAACAACTCAGACACTACCCTCCTTAGTGGTCCCAACGATAAAGGAAGAGAGGGGGGAGGCACATTCAGACTTGCAAGATCCTGTTACTATAGTTTTTCAATAAAAGTAGTATTACCTACACAATACTGGATTCCTAGTCTGATCTATCCTGAAAAGATAAGATCATCCCTTATGAGATCATGAAATTTTTAAGGAACTGCTATCAGCTCACTTTCTATTTCGAAGGTAATACTGTAAAGATAGTTCAGCTGTGGTTGAGGGATTTTCCACTGAAAGAAAATCTGCTTTATCCTGTCTCAGGGGAATTACCCCATTCACAATTCTACACAATTGCATCAAGAAATGGCTTTGCTGCTCTCTGGTTCCCACCCCCTGTATCCAGTGGCATTTTAGTTTTTTTCCCTTGCCAGAAATCACAGTGAAGAAAGAATGCCTGAAATTCATATCACCATTGTTATTATGTCTTTTAAAGTTTATTTTTCAACTTTAGAAAACTCGGAAGATCCATACGTACATCAGAGTTTGCCTGCATTTCAAGTCTGGAATAAGTGTAGGGTAGTTTTCCATACCATGCTGTGAGTCTGGGTTCGTCATAAGATCGATCTACAAGGGGGGGGGGGAGAAATTGGATGCAATAATTAGGGCTACTATGGAAACCAGTAATATATGATTATAAAGTTTTTTGACATTTGGGGAATAAATGACTTAATAACTCTTTTAGCAATTTTTTTTTGCCTTCTCTAGATAAAAAAGCTGACCAAATGAGACTTTTAACTTGCAATTCATAAATAATACAACAAAGAGAAAATTATTCTAGGCTATGTATACATCAATGAAGTTGTTCTGTTTGAAATACAAATTTCTAGAAGGAAATGTGAGAAGTAACACAAATGCCCTCAAGTGAACCAAGCTCAGGCAGCTTATGGTTTAAACATCATGGTACTTATGCCCAAATCCAATAGATAAAAAATAAACAGGACAAGGAAAACAGTTGCCATTGTAAAAACCTGCTTTACCACAGAAGGTGTAGTCCCAACTTCATACTGCTTTTTGAAACTCAGGAACAAGCAGACCAGTTCAGAGCTGAAATGATAACACTGAATCTCCAGCCTCTCTGCCTTCTCAGCAAAAATAATCACCAGCAAAACAACCCACCAGCACAAACAAAGAAAAATCACTAGTAGGTGCACCGAACCTTTCTGAACCTTTAGAGCAGGAAAAAGCAAGTAAAAGTTTGTTTTGGCTATCGCCTTATACTAAACAAACACAGGTTAGCCCTAAATCTATGCATTAAGTGGAGACTAGAATTGGTGGCAGAGGGCCAGGTATTTTGCTGGCTGCAATGGATTCTACTAGAGCGAATATTCCAAGATTTACTGCTAGACCTTGCAAAAACAGAAGTCAATAGTTAAAGGAGACTGATAGCAAAGCTACCGTGTTTAATGTGTGTTCTTTGCCTCCATGGAATTTCATGGAGCAGCTGATCAAACATCCAGTCTGCTTCACTCAATGAAATGAAGCCAGGAATCAAATGAATCCTAGAATAAAGAAAAGTCACATTACACGTTGATATTTTCTGATTTATTTCAAACTAAGACATTCCAGGCAGGTTCTGAGTCATTTATTTCCATCAAGCAAAGAAAACAAGTGGGTTGCTAAGAAAAGAGTATCCCCACCACCACCACCACCACCACCTTCAATATTATGAGTTGCTTAGGAGTTATCAAGCTCTTCCACTCTCTACTTGCTTATGATTGTGGTATTGTTGGAGAGCTTTTTCTAGCTCACTTTTTCTTTTTGTACTTTGCCTGGAGAACAAAGGGAATAGTCTCATGGCATCCATGAGGGAAACAAGAACAGAGAAATAGATGTAAGGAGAAGTAGAGTAAGTAGATGATTTATGCTGAAAAAGTGATTGGGAAAATATCAATTCTTCTAGACTTCTCAATAACCTTCAATACCATTGCCCATTGTATCACTTTGAGTCAATGACCGGCCAATGCAGGCATAATGTTATAGGGTTCCAGGTCATTCAGGAGAGACATATGGAAATTATAGATTCTTGAAGCAGGTAAGAGGTCAGTAAGGATATATGAGTCAAAATGTGCATACAGACTCATGTAATTTGGATCTAGCTCTAGCACCAATTCATTGTTAATTTTATTTCTTAAACAGATCTGTAATCTCATGGTAACACATTTTAAATCACTTTGGCTCTTGTATAAATAGCCAGACAAAATCAATTAACAGAAGACAGAGATTACTTTTTTCTGAACACAATCCTCTTCTGTAAGTGGAAGGAACTCCCTGTAAGTTTTTCTTCATTAGAAAGGAAAAATTAAGTTCATTCATGTCCTTTTGTGAGCACAGAATTTTTTGTACATCATGGAGAAAGTGAGATTTGGAAAAGAATGAAGTTCAATGTTCTCCTAACAAAAAGTCTATGGGTTAAGTTCCCAAGCTCTGCAAGCAGATATTTCTTCTTCTAGTAGCATTCTTTGGATCCAGCAGAAAAAAAAGATTAAATAAACAAGATATAAGATTTACTCAACAAGACAGGAGAAATACTCAAAATAATTGTCAGTTTAAGAAAACTATTTCCCACATTATAAAAACTGGTATGATAGATAAAATGTTAGATAAGGATTAGGGAGACTTGATTTCAATCTTTGTCATGGAAACTCAATGGATGATTTTGAGTTAATCTCTCTCAGCCTTTATTATTTCACAGGTTTCCTATTGTGTGTGTACAATAAAGGAAGATCCCCGTGTACATTGCCTTCCGCTGGGGAAAAAAAACTTAAGAATTTAAATCTAGCAAATAAATATATAACATTGTTGGAAAGTAACTAATAGAAATGGTCTTGACCCAATGATTCTTTTCACCTGAAGATTTAATAAAAACAGCTTTAAAAAACAGTTAATTTTCAACTACATTGTAGACTTATAAGGTATCTATCAGAAAAGAAAGCCAATGTGGAAAGTGTTATTAGAACAAGTATCTATGATAAAAGATAAAAGGATATTCTTAACTTGGGTGAAAATTAAGAAAAACATAATCATTAATAAATTTCTGTACAATACCATAGTCCTCCATGTTTATTTGTCCTGTATAACAACCTCTTTGCTATAATTACTTAATACTCATTCAAATACTGGAACATAATCCTAACAGAACTATTCTGCAAGAACACACACACACAAACGCAAAATGTCAGATACTTACTTTGATATTCCTGAAGGCAATGTGCTGATCTCATATAAACCCTGTTTTCTGCAGCAGAGGAGGAAAAAAAATTCCATCATGGTTGGGTAGAAGACATAAAAGGTTCAAACTACTAATCAGGGTTAAAGAAAGAAAATTTACTAGATCCAAGAGATATGGGAGTAAAAACACATTACAGGTTGTCCTTGACTTATGATCACTCATTTAATGACAGTTCAAACTTCTGACAGCACTGAAAAAAGTGACTTATGACCTGTCCTTGTACTTATGACCGATGCATTGTCCTCATAATCCACTGGAAAGTATTTACAACGGTTGCAACATCTTGGGATCATGTGATCACCACTTGTAACCTTCCCAAGGAGCTCCCAACAAGCAAAGTCATTGGGGAAGCCAAATTTGCTTAATGACTGCACTGGTTATTGAGAAAGTTCTGGTCCCAATTGCAATTGTGTGGACTACCTGTAAGAGCAACAAAGCCCAAATGATCAAGAGATATTAAAATGAACTAAAACTGGAATACTTACTCTATTATTCTGGGTTCTGGGACTTTGCATACAACCTAAGAATTAAAAAAAACCTCATATTTTTATAAAGTATGCATATTTAGTTTACCACAGTTTAAAAGGACAAAGGACAAAGAACTATGAAAATACTGAGCATGTTTACATTTCCTAGTGCTGCTTTGTATTACTAAATCACGTTTAAAATTGCACTCCCCCCCCCCCCGTAACTAACTCTCCTATACCGAGATGGGAAACACTATAGATCAGGATGGAAATTATCTCAATGGGATAAATAGGTAGATTAGTAGGTTGAGGAAATTAAACATAAAGTGTATTAATTTATGGGGGAGGGAGGGTAAAAAATAACTAGAAATCATATATTTTGCAACCAAAGTGACAAATATTGCTGAAGATTCCAATAATAATTGTTTAGTTATGCTGCTGTATGATGCTGATAATGCATCTGAGTTGGGAGGTATTTTTTTAAGACAATGCACACAAGAAACCATTAAAATGTGCTTTCTGTGTGTTCAGGCAATTTTATATACATATAAACAAAGCAATAACAATATAATACAATATTTTTACCTCTTCAGGTGCTTTAAAAACAAACTGTCTTTTAGATGAAAGCTCTGCCTCTGCTTGGAACGTGGATGGTGCAGAATTGGCAAATGCTGGATTTCTAGCATTGGAATTTCTAAAGCCTAACACAAGAAAGAACAGTATCAAACTAGGTAACAAGAACTTTCATGTTTTCAATGTTATTTAGTATCTGTATTTTCAAATTAAGAGTACATTCACACACACACAGGTAACATTTTATCCTTTGGTAATTCTACTTCAAAGGGCAGTATGGTGGTTCAGCGATTAAGATGCTGGGCTTGTCGGCTGGAGAGCCGGCAATCCAGGTTTGAGACCTGAGCGCCATGTGATGGGGCGAGTTCCCGTCCTCGCTCCAGCTCCTGCCAACCTAGCAGTTCAAAAGCATGCAAATGTGAGTAGATAAATAGGTATCACTTCAATAGGAAGGTGACAGCACTCTATGACGTCATGCTGGCCACATGACTGTGAAAATATCTTCAGACAGCCCTGGCTCAATGGCCTTGAAACGGATATCAGCACTGCCCCCTATAGTCAGCAGCGACTAGTGGAATAAAATCCGCAGAAAGTCCTTTACCTTTTACTATCTCTACTTCAGGAACTGTGATTTTTGTGAGAGGGCTCGAAGATTTGGGAGCATTTATTTCATGTAGAGCCCCCATGTGTGAAGTACTTTGAGAATCTGATATTAAAAATAATACTATCTAAAATCAGGTTTATTATTTTTTCATGCTATTCTTATGAAGGTACACACGGAGGCTTTCGGACAGGCTCAAATAAGCATATGAACCAATTCTACTGGTTTCATTTCCTTCACGTTATTAAGAAATCTATACCTATATCCTATAAGAACCCAGATCAATAATCACTGAAGTTAGGAAACTGTTTCTAGAGCATCCATTCTAAAGATCTTAGGGAGACAATTCAGCTGTAGAGATTTTAAATAATATTTTATTTCCAGAAATGAAAAGCTAGCATGTTTCAAACCAACCATCATCCTTGTACCCCTTTATAGAGAAGCACAATAAAACAAGGTGGTAAAGAGCAGGATGAGAAATGGGGAAGGGGGGGAAGAGACACATATCAATCTACCTTGGAGGTTTTGTCATAAGTGACCATTTTCTGAGAGTGGCCATGGAGATTCCAAATGTTTCCTCTAGCCTCTAAATTTGATATTTTTCATTAAAATTGGCATATGTGCCACTAGTACACATATGCAAAAAGACTTAGGATCTTTAGTGGCCTAACACACCAAAAAATGTTTGATCTAAATGAGAGTTAAATAGCTGACCCCAAGGTTGGATCAGCAGTCAAAAGAGAGCTAACTTGGAGAATAAAAATGAACTATGAGAGTAGCAGCTGATATAAGAAATCAACCTAGTAAATTAGTTCATAGACTCAAGGAGGAGCATAGAAAAACTCTTATCTGTAGTACTTATAGGCAGGGAAAAGATCTCTGTGAATTGGCAGTAGTGTTCCTGCTAGGCAACAAAGTTAATTTGTTTATATACATTAGAACAAGACAGCATTTACCTGAACATGAAGTCATTCTGCTATTACCCTGGCTAGCCCAGCCACCCTGGACTCTGGCTCTCTGCCTTTTATCTTCCATTATACTCTTCTTTACCAGTCTTCTTGTAAGGGGTTTAACATTCCTAAATCAAAATATAGATTAACACGCTGCTAAACAATTTAGCTCTTGGTTCCTACTGCTTTTGAAGAAGGGTGTAACAGGGTATAATGTATGAACAGAAAACACAGCAGAGAGCCTCTTGATACATTATTAGGAAACAAAATCTCTTAACATTGCATTATTGTTAACAATAGAAAGATAGGTAAGAAACTGCCTTCTATATAAAATGTAGCAGCACCCAGTTCAATAATCTTGCTCTGTTTTATAGGAATAGGTCTTGTTAAGATCAAAAGCCTTTGTTATTATTTTCAGTTTTTCCTAACCAGGGATTTCAAGAGAATATTCCGAGTGTCTGCCCGAGTGTGCGCCATCAACTATTCTGGGCAAGGCAGGCCCAAGGACATCCTGTAGGGAAGCAGCCTCGTGTCTACATTGGAATGAACATGCAGAGCAACATTTCAAACTGAACTGCTGTACACTACGGTCCATGTGTGCAGAACCAACTCCCTGCTACCATGCCAGCCAAGAGTTATGGGCCCTGGGATTCAATAAATCCCGAGGTCGCTTATTTGGAAAAACGGGAGCGGGGAGAGGGAATAATAAAACCGGCTTAGATTTTAAGGAATATTTTTCTTTCCACCTCCCCACTCCTTACTCCCACCCCCCCCACCCCCAGACCCAAACCAAAATTCTCCCGGCTACAGCACCGTAGGGTTTAACACCAATTAAGAAGATTTCTCTGCCTCTTTCCTTCAGTCCATCTTCCCACTTTTTTTTTTCCCTTCTCAGCGCTTGCGGGCAACAGAGCTACTCACACAAGTACGCCGCCACCGACAACTACACCCTCCGTCGCAGGCGACCTCCACCAAGGGGTAAAAAAAAAAAGCCCTCCAGCACACCTGCGCGCGCACTTTCCGGAGGACACGCCCTTTTCTCTACGGCACTTATTGAGCAGAATAGGCGACTTCCCCTCGCGCGGCAATCATTGGGCGGTAAGACGTTCTTTGCCCCGCCCACCGCTGCGTCTCCGCCCCTCTCCGCGCGGAGCGGAATGTCAGGAGCGGGAAGCGGGGCTGCACTCCTTGTCTTGAAAATTCTTGGAATCGGCTTTCCGCAGAGCAACCTTGCGTAGCTCGTTCGAAAACTTTTCCGGGTCGCCACCCGGTTTTCTGACTAGGATGTTTCCGGCAGGATCTGAGTCTCTGCCGGCTACTGTTCCTTAGCAACTGGCATTCTGAGGAGATGCTTATGACAGGCTGCATACCTTTACTCCCAAGTTTTTATCAGTAGTAGTAGCAGTTTCATTTTGAGCTTTAAAATGATAAAGAATTGGACTTTTTAAATTACTTTTAGCCGCGTTTAGAGTTCTGTTAGAGCTTAAGTGTGCATGGAGTTCCTGATTTATGACTTGACCTGACTTGTTTACTCCAAAGCAAGACTGTGGTGCTTGAGGGGTCCTTGGTGCTCTCTGAACTTGGTTGTTTTCTTGCATTTCGTTACCCAAACTGGATAACATCATCCGTGCTAGTAAGGAGTGCAGTTTGCTGTCAGTTTATATTCTAATGGCTTACTGTGGTGCTTACTAGAGGTGAAAACTGGATAAATCTAAAGTATTTGATTTTGATTTAAATCTTTTGCTATCTTTGTGTCCACTTTTTAAAAAATTATTTTGATGTACACTTATTGAGAAGCAAGCAGCAAACAGAAGTGCCTAACTTTTTGCAGTCTGTTAGCAATCAATCCAAACCTAATAACCAGCCCTGATGCTAAAGGGAGAAATGGCATGAACACCTGGGACATTATCTAAGAGCTCTTTGTTGCATGAAGACACGCTCTGGCAACATCCTCCTTTTGCCACATCTGTGAATCTGCCTTCATTTCAAACTCACTAAAGGAGTTAAGACTTAAATTAAATGACACTAAACTGGCAGGAATAACCAACAACCCAGAAGACAAGTTCAGGATCCAAAAAGATCTTGACAAACTTGAACATGGGCCCTATCCAACAAAATGAATTTTAATGTGGAGAAAAGCAAAGTTTTACATTTAGGCAGGAAAATTCAAAGGTATAAGTACAGATTAGGAGAGACCTGGCTCAAAAACAGTAACTGTGAGAGGGACCTTGGAGTCCTAGTAGACTTGACTATGAGCCAGCAATGTGCAGCAGCTGCCAAAAAAGCTAATACAATCCTGGATTGTATAAACAGGCATAGAATCAAGATCACGCAAAGTATTAGTACCGCTTTATGAAAACCCTAGTAAGACCACACCTGGAATACTGCAATCAATTTTGGTCACCATACTACAAAAGATGTTGAGACTTTGGGGGAAAAAATCAGAGAAGAGCAACTAAAATGATCAAAGGCCTGGAGACTAAAACATATGAAGAATGGCAGCAGGACTTGGGTTTGGCTAGTCTAAAGAAAAGAAGAAACGGGTGACAAGATAGCAGTAGTCCAGTATTTGAGGAACTGCCACAAAGAAGAAGGCATCAAACTATTCTCCGAAGTACCAGAGGGCAGGACAAGAAACAATGGTTGGAAACTGACCAGAGAACCAACCTGGAATTAAGGAGAAACTTCCTAACAGTGAGGACAATTAACCAGTGGAACAGCTCGCCTCCAGAAATCATGGGTGCTCCATCATTGGAGGTTTATAAGAAGAGACTGGATAGTCACTTGTCTGAGGTGGTATATAGGTTCTCCTGCTTGAGCGGGGGGTGGGTGGATTAGAAGACCTCCCTATCCTATCCTATCCTAAGCAGGGTTGATGCAATCTGCTACATTTTGCCAAGCCATTAGACTGGAAGTAAGTTATGTTGTATAAAGCCACCACAAATATTGAGTTAGTAAATAATGAAATAGATTAGAATGTTCCTGTTGGATAACTTAACATTTTCACCACTCTGCATGTCCACAAATGACCAAAAAGTGCTGTATTTATTTTATTAAATTTTTATGCCGCCCATCTCCCCTAAGTATTCTCAGATGACTCAGTATTCATTTTGTGATTGCAAATGTTAGTGAGTAGGCAAATGGTAAATAACAATTGTATATTCTGCTTTATAAAGGTGAGAAAGAGTCATTTAATGGATCCTATCAGAGGCAGAGGAAATTCTAAGGGCTACAAAGAAAAAAAAAAGGACTCAGGAGTTTGATGGGCCTGGGGGTCCCAATTTATCCTTCACTACAAAGATCATTTTTCTTTTATGTTGCGTTGAACATCAGAACCCAAACTCCCCAGCCAGCATGCCTGCAGCAAAGAATCCTATTCCATTATAGAAATTTAGACATAGAGATCACATCCATCAGTTCTAATGGGAAGACTTCCAATAGGATGGGAGGTATAGCAATAAAAACTCTCATACTGTCACGACAGACCTCTCAGAGCTACTGGTGACCTGTGTTCAGAGTTATGATAGCACCGTGCATCCCGCACAGTCATGTGATCCCATTTTGGGCACTTAGCAACTGGCTCACCTTTATAGCTGTTCGTAGCATCCTGCAATCACATACTGCAGGGGTCTTCAAACTTGGCCCTTTTATGACTTGTGGACTTCAACTCCCAGAATTCCTCAGCCAGCGTGCCTGGCTGAGGAATTCTGGGAGTTGAAGTCCACAAGTCATAAAAAGGCCAAGTTTGAAGACCCCTGACATACTGCAATTCACAATGTTTTTTGCTGGTTTCTGCAATGATTGCAATGACTTACAACCATAATTCTGGCCTCAATTACTGTTTTAAGTCAAAAACTACTTTGTGAGATGCATAAATAAGTCTGACAGTTCTTCCTTTACTTAGATTACAGTAGCTAGGCTGTGGATTTTTCCAGGATATTATTTTATCTGACATTCACACACATAAAAAGAATTTGCACAGTGTTAACTATAAAAGTACCAAGAGAAATACTGAAACCAGAAATGAGCTAGAACAATTATTTTTTCATTCCCCGTATCCCATGTCATTTGTCCATTTTAGTTTATTTATCTTTATTAGTTGTGCAAATAACTCAAAGCAGTGAACATAATATTCTTTCCTCCAGCTATTTCCTCCCCACCAAGAACAACCCTAAAAGATGAGTTGGATTGAGAAAGAATAACTAGCCCAAAGTCACCGAGCCATCAGTTTTATAATAAATTAATTTCTCTTCTGAGATTTCATGACTATTCTGATCTGAACAGCCTTCTATTATTTTGAAAGACATTATCAAGTCCACAGCCAAGAATAATCTACTGGAAACCAAGATGGGGAAGAAAAGAACAATCCACTCAGGCTACAAAGCCAAGATGTTGGTAATGAAGAGCCAAAGATCTCAGCAGTCAATCCATTCTGGCAGAAGGCAGGTGACAAAACTGCAAGTGGCAAGATACACATTCTTGTAACACAAAATATCTAATCTCATTTTGTGAATTCAAAGTACTATTACAATCAGCACTTTCTCTTCTTTTTTCTTCCTTGTTATATAATTTTCATGGATAAATTGATAATTTGTCTATATTAAAATAAATTTTACCTTCAATTCTAAAGAAAAACACAAAAAATCCCAATTTTATTTTTTCTATATATCTTCCCGCAACCTTTAGATCTCTTTTGCAACCATTTTTTTCCTTTCCCCACTCAGGCAAAGGTTGCATTCCTTATGGCTACCATGAATCTCCACTGAATATACTTCCAGGCTCAAATGAGTTTTCAATAAATGAAGGAAGCCCATAACAAGTTACAGCATTTTCATTTTATTTGTTCCGAAAGTACAAATAATAAGATTTAAGAAATTAAAAACCCAAATCTTAATTTTCATGTAAAGATAGATAAAACTAAGTCTTAAGAAGGATTTTTTTTATTTCAATGAGTTACAATGAAAGAATAACAAATCCCTGTTAAATGTATTACCAACATTTGAAATGACTTCTTTTAATTTTGGAGGCAAGAATTCTTATGCAAGAGGACAGGTTGTCCATACATGCTTACTTCTTAATCTCATTATTCTTTGCATTGTAGCCTTCTATACTACATCTCATATCACTCAAAGATCTCCCCCCACCTTGTAATAGAGATGGAATCTCACAAGCACTTCCTGGTCCCAACTCATAAATGTTTATATTAAGAGAACATCCAGGTAATCAAAATCCTGTCTGTTGTTGCAATCTTTCTTTTTAAATATTTGATATAACAGCTCACACAAAGTACCATTTTAAAGTATTATCATTAGTAAAACAAAATTGTGAACATATGACGTTTGTGCCAGCATTATATTTAACTGTAATTCTTAAGCTTTGTAAGGAATAAAGCAGTATTATGATGCCTGAAGCTGACTATCACATAATGAATTGACATTGACGTTAACAAGATAGATCCTACAGCCAATCTTGTAATTTTTAAAACCTCAATTTCAATAAGGGATATTTCTTGAAATATCAAAATTGAGGAAATAATAGTGTCAACGCTGTTAATATAGGATATTATTGCATTGACGAGATATGCAGAACTGTCTGGTATTTTTGGAGTTAAATCAGATGACATGCAAAGGGAGGAGATTTATGAAGAAAGCTGGAGACTGGGAAGGGAAGTGAATCTTTGGCCTCCAGCCTAATTGGAAGACGTAAATCATGACAGTATAGTAAGGGAGGAGTTTAGCAAGGCAAGACAGACGCAAGCCAGAGAAATCCAGAATCTGGCATCCGCTTTGTAATGTGCCGAAGTATTGTAGCAAAACTCCTGGCAAGGAATGCAAAATAAAGAAACTAAAAGGGAAAATAATGTCTGTTTTCTTGGAATGCTTCCTCCTTCGGACTACAACAAACAGATTTTTAGTTTAAAATACAGAAATAATTTGACTCCATTATTGGTAGAGATGTTACAAATTGCAAATTGTTTTATTTCAATTTCAATCACTTTTCTCAAAATGAACCTATCTGAAACACTATTGATGCACTTTAGTAAATCTATTAACTGAAAATATTGTTTAATAATTATATAACACAAAACATTTTAATAGAATGGATCCAGAGCATTATATACTCTAGACATTAACTGATTTTTTTTTCTACACCTCTCGTATATCTATATTTTCTTTATGCCAGTCTCGGGTTTGCCTCAGAATAGACCATACAAGAAATATAACATATGACAAAGTATTTGATGCTTCAAAGTAGATTTTAAAAATACCGAGGGTCTTGTCAAAGCATTTTAGCTTAGTTTTCCTTTAGTTTCTTTAAATAGTAAGCTCTTGATTTTAAGGCTGTATCTGTGATGGTTTTTTGGACATACCATTCAGGCAATTTTGCTGCAAACCATTTCTAAGAAACAGAAGCAGAAAAAGATGTGTTACTAAGTTGTTAAAGACCAAAGTATCAATGGATTGATAAATAAAAGCAAATTATAGACACTCTGGGAAATTTTAATCTCTCTTTAAATATACGTACCACAAAAGCATGAGATGGATATCCACAAGTTACCGTTTCCTGACCAAGAGTATTGAGGGAATATTTTACATACTGTTCAGGAGTGGGTCTATAAATGTTTGCTCTACGAAGTTTAGACATTTTTGTCATGACAAAATATGGTTGAACAGTCTGAAAAAGAAAGAACATGGTTTTCTCATTTGTAGATATTGGTCACTTGGATATTTATAATATATCATGAAATACAAGTCATGCCAAATATTAAGATCACACATAGATATTAATACTTCAGCATCATGGTTGATTGAAAATCTCCATTGTTGGGTATATATTGGCTTTAGGAAGATGATAAAAGCAATTTGGAACAGGCTAAGAGAGATGAAAGAATGATTATTTTCAAATGATCTGATACTTCAGCTTCCAATTCTTAAATCTGTGCAGACTTAATATGTAAAAGATCCCATCTTACAATGAAGGTAATTAGGCAAAGACTGATTATCATCATAGATTTCTAGAAAAGTGACTTAAATAGTTATAATAATGGAGGCATTTTAATATTATTCATAGGATTGAACAGGTTTTTTAAATACTTTTTCTTTTAATTAAATTTATGTCCAGCAATTTGTATCTGTATATTGTCTTAAAGTCTTATTTAGTATCTACAACAGATCAATGCACGTGCTACAAAACAATTTAAGCATAGAAACTGCTATAGTGACAGCATATTATGCTAAGAATCACATGATTAATATAGGTAGTCCTCGCTTACCAAGCGCTTCAGTGACTATTTGAAATTATGAGAGTGCTTAAAAAATAAATTTAGGGCCAAATTCATAGTTTCATTCATGTCATTACATGAACATGATTACAAACTTCCAATGGGGAAATGGCAGATTGAAGAGCTACCCTGAAGTGGCAGCCCGCATCCAGTTATGTTTCGGGCCCAGGCAGGTTTCTTTAACAACTGCCTTGCTTAGCAATGGAAATTCTGGTCCCAACTGTGGTTTTAAGCATTCCAGCATCCAGCCGGAATGAGCATTTAAAAGAGCCGGGAATTCTTATCCATTTTGAGCTAGCTATCCCAATGACAGAGTAAGCATTCCGAAGGGTGGGGACATGAGGAAATGTGATTTCCCACTTTGCAACAGCTTCAATAAACAACACAGCTGCTGGCTCCAATTGTGATTGGCCTACTTGGGTACGATAACTCATTTATTTAGAAGCAACATTAAATGATCTATGTCTCCTTTGTTCATACATGACTGAGTTAAAGATCAGTTTATCTGATATTAAGTGTACATAATGTATGTATCATGGATTAATTCATTAGGAACATTGTATTGAGGTATATTGAAATGGAAATTTAATCTTCAAACTGCAATGTTCAATCATCGCACTGGGTAGCATCAAAGGATAAAATATTAAATATTGTAATAGTTACAAGTGGTATCATTTTGCAGTTTTTCCACTTAAAAACTGGTCTTCAGGATGTTACTTTAAAAAAAGATTCCATATTAGCAGATTTTCCTAATTTTTTCCCCTCCATTCAATTGTGTCTGATTCTTGGAGATTGCTTGGACTCGTCCCTGCAGTTTTCTTGGCATGGCTTTTCAAAAGTGTTTGCCATGGCCTCCTTCCTAGGGCTGAGAGAGAGAGGGATGCTACAAGCTCAAACTTTGTGCTTAAGCCGGATTAGAACTCACCGTCTCCACGTTTCTAGCCTGATACCTACCATAACACTAAACAGGCTGTCATTCCTATGTCACCCCTTTTCAATTAAATAAGAGTTTTAGAGTTTGATTAATTAAACTAATTCATTTTTTTCTGATCATGTTTTCTTAAGGTAAACAAAACCTATTGCTCGTTACTAATACTTATGTGGGTAATTTCTTTTAATAGTTTGGCACAGTATTGTGCTCATTTCTCCTGGGAGAAGGAAAAACAAGCACAACACTGTGCCACCCACTCTCAACTCCCAAAGCCACTCCAGATATCATGATTGAAAGGACCTGAAAGATCAAGAAAAAGGATGGATGTACCACTCTCATCCTACTCTCACAAAAGTCATCTAAGACTGCAATCAAGGCTGTCAAGACCTCGGTCAGGCATGCAGGAGGCCCTCCAGAACAACCTTAAGCTCCTTCTGAAACCCAATTCAGTCCATTTGTTACCTGGGGCAATCTAATAGGTGCAGCTTCCCTGCAATGGGGTGGTGGTGTACAGTAGCTTGAATCCCAACCCCAGTGACCCTCTTGTGGATGTTTTTAAAAACATCTTCCTGCATGCAGTGGAAAATAAGTTATTTAGATTGCTCTAAAATTTTGTCATTTTGGGGGATGGTGGCATGTCTTCACAGCCTTTGCCTCCCATGCTCTTTTGACATTTCTAAATTTTCGCTATACTTTTTTGGATGTTCCTGATGTTAGAAAATGTTGAAAATGGAAATACCCTACCATAGAGACTGATGAAGGGGAGGAGACTAGAGTTTAACCTCATTTTATAAGATGCAAGTAACCTTCTAGCCAGGAAAAGGAGGCACCAAGTGACCCTACAACTTTCAATCAATTGCCTAAAGGACATTTGCAACCATAAATTAAGCAGGAATTCAAAAAGTATTTCGAATCCCCAAGATGACAATGAGATGGCCTCCCCTATTGCCAAATGAGCAAGAAGATGCTCTTGAAATACAAAGAATGTTCATGGAAGATTTAAAGACTCTAAAGGTCACATGGAAAGATGCTGAAGTACTCATCCAAGACCGAAAATGCTGGAGATCCCTTGCTACCCAATATGCTACATAACATGTGAGGGTATAATGCTAAAAAATAGAATTAAAAAATTGTCAAAGAACTCCTGCAGTAAAAGCAAATAAAAAAAATTCCTGCAAATTAACTAAAAGCTCTCTATCAGCCAGACGATTAACATAATAAAGCTTTAAAGATGGTATTTCATAAAGTCAGCACTATAATGAAAATAATTTGATTCAAGGAACTGCCTACTAATTTGTTTTTGGCAATGGTACCTACAATTGTCTTTCAGATAAGGAATAACCTTGGAGTGTATTTTAACCTCTAGCATCCCATACTATCAGGTTAATTACACATACAGTATCAAAACGGATCAATCACACTAACCTGCACAAGGACACCTTTGTTGTTATATTCCAGGCTGAGTGCTTGAGAAAAGAAATCTGCAAAAACCTATATATATATAAAGAAATATAGTGGTAGGAATACACAACATGAACTGCAAATAAATCATATACTGTACATTTTTCATACCTTGCCGTTAATTGTAAACCATTTAGTATGGAAAATAGCATTCCAAACTAGGAACTTTGTACATTGTAAGGAAATGTGAGTAATACTAGTATCTCTAACTTGTATTGTATTGTATTATGATCATCTAAACGCATTCATAATCAATAGCATATTGTTCACACACCTTAAAAGAACAGGAAGATATATTCCAGAAGTCATAGAACTCAAGATTGTATTCGTGCTACATTATTTTAGATTATGAGGAACTGGTTTGAGTGTTCAACGGTCCAGTCACACACAGGAGTTTTTTGGGTGTGGAACTCACATTTTAGCAGTAACCTTGCTTCACTTTGCATTTTTGAACTTGCTGCTCATTTCCTGTTTTTTCCTTGGTTCTTATATCAATACAGGTAGTTCTCGAGTTACAACCATTTGTTTAGTGACTGTTTGAAGTTACAACAGCACTGAAAAATGTGACTCATGATCATTTTCACTTTCGACTGCTGCATCATTGTCATGGTCACGTGATCAAAATTTGGATTCTTGGCAACTGGTTCATTTTTACGACGGCTGCAATGTCCTGGAGTCATGGGATCGATCACCTTTTGTGACTTTCTGACAATCAAAGACAATGGGAAAGCCAGATTCACTTAACAACTGTGTTACTAGGTTAACAACTGTTATGATTCACTTAATAAATGTGACAAGAAAGGTCATAAAGTGGAGCAAAACTCACTGAACAACTGTCTTGCTTAGCAACAGAAATTTTGGGCTCAATGACGATCATAAGTTGAGGACTACCTGTATAAAGTGGATTGGCCCCGAGTACAGAACTTCCCTGTTTAAGATCCGCTTATTAGTAAATATTAATACTTAAACTGCATAACTCAGGTTAACACTCATATTAATAAACAACTTCAAAATTCATGATACAATAAATCTGAATATATTACTTTAAGACTGGTATATATTTTAATAATTATGTGTATAATAATAATAATAATAAAGTTGGAAGGGATCTTGGAGGTCATCTAGTCCAACCCCCTGCTCAGGCAGGAAACCCTATACCATTTCAGACAAATGGCTGTCCAGTCACTTCTTAAAAACTTCCAGTGTTGGAGCATTCACCGCTTCTGGAGGCAGGTTGTTCCACTGGTTAATTGTTCTAACTGTCAGGAAGTTTCTCCTTAGTTGTAGGTTGCTTCTCTCCTTGATTAGTTTCCACGCGTTGCTTCTTGTCCTGCCTTCAGGCGCCTTGGAAAATAGCTTCACTCCCTCTTCTTTGTGGCAGCCCCTGAGATATTGGAACACTGCCATCATGTCACCCTATCCTTCTCTTCATTAAACTAGACATACCCAATTCCAGCAACCGTTCCTTATATGTTTTAGCCTCCAGTCCCCTAATCATCTTTGTTGCTCTTCTCTGTACTCTTTCTAGAGTCTCAACATCTTTTTTACATCGTGGTGACCAAAACTGGATGCAGTATTCCAAGTGTGGCCTTACCAAGGCATTGTAAAGTGGTATTAACAATTCACGTGATCTTGATTCTATCCCTGTTAATGCACCCAGCACTGTGTTGGCTTTTTTGGCAGCTGCAGCACACTGCTGGCTCATGTTTAAGTGATTGTCCACTAGGACTCCAAGATCCCTCTCACAGTTGCTACTATTGAGCAAGGTACCACCTATACTATACTTGTGCATTTGGTTTTTCTTGCCTAAATGTAGAACCTTACTTTTTTCATCCCATTTATATTTCAACATATCGGTAAGTTATTCAGTGTTTGCAATAGTCAGATAACAAGGTTCTCTCTTTGTAAAGTGTGATTTCTATATGAAAACAAGAGTTTAATCTTCCAGATGTTTCCTTGTGTCATTTGGCATATATATTAACCTCTGCCTTTTTTAAAATGAAAATTATTTTGAATATGAACCTCTACTGAAGCAACCACATTATCATTATGCTAATCACTTCTATTTGGACTTTGGAAGATAGACTTATTCTGGAGAGTGAATCTATTATATTTAATTAAACAACAATTGATAAGAGATGGCATTCAGAAACAAACATGGATATTTGATCCAGGATGAACTATTCATAACTTTTTGGATGACTTGAGATAGATAAGGTGCTGGGGTCAACTTTCTATGGATGGATTGCAATAACATTGTTAACAGTGTATTTTGAAAGTTTAATTTTGTTTTGTTTTAGTATTCTTAATCTTATTTTGTATTATTATTATTCTTTCTGTTAACTACTTTGTCACTAATATAGGTCCATAATTTGCAAACAGATTTAGTAGTTTAAATTTTTTGGGAGGGCCTTTTTCACAAGGGGTGGGAACTAATATTGTAGTAATGTATTAATCAGTATTCAATTAGGAGGGATAATATGTGTATTTGTGTTGTGGAGTTTTTTTGATGCAGTTTTTTAATGTTTTGATTTTGATTTTTTTTTTCTTCTTTTGTATTTTTTTTAGAATTTTATATTTTAACCTTGTCTTGAATAAAATTTTATACATACATATATATATCTATATATATATATACACACACACACACACATATATATATACACACACATACATACACACACACATAGATACATACATACATATTTGTCCTTTATAACACTAAAAATGCGAATCCTGGGAATACACATGTTGATAAAATTCTTACAAGAAAAAAGCGAACACCAGGATAAAAATAAACAAGGCTGTTTAATATAAACAGGCCTGTGGATAAAAGAGCACTTAGCTTTCGTCGGCCAAACTGTAGACGTCCTCAGAGTTGGAGTGGGAGGCATTCTGGGAGCTGGCCTATATAGCAGAGAGGATAGCGAACTGGCAAAAAAAGGGAAGGGGGATCAGGAGTCACAACAATTGGACAGCTCCCTGCAGGAGTGGGGAGATAGGGCTATAGGTGAAGCGGCGATGACTGCCATGGGAGGAGATGATGGACTAACAAGGGGTTACGATCGGGCGTTTGAAACGAACGTGCGGAAGCGGCTTGGAAAGAGTAAAAAGGGGGGGGAGACAGAGAGCAGGAATGCCCGAATGGCCATCCTTCGCAAGGTTGGGGCGAGGGAGCTACGGGTGAGACAACAGCGGCCTTGGGGGAGGGTGACAGTCTCACAGGGTGTCTTAATTGTAGGTTGAGAGATCACTGCAAAACGGGAGGGGAAGGAGATAAGGAGCAAAGGCAGCTGGACAGCCACCCCCCGAGTGCATGTACGCGCTCAAGGAAAGCGAAGGAGGATCTGAAGGCAACCAGCAAGGCCACTGACAGATTGCCAGGTATAGACCAACTCAGCACATTGTGGACTACAACCAATGGGCCGATGACGCACTCGAGAAGCCGGGCGCAGAGGCAGGAGGCTATATAGGCCAGCTCCCAGAATGCCTCCCACTCTAACTCTGAGGACGTCTGCAGTTTGGCTGACGAAAGCTAAGTGCTCTTTTATCCACAGGCCTGTTTATATTAAACAGCCTTGTTTATTTTTATCCTGTTCGCTTTTTTCTTGTAAGAATTTTATCAACATACATACATATATATGTGTGTGTGTGTGTGTGTGTGTGTGTTTAGTAGTTTAACATGTTTAATATTGTCAGTTTTCAGTGAAAGTTATATTTAAATATGTTAATGTGTTATTGAATTATATTCTTAAAATTCAGAATGTTTTTATTTATGAAGGACTTTGGATCTATTGCAAAAATGATTGTGTGTTCTTCAAAAACTGCTAGTATAACCAAGGACAGAAGTAGGTTGGTGTGATGATTCCCCCAGACGCTTCCCCAGATACCTCTCCAGATGTCAGCTCGGAGTAGGATGAACCAGTTCTGGGCACGTCTGGAAGGGAGTTGGTCAATAGCTCCAAGTAGCCGTCTAAGTGGGATTTGGCAGGACAGCCTTGAGGCTTCAGGTGGGGAAAGAAGCAACGATCAGCCCAATTACTCATGAGAAGGCAACCTCGTCCTTCTTGATGGGCTGCACCAGAAGCTGGCTATTTAGCACAGCAGACAGATGGAGGCAATGCTGAGAACATGTTCATTTTCTAGCTGTGTGTTTCCTGGTCATTGTGATTCCTGCTTTGCTTTGGATTGATACCGTTCCTTGACTTGGATCATGTCTTATGAACTCTGGCCTTTTCTTGCTTCATGAACCCTCTTGTATTGTGGATTTAATTTTGCCCGATGAGCAAAATTTATCTTGTTTGGGAAATTTTCAAGTGACTTGTGGACTCATCTGCTTTTGGCTGGACTTAATTGGGATAGTTCTGAGGTTTTGGTAAAGGGAATTGCTAGGGAATATTAATACACCCACTAAACGCCCATTACATGTGCATGTGAGTGAGCAGGACAGTACAGCTGGAAGAAATGTGAGCATTGTCAGACTTTGAAATAGTAGTATAGATTTTCTGGGACACTACACATCCTCTTCACAACCTGTTTTCCTTGTTACCTTCTGGGAGGAGGCTTCGTGGTATCCGTAGCAGAACATCCAGATTCAGCCATAGTTTCATTCCATACAGCATTAACCTTGCGAACTCTCAAACTTCCTCCTTGCGTTATATATTCAAGATGGACAGTATTTAATATTTATTTGCTATGTATATGTAGGGATGTGGGTCTATATATATGTTGTACATAGTATGTTTAGGTGTGTGTCATGTATATGTTTCACTTTGAGAGCGGGCAACTAAATTTCATTTTTTATGTGTGCCATTGTGCCCACAATATAAAAATGACAATAAAGGTTATTTATCTTATCTTTATTTTAGTCTATTAATGTAATAGAAAATTGGACAATATGATTTTTTAAAGTGTGGTCAAGATTCAATTTGCTAAGTAAAAAGTGAGTTCTAATTTTTTATATGTAATTTTTAGAAGATTATATTTTTAAAAATATATTTTAGATTTTATAACTTTAGTGAAATGTTTTTTTTCACATTTGTTAGTTACATTTATATTATTCTTTAATACTACTTAAGCATTTTATACTGATTTATATTTTTAAGCAATAATATCAGTTAAAAAACAAAGCATTCCCTCCTCCATTATTTTTCTTGCAATAATCCTGGGAAGTAGTTTTGATAAGAGACAATATTATTGAGCCAGCGTTAACCAATGAGCTTCTTTGGCTGAGAATGTTTATATAATTAATATACTAGGGTCACATGTTCCCTGACGCGGGACAATTAAGGCAATTACGGTCAGCCAGGACGGATGGCCCTATCACACGGTCAATGAGTAAGCAATTAGGCTAGCAAGGTTTATAAAAGTAATCTCCACCCCAAAACTTCACTCTGAGGACGCTGGCAGGGGACCAGCGAAAGCTAAGTTGTTTTAATATTGTAAATAGTTGTTTTTATTGTTTTAAACTTTTTAACAATAAACAGCTGCTTTATATTTCTCCCAGAGATCGAGGACTGTGTCATTGAATATATATATATTCAAAAAATTTGTGGCTGACAAAGAGTTAGTGGGAGACTAGTATAGCTATTTCAAGCTCTTTAGCTCTCATCAGCTAGTCATACCCCTCTGGGATTCTAACCTGAGCAGCTTGCATGTTAGGCAGTTGTATTACCCTTCTGAGACACAGGTTCCCCACACTCCTGTCAGCAGAAACCAGGGAGGACATATATCTATGTATTGGCTGGAGCACCCGGTCTACCAAGTATAGGATAAATCAGTCTGTTCTGCGTTTCGCTCCAATCTAGGAGCATGTTTTGCAGGCAGACGTCACATACTGTCGCTGCCATCTCTGCTGCTGGTCCCATCCACTGCCTCCGGATGCCTCCATCCGACAATCTTGTCCCCCCTCCCCCCTCCCGTTAGTGGCAAGCCGACAGGGGCTTGACAGCTGAAGGAGGCAATTATATTTTTAAATAGAATGCTTTCCCACACCAAAAAGTTATAGGTACACTTCGTTTTAAAATCTGAATTAAAGAGACTAATTCCAAGGTGTCTGTATTCCCTTTCATGAAATAAGGAAATCATTATCCTCTTAAAAAGACTATTTGTAAATGTTGCATTGTTAATAAGCAGTTTAGTTGAAGAATGAAAAAAAAAATCACACAATGTTTTCCCCATATGTATATATACCTTGCTTGCTGAATAAAGAGTTAAATACGGAGTTTTTCCTAGTGCAGCAACAGAAGTGATATTAATTATAATTCCCTTGGACCTGAAAGAGAGACAAAATATAAAATGTAACATTTGTTGAAACAAAACAGAAGCCTAAAATATACAAATGTTAGCTATTCTTATGGCATTCTGTGAAATAAAGATGGAACACAACTAAAAGATGTTTCATTATGAAGTGAACATAGTGATACAGATACTATGTTCGTTCCATGACAATGCTAAGTGAACGGACTTACAACCTTGTACCCAAAGTTATGGCCATTGCAGTATCTCTGTAATTGCATAATCAAAATTTGGGCACTTGTCAGTCCAGCATCTTTATGACCAACCACAGGGGAGCTGCAACTGCCCCCACTTCCTTCCTAACGACCTTGTGCAATTTGGAAAAGGAGCCTGATGAACTGTCATGAGGATAGCTCCATAGGAAGGCCATACCTCATATTGGCAGGGCATGCCTGTCAGCAGCTGCAGAAAAATACACATTCTTTTGAACTACATAGAAAATGAAGCTAGGCAATGGATTTTTCTCTATGCCTAATTATTGCCAAACTAGTACATTAGAAAGCCAAATTTGTGGACCCAATCGAGTGGATGAAAGACCTGGTAGTACTTGTGACTTATGAACAAGTACACAGATTATGGATGGATGGTAACATTGAAATTCAGCTTTATCAACACTGTTAACAAGTTTTAATGGTAAAAAAATTCTAATATTGTTAATTAATTAAACACATACAAATGATGTTCAGATAACATACTAAGTCAGATTGAATGGCTAAATGTGGAATGCTAAACCTTAAGGCCAAACAATTTGTAGTAATTTAAAAAAAATCATATCTGAAATACTATTTAAAGTACACAGTTCATGTACAATGTAAGTAAATTGATTTAATAAGTGACTGCATAGAATAGCCATGTAGTTTTCATGGCAAGAATGTAGAAATGGTCTGCTACTGCCTTCTTCCTGGCTGCTGTTTTTTAAAAAAATATTTAAAAAAACAACTTCCCAATTTAGGATACAAACCTGAGATTTCTTAGTGGTTTCTCATACAAGTACAATACTCTTCACTTACTGATTGCCTTGTTTAATTGACTGTTAAAAGTTACAACAGTTCAGAAAAAAAATATCATTGTGACCAATCCTCGCATTTATGACTGTTGCAGTGTCCTGTGATCACAAAATTATCATTCAGACACATCACAACTACCAAGCATTTAATGTACAACCATCATAGTTTCATGTGGTCACATAATTGTCATTTGAATACTTCCTAACCAGGTTGCAACAAGCAGAATGGAGCATGCAGAAGTAAAATTGTAGGTTAGGGTCACATGATGTTTCACTTAATCACCACAGTGACTTGCTTAATGACTGAAGGGGAAAAGATGTCTTAAGTCTATCACATATGATTTTTTTTTTGTTTAGTGACTGTGGTGCGTAGTGACAGAATTGCCAGTTGCCAATTGTAGTTGTTAACTGAGGATTATTTGTCTAATTCTGGTTAGCTTTTTCAAGATTACCTGCCATTTGCCTTAACATAATTAACATAATTTATTTTAAGAACTTCACCAATGAAACAAACATTTTAATGACTTTCAGACTATTGAGTGATCAATCCATACAATCAGTATAAGTATAATCAATACATAGGAAAATAACTGTTTACATGATGCATACTTTTTTGTTATAAAGTACATTGCTTTCTATCTGCTATACAAAGAAAGAATAAGTACAAAATTAAGTCATAATATAAAAAGAAAAACAAAATAAACCAAAAAATAATAAAAGCATGGTTTATACTATTTTGATAGCATCATTCTTTTTCCACTGATACAAATTGGAAAGTTTTGTATGGTTGGTTCTGCCCTTTTACAAGTGTTAGAATAAAAGCATAGTTCTAGTACTCAGTTAATCAAGAATATAGCTTATTCATTTAAAAAGTTAATTTAATTAAATATTAAATCCCCAATGGCTCTTAAGATTTCCCAAGAATATAGGATTTTGTAGGATTTTCTTTGTTTTTTGTTTTTTTAAAATATATTTTATTAATTTGTTACAATAACAATCTTTAGTGCTTCATGAACAGTGTGTTGTCTGGGTTCATATATTAAAAACAATAATAATTAACTTCTACAATTAATCTATATGTTGGTTGGTAATATATTTCTTGATCCTCTCTTCTTCCAGTAACATTCTCCTTTTGTCTACATTAAACAAATATAATTCTTAATATTTTCAGTATATACCAAGTTGAATATAAACATTTTTTAGTATTTATGCATATAATATCGACATATAACATGTTTTTAATCAGCTTTTCCATTGTATTTATAAAAGTCATCTTATTAAGTCATTATATGTCCTGTTTTCAAGATTCTTATTGAAGCTTAGTTTCCCCTCTATTCAGACCACTCTTATCAGTCATAATTTTCTCAAAATTCATTACCTTTAAATATCCAAACTTTTCATTTAAATAGACCCTCTCAATGTTTTAACATTTCATATATTCTAAAAGTATTATACTACTTATGTATCTTATTCCTCTTACTATAGGGCCCCTTTACAAGCTTTATCTATTCTTTTGGCCATATTCCAACAATATTTAATTCTATGTATATATTAACCATATTCAAACAAGTGTTTAATCATATAATATTCCATCTGATAGGTTGAATCACGTCTCTTGACTCCAACTCTAATCTTCTTCTTTTGCCAGGTCACTTTCCAAATCAGTAAGTTTGGCTTGCCAGGTTGTATTTTTGTAAGTGTTGTTGGGGACAAAACCTCCCAAATCAAGTAAAGTATCAGTTTTTTGTCTCCCACGTTTTAATTATTCTTCTGACAGTTCTTTAATCCATTTTATTAGTTCTTTTTATCCTCAAATTTGTTTTGAAGTCCTGGAGGATAAAGCATCTTTTTTGTCTTCTTTATTATAGTGAGGTTTTGCAGATGTTTTTGTTTGTATTAAATTGTCATTTTCTATTTAAGTCACTTTCATTTAATTTATGTTCTGTTGTCTGATTTGTTTGTTTATTCTTTGTTATCATTTTTTGAGTGTTATTTAGTTGTAGGTTTAAGTTAGAGATATGTTCGTTTATATTGTTAAACTTATTTCTAATCTCAACATGGTTTGAAACAATTATCATTTGGATCTGTCGCAGCATTATGTATATTTTCTTCTGGAATGTATTTGTTTCGTCTTGAGTCATTGTTCCTGCAGATCTTTGAAGCTCCAAGCTGGGGTCTTCAGGAGAAGGTGTTGGGTATGGTTTTCTATCACTTTTAGATAGGTATATAATATCCATTTTCTCTCTCCCCTGTAAGTAGTTTTTCATCGGTGTCATTATCTTTTTAATTAGCTTTATCAAGCCAGCCCATTTTAAAATCCAAACATCCAGACCTTATAAGTAGTTCTTATCTTTATATAATGGCTTTATCATCCAATATGTTTCCAATTGTCAAGGCACTACTGAATACAATATTTTGTGACAGTTCTTCTTTTCAGGGGTATTGTAATTATCAACCAGTCAGGATTCAGTCCAAAGTATTTGACCATCTAAAAGTTTTCCAGTAATTTCTCCTTTAGAAGATTAGCCAAAGGCCAAGATTTTTCTTTCTCTGCAAACAGTTCTTAGGTTTAAAAATGCAGCTCAGTGTGTTTATAATACCAGAAGGCCAGCAGTTTCTAAACATATGTAGTTTCACTCAGTAGTAGATAGCTCAATGCTTTGTTCCCAGCTGATTTTTGCTATTTCTAGGCGTCTTGCCAAATTCTGGGTCAATGCAGCTATAGTTTTCTCTAATCCTCCACTAGATGTCACTATTCATTTTCCAACTTTTTAAAACAAAGAGTTATTTTTCAGGTATAGAGTTTTAACAATTTTCTTAGCTTTCAAATTTATCCAAACTGTAGTATTTTATATTTTTATTCTCCATAAGGGTTTAATTCGCTGCTTCCGTCTATAGAGGGTGGGGTGTAATCCCTTCCCTTCTCACTTTGGGAGGCATTTTGCTTCTTGGGGAGCTTTTCCAGGAAATCAGATATAAAATAGGAGAGAAACTCACCCAGTTTCAAGCACGCTGTTCACTGTTGTGCTGTTAGTGCCTTTGGACTTCGGCTGCAAGTAGCTTGGGCTGGTCAACAAAGTGTGACCAGCCTTTCTCCTGTTGGGTTAAAAGGCTTCCCCCGAATTGAGCAAAACGACCACTGTCATTCCAGAATTGTCGGGGCACCCTTCTTTTCTTTGCTGCCTCTCTGGGGCGACTTAGACCCATTTAGGGTCCCCTGCAGGGCAAAACTAGCCGTGGGGTGTGGAGGTCCGCGATCCCGCGACCGGGCGCTATGGCGTAAAACCGGAAATCAGGGTTTTCTTTGTTTTTATAACACATGATCATGAGATATTACAGCAGGGTTCAATTCAATGCCACAAACCAAAACACCAGCCTTTCCTCTAGGATGCCTTCAGGATAACAATAAAGCTGTAATTTTATCATATTTTTACTAGTCTTCTCCTCCTTCATGGATTACTGCCTTGTCGTGGCGAAGGGGCTTGCGTAACTCAATGAAGTTATGAGCTATGCCGTGCAGGGCCACCCAAGACGGACAGGTCATAGCAGAGAGTTCTGACAAAATGTGATCCACTGGAGAAGGAAATGGCAACCCACTCCAGTATCTTTGCCATGAAAACCCCATGGACAGTACTAAAAGGCAAAAAGATATGACGCTGGAAGATGAGCCCCTCAGGTGGAAGGTGTCCAATATGCTACTGGGGAAGAGCAGAGGGCTAGTACTAGTAGCGCCAGAAAGAGTGAAGCGACTGGGCCAAAGCCGAAAGGACGCTCAGCTGTGGATGCATCTGGTGGTGAAAGGAAAGTCCGATGCTGTAAAGACTTTTTCTCCATAGGAACTTGGAACGTAAGATCCATGAATCAAGGCAAACTGGACGTGGTCAAACAAGAGATGACAAGACTGAACATCGACATCTTAGGAATCAGCGAACTAAAATGGACAGGAATGGGTGAATTTAATTCAGAGGACCATCAGGTATACTACTGCGGGCAAGAATCCCTCAGAAGAAATGGAGTAGCCTTCATAGTCAATAAAAAAGTAGGAAAAGCAATACTGGGATACAATCCCCAAAATGACAGAATGATCTCAGTGCAAATCCAAGGCAAGCCATTCAATATCACAGTAATCCAAGTCTATGCCCCAACCACTGGTGCTGAAGAGGATGAAATTGACCGGTTCTATGAAGCCCTACAGCACCTTATAGAATTATAGAATCAACACAAAAAATGATGTCCTTATCATCATGGGGGATTGGAATGCTAAAGTAGGAAGCCAAAAGATAAACGGAATAACAGGCAAGTTTGGCCTTGGAGTACAAAATGAAGCAGGGCACAGGCTGATAGAATTTTGACAAGAGAATACGATGGTCATAGCAAACACTCTTTTCCAACAACCCAAGAGACGTCTCTACACATGGACATCACCAGACGGTCAACACAGAAATCAGATTGACTATGTGCTCTGCAGCCAAAGATGGAGAAGCTCTATACAGTCAGTAAAAACAAGACCAGGAGCTGACTGTGGCTCAGATCATGAGCTTCTCGTTGCAAAATTTAGCTTAAATTGAAGAAAGTAGGGAAAAACACTAGGCCACTCAAGTATGAACTAAATCATATCCCTGATGAATATACAGTAGAGGTGACAAATAGATTTAAGGAATTAGATCTGATAGACAGAGTGCCTGAAGAACTATGGACGGAGGTTCGCAACATTGTACAAGAGGTAGCAACTAAAACCATCCAAAGAAAAAGAAATGCAAGAAAGCAAAATGGCTGTCTGAGGAAGCTTTGCAAATAGCTGAGGAAAGAAGGGAAGCGAAAGGCAAGGGAGAAAGAGAAAGATACACCCAATTGAATGCAGAATTCCAGAGAATAGCTAGAAGAGATAAGAATGCCTTCTTAAATGAACAGTGCAAAGAAATAGAAGAGAACAATAGAATAGGGAGAACCAGAGATCTCTTCAAGAAAATTGGAGATATGAAGGGAACGTTTCATGCAAAGATGGGCATGATAAAGGACCAAAATGGCAGGGACCTAACAGAGGCAGAAGAGATTAAGAAGAGGTGGCAAAATTACACAGAAGAACTATACAAGAACGAGCTTAGCATCCCTGATAACCACGATGGGGGGTCACTGACCTCGAGCCAGACATCCTAGAATGTGAAGTGAAATGGGCCTTAGGAAAGCTGAGCAACAACAAAGCTAGTGGAGGTGACAGTATTCCAGCTGAGCTATTCAAAATCTTAAAAGACGATGCAGTAAAAGTGCTACACTCAATTTGCCAGCAAATTTGGAAAACTCAACAGTGGCCACAGGATTGGAAAAGGTCAGTTTACATTCCAATTCCAAAGAAAGGCAATGCCAAAGAATGTTCAAACTATCGCACCATTGCACTCATTTCACATGCAAGTAAAGTTATGCTTAAAATCCTACAAGCTAGACTCCAGCAGTATGTGGATCGAGAACTTCCAGAAGTACAGGCAGGATTTCGAAGAGGCAGAGGAACTAGAGATCAAATTGCCAACATACGCTGGATTATGGAGAAAGCTAGGGAGTTCCAGAAAAACATCTACTTCTGCTTCATTGACTATGCTAAAGCCTTTGGATTGTGTGGATCACAACAAATTGTGGCAAGTTCTTAAAGAGATGGGAGTACCAGACCATCTTATTTGTCTCTTGAGAAACCTATATGCGGGTCAAGAAGCAACAGTGAGAACTGGACACGGAACCACTGATTGGTTCAAAATTGGGAAAGGAGTCCGGCAAGGCTGTATTCTGTCGCCCTGCCTATTTAACTTATATGCAGAGCACATTATGAGAAAGGCAGGGCTAGATAAATCAAAAGTTGGAATTAAGATTGCCGGGAGAAATATCAACAACCTAAGATATGCAGATGATACCACTCTAATGGCAGAAAGTGAAGAGGAACTAAAGAGCCTCTTGATGCGGGTGAAGGAGGAGAGTGCAAAAGTTGGCTTGAAACTCAACATTAAGAAAACCAAAATCATGGCATCCGGCCCTCTCAATTCTTGGCAAATAGATGGGGAAGAAATGGAGGTAGTGACAGATTTCATCTTCCTGGGCTCTAAGATCACCACAGATGGGGACTGCAGCCAAGAAATTAAAAGACGCTTGCTCCTGGGGAGGAAAGCTATGGCAAATTTAGACAGCATACTAAAAAGCAGAGACATCACCCTGCCAACAAAAGTACGTATAGTCAAGGCCATGGTTTTCCCAGTTGCAATGTATGGCTGTGAAAGTTGGACCATAAGAAAGGCTGAACGCAAAAGAATTGAGGCCTTTGAACTATGGTGCTGGAGAAGACTCCTGCGAGTCCCTTGGACTGCAAGGCGATCAAACCGGTCAGTCCTAGAGGAGATCAACCCTGACTGCTCCTTAGAAGGCCAGATACTGAAGTTGAAACTCAAGTACTTTGGCCACCTAATGAGAAGGAAGGACTCACTGGAGAAGAGCCTAATGCTGGGAAAGATTGAGGGCAATAGAAGAAGGGGACGACAGAGAATGAGGTGGCTGGATGGAGTCACTGAAGCAGTAGGCGTGAGCTTAAGTGGACTCCAGAAGATGGTAGAGGACAGGAAGGCCTGAAGGAACATTGTCCATGGGGTTGCGATGGGTCGGACACGACTTCGCAACTAACAACAACAACTAGTCTTCTCACAATATGAATACATAAAGTGATCAATTAGTATATTCTAATTTTAATAATGTTTTTCTCTTTACCACACTCAAAGAAAACATGATATCTGTAATGCTCCCATTGTTGTTATAGTAACCTTTGTTTATACAATTGAAAGTAAAATGATAAAAAGGTGCCTTATGGAATGCAATTAGCTTGAATGGGGCAAAGAATATCAAATTTGTATACAAGTTCATATCGAGCTAAAGGCACTATCATCACATTGAAAATTGTACCACGTATATGGTTCATTACAGACATGGGTATAAAGTAATGGTGCAAATAGCATTTGATCTTAAGTTGCAGAAATGGTAAGTCCAAATAATTTGGAAGTACTTCAGTCTGATTTAATGTCTGAATTGGACCTGATGTTCACAAAATATACTGTTGGACAGGGTGGGGTTAGGAAGTATATGGCATAAATTCACTATCTTTGCTGTTAAATAAATCCAGTAGGCAGGGTGAAAAATGCTATTCCCAGACAAAATATACTTATTCAAAACAAGAGAGTTACTGACAATGAATAAGAGTAAATGTAAAACTAAGGTCCAATTCTCTTTCTCTTCACAGAACTGTTAAAACAGGGAGAATTGCTTGCAGAGCTTAAAAGTTCTTCTGCATAGTGAACAAAAGTAATCACAACAAAAAACAATGCCTTCAAAATCAGGAATTAGAGGTTTATTGAGGATATAGATTCAAACTGTTGAAAAGTGCCAAGAATGAAGTTCCAGGTACACTGTGGATTCTGAGTAGGAGAATAAATATTGAGAAGATTTTTTAGGAAAAGTTTCATAACTGGAAGAAAATAAATTAACAAACATGGTAATTTTGCTAAACGTTTAGCAAAATAAATTCTGTTAGATGGTGACCTTCCTAGTCTCAAAAAATCCTAAAGATGATGAGATGAAATAAAGAGAGTACTGATAGCTGGAGGTAGAGAAGTACTTCTTAAAAATTTTAGTGTCAAACATTTCAGAACTTAAGGAGTGTAGTCTCTTCCATTGAAGTTCTGCAATACATTCATGGGTCCTGAAGTACATACCATACACATGGATATTACAGCCCAATTATCACAGTTTATTCATGTACTAATTAGATTTATGTGGGCTACAATTGATTGGGCTGTCAGCAAAAGTTGAGATTACATTTATCAATACAAAAAAGATGTCTGCTATACAAATACTAAAATACAATAACATCATAGAGGAAACCTAACATATGTAGGTCTGTAATAGATGCAAAAAGGTTTTCTATTAAAGCTCTTTTTGAGTGCTTGCAGAAAGCCCACAGCATAAGTGTGGATTGAATTCCTGGCAGGAGTTGTTCCATAGTGCAGGCACCCCACTAAAACAAATTTCAGTTGCACCAGAGTCAACAAAATGCTTTGTTGTTTTGTATGGATAAGCCCTGTTTGGAATCTTTATAATCAAAAACATATGAAGAAGAGCAGCCATCTTTATTCCACTGAAAATGATGGTGGAAAACAATGAAAAAAGAGAGTATCAGAAAGCCAGAGCAATTCCTTCTTTCCACTGCATCTAAATCTCTACACTCCTCTTCAGATGGAGCATAGTAAGGTAAAACCAACAAAGGAGGGGCAGGGATAACTGATGTAGCATATAATTGGAGGTAGAGATGCCTGCATCAAGAGTGAAGGATAGGAGTGCCTCCCTTTATTCATTTTCAAAGGCTTATGCAGATGCATGCTTAAAATAATACTTGTGCACTTTCCTCTTTGATTACAACTGATCAAGAAAATAACCCAGCTAGCTATCAGAAAGTATCGTTAGATGCTGTGGATGGTGCTGATAACTGCTCCATAAACTGGACTGCCTGAGTCATGGGTATTGTATAGATTTATCTATAATAGGGTTTAGGGGCAAACGTATTTTCATCAGATCAGTTTAATAAACCGTGAGCAAGGCAGAAGTATACTAAATGTCCTTTTCCAAGATTCAGAATTTTTAGAGAATACTATCTAGAAAGTTGTTCTTATATTTCAAAAACTTTTAAAGCAATGCTCCTATTGCTATAAGTGTTGCTTTACAGGAAATGCTAGTGGTACTACCCTTGACTGTAGAAATAAGAGAAAACAAAATTAATATAAGCATAGGGAAAAAATAAATCAGACAAAGAACAAAAACAATCCCTTATTTTTTGCCAGAGAAACGCAGGGGAAGAACCAAATGGTGTTATAGGTACAACAATTGAAAAGGAACTGAGCCTCATTCTTGGGTACATGTATACCTTTCACCACAATCTGAGTCACTGAATGGATTGCACATTATGCAGAACTATCAATAATGTGTTAGATAGTAAATATGAAAGCTAGATGGGAAACTTAGTCCTGAGAATATGACAAAGTTCAACTCAGAAGCATTCCAAAACTGTGAAATTGATATGGGAAGACCTATTCTTTGTCTCCCCTGTCAAATCCAGGAGACTGCAGCAAGAAAAGAAGACTTTAGCACCAATTTTAATTTCAGCAAGAGTTTATGTGAAACCAAGGAAGATCTTGCTCAACCAATCAATGCTTTAAACACTCAATAGGGAAAAAATACTTTTAATGGCCAAAATCTCTTAAGGTTTTTTCCTTTCTTTCTCCAACCATGAAGAGATCTGGACAAATGAGCCTGGATACAAAAATGGACTACTTAGCAAAGGAGGAAAGAAACTGCAGAGAGTAGAAGACACTTTAATACATAACCAAATATTGTGGTTCAAAAAGATGTATATCAAACTGAATGAGGAAGAGAGATACTAATGATAGCATGGTTTTCTGTGTCCATTTTGAGGAATATAACTGGAAGGAACTGAGCAAGGAATAATTTTTAATTTTCAGAAAAATTATCTACCTCATGTAACAATGGGCATAAATGGAAAAATGCCAAAAGTACAATCTACACTAATACTGAAATATTGCCATCTCTTAGCCCCCTATTATTCAAGAGCCTTTTGCTTTTGTGCACACATTTTCTGTGCCTGCCATATAAGTAGATCTTGTTCTCTCTATTCTCTCTGTTTTCCTTCCATTGACACTCAGGAAAGGCTTTAAGGTTATTCCCAGGAATATCCCAGAAACATAGCCACCCCCACAGAATACCTTGTTGTTGAGTTTTCACTGATGAGTCATTCAGGCTTTTTAATTCCATTTTAAAAAGAAATCACCAAACAGTGGAAAGAAAATAAAAAAGGGCATCAAGTAAAGATAGGCTTTCATGGTCTGATGATTCATGTACCCAATCCCATGACTCACACAGCATTACACTGCCAATAAAACATGGAGGCCTGACTGATTAGTCACAGTAATGAATTTTTCAAAGAAAGGATTTTCCCCTATAAATAATAATGGCTGTCTGGATGTGTTTATGTGACTCACTTTTCCACCATGCGAGGAAGCACCAATTGTGTCATCTGAAAAAAATAAGAAAACGATTGAGTAATATGCAGAAAACAGACTGAGGAAAGCCGTCTCACAAAACAGCTGACCTCTCTTCACCTCAAAGAATTACAGAAGAATTTGAAGGCCGTCACTTGTATGGCAGTGTATTTTTATTCTACTTATACATTGTGGGTCTTTGATAAAATATGTTGAGCAACTCAGATAAAAGCTGCACTTATAAACAATTTAATGAGTCTGTCTGATTTTGCATTATTAAAGAATAGTTTCAGAACTTCTGCATGTTACACAGGTGAGTTTCATCAAATATCTATTGCTAATACCAGGCAGTGCAAGAAATAAATTTAATTAATATCACAGCAACGAAAGCAAAAGTGGTTGAACAATGCAATTGTCTGAGAGGTATCAGGAATGGCAGTCTAGACCACATAAAAGAATATGTAACAAAAGTCAACTGATCATGGATTACAATTCCCATATGTCTCAGCCAGCATGATTAAGTGGGAGGTTGTATCAGGCACTTCTCATAATTCATTCCATCTTACGTGAAGAGAAGGCACAGGATAGACAGACAAAAAACATGAATAACATTTTCCAAGCTGCTGATCACAGAAAGAAATCAAAATCTTTTGTTTTGTGATTTTTTTTAACAGTAAAAATTTCCATTATTTTGTAATCACTGAGAGTGAGTTGGGTGGCCATATAAATGTTCCTATACAAGTAAGTAAATAATCTAGAAAAGCAAGCCACTGAAAGAGCTAGAATTATTCTACTTTGCCACACATCACCTAGTGCTGCCGTTTATCTTATGCAACAATTTGTATTAGCCAAATCACAACCACATGACTGTGGGCTGCTACAATGGCCAGAACTTTGTAGGCCGTTAATAGGTATGTTTATTCAATGCTGTCACAACTTTGTATCATTTTCCAGTAGAGGCCTGCAACATTTACTGTTTCTAGAAAGCGATTATACTTAAACTCAGATGAAATAAAAAGGTGTATTTATTATAGAAATAATAAATTAGGAATAGTGAGGAATGCCGGTTGTTCCCTTCATATCAACACCTTTTTAGTAGATTTATACGTCTGACCTCAACTTTTGATAGAAGAGGTTTGCTCAATTTCGAAAGACAGAGAAACATTGCCTTGAGATTTTGAAATGAGAATGCCTCACAATATTGTTTGGGGGAAATGGCAAGAATATGCCATTATCTCAAGTAGAGAAAGTAACAGTCTTTCTCTTTCAAAGTGGAAATGTCAGGCTTCCAAATGAAACATTTTTAAAATGATATCCAGAGAAAAGGGAGAAGAAATGCCTGAAACATCTAATATAACTTAAAAAAAAAAATGGAACATGGAATAAAAGGAAATGAATGAATAAAACTAAGTAGAAAAAATATGCAGGGCATTACTTGTGGAACTACTGAGGTTCAATTTGCCATATAAAAAGAAACAATTGGAAAAACCATGTAAATATGGTTTAGGCTCTGAGTTTTCAAATGTCCTCTATTTATTTATTTTTTGCCTGAAATATGATTCTTTAAAAAGTGTTACAAGTCCATCTGCTGCAGGTAGTCCTTGACTTACAATAGTTTAATGACCGTTCAAAGTTACAATGGCACTGAAAATAATGACTTATGACCCTTTTCCACACTTACAACTTTTGCAGCATCCCTGTCTCACACGATCAAAGTTTGGCTACTTGGCAACTGACTCATATTTATGACAGCTGTAGTTATGCCAGCATTATCTTTCGCAACCTTCTGACAAACAAATCAATGAGGGAGCCAGATTCACTTAACAATCATATTACTTAACAACTGCTGTGATTCACTTAACTGTAGCAAGAAAGATCATAAAATAGGGCAAAACTCACAACAACTATCTCGTTTAGCAACAGAAATTTTGGGCTCAATTGTGGTTGTAAGTCAAGGACTACCTGTATTTCTGATGTTGCATATTGATACCTTCTACATACCACTTTTCCAGAGTAAGAAAACAGTTTTTAAATAAATATCAAAACGGCTTGGCAGGCTGAGGTATGAACAACTTCAAGTACATTTTACCTTTTCTTCTCCTGGAAAGCCTTATGCTATTAACATATGTAAAAACACTTCTAGAGGCTGCTAGAAAAAATGGACTTATGGAGAAACTCTATAGAGCAGTGGTGGCAAACCTATGGCACGGGTGCCAGAGGCGGCACTCAGAGCCCTCTTTGTGGGCACACGCGCCGTCGCCCCAGTCCTAGGCCTTCAGCTGGGTTTTATAAAACCTTTTCACTTTAGGCCTCTGCCGCCATGTACAAAAAAAAAAAGGTTCAATCAATCAGTCAATTTCAACTTCTCGCGGGAAAAAAAAAGATCTTGCAAAGTTGGAATTGATTAATTGAACTTTTTAGTCCGACCCAGTCTGCTGTTACCACCGCAGCCACGCCCACCCAATGGGCCACACCCACCCGGCACCCGACGATGCATAAGTGGGTTTTGGGTTGCAGTTTGGGCACTCGGTCTCTAAAAGGTTCGCCATCACTGCTCTAAAGGGAAGCCTGTACAATTGCACCTGCTTTACAGAGAGGAAATTGCACAGAAATTGTTTTAGACAAATACTTTTATTACTCTATATGCAATATAGTCAATTCTCCTGCATTAGCACAACTTCCCAAAATGGCACTTACCTTGCACATAGATAGGATATTAACATTTATCATCTTGTCAATTTGCTGTAATCGGGGAAAAACAAAACAGCATTATTATGAATTCTTGATTTAAAAGTTTGCAGCAACTAAGATGACTAGAGTATATACTATGCACAAATTATCTGATCAAACTTGGGAGCTCAATTGGCATCTTGGTAATCTATTGATCTGATGTGATTTCTGGATCCAGAATTCAAAGTTACAGTAGTGAGAATCAGAAATTTAATTCATTTTTCTTGGCAGAGTTGATACAACCATGCTATATCAATGTATTATCTCAAACTTTGTTTTTTAAAAATATTTAATTTAAAATATGCCTTAAAATTATCATTTAAGGCAGAGGTCCCCAACCTTCTGGGCACCAGGGACCGGTTCTGTGGAGAGAGGTTTTTCTGCGGACTGGAGGGTGCATGGTTTTGTGTGCTGCCTGCATCCTGCGGATGGGGCTTTGCTTGTTTGTGCGGACCGGTTGCTGGCATGCCGCAGCCCGGTACTGGTCCACGGACCAGGGGTTGGGGAACCCTAAGTTAAGGTCAAATTGTCTTGAAATTTTCATGGATATAATCTCTACAATGATAACTAAAGTTGTCGAGGATTTAAGAATGAGCAAATACAAGTCCTGAGTGGACTGAGGGACAAAATCTTCTTAAAACAAAACTCAAGAGAAGGTGGCTGAGGAAGCAGTAGAGCAAAAGAAGAATAAAAGGCAGGTAAGGTGAAGACTGAAAGAAAAGCAATATCACAATTTGAAATAGCAAATATCTATATATTTTTTGGATCCAAATTACATGCTTGTGCGATCAAGGAGCAAGTACAACTTTCTATTGTTTTTTTCATCTTGCTTTTCAAAGCAGCTTAAAGAACTCCTACATAATAATCTACTTTCTCATCTTGAATCCTTGTGTGAAGTGTGACATAAAACAATTGAACATAAATTGGCAATAAATCAAATCCTTTAGGTCAGGATTGTCAATCTACCGGCCCACGGGCCGGATGCATCATGCCAAAACCGTGCCCACTCCATTGCCGGCAATGGCAAAAAAGTCATAACACATCATGTGACGTTGCGAGTTTGACACCCCTGCTTTAGGTATTGTTTTGGGAGCTGGGGTGGAATTTTTACCATCATAGATTTTCACTTATCGAAATATAGTTAATATAAAGTACATTGTAATTAATTTATTTAAAAACTTCATTTTACTATTTTATGTGATATTGCTTAACTATGTATACAATACATCTTATATGCATTTTACCAAATTAAAGTGCAGCTCAGACAATCAGGTTATGTTAAAAACAAAGCAATTCCTACTCTTTATGGCCAGTAGAGCAGCCTCAATTATTTTGTTTGCATGTGAAACACAACCAAAATAAGAGACTTCTACAAAACTGAGAGAAAAAAATGTAAATGCAACATTAATTCAAACAAGACTAATGCCCTTAATATTGGGGGTTTTAATGAATGTATTGAAGATATGAAGATGTGAAGTATCCTGACTCCTTGGATTAGGATTTGTCATTATACATTTTAATTTGAAGTTAATGAACTGTTCATAGGACTGTTTCCAAATCTAGGGAGGGGAGACGCTAATAGGTTCTTATTCATACTTTTTCAATTATGATTCTATTAACAAATCAAATAAAACCAGTGTTACACTTAACAAATATTTAAATTTAATATTAAATATTAATTTTAAAAGACAGGTGTGGAAGGAAAAGAATACTTACTCTATCTAAATTTGGAATATCAAGGAAATATTCAGGATAATCATATGAAGCACCCACGTTGTTCACTGAAACATAAATAATTTTTAAATATACACCATGAATGTATCCTGTTCAAAAATTAAAGTTTTGAGAGCACTGTGTTTAGCAAATAGTTAAGTAGCATGTCACTGACATCCCTAGTTCCTATAAGCATCAATGCCTGAGATTATGCATGTATTAAAGTTTTTTAATATGTTATTAATCAAGGCAAAGAACAGCAATGAACACAAAAAGATTGTCAATACTGTCACTTCTATTAAAATCATAAAGCACCAGAAAGACTAATTTGGTTGGATCCAGACTTAGCCATACTTACAACAGATTCCTGTTTGTTTTCACACATGACACAAAACCAGGATTGTCTACTACGGTTAATTTAACAAATCATAATGGCCTGGATCACACATAACACTAAGCTATAACAAGATGATTCATATGTTAAGCTAAGCCAAATAGCTCAATCATTTTGTTTGATGTGTGAATTTTGCTGCTGAAATCAACAGGACTTAATTTATCATTATTTCAATACATCTGTTTTAAGAGGCTCTCTGGATTTAATCTATGTTTAAATTTCAACTCATCAATTACAGTCTAAATTCAGTTTAATCCTGGCTACCAACTTGGATATGACTATAATTTATAATTATAAATTAAATAACAGATTAAAATACAGCTTCTCAGTTTAGTTATAGCAAATTAACTGTTCCACTATGCAGGAACAATCCCAATTTCTTTATGCTAAAATATGGTTCACTGGACTAAGTTAAGTTTGGATCAAATCACTGTAAAGTATGATTTTAAAAGAATGCAAATGCTAACTTATATAACTGTGTTTATGATTGGTACATACAGCTAAGAAAATGTTACCAGCTAAAACAGTGTAACATACAGCAGTTCTTACGATGAAGAACTTTATATGTCAATGCACTCTAGTTACTGAACTTTAAATGACATATAGTAGTCCAAGAGATTAAATTTTAAAACAATGCAAACAGCAACATTCTAGCAAACATTTTAGATAAATGTAGTTGAACATTCAACCTAATTACATGGCAATATAGAACTGCATTTGTATTTATCAGGCAACTCGTACAATTATGAATTGTAGTCTCATTACTCTTAAACATAACAGCATTGCCATTTTTGCCAATAAAATATAGTTCTATGAAAAAAAATCTTTTGGACAATCTATTTTTTTTTCATCTCCTTGTACTGAAATTAACACACACTGATTAACAAATAACCCTGTGTACAGCTAGACTCTGTGAAAAAACATTCACCCCTCTAGTTTAATTAATTAAATTAAATAACTATGGCCAATATGAGTACTTTACTAAACCATCACAAATGATTTGAAATAATCCTATACTATATAAATCTCATAAACTTTGGCACCCTTTATCTCAGTGAAATTCTCATCACACTGATTCTACAGATATGTCATGGTCCCATTTAATAATAATAATAATAATAATAATAATAATAATAATAATAATAATAATAATAATAATAATAATAATAATAATAATAATAATAATAATAATAATAATAATGTTGGAAGGGACCTTGGAGGTCATCTAGTCCAACCCCCTGCTCAGGCAGGAAACCCTATACCATTTCAGACAAATGGCTGTCCAGTCTCTTCTTAAAAACTTCCAGTGTTGGAGCATTCACCGCTTCTGGAGGCAGGTTGTTCCACTGGTTAATGTTCTAACTGTCAGGAAGTTTCTCCTTAGTTCTAGGTTGCTTCTCTCCTTGATTAGTTTCCATCCGTTGCTTCTTGTCCTGCCTTCAGGCGCCTTGGAAAATAGCTTCACTCCCTCTTCTTTGTGGCAGCCCCTGAGATATTGGAACACTGCTATCATGTCCCCCCTCGTCCTTCTCTTCATTAAACTAGACATACCCAAGTCCCTCCAACAAATAATCCAAAATCCTTGGAACAATGAACATCGCTGGACTCAACTGTTGCTTTCCACACCAGGCACAGAGAGGTTTCCATGTGGAATCATAAATCCTGTCAGTAGCGGGCCGTCGTGAGGCCTGAATCATAGTAATGACGCCTGACGAGTAGGACTCCTGCGTCAGGAGCCGCCATTCAAGTGCCAGGCAGTTAACTGGATCCATTGGGGCTCTGGGTGTTGTAGAATCCCCTGGCTGAGGGAGATTCGATCTGGAGGTATCCTCCACAGAGGAGAGATCGAGAGACCCACAAGGTCGGCAAACCACGGCCGTCTTGGTCAGTGTGGAGCAACTGGTATCACCTCTGCTCGTTCCTGCAGTATCTTACGGATAACTGCCTGGATCAGAGAGAGAGGAGGAAAGGCATACAGCAGACCTCCGGGCCACGGCTGTGGAGAGCATCCGCTTTTCCCGCCCCTGGAGATGGGAATTGGGAGAAGACCCTCGGGAGCTAGGAATTCGCTGGAGTAGCGAATAAGCCCAGTACCGGATGACCAAACCTCTCCGCTTGTTGATTTGCCTCTCCCGAGATGTGTTCGGCCTTGAGGAAGGAGAGGTTGGTCTCTGCCCAGGTTCCCAACAACTGAGCCATGGCAATAAGGGACCTGGAATGGTACCCCCTTGCCAGCTTACATGGGCATTCGCCGCCACATTGTCCGTGAGGACTAGGACGTGTTGTCTTGCTACTGTGCAGCGGAAGTGGCGTAGAGCCAGATGTATAGCTCTGAGCTACAACCAATTTATGTTGTGCTTCAGATCTGGCCGGAACCACCGGCTCTGAGTCAACAGTGATCGTGAGTGCGCTCCCCAGTCAAACAAGGCGGCGTCCGAAGTCAAGACGAGCCTGATCTACCGCTGGGGAGATCCACCTGGAGGGATTTCAGGGTCTGGAACGGGGCCCGCTCCCTCTGGTTGGAAGAACTGGTGTTTAGGCTCTGGAACGGAAGCAGGAACCATGAAGTTCCTGGAGTGTAATCTGGTCCAGGGCACTATCGCTATGCGGGAAAACCTCTTGCCCAATAGTTGGAAAGGCATCGCCAGGGCGACCGCATGCCTCCCCTTGGTCCTGGACCACCAGGGACCGGATGCTGTCCTGACGTTCCCGAAAGAGGTAAACCTCGCATTCCCCTGTATCTAATACCGCCCTCCAAGTGAGGGAGGCGGGAGGAGGGAACTGTTTGGCTCTTCTGGAAATTTACTGAAACCCCGTTATTTTCTTGGAGGTTTGAACAGCCAAGACCAGGTCCGAATGAGCCGACTGAACCGAGGAGGATTGAATGAGTATACTGGATACGCACCAGAGATCCGTGATGGTGGCCTCCCATCTGTGTGCAAGGAGAGTCAAGCCATATCTTGTGACACCGTGGAGGAAGAGGACAGTGGCGTTAAGGGTTCGTCCCCAACGGGGACCTCTAATGCCGCCAAAAGCATTGGATCTGCGTAAAACAGCCTCCTAATTGTTCCCCCCCCATGGGAGGGAAGGTGCCTCGTGTTCCCCATTGTGTCTGTACTGTGTCCCGGACCTGACTAGTGGAGGGCCCTTCATGGGGAACCCGATCAGGACCAATTTCTGTGATACTTTCCTGTGAACGACAATCTGCTTCTGGAAGATCTAGAAGGGGAAGTGGCCCCCCTGGGAAAAGAAGGGAGGCCTCTGATATTACCAACCCGTGTCGGGTTCCATGGTGAATTCTGGAAGTTATGCCCTGAATCCGGGACTGCAGTTGCTCTTGTGACAACAAAACATGAGGTTCTGAGGACGGAGGCCCAGCCACAGTGGGCGTGTATATCGCCTCTGGTTTCAGGTGTGTGATCCTCGTTGCCGACGGGGGGAGCTGGGGACTAGGCATCTCGCCCCCCAGGGATCATTCCCCCTGTTCTGCCTTGGGAAATGGAGAGTATACTGGCTCACCTTCTGGAGACAAGGCCCCTGAGGCAGCTTAGAGGATTTCCTGGCAGAGATAGCCCTGGCCTTAAGTTTACCGGCCGCCTCCTGTTTGGAGGATCTGGACCTCCTTTTCTTGGAAGTGCTAGGGGCATCTTGCGGAGGGTGAGATGCCAAGTTGTCTGCCATTGCAATCAGATATAACCCCGTGTTTCACTTAGTGACGGTCAGACCAACTTAATGGTAACAGCCAATGCACATGTGATTCACTTAATGGCGGCTATACCAACTCAATGGTAACAGCCAACGCACACATGGTTCACTTAGTGACGGCAAGACCAACTCAATGGTGACAGCCAAGTCACATGCGGTTCACTTAGAGACGGCCAAATCAACTTAATGGTAACTGTCAATGCACCTGTAATTCACTGGATGACGGCTAGACCAACTCAATAGTGACAGCGCACATGTGGTTCACTTAATGATGGCCAGGTCAACTCCTGGGCGAAGAAACCCCCTCATTGGGGGCTTGGCCCTGACTGAGGGGCAGAACTTCTAGCGAAAGAGGGCTTCTGGACTAAATTTCCTATGCGGCTGCTTTAGGAACCCTCGTTAAATTAATCCTCTGAATCTATAACAATGGTATTCAAAAACTGCCTCTAGAAATCACATTTTTCAAATACATTTCAAATATTGGCATCACTGTATTTATAGGTTATAGTACATTTGTCCCTAGTAAAAGAAAATCTACTTATATAATATATAAGAACTTTTTATAAGAGATCCAAAATGGCGGCTGCCTGACAGGGCCCCTTGGGGAGCTCCGTGAGCCTGCTGGGCCGATCGGGCCCGAGAGCGTCAGAATCCCGTCGCTCAGCTGGCCTCCTGGCCACACCTGTGATCCTGAATGAGCGATCGGTCTTAAGCACAAAACCATTCAAACGGGCAAATCAAGAAATTAATTGCTGCCTCTTCCTTGCAGCACGCACATGCGGCGCCCAAAATGGTGACCGCTGCCTGGCGAAAATGGAAGAGCTGGGGCTTTGGCCGACGCCCGGGAAAAACGGCCAAAATCAAACACTTTACAGGAGGTGGAAGCGACGCCCCACCATACGCTCCCAAACCAATCGCGACAGCAAGAAAAAAGAAACCAGCGAGCCTCCACGCGGCGGCTGCCGGCTGAACTGACCGCCCTACAAGGGCTATATGCGAGGCTTCTGTTGAAGCCTCAAATCCCCTAAAACCGGGCGATTTATTGCTGCGCTGTGAGCAGCCAGCGACTTGAAAACCACAATAGATGGGAAAGAATCAAGAAAAATACAACCTGATCTTCTCTGTCTAAAACTGAGCCGAGCTTTACCACGTCTGTCTTGGGTGAAGACCAAGTCGAAAACTGGGTCTCCTAGCCCAAGGGAAAGGCGTGGCAAAGATTGATTGACTTGGTCTCTGGGCAGGAAGACAAGGACAACCCATCTATTGTGGATTCTCCATCGGTCATGCTGGAGAACAAAACAAATTTCCCCCTAAACAAAACCCAGCACCTGGGTGACTGGATGATTGACTGATGAATCAAAAGTGAATCGTTCTGGGCTACATAGACATCATTATGTACAGCAGAAATCATACAATGCACTCCACAAGAAGAATCTCATACCACTGTCTAGGCTGGAGGTGATTGTGTAATGGTTTGAGGATGCTTTTCTGTCTCAGGATCTGAACAACTTGCAATTGTTTAAGAAAGATCTGCTTTGTATCAGAAAAATTTACAGGGAATACAGATCTCTTCATAAGCTGAAGCATAATGGGGGAAAGGCAGCAAGGTAGTGATTGTCAACAAGAAGTCAGTCTTACAAGAGAATGGATGAAGAATAAATACAATGTTTTGAACCAACCAAGCAGAGGTCCATGCAAATATTATGGCTATGCTAGAAAATCTTCCAATGTTTTTGAGTTGAAACAATATGCCATAGAAAAAATTGCTTCAAATCCCTACATAGTGATGTAAGAAATTGATCATCAATTACAGGAAGCATTTGGTTGCAGGTATTGCAATCAGTTATTGAATCTAATGGGGTCATTGGTCACTGCAAGGTGGATGATTTTTTAAATATACTGAACAACCAAACTTTCATGTTATTTATTTACTCACAGTCATTTCATATATCAATAAGCCTACATGAACTTAATAATATTCAGCAACAATGACATGCAGAAATTCAAAATAACCAAAAGGAGGTAAATACTTTTGCACAGAACTGAATATGCCTTTTCAAAATTGGCTCCAGAAAATAAATGAATAAAGTTTATTAACTATCCTATCAGCCTTCTTTCATTCAGATGCAAATTTTAATTACTTATTTTCTACTTCAAATAAGCATCCCTTAATTGTACCTAGAGAACCAGTTTGGTGTAATAAGTAAAGGCACCTGGCTAGAAACTAGGAGACTATGAGTCTAGTCCTGCCTTAGGCATGAAGCCAGCTGGGTAACTTTGGGCACTCATTCTCTCTCACTCCAAGGAAGAAAACAATGGCAACATCCCTCAGGAAATCCTGCCAAGAAAACTACATGCATTTCTCCAGGCGGTCATCAGGAGTCAAAGGAGTCTCTCTCTAATCAGTTGAATTATTTTACAACCAATACTGTAAAACCACTGTATGATTATTTGCTCTAATATGCCAAATTGCTATCATGAGCTGCACATCAATATCATTTATAGCCCTATTAAGAGTATTTGTTCACGATGTCTAAGAACAAATGATACTCTTCAACTGAGACTAAATTAGACTATAGAACATTAGATGGCAGTATAAACCCACACATGGTGTACATGATCTTTGAAATCTCTCAATAAGGAATATTTGAGTGGAGTGAGGAAAACAAAAAAGGGGGAAGTATAAGAATAATGCAAAACAGTATCCTTAATATTATTATTAAACATTTTCTTTCGGCCACAATTTCTTGTTTTTAAGATGTTTTCTGTTTTGTTTCCATGTTTCTAAGAGGTCTATTTTTTACAGATTAATTAAATGTAAGTGTTCTGAATTTTTCCCCCCACACACTTCAATTTCCCCCCCACACACACAATCTATAATGTTCCAGTCATCACCAATCAATTAAATAAAACTTCCATTCGACATAATTTCAATCTAGGTTTTTCATGAAGTATTTTTGGTTATCGGAATTACCACTCACTTTAAATGAGTCCTTTAAAAAAAAAAAAAAAACTGGTATCTGTGGGTGATAAATGGTTATGTTTTCTTAGGCTGAAGAACAGAGATAGACAGTATGTTGAAGCAGTTAAGCAGTAAAGAGATTACTCCTCTAGAAGAAGGCAATGACAAAATTTAACAAGATCATGAAGAATGAGGGTACTGAAATGACAAAAATAGTTTGTGGTAGCAATATATGGATAAGAAAATTGGTCACTGATAAAAAGAAAGACAGATGCCTATAAAATATGGACTTAGAGGTGATTGCTAAAAGTACCATGAGCCTCAAGAAGAAATCAACTAGTCATAGATTAAATACTGCACCCTTGAGCAGATGGCCAACAAGCAAAAGTGTGCATCCTTTGGACATATGATGTGAGTAGATGGTAGATTAGAAAAATGATTATGTTTCCCAACATTGAAAAGAAAAGAAACACTGTTCTTCAATTGTTTTCACTGCATGGAATCTGTTGGCTAAATAATAATGTGATGTTTTATGGATTTGTTTATAGATAAGAGATGGGATATGGAATGAAGAGAGAAATGTTTGTATCTTTAGAGAGGATGAAGAGTTACCGGTACTAAATTTGTTTATACTTTTGTGATGAAGCTTGGAACTCATTTCTTTATACATTTGTTTCCTCTTTTTTATTATATTCTTACTTTTTCTTTTTTCCTTGCACTTTTTACTACTTCTTTTCTATTGTCTTTTCTTTAAGTTTATTTTGTATTAATTTTCACTATTATAATCACAATTTTTAATAAAAAATAATACCCCAGAGCTTCTGATCAAAAGCAACTGTCTAGTGATAGAAAATTGGTTGCATTTGAAGGAACTTTTTTTTTGTCCCTTGTCTCACATGGAACCACATTAAATTCCCATGAAAGCCTAGGTTTCCATGGAACATAGTTTGAAAAATTCTGAGGTAAAACTGGAAGACCACAAGATGAATGGGACAGATATTATTCGAATATCCTCACAAGAGCTATTGTTAGTGACTGGAAAAAATTGGAGCCTTTCAGGAGTTTGGAATGTCCCACAGGGCATCTTCTTTGCATGCCACTATGGAGGCTTCATGGGTGTAGTCCCTTTTTGCTGTGCTGCTGGGCCAAGCTGAGGTGCTTATGGCTTCTTTCCCTGGCACTATACGTGCATCGCACTGCAGCCCCACCGCCCAATAATTTTTTCAGTCTGTGCCAGGTCTTCTAGGAACTCCAACCTGAGGCCCTCAGCTCCACTTAACAATTGCACCTGGGAGAAACAGGATGCCATCATAAAGTTATCTCATGTCACATGTGACCCACTTAACAACCACAATGACTTACAACCATAATTCCGGGCTCAATTGTGATTGTAAGTCAAGAACTACCTGTAAAGTAATAAAAATACAGGGTAATTGACATTACATTAAACTTTGGCCATGTCATGCAGGGGAATTCCCTGGAGAAAGCAATTATGCTTGGAAGAGTTAGCAATAAAGAGAAACCAGTCCACCAAAGAACACGGTGATAGGACACCATCAAAGCTAACATTAGCCAGAGCATAGAACAATTCAAAGAAGTAGTGCAAGATTAGAAGATATGGAGAGACATGGCCCATAGAATTGCCAAGATTTGGACACGACTGAATGGATAAAATAAAACCACCATCATTATCTTTGGAAAGAATGCTCTATTTTTTTCATGTTCAAGATACCAAGCTTTGTTCCACAGAGAATAAATATAATTAAAAAGTGCATTTTATCAGCCCATTGCGAGGTTATAGTTTCTTCCTACCCTCCCAAAACCCCCCCAAAGATATTGAATTTAAGATACAAACCTAAGGTACCAATTTCAAGGCCTTCCAAGCCTGCTTTTATTTTGCTGTAAATAGTATCTCGGTTTTCAAAGTCAGCAGCAATTGTTTTTGTTTCCACCTTGAATTTGTCCTCTGAAATAAAGAACACATACATAACAGGTAACCATGGAGCACTGTGTCTCATTATTATTATACAATAAGGTGAAATGGTAAAACAGCCAAGGTTTTGAAATATATCATTTTCATGAATCTTTTATCAGATTGTGCTTGAAGTTTGCTCAATTTTAATTTAAAGGCTTTCAAGAAATTCTAAGTTTCTTATTTTGCAATATTTTTTTTTTAAATAGTTATTATTCTACAATACACCAAGCCTCTTCTCTTGAAGGGCTAACAGATTACTTATTTAGTAAATATTTACAATTATTCTTGTCTATTCATCACTGACTAGTTTTAAGCAACCTACCTTTAATACTGGATCAGATATTTTCCAGGATAAATAACTATGAATGAACTATTATTACTTAATAGCAATAAAGCACTAACGACAACCTGGGAGCAAAATAATCATCTGACAGTTAAAAGTTGCTTCCTGATATTTTTTACCCAGAAGCAAGAGCAATAATAGAATATAACACACAAAATAGCAATAGCAATATTATTATGGATTAGCCCAGGGGTAGACAACCTTGGCTCTTTTATGACTCGTGGACTTCAACTCCCAGAATTCCTGAGCCAGCAGAAGATTAATAAGACCACATATAACAACAGAATAAAAGAAACAAATTAAATAGAAAAATAATAATAAAAAAGCAAATTATATTTCTGTAACACCCCTACAATTTACCCCAATCAGATATGTAGATCTCTAGTTCATAAAGGGCTATATAATATGTAATATGCGGTCCAAGATAGTGATCATTCTCTTTCTTATACAATTGACATCAAATGTTAATGTGTTATGTCTTCTATCTCTGCAGCTCTGCAAATACAAGTATCTTCGGTATAAGGTATGTGTTCAGTTGCACAAATCTTGCTTGAATACCATCCAAAGAAGTTTATGCATTTCTGGGTTTAAATAACTTGGCAATTTGGAAGATATGTTTGTAGTAGCTCATCCATTTCAATGTGCCAGTCTTATTGAGGATTGGTATATCTTTATGTGCATCTAGTGCAACTATTTTTTTAGCTAGTTCTCCAATTGTACAAGAGATAGGGCGACCACAGCTCCTAATGTAATTTGTCAGTTGCACAATCAAAGGTCTTGAACTGAAATTTTGTCTGTTCTAACAGACGCAATTTTGGAAGTCTGTCAGTTTCTATAGCATTAATTTTGCACCAATAATTATATGCCCTGATTAGACAAAGAACCAATTGTATAAATTCCCAATTTAGCTCTGACTGCAGCAACTGAAGTCCTTTTATCCACACCAAAATACTTCTTAGATACTGTGCTTATTCTTGTAGTGATATATATTTTAAACCCCAAACTTCTGCTCCATATAAGAGAATGGGGGCAACTTTGGCCTTATATACTTTAAAAATTGGAGCTAAGAAACCTGGTTAACTGTGGTTAACTTACTTGACTTTTGTATTTTGTTCTGTTATAAAGCTGAATGTCATGCCTAGTACAAGCACTAGAAAAGCATATGGCTGACTCAATGGTAGTGGCAATGGAAGACCAAGTTTGGGACAGATCATCCTGGAGAAAATCCATCTATGTGGCTGCTAAGAGTCATTTTGATGGTTCATCTTCATCGTCATGGTTGTCATCATCATCATCACCACCACCACTACTATTGTATAGGTCAGGGGTAGGCAATCTTGGCTCTTTTATGACTTGTGGACTTCAACTCCCAGAATTCCCGAGCCAGCCATGCTTGAAGTCCACGAGTCATAAAAGAGCCAAGGTTGCCTACCCCTGGTATAGGTTGATCAAACATTTCATTCTCTAGTTGAATTTGGATGTTAAGATTCTTCAAGTGCTCTATTTTGTTTGTTCCTGCTATTCTAGTAAGTTAACAAGTTCTTGCAATACTTTTGTGGGCAGAGCATACCCTATCAAGTGATTTATGTTTTAGCTATCTCCTAATCCAAGCACTGCAACCTTCAGCAAGAAGATTCAATGAATCTCCTTACTAGGCATTCATCGGCATTGCACTGGATTCTACAATATGTGTGATATTCTATTAATATGCTACTGATAACATATGGATTAATAAAGATTATTTATGGTGGTTCATCTTTTTCAATATCCCTTAAAATCTTGGATTATTGCTACTAGCCATAAAAAACCCATGAGCCTTTATAATAAAGAGATGTGATCTAGAAATAATGCTCATTGAGATTTCTCTGCTAAAACTGTGACCACAGGATTTCAAAGCAGAACAGATGTAGCTAAAAATAGCAGCACTCCACCTCACTCTAGAGATGTTCAACCTGTTGTATTTTTTTCCTGATGTGATCACAAGATTGCTACTGCAGTAAGAACTATTTACGTCATTATTTTGCATAGCAGCATGTCCCCTGGGTACTTGAAAATAATGCACTTACTTCCAAAAGATGAAATACAAAGTGAACATTTGTATCTTGCTTTAAGGGCTATTTATTTGGGGGATGGAGGAAAAAATTACTGAAAACAATTTATAATTCTCCATGGTTAGGTAAACAATGGAAAAGCAAAATAAGTGTGTACCATGTGGTTTGGTCCCAAGGTACAAGGTGACTAATTGGGAAAATGTGGAAATCTGCAAACATTTGCAATGACAGAAGGGAAGGGCAAAGCTAAGCTCTTCCCTCCTAAAATACAGTATTTACCAATCTAACAAGAGCACAATCAAGATTTATAGATCTGCATGCCACTTCACATTTTTCTTTTAAATAAATGAACACAGATGATTTTAATTACAGAGATACAATTTGGTGTCTAACTATGATTCAGTGTGTTAAAGGCTATCAGCAGAATGCACTTATGTGCAATTTATGGAACATAAATGAAGACTAAATATTTCATATATTACTTATATTAATACTAAATTGTTTCTAGCCTTTCTGCTCAATTTGTCCTATAAGGTGGATTACAACAAATAAGAAACAAAATTAAAACAAAACAAATTAAAAAGGCAAATTAAACTCAGTACAGACATGTTTTTAAAATTTAAAATCTAATCTAGGAAACCGAGTCTGTATTTTTATCAAGAAATCAACCAGCTGTATATTAAGATGTTTAACAATATTATTCCCTTAGTAGCTCTATTATGTAGCCCTATTAATAGCCCTATTATTAGCAGTATGGCCATATCCTTTGAGCAGCACCCCATATCATTGCCTGCATCACCTTCCATTTTAACACAGATGGCAAGCACATGTGGGAACAGCTAAAACAAAGATGGCAAGACACAATAAATGCAGATATGAACATTGCACAGTTGGATCCAGATGCTGCGTTTGATCGTGCAAGATGGCATTCATCGATCTGGAAAAAAAATTCTGCACATGCAGGAATAAGACAAACAAACATTGTTATCAGGGATGTGCAAGGTTCTTATTAAAAGTCATGCTATAATATTGTGCAAATACAATTAAAACTTTCCAATTCTCACTCTTCAGAGAAAAATCATCTACATTGGTTGACTGATGATTTATGTATTTGACTAAGATGGACATCCATTTTAAAAAACATTACCTCTCTGTGACTTACAACAGGGGTCCCCAACCCCCGGTCCATGGACCGGTAACGGGCCGCAGCATGCCAGCAACCAGTCCGCACAAACAAGCAAAGCCCCATCTGTGGGATGCAGGCAGCACACAAAACCACACACTCTTCGGTTCGTGGAAAACCCTTTTTCCACGGAACCGGTCCCTGGTGCCCAAAAGGTGAGGAACCTCTGACTTACAACAAGAAGAAAAGCCAAAAGCCAATAGAATCAAAACATTCTCCAACACATCCAGCAAAACCATCCCTGAGTTTAAATCTTACCCTAACATTGCACTTGTGGGAAGAGCCAGTTCTTATGGTCTTCTGGAAGGCTATGAAGGCAGCGGCCTGCTGGATCTCAAGAAAGGGATTCCCCACAGAGTTGGATCTGCTAAGGAAAAGTTTCACTTCCCAAGTCCTGCCAGGTGGCAATATTACCCTCAGGGAGAGTCCTGCAAATACCTGTTCCGTGCCAGGTTAGCAAGTCATTAAATAACAAACCAGTTGAAGAGCCAGTAATGATGACAGTTTGATTATTCTTCTCTTTTCACAGGGCGAACTCTGAGGAGAGCAGCAGTAATATGTGATTATGACTAATTATTCTTAGTTAAGGACTATAAACTAATTTTATATTTCTCATGTTCTGCAATTAAATGGCCAAACTATCGACATTTTTAATATTTTTTACATGCTGTATGTAATATGTAATACATTCAAGTAAGGACTTTCCAATAAGTGGAAAAAAAGGACTTTCTGATAAGCAGTTTGGGTAATGAAGGAAAGATTGGGAGGCATCGCCTTATACTTTACTGACTGGAAAACAGATCACGGATCTGTTTTTCTGTCTGGCTTTTTAAAACTGAGCTCTTTCATGTGAAGTATTTGTCTTTCCTTGTGGGAACATCAAGCTTAATTAACCTTTTGCTCCCTTGAAGTATTTTTACTCCTGGCCTTTTATACCATTTGCACATTTTTCTTATGTAAGCAAAAACTGGATTCCAGGAATTGTTTAAAAATACACAGAAAACATACTGCCCATGACATGATGCAATTGAAAAGTAGGCAAACACATTTAATTATTGATATTACAATATGTTTAATGTATACCAATAGATTGTGGTTTGTACAGGATTGTTCTACTGTTGGCAAACTGCCAGCTAGGCTCGAAGGAGGAGTCAAGCAGGGACCCAGCTTGGAATCGCTGTGCAGTGGCAAGAGGTATAAACTTGACCTCCCCCAAGATCCATGAAACCTTATCTAGTCGTTCCCAGGGGAAGACGACCAATCTGGGGAGATTCTTGTAACATAGGTAGAAGACAATAAATGTGGTCACTTAAGCTATTTATGAGTGGCTCTGGTTGCTTGCACCTGACATCTACCCTTTCAAATCACTGGTGGTAATGAGAGGGCTGGGGAGTTTTGTTCTGCCACTAAAATGACATCAATTATGTTCAATGATACCCAAGATGATCGGCTAGAAAGGGAGCATTCTGCTTAGAAAGCAGCTGTTTTTATAATCAATGTTTTATCAATATAAGGGGTGTGTGTGTAAAATCTCCTATCTTTTCAACTACTGCAAAAGAGCTGCAGAAAACATTAAGTTTACTACAGATCCTTTCATAAATTTGAATGATTTAGCACGAGGAAGATTATATTCATTTTAAACTTCTTCTACAAGGTTGTCGTGATGCGGCTCGTGTCTGAGTGTGTTCCTCATGCTTATGATAATGAGTGCTATTTTTAGCCTTGTTGAAAGGCAGACACCTGCCCAGAGGTTCCTGCATGGATTGTACCGCATACACACACTTGTGGATAACTAAGCTTTGTTTTGAAGCTTGGATGCATATGGTGATTTTAGTAATGTGTTTTAAAAAAACTTTTTTTTTCTAGTAGCAGATTTCTGAAGTTGCATCTAGAAAGTATTTTGACATAAAAACACTGGTAATTCAGAGATACTGTGCATAGGAAAGCCAACTACTCTGAATCAAGTACAAATAGTGTTGTAGTGCTCTTTTAGCTGTAAATGCACTGTTTTGCAGTTCTTCCAGATTCTATGGAAGCCAAGATAATCGTCTCTAAAAGTGTCTCATTGTTGAGTTTTTGAAATCATTTTACGCTGATTTCGTCTTTGTCAGAAAAGTGATCTCGCTTCTTTTCCATACACTTGTGCAAACATATATTTCGCAAATGTGTTGGACTTTAACTCTCATAGTTTTAACTGATATTGCCATGAGAATTCAATTCAAATACCTCTGATTCTTCTTAAATTGTAAAATGCATGTACATTTTATATTTATTGGTAAATAATAATGGAACATAATACATGTAGTCTTACAGCTGGACACTTAACGACCATTAGATGTTATGACACATCTCCTCAGAGCTACTTACAACTCATTTTCAAAGTTACGGTGGCCGCCCATGTTCATGTGATCGCATTCGGAGCATTCGGCAGAATTTTACAGCTGTTTGCTATGTCCCATGGTCACATGACCACAATTTGCAACTTTTTTTGCAGGTTTCTGGTATTTACTTCTGATTGTCGGCAAAAAATGCCCATTATGGGAAATGGATTCGCTTAACGACTGCCACACAAAACGTAAAACATTTAATCTGGCCATGTAATGCCTTGACTGCCAACCATAATTCCAAGGTCAACTGTTGTTAAGGCAAGAACTATCATAAAAATAATAAAGGCGGAACAAAACAAATCTTAAATTTAAACATCACCCAGGCTGCCTGAGTGGTGGCACAGTCTGGTTGGGGCCACCTTACTGTAGGAGAAAAAAGGCTACTGGGGGTACAATATATTTCTGTCTCTGGTGCCCATAACTTAGCCATCACCACCATCTGGGGGAGGAACCCCTGTGATGTGATCAGCAGGGGAGGAAGCTACCACAAAAGATCTACCTAACCCAAACTGCATCTTTGCTCTCTTGCCCCACCCTTCCTGCCAATGACTGGTAAATGACTAACTCCTGCCTTCTAGCCAAAAGAGGTAGAGGTAGAGGTAACTCTTTCTTGTCAGCTCCATCTTCTGATAATGAAGAATTGATTTCATAAAAACTAAATATGGTCATGCACGGTTAGTGCTTGGACAGAAGATCACCAGAAAATTCCACAGTGTCTAAACAAAGGAATCCTGGAATAAAGCAATAGTAAAATGCTTCTGTTTTAAGAAAACTACATGAACATGTTATTGAAATCACTAGGAGTCTAAATCAACTCAGAATTTTTTTTTATTAATCAAGAAAAACCAAGATAGATACTCACCTATCTCACTGGCAGTCTTATCCAGTTTTTCTTGCGATCTGCTGATAAGAACTATTTTCATTCCTTTTTTTGCTAACTGAGAAAATAAAAAAAAATACAAAAAGATTAATTCCAATTCTGTACAAGCTCAGAATCATTATTAAGAATTGCAATTGTGGGGTTGAATCCAAAGATTCTGCCAGAAGAAAACTTTAGTGCCCACTTAATTCCAAATAAGTGTCACAAATAGGAAAAAAACAAAACATTTTATATACAGGTAGTCTTTGACTTATAACTGATTGCTTAGCAACCATTTAAAATTATGACATACCTGCAAAAAGAAGCTTAAGGTCCAGTTTTGGAGTTATGACGCTCCTCATGGTCACATGACCACATTTTGGGCAGTTGGTAAGTGGCTCACATTTATGACTTGTTTCTGGCACCCTGCAGTCATGTGAACATAATTTATTTGTTTGTTTGCTAAATTTATTTGCTGCCCATCTCTCCAAGGAGCTTCTTTGGGTGACTTACAACAGTAAAAATGCAGCAATGAAAAGATGTGCAAACATAACAGTATCAAAGTAATGAAACAATAAAGATAAACAGAATAACCAATGAAGGTATAGCAATATGAGATTAAAAATGGACAGGGAGAAACAAGGAGCGCAGGGAGCATTTGCTATTGAGATTTGCTATCAGTCTATTAGCCAAAAGATAAACGGAATAACAGGCAAGTTTGGCCTTGGAGTACAAAATGAAGCAGGGCACAGGCTGATAGAATTTTGTCAAGAGAATACGATGGTCATAGCAAACACTCTTTTCCAATAACCCAAGAGACGTCTCTACACATGGATATCACCAGACGGTCAACACAGAAATCAGATTGACTATGTGCTCTGCAGCCAAAGATGGAGAAGCTCTATACAGTCAGTAAAAACAAGACCAGGAGCTGACTGTGGCTCAGATCATGAGCTTCTCGTTGCAAAATTTAGGCTTAAATTGAAGAAAGTAGGGAAAAATACTAGGCCACTCAGTATGAACTAAATCATATCCCTGATGATATACAGTAGAGGTGACAAATAGATTTAAGGAATTAGATCTGATAGACAGAGTGCCTGAAGAACTATGGACGGAGGTTCGCAACATTGTACAAGAGGTAGCAACTAAAACCATCCCAAAGAAAAAGAAATGCAAGAAAGCAAATGGCTGTCTGAGGAAGCTTTGCAAATAGCTGAGGAAAGAAGGGAAGCGAAAGGCAAGGGAGAAAGAGAAAGATACACCCAATTGAATGCAGAATTCCAGAGAATAGCTAGAAGAGATAAGAATGCCTTCTTAAATGAACAGTGCAAAGAAATAGAAGAGAACAATAGAATAGGGAGAACCAGAGATCTCTTCAAGAAAATTGGAGATATGAAGGGAACGTTTCATGCAAAGATGGGCATGATAAAGGACCAAGATGGCAGGGACCTAACAGAGGCAGAAGAGATTAAGAAGAGGTGGCAAAATTACACAGAAGAACTATACAAGAACGAGCTTAGCATCCCTGATAACCACGATGGGGTGGTCACTGACCTCGAGCCAGACATCCTAGAATGTGAAGTGAAATGGGCCTTAGGAAAGCTGAGCAACAACAAAGCTAGTGGAGGTGACAGTATTCCAGCTGAGCTATTCAAAATCTTAAAAGACGATGCAGTAAAAGTGCTACACTCAATTTGCCAGCAAATTTGGAAAACTCAACAGTGGCCACAGGATTGGAAAAGGTCAGTTTACATTCCAATTCCAAAGAAAGGCAATGCCAAAGAATGTTCAAACTATCGCACCATTGCACTCATTTCACATGCAAGTAAAGTTATGCTTAAAATCCTACAAGCTAGACTCCAGCAGTATGTGGATCGAGAACTTCCAGAAGTACAGGCAGGATTTCGAAGAGGCAGAGGAACTAGAGATCAAATTGCCAACATACGCTGGATGGAGAAAGCTAGGGAGTTCCAGAAAAAAATCTACTTCTGCTTCATTGACTATGCTAAAGCCTTTGATTGTGTGGATCACAACAAATTGTGGCAAGTTCTTAAAGAGATGGGAGTACCAGACCATCTTATTTGTCTCTTGAGAAACCTATATGCGGGTCAAGAAGCAACAGTGAGAACTGGACACGGAACCACTGATTGGTTCAAAATTGGGAAAGGAGTCCGGCAAGGCTGTATTCTGTCGCCCTGCCTTTTTAACTTATATGCAGAGCACATCATGAGAAAGGCAGGGCTAGATGAATCAAAAGTTGGAATTAAGATTGCCGGGAGAAATATCAACAACCTAAGATATGCAGATGATACCACTCTAATGGGCAGAAAGTGAAGAGGAACTAAAGAGCCTCTTGATGCGGGTGAAAAGGAGAGTAGCAAGTGCAAAAGTTGGCTTGAAACTCAACATTAAGAAAACCAAAACCATGGCATCCGGCCCTCTCAATTCCTGGCAAATAGATGGGGAAGAAATGGAGGTAGTGACAGATTTTATCTTCCTGGCTCTAAGATCACCACAGAGGGACTGCAGCCAGAAATTAAAGACGCTTGCTCCTGGGGAGGAAAGCTATGGCAAATTTAGACAGCATACTAAAAAGCAGAGACACACCCTGCCAACAAAAGTACGTATAGTCAAGGCCATGGTTTTCCCAGTTGCAATGTATGGCTGTGAAAGTTGGACCATAAGAAAGGCTGAACGCAAAAAATGAGGCCTTTGAACTATGGTGCTGGAGAAGACTCCTGCGAGTCCCTTGGACTGCAAGGCGATCAAAAACCGGTCAGTCCTAGAGGAGATCAACCCTGACTGCTCCTTAGAAGGCCAGATACTGAAGTTGAAACTCAAGTACTTTGGCCACCTAATGAGAAGGAAGGACTCACTGGAGAAGAGCCTAATGCTGGGAAAGATTGAGGGCAATAGAAGGGGACGACAGAGAATGAGATGGCTGGATGGAGTCACTGAAGCAGTAGGCGTGAGCTTAAATGGACTCCAGAAGATGGTAGAGGACAGGAAGGCCTGGAGGAACGTTGTCCATGGGGTCGCGATGGGTCGGACACGACTTCGCAACTAACAACAACAACAAACAGGCTATTAGCCACCTCCAGTGTAGTGCTCTCCCATTTGGTCTGCAGGCCAACAAGGCTTTTACAGAAAGATAGGAGAGATGGGCTGATCTCAACCCAGGGTGGGTGGGCGCGCACTACTGCAGAGAAGGCTCTTCTTCTGAATCTCATCAGCCACCGTTCTGCCCGACAGGATCCACAGTAGGCCTCCTCTGCTGGCACGAGTGAGGCAGGCCTGACATAGCGGGACAAGACGGTTCATCAAGTAGCCTGGACCCATGCTGTTTGCCATTTATGACATTTTTGCTGGAAAATTGTGTTTACTTCCAGCCCCTGGCAAAAAATACTCCACAGCAAGCAATGGGTTTGCTTCATGGCTGCTGGATTTGCTTAATGGCCATCACAAAAAAAGGTTGTAAAAATCGGGTCCAGTTATGTGATGACCTGCTTGTCTATCATGACTTATGAGTGTAATTGCACAGTTCAATTACAAACTTGAGAGAACTACCTGTAGCATCCAAGTGAATGCACCAAATTTAGCTAACATGAATGACTACTGATCAATTTTGTTAGATCATTGTGAACATATTCTCCTGGTCAGCCAACTGGCTCACACATCCCACCCAAATATTGGAATGTAAGTAAATATACAATGGAAACCAGAAAATTTTCTTTTAAGATTATTGGATAAAGAACTGGGGGGGGGGGGGAATTGGAACTTTGTTATTATATATGCTGATTGCAGTTCAATTAAAAGTTTTTTTTTAAAAAGAGAGTAAACCACAGATGAACTGAAGAGAAGCCAGAAGCAACTCCTTACTGAAATGAATTCTCCTATAAAAAAACTGAAAGAGAGTTAGGTAAATGAAACAGAGGAATTTCTGTTTTGGAAAATTGCTACTTTTTATAGAAGTAGGTAAAAGTTTAGCTAGAAAATTGTGTCAATATTTTTATTTCTTTTTACACTGAGTGCAGCTGAGACAAATCTAGGATTCTTCTCCCCACAATCTAGAAAATGGAGTTTCATCTTAGCATTTTATTCAGGCTTATCATACAAATCTAAACACAACTTTCAACCCTTCAGCAAAGTTCAGAACTCCAGATTCATCAAAAGAAAACTGCTGTGTCAGGAATATGGATATAGGAAGGGGTGCAAGCCCTGGAGACAGATAGCTACGCTTAATAAGTTTCATAACTACATTCAAAATGGAGTGGGCAGACAGAGAATACATGTTTTTTTAACTGGACCTGATATCGTTGGGATGTGATAGAATAAGTAAAATCCTCTAATGTTTGCCAGAGAATGGGAAACATCAAGGATGGAGTAAAGGCACTTTTGCAGCTTTTGCCAGTCCAGAGAATGGCAGTAGACATCCTGAGGCCCATCAACTTCAATCACCCTGAAGAAAGCAATATGTATTGTGGACTATGCCATCGCCCTATTTTTAAAAAAATCTCTGAAAGCCCAACTTTTCCTCAGGTCTTGGATTGGGGGTAAGTGGGAAGCACTTTTCACAATGTTATTTATGTTAGCAGAACATTTTCTTCTGCACCACACCCTGCTTCCCCCCTATCCTTTTTTGGTTTTATTGATTTTAATGCTCTACAGAGCCTGGATTCATTTGGAGTTAGGCAACCTTTTAGATTAAAGTGATGAATGGATGGAGGTTAATCTGGATTAACACAAATGGTAAATCAAGTCTTGATTAAGTTGTTTACCAGGATAGGATAGCTATTGGAATCATGATAGTTACAGCAATTACTTTTTTGTAAAGGGCAATGGAGAAGTTATGGGCCACCCATGGTATGGAATATTCTCATTTCAGACCCTTACCTTTACCAAACAATTAGCTTAACTGAGAAGTTAAATGGAACATTTGGCACCAAGAACATTCCAATAATTGGGATTTGATATTGCCATATTTCTTGTTTTACTTTAGTTGGGATTTTCCCTTTCAAATCAATGTATGGCAGAAATGTCTGAAGGCCATTGGAACTGATACATTAGCAGGTGAGAAAGAAGAAATAAGCAGGCTGGACTTTTAAAAACAGTATAGGAATTGGTATAACTAGGGATTTTTATCTTACAAATATGGAAAACTTCACTTTCCCAATGAGAATTTACTCTCTGTATTCTATAATGAGCTTAGTTACAGATATAAAATAAGTTAGTACTATTATAACTGAATTACCATTCAAGTATCAGTTTCTAAATGTGGTCTGATTAGCACATCTTGGCAGCATACTATGCTAATACAAACACAAAACTTTAAGATATAATTAATGTCAAAACAGCCACGTTAGGGAATATAAAATTCACTTAAGTAAAAAAAGATTGTAAGTAAACACTGTGGTGTCCTATTGTAACTCAGAATGTAGTGAACTGACCTATAACACTCTTATGATATATCCTTAGTACCACATTTGGATGGGGAGGGAGACAGTTCTGGGAAGGATAAGTGGAGAACGTCAGGAGTGTATGCCAAGAGTATATATATTCCGAACAGGGTCACCTAAGGCATGAAGGTCATCCCAGCTGCTCAGGTAAAGCAAGCAGACATTTATACTGGACAGCAGTTATATCTGAAGCATCAGTCTCCACAATCACTTTAGTGATGATGGCAAAGACACCATTTTGTACTGTGCGGGAGAAGGCAATCATAAACCACTCCTGTATTTTTACCAAGAAAACCACATGGATGGAAAATATCAAATGACTGAGGATACAATACTGGAAAAGGGGCGTTGTCTTACCTGAATGCCTTTTCTCAGCATGATCATGGAGAATCCACGAATGGGTTAGCTCTGTCTTCCTGCCCATTTAGACTAAGTCTGTTAAACTTGCTACGCCTCTCCTGGGCCAGGACACCTCCCAGTCACGACGAAGGTGAAGCTGTTGACGACAGTCCGACGTATTGGCTCCCATACCCCTGACACAGGACCTGACGGACACTAAGGGGTGGGTGTGGGTTGTCCATCATCATGCTGAGAAAAGGCGTTCAGATAAGACAACGCCCCTTCTCCAGCATGATAGATGGAGAATCCACGAATGGGACATACCAAAGCCACCCTGTCCCTATGGGAGGGAAGTAGTCTGGGCCTGTGTCCCACCCTGTGGCACTACTTGTTGTAGTACTCTCCGGTCGAATGAGGCATCCGCGGAGGCAAACCTATCCAGCTTATAATGCCTCACGAAAGGGGAAGGCGAGGACCATGTCACCGCCCTACAGATGTCTGCAATGGACGCCTGTCGCCCACGCCGCGGAGGTCGCAGCGCTGCGAGTGAGTGAGCAGTGATATGACTTGGAACTGACAGGGAATGCGACTGATACGCCCCTGCAATGCAAGCCCTGATCCACCTGCCTATAGTGGAGGCAGAAACCTTCTGCCCCATAGAAGAAGGTTGAAAGGAAACGAAGAGGGCTTCTGACTTGCGAAAGGACGCTGTCCGCTTAATGTAATAGCGTAATGCCCTGCGGACGTCCAAGGCGTGCCATTGGCGTTCCAAGTCATGAGACGGATGAGGGCAAAAATCTGGCAGTATTACCTCCTGCATCCTATGAAATAAAGTATTGACTTTTGGAATAAATGATGGATCCAAACAAAGGACCACCCTGTCAGCATGAAAGACGCATAAGTCATCTCTGATAGAGAGAGCTGCCAGTTCAGAAATGCGCCTAGCCAACGTGACGGCTATCAGAAAGGCTACCTTACTTGTCAAGAACCGCAGGGTACAGGTTCTGATGGGTTCAAAGGGCGGTGAGGTAAGGGCCTGCAAGACCCGATGAACCACAGGCGGTTTGGTGTTGGTCGCTCCCTTGACAAAAGAGCGCATCATGGGATGCTGAGCCAATGGCTCTGAATTGCCACATGTAAGCACCGTGGATAGAGCCGCCACTTGTCTGCAGATAGTATTGGGCGCCAAGCCCTTGTTGAGCCCCTCCAATAAATAATCTAAAATTCTCAGGATGGTAATAGCCGAGAGAGTTAACTGGTTCTTTGTACACCAGTGACAGAAACTTCTCCATGTGGAGTCATAAATCCTGTTAGTTGTAGGCCGTCGGGAGGCCTGAATCATAGCAATTACATCCGACGAATAGGACTCCTGCATCAGGAGCCGCCGTTCAAGTGCCAGGCGGTTAACTGGAGCCACTGGGGTTCTGGATGTTGCAGAGCTCCCTGGCTGAGTGCAATGCGACCTGGAGGAATCCTCCACGGGGGAGAGATGGAAAGGTTCATGAGGTCTGCAAACCACTGCCATCTTGGCAAGTGTGGAGCAACCAATATCACCTCTGCCCGTTCCTGCAGTATCTTCCGGATGACTGCCGGGATCAGAAGGAGAGGAGGAAATGCATATAGCGGACCCCCGGGCTATGGACTGCGGGGGGCATCCGCCCTCTCCGCCCTTGGAGATGGGAACCGGGAGAAAAACCTCGGTAGCTGGGAATTTGCCGGAGAAGCGAACAAGTCCAGTACCGGATAACCGAACCTCTCAGATATCTCCCTGAAGAGATCGGGGTGCAGGCGCCACTCGGAGTGATCCACTGTCGACCTGCTCAAAAAATCCGCCTGTTGATTTGCCTCTCCCGAGATGTGCTCGGCCCTGACAGAGGAGAGGTTGGTCTCTGCCCAGGATCCCAACAACTGGGCCTCGGCCATCAGGGACCTGGAACGGGTACCCCCTTGCCGGTTCACATGGGCTTTTGCCGCCACGTTGTCCGTGAGGACTAGAACGTGTTGTCTCGCCACCTTGTTGCGGAAGTGGCATAGGGCCAGATGTATGGCTCTGAGCTCCAACCAGTTTATGTTGTGCTTCAGGTCTGACCGGGACCACCGGCCCTGAGCCAACTGTGACCTTAGGTGCGCTCCCCAGCCAAACAAACTGGCGTCTGAAGTCAGGGTGAGCCGGACAGGTTCCTTGAACAATGTCCCCCCCCCCTGGTCACCGCCGGGGAGGTCCACCACTGGAGGGATCTTAGGGTCTGAGACGGAACCCTTACCCTTTGGTTGGAGGAGCTGGTGCCCAGTCTCTGAAATGGGAGCAGAAACTATTGCAGGTTCCTGGAGTGCAGTCTGGCCCATGGCACTATTGCCATGCATGAGATCATCTTCCCTAACAATTGGGAAAGCGTGGCCAGTGTAACTACGTGCTCCCTTCGGACCTGGAGGACCAGAGCTCGGATGCTGTCCTGACATTCCCGAGATAGATAGACCTCGCATTGTCTTATATCTATCACCGCGCCCAGGTGAAGAAGGCGGGTTGAGGGAACTGTCTGTCTCTTTTGGAAGTTCACCGAGAATCCGTGGTCCTGGAGGGTCCTGATGGACAAGGCCAGGTCCGACTGAGCCACCTGAATAGAGGGCGACTGGATGAGGATGTCGTCCAGGTAATACTGAATGCGTACCGGAACCAACCTCAGATGCGCGGCCAGCCCCGCCAAGATCTTTGTGAATACCCTTGGAGCCGACGGAGGCCGAACGGTAGGGCTCTGTATTGATAATGGTGGTTTGTGTAACAGAACCTGAGGAATTGCCGGTGGTCGGGAAGGATGGGAATGTGTAAGTATGCTTCCGTGAGGTCGATAGACGTCAGAAAGTCTCCCCGTCTGATGCTGGCCAAAATGGACTGGAGCGTTTGCATCTTGAATTTCTTGTATGCAAGATGAGAGTTCAGCCCCTTTAGGTCGAGTATTGCCCTCCATCCTCCCGAAGCCTTCGGAACAACGAAGAGGATGGAATAGAACCCCCTTCCTAGTTGTCCAGCCGGTACTGGTTCTATGGCCCTTATCTCCAAGAGGTGTCGAATGGCCTCGTTCATGAGAGCCTTCTTGACCGGATTGTTTGACAGTGGACAAGAAATGAAGCGCTCTGGGGGGTTAGTTATAAATTCCAGGGACAGGCCACACCTGATGGTGTTGAGGACCCAGATATCTGTGGTGGTAGCCTCCCATTTGTGGGCAAAGAGAGTCAATCTGCCACCTATGGGAGAGGCCTCCTTGAAGTCAGTTGGATCTTCTGAAGGGACGGCCTCCCGTGCCTCGAAAGGGCCGCTTGGCCTGAAATTGTTGCCTGGGCCTGTCTCTGGTACCAGATCGATCAAATTGACGGTCTGATCTGGGAGGGAAGGAGCGGGAAGGCTGAGCAGTGTCCGATCCTGACCCTGATCGAAAGGGCTGCCTGCGGACATACGGGGTAGGCCGTCTATCTGCCCGTCTGATAAGGTAGGACATCACCTTACATTTGTCCTTGTTTTCCACCAAATAAGGAGTCAGGGCCTCTCCAAACAGCTGGCCGCCACTGTACAGGGCAGCCAAGCGTCCACTCGCCATTGTTTGAGCCACAAGAGCCTGCGTCCGCTCGCCATTGTTTGAGCCACAAGAGCCTGCGAGCGGTGACATTTGAGGCTATGGCTCGAGACGAGAATCTGGCGGCGTGTAGCGACGCGTCAGCCATGTACTCCGAAGCAGCCACTAACTTGCCTAAGTCCTGGTGCATTTGTACCTCTTCCGGAGGAACTCTGGCCTGGAGCTGGCGAAGCCAGAGAAGGGAGGTTCTAGCAAAGAATGAGGTGGATATAGCAACCCTTACCGCCCATGCCGAGGCCTGGTGTGTCCTGCGGAAAGAGAATTCAGATTTCCTGTCCTCCGCCTTCAAGGTTTCTGCCATATCCCGACACCGTGGAAGAAGAGAATAGTGGAGTTAGAGGTTGATCCACAATAGGCACCTCCAGCACTTCTGCTAAAGCTGGGGCTACATTAAACAGCTTTTTGTCTGTCCCCCCCAGGGAGGGAAAGGTGCCAGGTGTTCCCCATTGTTTCTGAACAGTGTTGAGAAAGAGAGGGGGACAGGGGATGTGCTGTTGAGTGACAATAGGCTCAGAGAACACCGGACTTGTGTCTTGGCTGGTGGATGGGCCAGGTTGAGGAACCTGGTCAGAGCCAATCTTGGCAGTGGAACTGGCCTTATGGAGCAGTGATTTAAAGAGCGCTGGGTTAAATAGACCCACAAAGGGAGGAGGGTCCGGGGAAAGTTCCTCATCCTCCAACAACGGTAGGTCCATCTGATCGTACACCGCGGAGAACGATACTCTCCTTCGAGAAGACCGGGAAGGAGAAATAGAACCCGGAACGTCGGGTGCTCCCGACTGGGAGAGATAAGACAGGGTCATTGAGGCCACAGATTCGGGTCTGGACCGTTGGTGAAGTGTCGAGGCCAAACCCTGGGCGACCGCCTGGGAGATCAGGGCCTGTAATTGTTCTGCGGACAACGCCCCCTGAAGTTCTGGGGGTCGAAGACCAGCTGCTGTGGGTGTAAATGTGGCCTCTGGGTCCGACGATGGAACCCTGGTCGCAGGAGGAGGCTAGATCCCTCGCCGAAGGGAATCATCTCCTCCTGATTGGCCCTGGGAGAATAAAAGTGGCCAGAGTCCCCTTCCGGAGACCAAGCCCTCTGGGCAGATGAGGTGGGGGGGTCGAGTCGTGGGCCAAATACTGAAGCCTCTGTGGGAGCAAGGGAGGCATGTCCAGTCCCCACCATGACCTGCTTCTGTGCTCTGGAGAACTGCTTCTCCAAGGCCTGGTGTCTCCTGCTGGCCTCTTTCTCTGCCGTTTTGGAGGGCTTTTTGCCAGAAATGGCTTTTGCCTTGGCCTTGATTTTTCCAGCAGCCTCCAGTTTGGAGGACTTGTGCTTCTTCTGCCCAGAAGTGCTGGTGGCACCCTGTGAAGACTGAGGTGCCGTATTGTCTGCCATCACAATCAGAGATGTCTCAGTGGTATGCTGAGATGGATCTCAATAGTAAGGGAGCAGAGTAGTGATTTGTGGCTGTGTGCCACGTCACTGGGATCAACAAGTACTCTTGGGTAATGGTGGCTACAGGACCAACTTAATGGACGCTAGCACACCTACAACGCTCCTGATGGCTGCAATACCAGTTAACTGCACCCTTAGTGCACTGGTCAGGTCTACGGTGGCAGCAAGACCAACTGGTGGTAACGGCCAGCTCACACGTAGTTCACTTAGTGGCAGCAAGACCAACAAGTGGTAACAGCCAGCACACTAGTCCTAGTTGGTGGTGGCAAGGCCAAGAATGGCACGGCCAGCACACTTCGTCTGTTGAGATGAGCGAAGGAAACACCTAGGCCAGGGGTAGGCAACCTTGGCTCTTTTATGACTCGTGGACTTCAACTCCCAGAATTCCTGAGTCAGCATGGCTGGCTCAGGAATTCTGGAGTTGAAGTCCACGAGTCATAAAAGAGCCAAGGTTGCCTACCCCTGACCTAGGCTGAGGCCTAGGGAGACATCTGTTGCCTCCTGCAAATGACCATCCACTTCTGAGAGGCTTGAGTCCAGGAAATGGAATAAATGGAGGCAAGGTAGTAAATGGACCTGATGTATATGAGACGGGGCGTTGTCTTACCTGAACGCCTTTTCTCAGCATGATGAATGGAGAATCCATGAATGGGTTAACTCTGACCTCCTGCCCAATTAGACCAAGTCAGTCAAAGTTGCCACGCCTGTCCTGGCTCAGGTCATGCCCCAGTTTCGAAGAGGGTGAAGCAATGACTGTACGACGTGTTGGCTCCCAGATCCCTAACACTGGACCTGACTGCGCAGAAAGGGATGGGTGTGGATTCTCCATTCATCATGCTGAGAAAAGGCGTTCAGGTAAGACAACGCCCCTTCTCCAGCATGAAGAATGGATAATCCACAGCTTCCGGTTCCGGATCGCGACACCAGCAGTCGTACGGAGAGATCTCTCTCTCCCACCGGCTGCTTTCCCTCCGCCGGTAGACCCTTAATCGGGTCGAAAGTCGCCCCGTAGAGGCGACTACCGTTAGAGGAGGCTCCTGCTCGACTGGGGAAGAGCGGCGGCTCTCCCCAGTTCGAGCTATCTCCTTAGGGCCGCCGGAGGAAAAGATCGCCCAATAAAATGGACGATCACTTCGTCGCACCAGCTGAAAGCCAGAAGAACATCTAAGCGAAAGAACCCCCGTGGAGAATCCGGGTGAGACCTTTCCTACCCCCTTTTTTTTTCCCTAACTACTTTCCTGTTAAAAGCTTTCTTTGAACTATTTCCCTGTCGTGAGGAAGCAGCGTTTGGGCAATGGGGAAAAACAGCGTTGAAAAAAAATATATATAAATAAAAACCAGTCAATTTTGATGGACTATTTAAATTTTGGAATACTGAGGGGACCTGAAAACATTTTATTCTTGACTATTATTGTTACAACTACGCATTTATTATTTTGAACCCTTTCTTCATCTTTTTTAACACGAAAAATAAAAAATCTATTATTTGGAAAGGAAAAAATGGATTTTTTGGTTTGCTGAGGACATCTTGTGTCGAAAAGTGGTACTGCAATTATATTTCTTTATGGCTGGGAATGGCTATGACCCTGAAAGAGTGATAACTACAAGATAACGATGCAGCTGGCCTATTGAAAATTGAAGGTGAATGCTTGCTTGATTCTTATGAAGTAGAGCCTTCTTTAAAGATTAAAGATTAAAAAGCCTTATTACTATCGATATGGAACTTAATACACAACTGGACTATGAACTTATATTGGAAACAATTTTAGAAGCTGCAGAGGATGTGAGCTCCTATTTTCAATCCCTTTTCCCTACACTGAGAGAAACCGTGGAAACCACAAAACAAACTAATTTTATTCAACTTCCAACACAACCTATCGAGAAGTCTGATGACTATACAACAACTTCAACAGAGATGTCTGAAGCATCAATACCAACACCAACAGAGACTGACACTCAGATACAACTTATTGAAAATCGAGAAAAGGTGGATAAACAATTGGCAAATATAACATGGAATAAAACAGCTTTTACCATCCAAAGGCTATTAGAAGAAAGGAAAGAGAACTTTGACCAATTTGAAGCGTTAAAGAATATGGACCTTTTAATATTGTGGTTTGATTATGTAGGAACCTTACTATGGAAACCACTATGGCATAGAAAGAAGCCTAGAGTTAGATTTAAAAATGTATTTTAAAGTCTTATTTAATGGGATTAAAAAGGCTTTGATTTCTTGACTGACTTAACAACTAATGGAACACGTGAAATTTTTAAGAGGATACCCTTTGTAATATTACTCTGTTTTAGATATGATATGTATTGGAGAAGTAAACTTTATCTACTGGTTTAAAAAGATTTTTATAGATATAGAGGCATTGATAGAATATATATTTAAATTAGATAGAAATTTATTTGTTGGCCTGATATTTTTATTTTAAGAGAATTATTTGGAAATAAAAGGAGAATAAGAGGGATGGGTGATAAGAGAAAAAAATGGTATCAATGAAGAAGATATGGGAATGTTGTTGCGAGAACAATATACCAGATATAATTATGTAAAAAAAAAAAGGGCACCCGAAGTGTTAATAATATGTCTATTTAAGGCTAATTGAAATATAGTAATTGTAAGTTAGTAAAGCTTAAAAACAGGATTTGGATTTTTAGAATTGAAATGTAACTGATATTTGATAGGATCGTTTGAAACTTATATAGAATTTATTAATTTGAATAAGTAAGATTAAATGAGGGAATTAGAGAGGGAAGTTTAAAAGATTTGATTTGAGTTATATATTTGTGATTGTCCTTCTTTTTTTGGATGTTTAATATACCCACCTCCATGGTGGTTCCTAAGCACCTTAATGTAATCCCTGTACCCCTATAAAATCTAATAAAATATATTTAAAAAAAAAAAAAAAGAATGGATAATCCACGAATGGGACATACCAAAGCCCTACTGTCCCTATGGGTGGGAAGCAGACTGGGCCAGTGTCCCTGTCGCCGGCACCACTTGCTGTAGTACCCTGCGACCAAAAGAGGCCTCCGCCGAGGCAAAATTATCAAGCTTATAATGGCGGACAAAAGGGGAAGGCAAAGATCACGTTGCCGCCCTACAAATGTCAACTATGAAGGCCTGTGTAGTCCATGCTGCAGAGGTAGCAGCACTTCAAGTGGAATGCAGCGTTACATGACGTGGAACCGATAAGGAGCACGCCTGATACGCCTCCGCAATACATGCCCTAATCCACCTGCCAATGGTAGAAGATGAAACCTTCTGACCCTTAAGAGGCCGGCTGGAATGAGATAAAAAGGGCTTCAGATCTGCAAAACGGCGCAGTCCGCTTGACGTAATATCGCAATGCCCTGTGGACATCCAAAGTGTGCCATTGTCGTTCCAACTCATGAGACGGGTTGGGACAAAATCCGGCAACACAACCTCCTGCGCCCTATGAAACAAGGTGTTAACCTTGGGAATAAAGGAGGGGTCTAAACGTAGGACCACCCTGTCTGTATGAAAAACACACAGGTCCTATCTGACAGAAAGAGCTGCTAGCTCTGAGATACGCCTGGCCGAAGTAACTGCAACCAAGAAGGCGACCTTGAGAGACAAGGATCTAAGGTTGCAGCTCCTAATAGGCTCAAAAAGTGACCCGGTAAGGGCCTGCAAGACCTGCGGCAACTCCCAAGTTGGATACCTATGTACCACGGGCGGTCTACTGTTGGTGACCCCCTTGATGGAGCGGACCATGGGGTGTTGGTTCTGCATTATCACAGGTAAACACTGTGGACAGAGCCGCGACCTATCTGCGTGTAGTGTTGGGCGCCAAGCCCTTGTTAACACCCTCCAACAGATAGTCCAAGAGCCGTGGAATAGTCACCTCTGAGAGAGCCAGTGATGGCTTTCGCACCAACGGCAGAAATTCCTCCATGTGGAGTCATAAATGCGATTGGTTGCCGGCCTCCGGGAGGCTTGAATCATGGAGATCACTCCCAATGAGTAGGAGTCTTGAGTCAATAGCCGGCGTTCAAGTGCCAGGCGGTTAACTGGAGCCACTGCGGCTCTGGGTGATGTATGACTCCCTGTATGAGCCTTATCCGATCCGGAGGAATCCTCCACGGAGGGGCCACTGATAGGCTCACGAGGTCGGCAAACCACGGTCGTCTCGGCCAGTGCGGTGCAATGAATATGACCTCTGCCAGTTCCTGCAGTACCTTCCTGATGACTGCCGGGATCAGAGGGAGAGGTGGAAAGGCATACAGCAGGCCCTGTGGCCATGGGCTGCGAATGGCGTCCACCCTCTCCGCTCCCAGAGAGGGGAACCGGGAGAAGAATCTTGGGAGCTGGGAGTTCGCCGGTGAGGCGAACAGATCCAGAACCGGTCGCCCAAACCTCTCTGATATCTCCTTGAAGAGATCCGGGTGTAGGCCCCACTCTGAGTGGTCTACTGTAGCCTGGCTTAAGTAATCTGCCTGCCGATTTGCCTCTCCCGAGATGTGTTTGGCCTTCAGGGAGAGGAGATTGTGCCCTGCCCAAGATCCGAATAATTGAGCCTCGGCCATGAGAGACCGGGATCGAGTACCGCCTTGACAGTTCACATGGGCTTTTGCCGCCACGTTGTCCATGAGGACTAGCACGTGATGCCTCGCAATCTCTTTGCGGAAGTGGCGGAGGGCCAGATGAATAGCTCTGAGTTCCAGCCAATTGATGTCGTGCTTCAGGTCTGCCCGGGACCACCGGTCCTGAGCCAACTGAGACTGGAAATGTGCTCCCCAGCCAAACAGACTGGCATCTGTAGTCAGGGTTAGCCGAATGGGATCCTTGAACAGCGATCCTCTGGCTACCGCTGGGGAGGTCCACCACAAAAGGGATCCTAGGGTCTGGAATGGAACCCGTACCCTTTGGTTGGAAGAGCTTGTGCCCAGTCGTTGAAATGGGAGCAAGAACCATTGAAGGTTTCTGGAGTGTAGTCTGGCCCAAGGCACTATTGCTATGCATATCATCTTGCCCAGTAGCTGGGAAAGGATAGCCAGTGCCACTACACGCTCCCTGCGGACCTTGAGGACCATGGCTCAAATGCTGTTTTGACGTTCCCGAGACAGGTAGACCCGACAGAGGTCTGTGTCTATGACCGCACCCAAGTGTAGAAGGCGGGTTGAGGGAATCAGCTGGCTCTTTTGAAAATTGACCGAGAACCCATGGTCCTGCAGTGTCTTTATAGTGAGAGCCAGGTCCGCCTGGGCTGACCGAGCCGAAGACGACTGGATGAGTATGTCGTCCAGGTAACACTGGACGCGCACCGGCACCAACCGTAGTTGTGCAGCGAGTACTGCCAGGATTTTGGTGAAAACCCTGGGAGCCGATGAAAGGCCGAACGGCAGGGCCTTGTATTGGTAATGGCTGTTGAAGTAGCAAAAAATGGAGAAATTGCCAGTGGTTTGGATGTATCGGTATGTGGAGATATGCCTCCGTCAGATCTATTGATGTCATGAAGTCTCCCCGTCTGACCCTGGCCAAGATGGACTGGAGTGTCTGCATTTTGAACTTCCGGTATGAAAGATGGGAGTTCAGGCCCTTGAGGTCGAGTATCACCCTCCATCCCCCTGAGGCCTTTGGAACGAGGATGGAGTAAAAGCCTCTTTTTTTTTTTTTTAGTTGATCCTCTGGCACCTTCTCTATGGGTCTTATATTTAACAGGTGCTGAATGGCTTCCCTCATAAGGCCCTTTTTGACTGGGTTCCTTGGAGGGGGACAGGACAGAAAACGTCGAGGGGGCCAGGTCACGAACTCCAGAGACAATCCGTCTCTGATGGTGCTTAGCACCCAAGAGTCCGTGGTCGTGGTCTCCCATTGGTGGAGAAAGTATGCTAGTCTGCCACCTATGGGAGAGGTCCTCCCTGAGTCATTTAGACTTACGAAAGGGATGGCCGCCCCTGCCTCGAAAAGACCGCTTACCCTGAACCTGGGGTCTGGATCTGTCTCTATAGCCGGACCGGTCAAATGAGCGGTCCGGACCGGCAGGAAAAGGCCGGGAGGCCTGGCCTGAGGAGGGATCTGGTCCGGAACGAAAGGACTGCCAGCGGGTGTACGGGAAAAACCGTCGGCCCGACCTCTTTGAAAGGTGGCAAATTACCCTCCATTTCTCTCTGTTCTCTATTAAATAGGGAGTCAGGGCTTCCCCAAAGAGACGGCCGCTGCGGTACGGGGCGGCGGCCACTCGCCATTTGTGCTTGGTGTCAGCCCTCCAATTCCTGAGCCATAGTAACCTGTGTGCGGCGATGTTGGAGGATATGGCACGGGCCGAGAATCTGGCGGCATGCAGAGACACATCTGCCATATATTCCGAGGCCGCCATTAACTTAGTTAAGTCCTGATGGACTCTTACCTCCTCAGGAGGAATTCTGGCCTGGAGTTGGTGGAGCCAGATGAGAGAGATCCGGGCGAAGAAGGAAGTTGAGGTGGACGCTCTTACTTCCAGCGCCTGAGGTGGAAAATCCCCTGACACACACTGAATAATGATTCCAACAGGAGGAATGCAAATGAGTGGCCTTTTGGATTACTCCCTCCCCTGCTCCGTCCGGAATTCAAAGCCTTGACTGCTTGCTGCAGACTAAAATGGTGGCCGCCAGTAATCCGGACCAGGGGGAAATGAAAGTAAGCTGATTTAGTCGCTTTGTCCAGGAAAAGAGTTTTCCTTGAATCCTGGTTAAATTAAGAGCTGCCAAGCCTCCCTTTTGGTCCTCTGAAGAGAGAATAAATAAATCAAAGGAGAAATGGGCCGTTCGCCACGCGGTGTCCACGACCATCGGCTAAATAATTTCAAGGCCCAAGGCAGCCTAGATAACAGGGAGCACTCCCTTTGTCCAAACTGCTCTGTTTAAAAGATAAATCAGTAATTACGAGTAATGACTATAAGGAGCCGATCGGCTGAGTAATTTTCAAGGCCTGAAGAACAGGGAACTCTTTTTCCCCAAAAAGGTTCACTATAAGCAAGAAATCAGCACTGACAATAACGAAATAGAGAGAGAGGGGGAGAGGCACGAAAATCAACAAGAATCCACGAATGGAATAAACTTAATAAAACCTGCTGTTCTCAAGTAGCTGGGAGCCAAATCTACCACGTCTGTCTGGGCTGAAGACCAAATCGAAACTGGGGCGTGACCGGAGCCAGGACAGGCGTGGCAACTTTGACTGACTTGGTCTAATTGGGCAGGAGTTAACCCATTTGTGGATTATCCATTCTTCATGCTGGAGAAAGCAGGTTGTTAATGGCAGGTCTGAATTGCACGGCCTGCGTTGCGATGCGCTCTGCGGCCTTAAACGGTGTCACCAAAAAAGGGCTCTGGCCTCAGAGTCTTATGCTGTGGCTGGATGAAAAAACGGGGGGAAACCGCCACGTCAGCTTCACCTGGGAAGCTATGCAGAAAGGAAGCTCTCTGCCCAGGATCCCTGCGATAGATCTAATCGACGATCCTGTTCCCTGGCTCCTCGAGCTGTCAGAATAAGCCTGCTCTCCACCCCCCTCCGGCCGGAGGGAACGATAGCGGCGCCTAAAATGGCGGCAGCTACTGTGACAGGCACCTCAGGGAAGTTAAGGCTGCGATTAGAGCGAAAAGGAACGGGAAAGGAATCCCCCGTTTGGGCGGTTTCTGCCTGCTGTGTATGTTACAAAGCACGCTGAGTCCAGCAAGGGCCGAAAAAGTTGGAAGCGGCAAATTTTTGCGGCGAAAAAACTCGTTGCACGGCATCCAAAATGGCGCCCGCAACGAGCTCGTCGAAAGGAGAAACGGAGGTTTGAGGCCTCCTCAAGTGTGCAGCTTAGCGAAGGAACGCCAAGCGATTAGGTGATCCCAGGGCTACAAGGGGAATGGAGAATTCACGAATGGAAGAATAAAGAAAAGAACAATACAACCTGCTCTGTAGTTTTGAAACTGGGAGCCAAATTGACACGTCTGTTCTGGGCACAGACTAAGTCATGACTAGGAGGTGTCCTGGCCCAGGAGAGGTGTGGCAAGTTTGACAGACTTAGTCTAAATGGGCAGGAAGACAGAGTTAACCCATTCGTGGATTCTCCATCTATCATGCTGGAGAATTGCACATTTCATTCAGAAGATGAATGTTTACTACTCAAAAATGAAAAATAAAGAAGAGTATAGTGTTATAGTTTGGGAAAGTATAGTAAAAAAAAGTACTTGGCCACAATGCAATCAATGACCAAATAATATTGATCAGACTTGTGAACATATGACAATCATTCAAGTATATGCTCCAACCATCAAAGCAGAAGAAGAGGTTGAGTTTTATGATCAAATTCAATTTGAAATCAACAGAACATGCAAGGAAGATGTTGGTGCTTGTGACTGAAGACTGAAACGCCAAAGTTAGAAATATTAAAGGGGAAAATGTGGTTCAGTTATATAGCTTAGGAAACAAAGAAACAAAAAAAGCAGGAGACTGGTTTAACCAATTTCTGCTCCTCCAATGAATTCTTCATAGTTAATACTATCTTTAAACAACCAAAATGATGCTTCAATACATGGACAGCATCAGATGGAGAATATGGGCATCAAACTGACTGTATTATTGCTAAAAAGAAGTGGAAGAGCTCAATTATAGCATAAAAGACATGGCTAGATGCTGACTGTGGAACAGATTACAAAATGCTCATGTGCAAGTTCCAAGTTAAGCTAAAGAAAAAGAAGAAAGCCAGTCCAGTTTCCATGATACAATCTTGAACATATGCCCACTACTTTCAAGGAGAACACAAGGAGTTACGCTGAAGTCCTGAAACAGAGAACCAGAGGAATTACGGAATGAATGTAAATACATGTTAGGGATGAATGCAAAAAGAGACTGTCAGAACTGAAGACGGAAGAAAGCAAACTGGATGTTGAAATAAACCCTTGAAATTGCCATGAAGTGAAGAGTAGAAAAACCAAAGCCAAAGAAGATAAAAATCTGAGAAAGGAATTTAACAAATTTTTCAGAGAGCTGTTAGAAGAGACAAGAAGCAGTATTATTTTAATAAGATGTGTAAAGATATTGACAATGGAAACAGACATGAAAAAACAAGGAAAGTCTTCCAAAAGATCTCTGAACTGAGAAGGAGGTTACAACCCTAAATTTTATGCTAAGATGGAAGGAATAAACTGAAAACTGCACAACCAAGATAGCTTAGAAGATACTTCCTACTTGCAAGAGTATATAGAAATAGAAGATAATATTAGATCAGCCCTCCGGTCATTACCAACTCAGAAGTCTACAGAAACTGATGAAACACCACCGAAATACAGCAAGCAACAAAAGAGGAATCAGTCAAGATTTTAACTAAGCTATGTTAACAAATCTGGAGAACAACACTGACCAACTGATTGGAAGAGGTCAATTTACATTCCAATACTAAAAAAAATTTAACTTAAAGAGAATGCAAACTTTGTACAATATTCTTAATTTCACATGCTAGCAAATTAATGCTTAGAATCATACAATGCAGTTTAGAGCCCTACACGGAAAGAGAGATGCCAGATGTTCAAGAAGGTTTTTAAAAAGGCCAAGGGAATATGAGACATTATTGTTAATACATACTGGATAATTGAGAATGTCAAAGAATACCAAAAAGAAAATACTATAGGCTTTATTGAGTATAGAAAATCTTTTGTTTGTGTTGATCATATCAAAGTGTGGAATATAATCAGAATAATTGGAATTCCATTGTCCTTATGAGAAACCTAAATACAATCAGGAAACAAAAGGGCAGAATATGGCAAAACAGACTGGTCCCAGCCAGGCAGACTGTATTACTCTTTCCTTATTTATTCAACTTTTATGTTGAAAATATACATTTAGGGAAGCTGTATTGGAAGGGGCCTTGTCTTACCTGAACGCCTTTTCTCAGTATGACGATGGAGAATCCACCAATGGGTTATGCTCGTCTTCTGCCCGTGTAGACTAGTCAGCCAAGTTGTCACGCCCCTCTTCCTGAGACCTCCTTCCCAGTCTCGACTGAGGCGAAGCTCTTGGCTATGATTCCAATGTGTTATTTTGACTCTTTCCCACACAGGACCTGACCGGCCCTAAGGGTGGGAGTGGATTCTCCATCGTCATACTGAGAAAAGTCATTCAGGTAAGACAACGCCCCTTCTCCAGTATGACGAGTGGAGAATCCACCAATGGGACTTACCAAAGCCTCACTGTCCCTGTGGGTGGGAAGCCATCTGGGCCTGTGTCCCACCTTCTGACACTACGCGTTGGAGGACCCTTCTGCTGAAGGAGGCCTCTGCTGACGCAAACCTGTTCAGTTTGTAGTGTCTTATAAAGGGTGATGGCGACGCCCATGTTGCCGCCCTACATATCTCCTCTATTGGAGCCTGAGTTGCCCACGCTGCTGACATTGCAGCGCTGCGTGTGGAATGGGCAGTGATCTGTCTAGGAACTGCTAGGGATTGTGCCCTGTATGCCTCTGCAATGCAATTCCTGATCCATATGCCTATTGTGGAAGCTGTGACCTTTCGTCCCCTGGATTGTGACTGGAACGCCACAAACAGGGCCTCAGATTTGCGGAAAGGCGCTGTTCGCCTTATGTATTGTCTTAAGGCCCTGCGAACATCTAAGGTGTGCCATTTGCGCTCCAATTCATGTGAAGGCTGAGGGCAAAAATCTGGCAACACCACCTCCTGCTTTCTATGGAATATGGAGTTGACCTTTGGGACGAACGAGGGGTCAGGCATAATACCACCCTGTCCGGGTGGAAGGTGCACAGCTCCTCCCTAATTGATAGTGGTGCTAGCTCTGAAATACGTCTCGCCGAGGTAACGGCAACCAAGAATGCCACCTTAAGGGTCAGAAACTGCAGTGTGCAGGTTCGTATAGGTTCAAATGGTGAGACTGTTAACGCCTGAAGGACCTTAGGTAGGTCCCAGGAAGGGTATCTGTGGACTGCAGGTGGTCTGCTGTTTGTCGCACCCTTTTAAGAAGGATCGCACCACTGGGTGTTTGGCCAGTGGCCCAGAGTTGCTGCACACCAGGATAGTGGACAGGGCGGCCACCTGTCTACGTAACGTGTTAAGCCCTTTTCCAGTCCCTCCCACAGATAATCTAGGACCTTAGGAATGGTAATTTTAAAGCGATCTAGCTGTTGCTTTACGCACCACTTGCAATAGTTTTTCCAAGTGGAGTCGTAAATTCTGTTAGTCGCAGGCCTTCTTGAGGCCTGTATTGTTTTAATGACCCCTTGCGAATAGGCCTCCCCTTCTAGGAGGCTCCGCTCAAGTGCCAAGCGGCTAGTTGAAGCCACTGTGGTTCTGGATGTTGTAGGGTCCCCTGACTGAGGGATATCTTGTCGTGTGTAATCCTCCATGGAGGAGAAATTGAAAGACTTACGAGGTCGGCAAACCATGGTCGTCTCGGCCAGTGTGGTGCAATGAGTATCACCTCTGCTTGTTCCTGCAATATCTTCCTGATGGTTGCTTGCATCAGGGGTAGAGGTGGGAATGCATATAGCAGCCCCTTTGGCCAGTGGCTTTGCAGGGCATCTGCTTTCTCCACTCCTGGTGACGGGAAGCGGGAGAAGAACCTCGGGAGCTGGGCATTTTTGGAGCTGGCGAATAGATCCAGCACTGGTTGACCGAATCTCTCTGAGGCCTCTCTGAAGAGAGCAGGGTGCAGGCTCCACTCTGAGTGGTCCACTGTTGCTCTGCTGAGGGAGTCTGCCTGCTGATTTGCCTCCCCTGATATGTGTTTGGCTTTGATGGAGGCTAAGTTGTTTTCTGCCCAAGCTCCCAATAATTGAGCCTCGTTCATGAGTGCTTTGGATCGTGTGCCCCCCTGTCTGTTGACATGGGCCTTTGCTGTTATATTGTCCGTAAGGACTAGGACGTGCTGATTCACCGTGTTGTGAAAGTGGCGGAGAGCCAGATGTATGGCCCTGAGCTCTAGCCAGTTTAAGTTGTGTTTTAAGTCTGTTTGACCACTGGCCCTGTGCCAGCTGTGTCTCTAGATGTGCCCCCCAACCGAATAGGCTGGCGTCCGTGGTGAGGATGACCCTTGGAGGCTCCTTGAACAAGTGTCCCCTCTTTATTGTGTGGACAACCACCACCGGAGTGATTTCAGACTCCTGGGGGGTAGCCTTACCTTCCGGTTGGAGGAGGCGATTCCCTTCTTCTGGAACGGAAGGAGGAACCATTGTAGGTCCCTGGAGTGTAGCCGTGCCCATGGCACGATCTCCAGACACAAAATCATCTTTCCCAGTAATTGGAATAGTGTGGCCAGTGTGGTAAAGCGCCTCCCCTGGATTTGTTTGACCAAGGCTCGAATGCCGCTTTGACGTTATCGAGAGAGGTACACCTCGCACCTTTGGGTGTCTATTATGGCTCCCAGATGGAGAAGACTGGTCGCTGGGACTGTCTGACTTTTCTTGAAGTTCACAGAGAAACCGTGTTCCTGAAGCAACCTTATCGTCAGTGCCATGTCTGCCTGAGCCGCTTGGACTGATGCAGACTGTATTAGGATGTCGTCTAGGTAGCACTGGATGCGCACTGGGATTGTTTGCAGGTGCGCAGCGAGTGTTGCCAGTACCTTCGTGAATACTCTGGGAGCTGAAGAAAGTCCAAATAGAAGGGCCCTGTACTGGAAGTGTTGACCAGCGTGATAGAACCTTAGGAACCTTCAGTGTTCTGGAATTATTGGAATGTGCAGGTAGGCTTCTGTCAAGTCTATGGAAGTTAGAAGGTCCCCCTTCCTTATACTTGCCAGTATTGACTTTAAGGTTTGCATTTTGAACCTTTTGTATGTTAGATGAGTGTTCAGATTTTTTAAATCTAGAATTGCTCTCCACCCTCCCGAGCTCTTTGGAACTATGAACAGGATGGAGTAGAACCCCTTTCCCTGTTCTTCTTTCTGCACCAATTCTATGGCCTGGATGTCCATGAGGTGCTGTATGGCCTCCTTGTAGAGGCTCCTTTTGATTGGATCCCTGGGTAGTTGACAAGGAATGAAACGGTCCGAGGGTTTGGAGGCGAATTCCAGCGAGAGGCCGAATCTGATGGTGTTTAAGACCCAGAGGTCTGTGGTGGTGGCTTGCCATCTGTCCGCGAAGAGAGCTAGCCTGCCACCAATAGGGGAGGCCTCCCCGCCGTCATTTGGATTTTCTAAAGGGCCGGCCTCCCGCTCCTCGAAACGGACGTTTGGACTGGAATTGCTGTCTGAACCTGTCCCTGTTGCCCGTTCTGTCACCCTGACGGTCTGGTATGGGGTGATAGGTGCTGGAAAAGGAGGTGCGTCCTGTCTCTGCCCGAAAGGCCTGCCTGCGGGGGTATGAGGATGTCCTCCCCTCCGTTTTCCTTGATAGGTGGGCTAGGACCTTGCGCTTATCTCTGTTCTCTATCAGATAAGGATTAAGGGCCTCTCCAAATAAGAGGCCGGTCTTGTAAGGAGCGGACGCCAATCTCCACTTTGCCTTAATGTCTGCTCACCAGTGTCTAAGCCACAGTAACCTGCGACCTGCGGTGGTGGATGCTATTGCCCTGGCCGAAAAGTTTGCTTCGTGTAATGAGGAATCTGCCATGTATTCCGCTGCCACCACTAACCTTTTGAAATCATGGAGGGATCTTTCCTCCTCTGGTGCGATTCTTGCCTGCATTTGACGTAGCCAGATCAACGATGTTCTGGCGAAGAAGGAAGTGGAAATGGCTGCCTTGACTGCATACGCTGAAGCCTGGTGGATTCTGCGAAAGGTGAGGTCCACTTTCTTGTCCTCCGACTTGAGGGCTTCCGCCGCATCCCCGGCAACCGTGGATGGAGAAATCATTGGTTGTTAGAGGCTCGTCTACTGTCGGGACCTCTACCACTTCTGACAGTGCCTGATCAACATTGAACAGCTTTTTGTCAGTCCCTCCCATGAGAATGAAGGACCCCGGTGCTCCCATGTAATTCTGGATTGACTGAAGAAAGAGAGGGGGACAGGGAATGGATTGTTGTGTGTATGTGGGTTGTGAAAATACACTGTTAGATATATCCTGGCTTGTAGAGGGACTCTCCTGAGGGGTCCTCTTAATCTTTGCCGTGCTGCTGGCCTTGTGGAGGAGAGATTTAAACAGGGATGGGTTGAATAGACCCATGAATGGAGGAGGATCTGGGGATATCTCGTCATCCTCTGACAATCTCCGATCCGTTAGTTCGCATTCCTCCGCAGGAGACCTCCTGCTCCTGGAGGAGCAGGAAGGGTAGACTGATTTCTGATCTACTGAGTCTGCTTCTTGTGAGAGGGAGGAACGTGCCCTGGACACGATGGACCCAGCTCTGGATCTATGGTGCCTGGAAGAAGCCATGGCCTGTGTGACGGCCTGTGATATCAGGGATTGCAAGCGTTCTTCTGAAACGCTGTGCCCTGTTACACCCTGTTGTTCGGGTGTTTTTGATGTCTCATGTCCCTTGCTCTGAGGGGATCTGTCTGCTTCTGCGGTAACCTCCGGCTCCGGAGGTTCCCGAGTATACTTATGCTGGCCAAAGATTTGTTCCTCCGTGTAAGCAGGGAAATCCTCCCCTGTTGAACCTTGCTCTTTTCTGCTCTAGAAAATTCTCTTTCCAAAGCCATGTGGCGACGCTTGGCCCCTCTTTCCGCTGTCTTTGAGGATCTTTTGCCAGCAATTGCTTTGGCCTTGATCCTGCCCGCCGCCTCCTGTTTGGAGGATTTGGGTCTCTTGAGTCCCGTGGAACTGTTGGAAGAGCCCTGTGATGGCTGGGCCTCATTGTCGTCTGCCATTGGCAGGAGAGATATCTCAGCTCAAGACTGAGAGGAATCTCTAAACAAGGCAAGGGAGGCTTACTGATTTGCCTGAATAGGTCAGAGGCAATCAGGTATTGACCGAGGTCAGTGTCTTTGTTATTGTCCAGTGGTGCAAGCACCTTGCGCTCTCCCTTGTGTGCCTTGTTATATGTTGGCAATCGCCACCTCAGTCCTTGATATTCGTCTTTTTCTCTAAAGTAGACTCCCTAATGGCCCGGTGTGGGCTGGTTCGGAGCGAACCGGATTCTGATCCGGTGTTGAGATGTTTGGGGCAGGCTGCTGGAAAATCCCTTTCCAGCCCTATTCACGTAGGTATTCACTGGAATGCTTGGAAACTGCCTGCTGTGCTTTCCACTTGAGCATTCACTGGGATTGCTGTGCCTTTTGAATTTGGCGCCCCCCGGAGGATAAGCTTCTCAATTTGTTTTTGGCTGCCACGTGCGTCCAAAATGGCCACCGGCCTCCTTTGTTTGATCACTATAATTAGCCTTGCGGCTCCTCTTCGCCCTCCGATATCTTGGGGGAAGCCGCGGGCGCCTTTGCGCTCACCGTGGATCAGCTGGGCTGAGGAAGAAGCCGTCGGGGCTCCTGCCGGCTTTCCCGGCTCTCAGTAGTGGGGGGGGATTTTAAAAGCCTGGCGGAGGCTCTCCGACACTCAGCTGGCTTCTATTAAAAGTCTGGCGGAGGCTCTCCGACGCTGAGCTGGCTTCTTTTAAAAGCCTCCCGGAGGTTCCCACTTTGCTGTGTCTTAATGAAAAAACCTCTGTACTACCTCCCCCTGATCTCACTTACTCTAGCAACAGAAACAACAAGAAATTACAAATATATTCAATACGACCTGATCGACGATCGGAAAGTGTGTCTAGCTTGGGCGAAAGACTAGTCGAGACTGGGGAGAGGACCCAGGAAGAGGGGGCGTGACAACTTGGCTGACTAGTCTACACGGGCAGAAGACGAGCATAACCCATTGGTGGATTCTCCACTCGTCATACTGGAGAAGAACATGAGTGTGGTTTTAAAAGTGGAGTAAGACACATCAATATTATGTTCTATGCCAATCTTCTGCATAGCTAAAAATGCAAAGAATCTGCAAGCAATGAAAAAAATGGGACTAAAATTAAATATAAAGACCAAACTACAGATAGTCATTGACCATTAAACCATTTGTTTAGCGACAGTTCAAAATTATGTCAGCTCTGAAAAGTGATTTATGACCAGTTCTTGTATTTACAACCATCAGAGCATCTCCATAGTCAAGTGATTGTGACTCAGATGCTTGGCAATCGGCATGTATTTATGATGGTTGCAACACCCTGGGGTCATGCGATTGCCATGTGTGACCTTCTCAGCTTGTGTCTGACAATCAATGGGGAAAACTGGATTCGTTTAACAATTGCAATGATTCGCTTAAACAAAAAGGGTTGTAAAATCGCACATAGTCATATCAGGATTTATTTAACAACTGCACCACCTAGTGATAACAGTAACAGTCCCAACTATGGTCGTAAGTCAATGACTCTCTGTAATAACAAGTAGAATAACCCATCTTAGAACTGACAATGAAGATATAAAAGTGGTAGATAGCTTCTGCCTTTTAGGATTGACCATCAACAATAAAGGAACAAGCAATAAAGAAAAACATAGCAGACAAACACTTGGTGGAGCAGCCATGAAGGCCTTAGAAAAGATTTTCAGATACTAAGATGTGTCTACATCTACAAAGATCAGAACGGTGTAATATTCCCCGTAGCAGCCTATGGAAGTGAAAGTTGGACTTTGAAAGCAGGATAGAATGAGTACTGACACTTTTGAACTTTGGCGCTGGAGAAGAGTCCTGAGTGATGGACACCTAATAAAACAAACAAAATGGAACATTGAACATAGCAACTCAGAATTCTTACACAAGACACAAATGGATCTGGCTCAAATTACCCTACTTTGGATACATCATGTGAAGATATATTCCTCTAGAGAAGGTTCCATGCTAGGTAAGGTGGAAGGAAAGAGAATGACCAGTGGCAAAGTGGATGGATTCAGTTACAATGGTGATGGGTGTACCATTGAAAGACCTGAAGAACCTGTTGTTACGACCACAGTATGATTGGAAGAATTACATGGATTTCAACGTAAGGAAGCTTTGAGCACTCAATTACCAGAGGCTGATCTACCCAGTAATCACCAAAGAGTAGCTGTGCCTACTATCCAAGGATAAGGAACTGGAGCTGGAAAGACCACATAGCCCCAGAGCATGCCATGAGCAACGGAGAGCAAAGCAAAGTTTGGTGTGTCTCATTGCACGCCAGAGTATTTTCAGTCTTTGATTAAGTTCACTGTCTTGAATTTTATTTAAGAGCAACTTGTGGGAACAACCACTCTGCTGTTCAGAACTCTGTGACCTGAACTCTTGTCTGTGGAAACTATGTTTCTTTGGATCTGGACTGTCTAATGACCCACCCACAATGCTGTCCTACCCACAACCCTTGCACTGTTCCCATTGCTTTGGACTCTTGTTACTGGAAATCCTTTACAAATAAGTTTCCAAAGGATTTTGGAACTGCTGAAAACCAAGCATGCGAGGACAAACGTCTGGCCTGTCACTGCCTAAATTTGCACCATTTAAACTCTTGCAACCAAATATCTGCATGTGTGCACATGTGCCTGGTCCAGGTCAAGATACCATGTTAGGAAGAGACAGTCATGGAGAAATCTATGTGATTGTTAAGAGTTAGTACCAACCTGATGGCACATAATCAATTACAAGAAAAATAATATTGATCAGGTGTGAATACAATAAGTAAGAATACCATCTTCAAAATTTATATGGAAAGCAGGTTTAAGATATTAATATTAATTGAAAAGATTTCATCCTGTCAATATTTGAGGTGGGCCAAAGGCAATACAGAACACAGCACCACATCTTTCATGTGTGAGTACAAATTTCTGTGTAGAGTCAGTCACCTGTTCATACAAGGCCTGACGTATGTAACCTAAATGTACACAAGAGATTAAAAAATTGCAGCTGGCTTCTTGCACATGCACACAGAACACAATGTAACATACAGAACAAATAGAGTACATAAGGATTACTGGAACTGAATATTTCCACGATCAGGGGGCTGTTTATATAAAGCTTGCATTGCAAGAGTTTTCTTTTCACACATTACATGGATTTACATACCAACATGTACACATATCACCATATACAATAGGGACATGCAAAATATTTTGCATATGAATTCTCTCATGTTCAAAACAGAATGCTTCAACCGTTCTAGAAATTTCTGAGCTTGAAACTAATGCATAAATAACTGGTGTATTACAATAACTTATAGTGATTCACCTCTAATATACATGAGGGAATTTTAAAAAGAAACTTCCACTTCTACAGCATGGAATAATAAACTTGATTATGAGTAAAACAACAAACATCCTAGGGCAGAGGTCAACAACCTTTTGGGCACTAGGGGCCGGTTACGTGAAGAGAGGTTTTTCCGTGGACTGGAGGATGCATGGTTTTGTGTGCTGCCTGCATCTCATGGATGGGGCTTTGTTTTTTTGTGCGGCCCGGTTGCTGGCATGCCGCGGCCCGGTACTGATCCACGGACCGAGGGTTGGGGACCCCTGTCCTAGGGGAAAATACAATGTACACATCTTCCAATAGCAAAACCTAACATTAATGACACTATCAGGGGTTAACCATAATCATTAGCAACCCCTCTTTTGCACAGGGGAGTTCATCCTTCCCATTCTAATACAAAATAAATTTAGTTGTGACTTTTAAATGTATTTTGTGGCTCTTTAATATATATGAAAGAACACAGTTATTCTTGAATTACTTTTATAAAGGGAAACAGTTCCAAAACAGACCAGCACTACAAAGACTACATAGAATTACTATTTGGGGAAGGCCTGAGGTATACCAGCTTAAAACTTACCGCTTCTGCATAAGCCTTTCCAATTCCATCTGTAGCTCCTGTGATAACTATAAAATAGAAAGGGCAGAGGAGAAAATAAAATTATGAGAGTGAATTAAGATTTCCAAAGTACAGAACCATCAATAAACAAGCATATTAATATTCTTATTACAAAAGGGCCTTTAAAGGAGTCTCTTTCATTTTTCCTCTAATTGAAGCATTGTACAAATAGTCGTCGAATTAAGACCATTCGTTTAACATCCGTGCTGAAGTTATGACGGCACTGAAAAGAGTGATTTATGATCAGTTCTTGCACTTTTGACCATTGCAGCGCCCCTGTGAGTAAAATCTGGACACTTGCAAACTGGTATTTGTTTATGATAGTTGCAGCGTCCTGGTGTCATGTGATTGTCATTTGCAACCTTCCCAAATGGCTTCTCACAAGCAAAATCAATAGGGGAAGCTAAATTTGCTCAGTGCCTGCATGATTTGCTCAGTGCCTGCAACGATTCACTTAACAACCACAGCAAAATGATAGTAAAATCAGGTGTCACTAACTTAATGACTACATTGCTTAGCATTGGCAATTTTGGTTCCAATTATGGTTGTAAATAAATTACAGATATTACCTGTAAGATCTGCATTATTTTATCATTTCCCTAAAAATTAGAATTCGAGACTGTTGTGAATGAATTAACAATATCCAGATGCAAATGACTCCATTACAAGTTAACATGAAATAAGTTCTTGTGTAGCCCTAACACAAATTACCAGTCACCATTATTTCACGATAGAAAAAGCAATCTGACTTTCCTGGCCTGTTTCTTTTTAGGAGGATTAGAGTGTAGAGCACTGGTATTTTAATTGGGCCTTGGACCACGTGACAGAAACCGAAACAGAACCAGCTTTGGTGATAGTCTGGATTTTGCAGCTCCAATACATATTCTAAAACCTCAGAACCTCAAACAGCACTATCCCTTTTGAACAAAGAAACAGAGGTTTGAATGGCAAACGAAAGCCAACATATGTTTGGGATTTTAGAATTCAAACACAAAAGCACCTGCCTCATAACCCCTTAGACCAGTGGTTCTTAACCTGGGCGATATCGCCCCCCAGGGGGCGATTTCATTTTTCAGGGGGGCGATGGAATGAAAAGGGGCAATGCGGGGGCGAAGGAATGAAAAGGGGGCGATATGGGGGCGATGGAGCGAGAAGTTTTGGGGACACTTTAGAGACTTTTTCGTACAGTGAATCGCTGTATATCTGTCATACAAAAACATCAGATCGCTTGCTATTAGTGGATTGAATTGTGTTTTCAAATGTTCCTCCAGCTAGCTTCAGTACAGAATGCCGTATATATGTGAATACGCATCGCTTATCTTCATGCGCGTTGCGCAGCAGCCTCTACCCAGTGGCACGCCATTGGCCAGAATGGGCAGTGATGGAGGGGGGAGCGCTTCTTTTGAAACATCGCATGCTGAGTGGCTGTCCCCTGTGACATTATATTTTCTTTGTGTCTTTTTAATCCTTTTTACAGTGTGCGTGACTATATACACTTTCCTCGAATCTTAATTTAGTTTCAGAGTTTTCGTCTTGAAATTCTTAGTTTTTCTTTTCGGGCATTTCACTTTCTTGCAACTGAATTTTGTTTTCAGTGGTCATTACATTTAAGTGTCTTGAATAAATAAGATAATAATGAAATACATAATTCACGAAGTTTGGGAATAAAGTGACGGGTGGCACCAAAAATTTTTCACACAGTTGCAATATGGGAAAAAGACTGGAAATAAATTATTTGCATCGATATGTCCTGATGAAATTTTAAAGAAAACAAAAAAAGGGTTTGCATAAATTGAAGAATTATTTCCTATGTTGTGATTGAGAGGTTATGTTGGGGGAGGGGGGCGATGACAACTTCCTCATTGGCTCAAGGGGGCAATTCGTTCAAAAAGGTTAAGAACCACTGCCTTAGACAACAATTGTTGATAAGAAAAGACAAAAAAGAATGCATAGTGGATGTGGCAGTAGCAAAGTGGAAGAGAAAGAACTGGAGAAAATCACAAAATACAAAGACCTGCAAAGAGAACAACTGTAGCAAAAGAAACAAAGATAGTACTAACAGTAATAAGCACCTTGGGTGCAATCCCAAAACATCTGAAGCATCACTTGAACACCATCAACATTGACAAAATCACCATCAGTCAACTGCAAAAGGCAGCTTTACTCGGAACAGCTTACATCCTGCGATACCTTTAATACTATCAAACAACAATAGCTGCCTTAGGAAGGATTCAATATGTGGATAAAAATGCCAAATCCAGTCTAAACATCTGGTTGATTGTGTGACAAACCACAGTAATAATAATAACAACTATCCCAATGTTTCCTCCACAAATCACCATTAAAATTCAACTGAAGTCCTTCACTTGAAAGGAAGAAAAATGCCTTTATATAACTTAACACTGGCACTTGACACATATGTCTGCAAGATTCTCTGCAGTCATAAATGAATTTTGAAAAATTAACTTGAGGTGGTTAAAATATTATGTGTGGTTTTAGCCTACAGCATTTATTTTTTATTAATAATCACATCAAAATCAAAATCACATTATAGGAACACTTGAAGTTTACCCTCTACCCACTACCTGCATTATACAAACTGTTTAGTTATTTGAAACTGGTTCAGCTCATGTCTTTTTGCCCCTTGAACACTTAATGCACAAACACTTGATTGATTAAATATTAATGCTGCAGTAAGCTTTGACAGCTGTCTTTTGTCTGGGTGCTTTTGGGGAGGGGAAATATATGCAATGACAGAGAGCTTGCATCAATATTCCTCTTGGGATCTATTACATGGAAAGCAAATTGCTATTTCAATTCTCCTTTCTTGCTAAAAATAGCAGCCCGATTGATTCAAGCAACACAGCATCAGCTTAGCAGTGCCAAATTTAGAAGCTACTGAAGTCCCTAGAAGTGAAGCTAATGGAGTCTAATATATGCTAACTCATATTTTAGTAAGAACAAAGAAGGTAAATGTGCAGATCCTGCAAGCTAATGTTAGTACCAATATACTACAATAAGAGAAGCCCCCCCTCCAAAAATAACCCTATACAAAAATGACACAAATGTGAATTTTTAAAATGTCTTCTTCATTCACAGTGTAAGAGAACACCTTCAGACTTTGCACCTTATCTTTCTTTTGTTCATTATGCTTCCCACATATAAATTATGCAAATATATCACGACATCATAACATTTGTGCAAAAAAATCACAACATCGTGGATTTTATATTAAAAGAACACAAGCATGTAAAGTTTATGAAGCTGGTCAAAGAGAAGTGCAAATAAAATAATACCTGTATAAGGGAATATTTGTCATAGCTGTCCCCTGACTTCCCACTCTCACTTGAAGCTATATTGATGCAGGTTTCAGATGAACCATAGAGGCTGAAATAAGCTTAAGACTCCCAAACACCTTGGAACCAAAACTAAATCACAGATGTCCAGACATTCTAGAGCAGGGGTGTCAAACTGCCAGTCCGCGGGCCGGTTGCATAATGCGGAGGCCACGCCCACCCCAGCAATGAAAAAAAAAGTTGCAATACATTGCAACACGTCACGTGACGCAGTGAGTTTGACACCCGTGTTCTAGAGCGTTGAGAAAGATCACAGATTAGTTGGTTAATTTAACTGGAAATCTTAAAAGCAATTTTAAATAAACCTGTTCCATGTTCGCAACTATATATGTCATGAGCTTCAGAACTGCTAATTATTACTTCTGCTTTGCAGTATTTTTCAATAAGTTTTCAGGCAAAATTAAATAAGTTGCTTGCCTTTTATTTTATAGGATGAGGACAAATATCCACATGGAAGGCTACCTTTAATAAAGTTAGGGCCTTCTTGATGACAATATCCAAGTTACAGATCACTCTTCAGTAGTGTGACAAGATTATTTTTTTCATGCCTGGACCCTATCATTTTATATTTCCAAATATGCCTGGTGTAATTTTAATGCTTTAATAAATATGTCCTTTAGACTGTATTTTTGTACTGATTTCATAATTATAATGCAATGGCTGCATTCTTTTCGATATGGAAATATACCATACTTCCTTCCTCTAAGAACGTTGAGGTAGTCCTTGACTTATAACCATTCATTTAGTGACCGAAGGTACAACAGCACTGAAAAAGGTACTTATGACCATTTTTCACACTTACAACTGTTGCAGCACATGGTCATGTGATCCAAATTCAAACACTTGGCAACTGGCATATATTTATGACGGCTGCAGTGTCCTGGAGTCATGTGGTCACCTTTTGCGACCTTCTGATAAGCAAAATCAATGTCAGATTCACTTAACAACCATGTTACTAACTCAACAACTGCAGTGATTCATTTAACTGTGGCAAGAAAGGTCGTAAAATGGGGCAAAACTCACCTCACAGCTACCTTTCTTAGCAATGGAAATTTTGAGTTCAATTGTGGCCATCATTACCATTACAGGACTACCTGCAATTAAAACTCTGTTGGATCATCCTATAGCCTGCATCCTGGTATTATACCGCTTCCAGGAGAGCAACATGCAAGTGTAACGAACGCTCTTCCCTTTAAACCTGAGAGATTGACAGTACGAAGTACATTTTCTACCGTACATCTCTTTATTGCAAATTACTATTTTTGAAGCAAAAAAAATATGATAAAAAAAGCTGTGTACACTTTGTGAGCTTCTGATAAGGGCAACATATAATCAAGGAGCTACTCTTTTTTTGGTCTAAATTGATCTCTATAAAAGAGAGACTATAAATACCTATGAAGCAAAGTTATACCATTATAAAATGTCTATGCTGATAAATATCCTTGTTCTTCAAAGTTTTTCTTTATGAACCTGTGACCTTACCCTTAATGTAGGCATAGTGTAGCATACAAGGGACAAACTGCTTCAATTCCTTACTCTGGAGACAAAATGTATCTCTTTCATTCTGTTTTTCCAACTCCTAATAGACTTAGCTTCTTAATCATCTTAACTCTAACCACTGGCATTGCAAAAATGTTTGGTACATCACCAGGGAGTTCAGAGTATATAAGATCACTGGTTGGCTGGTATAACAATGACTCAGATAGTATTGTTGCCAAACCTTTCTCACTGTTTTGAGTGTATAATCTGCATCACTTGCACTTATTTGCTGTAATTGAGCTAATCTCTTATTATCGTTTTAAAAAGTCTTTTATTTTTTAACTAAACCAATTTCTTTTGTAAGGAAGCAGCAGAACAGATACTTTGTCAAGGCACTCTTCTGCCACTGTTAAAGAAAAATATGGTTTAAGTTAAAACATATGTCCACTGTGAAAATATATGGCAGAGACATATACCATATACCGGTATTGGTATTTCAGTGCTAATGCTACAAGTCAACAAACCGAGGTGGAAAGTTGGAATACTTTTTAAGAACACATACTTGTATATATTAGGCTTTACAGAACTTGGTGAAATGGAGAAAACCAGTGCAACACACTAATATCTGGATACTAGCTCTATAGGAAAAATGTCATGAGTCAATATTCAACTAAATTGAATAATACCCTCCAACAAAGGAACCGTGTAGTCACTCAAAAGCTAAAACTAAAGGTAGAGAAAACTAGGTAGAGAAAACTAGTGTGGCAGAACACCATGCAATATTATAAAAGGCTTTGGGACATAAGAAAATTTATTCCTTTCTAAGGGAGACTGAGGCCACACAGTATTAGATATAACAATTAACAAAACAGAAAAGAAGGGAAACAAGCACCCAGACATTTATTGAATTATAACCAGATGCTGGTAATTATAGATTCACACCTAGTCGGTCAGAAATTCCCCATCCCTGTTTTGAAGTCTTCATTTCATTCTCCGATTACCAGTTATTGAATGTTACAGTAAACCATGAAAGGGGCGTTGTCTTACCTGAACGCCTTTTCTCAGTATGACGATGGAGAATCCACCAATGGGTTATGCTCGTCTTCTGCCCGTGTAGACTAGTCAGCCAAGTTGTCACGCCCCTCTTCCTGAGACCTCCTTCCCAGTCTCGACTGAGGCGAAGCTCTTGGCTATGATTCCAATGTGTTATTTTGACTCTTTCCCACACAGGACCTGACCGGCCCTAAGGGTGGGAGTGGATTCTCCATCGTCATACTGAGAAAAGGCGTTCAGGTAAGACAACGCCCCTTCTCCAGTATGACGAGTGGAGAATCCACCAATGGGACTTACCAAAGCCTCACTGTCCCTGTGGGTGGGAAGCCGTCTGGGCCTGTGTCCCACCTTCTGACACTACGCGTTGGAGGACCCTTCTGCCGAAGGAGGCCTCTGCTGACGCAAACCTGTCCAGTTTGTAGTGTCTTATAAAGGGTGATGGCGACGCCCATGTTGCCGCCCTACATATCTCCTCTATTGGAGCCTGAGTTGCCCACGCTGCTGACATTGCAGCGCTGCGTGTGGAATGGGCAGTGATCTGTCTAGGAACTGCTAGGGATTGTGCCCTGTATGCCTCTGCAATGCAATTCCTGATCCATATGCCTATTGTGGAAGCTGTGACCTTTCGTCCCCTGGATTGTGACTGGAACGCCACAAACAGGGCCTCAGATTTGCGGAAAGGCGCTGTTCGCCTTATGTATTGTCTTAAGGCCCTGCGAACATCTAAGGTGTGCCATTTGCGCTCCAATTCATGTGAAGGCTGAGGGCAAAAATCTGGCAACACCACCTTCTGCTTTCTATGGAATATGGAGTTGACCTTTGGGATGAACAAGGGGTCCAGGCGTAATACCACCCTGTCCGGAAGGTGCACAGCTCCTCCCTAATTGATAGTGGTGCTAGCTCTGAAATACGTCTCGCCGAGGTAACGGCAACCAAGAATGCCACCTTAAGGGTCAGAAACTGCAGTGTGCAGGTTCGTATAGGTTCAAATGGTGAGACTGTTAACGCCTGAAGGACCTTAGGTAGGTCCCAGGAAGGGTATCTGTGGACTGCTGTTTGTCGCGCCTTTTAAGAAGGATCGCACCACTGGGTGTTTGGCCAGTGGCCCAGAGTTACCGCAAACCAGGATAGTGGACAGAGCGGCCACCTGTCTATGCAACGTGTTAGGTGTTAAGCCCTTTTCCAGTCCCTCCCACAGATAGTCTAGGACCTTAGGGATGGTAATCTTAAAGGGATCTAGCTGTTGCTTTACGCACCACTTGCAATAGTTTTTCCAAGTGGAGTCATAAATTATGTTAGTCGTAGGCCTTCTTGAGGCCTGTATTGTTTTAATGACCCCTTGCGAATAGGCCTCCCCTTCTAGGAGGCTCCGCTCAAGTGTCAAGCGGCTAGTTGAAGCCACTGTGGTTCTGGATGTTGTAGGGTCCCCTGACTGAGGGATATTTTGTCGTGTGTAATCCTCCATGGAGGAGACATGGAAAGACTTACGAGGTCGGCAAACCATGGTCGTCTCGGCCAGTGTGGTGCAATGAGTATCACCTCTGCTTGTTCCTGCAATATCTTCCTAATGGTTGCTTGCATCAGGGGTAGTGGTGGGAATGCGTATAGTAGCCCCTTTGGCCAGTGGCTTTGCAGAGCATCTGCTTTCTCCGCTCCTGGTGACAGGAAGCAGGAGAAGAACCTCGGGAGCTGGGCATTCTTGGGGCTGGCGAATAGATCCTTGGGTAATTGACAAGGAATGAAGCGGTCCGGGGGTTTGGAGGCGAATTCCAGCGAGAGGCCGAATCTGATGGTGTTTAAGACCCAGAGGTCTGTGGTGGTGGCTTGCCATCTGTCTGCGAAGAGAGCTAGCCTACCACCAATGGGGGAGGCCTCCCCGTCATTTGGATTTTCTAAAGGGCCGGCCTCCCGCCCCTCGAAAGGGACGCTTGGACTGGAATTGCTGTCTGAACCTGTCCCTGTTGCCTGTTCTGTCACCGTGATGGTCTGGTCTGGGGTGATAGGTGCGGGGAAAGGAGGTAGATCCTGGGCCTGCCTCTGCCCGAAAGGCCTGCCTGCGGGGGTATGAGGATACTCTCCCCTCCGTTTTCCTTGATAGGTGGGCCAGGACCTTGCGCTTATCTCTGTTCTCTATCAGATAACGATTAAGGGCCTCTCCAAATAGGAGGCAGCTCTTGTAAGGAGCGAGCGCCAATCTCCCCTTTGCCTTAATGTCGGCTCGCCAGTGTCTAAGCCACAGTAACCTGCGACCTGCGGTGGTGGACGCTATCGCCCTGGCCGAAAAGTTTGTTTCGTGTAATGAGGAATCTGCCATGTATTCCGCTGCCGCCACTAACCTTTTGAAATCATGGAGGGGTCTTTCCTCCTCTGGTGCGATTCTTGCCTGCATTTGACGTAGCCAGATCAACGATGTTCTGGCGAAGAAGGAAGTGGAAATGGCTGCCTTGACTGCATACGCTGAAGCCTGGTGAGCCCTGCGAAAGGTGAGTTCCGCTTTCTTGTCCTCCGACTTGAGGGCCTCCGCCGCATCCCCGGAAACCGTGGATGAAGAAATCATGGTTGTTGAGGCTCGTCTACTGTCGGGATCTCTACCACTTCTGACAGTGCCTGATCAACGTTGAACAGCTTTTTGTCAGTCCCTCCCATGGGAATGAAGGACCCCGGTGCCCCCACATTATTCTGGATTGACTCAAGAAAGAGAGGGGGACAGGGAATGGACTGTTGCGTGTATGTGGGTCATGAAAACACCCTGTTAGTCATGTCCTGGCTTGTAGAGGGACCCTCCTGAGGGGTCCTCTTAATCTTTGCCGTGCTGCTGGCCTTGTGGAGGAGAGATTTAAACAGGGATGGGTTGAATAGACCCATAAATGGAGGAGGATCTGGGGAAATGTCATCACCTTCTGACAGTCCCTGATCAGTTAGTTCGCATTCCTCCGCAGGAGACCTCCTGCTTCTGGAGGAGCGGGAAGGGGAGACTGAATTCTGGTCTACTGAGGCTGCTTCTTGTGAGAGGGAGGAACGTGCCCTTGACACGACGGACCCAGATCTGGATCTATGGTGCCTGGAAGAAGCCATGGCCTGTGTGACGGCCTGTAATATCAGGGATTGCAAGCGTTCATCCGAAGCGCTGTGCCCTGTTCCACCCTGTTGTTCGGGTGTTCTTGATCTCTCATGTCCCTCGCTTTGAGTGGACCTGTCTGCTTCTGCGGTAACCTCCGGCTCCGGGGGTTCCTGAGTATACTGATGCTGGCCAAAAATTTGTTCCGTGTAGACAGGGGAATCCTCCCCTGTTGAGCTTTGTTTCTTTTCTGCTCTAGAAAATTCTCTTTCCAAAGCCAGGTGGCGATGCTTGGCCTCCCTTTCCGCAGTCTTTGAGGATCTTTTGCCAGCAATTGCTTTGGCCTTGATCCTGCCCGCCGCCTCCTGTTTGGAGGATCTGGGTCTCTTGAGTCCCGGGGGACTTTTGGAAGAGCCCTGTGAAGGCTGGGCCTCATTATCATCTGCCATTGGCAGGAGAGATATCTCAGCTCAAGACTGAGAGGAATCTCTAAACAAGGCAAGGGAGGCTTGCTGATTTGCCTGAATAGACCAGAGACAATCAGATATTGACCGAGGTCAGTGTCTTTGTTAGTGTCCAGTGGTGCAAGCCCCTTGTGCTCTCCCTTGTACGCCATGTTATATGTTGGCAGTAGCCACCACAATTCTTGATCTTCGTCTTTTCCTCTTCTTATATATATATATATATTTAAATTAGGTAGGCTCCCTAATGGCCCGGTGTGGGCTGGATTGGAGCAAACCGGATTCTAATCCGGTGTTAAGATGTTTGGAGCAGGAGGCTGGAAGTTACTTTCCAGCCCTATCCAGGCAAGTATTCACTGGGATGCTTAGAAACTGTTTTCTTTGTCTTTTGAATTTGGCGCCCCCCTGAGGATAAGCCTTTCAATTTGTCTTCAGAAGCCACATGCGTCAAAAATGGCCGCCGGCCCCTTTGTTTGATTTGCGTGGCCGCATGGAGCCCTAATGTGCTCCGCTGCTCGGCTGAGCTTCGGGAGAACGCGTGAGCCTCCACGGTTCCCCGCCACTCAGCTGGTGTGAAGGAAAGTGCCGCGGGCGCCTTGCGCTCTCTGCGGATCTGCCGGTTCTATAATGAGCCGTGCGGCTCCTCTCAGCCCTCCGATGGCTTGGGGGAAGCCGCGGGCGCCTTTGTGCTCACCGTGGATCAGCTGGGCTGTGGAGGAAGATGCCCGGGCTCCTGCCGGCTCTCCGGACTTCTGTCGCTTTCGGTAAGGGGGAGGAGGGGGCGCGGACACCGCTGCGTCCTCCACGGATCAGCTGTGCTGCGGGGAACACCGTGTGGAGTTCCCCCAGCTCTCCGACGATCAGCTGGCTTTCGGGGAAAACCGCACGGGGTTTCCCCCGGCTCTCCGACGATCAGCTGGCTTTTTTGAAACAAAAAACCCTCGCGGATCTCCCGTTTAAAGGGGAAAAGGAGCTGGCTCTTTTTAAACAAAAAAACCTCGCGGAGCTCCCGTTTAAAGGGGAAAGGAAAACCTGTATTCTGCCTCCCCCTGATTTGCTTACTCTAAAGTCAGAAAACAATAAGGAAGTACAAAAATATTCAATACGGCCTGATCTGGATGATCGGAAAGTGTGTCTAGCTTGGGCGAAAGACTAGTTGAGACTGGGAAGGAGGTCTCAGGAAGAGGGGCGTGACAACTTGGCTGACTAGTCTACACGGGCAGAAAATGAGCATAACCCATTGGTGGATTCTCCACTCGTCATACTGGAGAATCACTAAATTTTCAAACTAGGTTCTACAGTCCCCTAAGATTCTATGATAACTTGATGGGATTCTGTGAAAAACTAAGAGGAAAAAAGTTTATTCAAAAGTAGCCAATTTTCTATCACTGGAGCTTTCCCTTTTAATCAGGGGTTCTACATTAAAAAAAAGAAAGAAAAGACTAAGAAGTTCCACTGCCCGATAAAATTTAAAAACTTCTGCCTCAAATCACAAATAAAATTTCTAGATACTGAACTCTAATTTTCACCAGCCCAAACCACTATGACCAGTGATAAAGAATGCAGTCTAAGACCTCTGGATTGTCCACCACTACTCAAGCCTATTCCAGAGACCTTCAGCTACTCAAAGAACTCAAAATGGCTGATCCCCTCATTTGCTGTTAAAGTCACCAGTGTTTGCAAGTGCTGCTCCATACAGGAGGTGACCGATTGTTTTCCCTCAACATAAGCTCATCCATAAGATCAAGTCCTTGCCTGTTCCCAAACTCTTGACATACATTTCTAACTCTGCAGGATCATGGTGAGTCCTTCCCTTCCAGTTTACTTTCCATATTGCAGGCAATATTTATGTGTATCCATGCATGCACATGCCATGAAGAAGTCTACTTAATAATCAAAATGGCATCCCTGGGAGCCTCACTGAGTGGTGTGGAAATTAATAAATTTAGGATTGCACTGCTCAGCTTCAGTCATGTGTCTCTTTGGAGTGTGACTTTTTCTGGAGTAAACATAAATGAGGATTGTCTTTAAAAGAAAGATGAGGAGAAAAATGAGGGTTTAAGTGGCTTCAGGCAGGCAATGGGGTAAAAAATACATGCCATGAACACCTATCCTAGCTCAGTATGTGCATATTATTTTTATTTTGTTTTTTGATTAAGTATAAAATGTATTTTTCCAGATACAGATCACTTCCTACAAACTGGAAGAATTTCTGAAAAAGCAGAAATAAAAAAGTGAAATAAATTCCAGGGCTGTTAGTGATGCCATTGCTTCTTATGACACATATTTTGAAAAATTAGGCTCAAGCCCAGGTGAGAAATGGAAATATGAAAAGAATTTTATCAACTTTAGTTTTACATGGAATGCAAAAAAGATAAACCAAATGGACTATGTACTGAATGTCAGCAAATATTATTTAACAGTAATAGTGTAAAATTATGGAAATCAAGTGTTACAACCTTGTAAATTAAAAGTCTTGAATGTTCCAAAACAAAATGTGCAGAACTCCATGTGAAAAAAATGGCACTTTGTACCTTTTTACGTAACAAGACAAATGTCCAGAGTACTTATTTGATTAAAACTTTAACTTCTCAAATAATTGCAAAATTAATGTGTGTTTTTTGTACATTGGAAACAGTTTACTCTTCATTTCATTGCCAATTTTCTATCACTAGAGCTTTGTCTCTTGCTTGGGAGTATCAGAATTGAACTAACAGCCTGAAAAAAATTAAAAAGCCTTGGGCGAATCAATGTTCATGTTATTTGAGACTCAAAGAGGATCACATTAAAAATCTGACTGGGTAACTACTATACCCATGAATCAATCTACAGTTATTCACATATACAATACTGAAAAGTGGCCATGTCATAGCTCAGTAATATTAATTTGTTCTCAAATTAAGTTTAAAATATACATATCTAAGAATTCCTGTTAATATGCAATGCTTTAGACATAAATTCCATTATCTGATTATCATAGCCTATGTTTTATACAGAAACATCAAAGCAATAACTGAGGATTATTTCACTAAATACTGTATTCCAGTTAATTTATCACTATTATGATCAGTAAGAAACCATAGCCGTGATTTGCTCAGGGTACCTTGAAATATCATTCTCAAGCAGAAATAATAAATTTAGTCTCACATATAGAACAAACTTTCAACCTAATAAGTTGCACATACTGATGTTCTATCAGTACCTATCATTCAAGTATACTTGGGGTGTGTGGAGAAAAACACATTATTTACAGTTATTGACACAGATTAAACTTCAGCATATTTTGTGGACGTGTTGATGCATATGTGGAAAGAAATTCAATTCAGAATTCTAGCAGAGGCATCTACATTGATTAATTTGCCCCTCCCATGCCTTCAGTGTTTGAGCAGTAGAACAATTCAACCATAATAGACAATAAGCAGAGATGCGTAAGCAGCTGTGAATAGAAAACAATGAATAAAATTCATGACGTTAGAGAACTATGAATTGGGGAGTTTAGTGCATGAATTGAAATCTAAAGTTATCTGTCCCTCTGCCGTGAGCTGAGCAATGCAAAGTAAACTAGAAAGATGAGGGGGGGAAAAAAAAGGGGGGGGGAAATGGTCTATGACACATTTACAGAAACTGATGGCCTGTCACCTAGACACTGATGAGTATTTTCACTGGATAAAAAAGGCAAGCAACAGTCTAAAAATAGACTAGCGTGCTGCAGAGCTGTCTGGCTTGGCTACGCTACCAGAATACCAATGTAATTTTTTGCCAAGATGCTTGTCCCATACTTGAACAGTGAAGGTGAGAGGAAAAAAGGTGATTGTATACTGTTATTTGTCAGAATTCGAAAGAATATGCAATGTATTAGGCATATGTTTAGTTTAAATTTTGCAAGAGAAATAAAATAAAAATTTAACAAAAAAAGTTCCTTTCAATATGTAAAAAGTCCACTAATGGGTGAAGATGGTAAGAAGATGATGGGCAGCAGGGTAAAAGCTTCTTTACCTCTACCTTCACACAAAAGGGAAAAAAATCCAGCCTACCAAAAGCAGCAGCATGGCAGACAGAACAGGCAAGTGCAGGTCAAAATAGGCAAGAAATTGGTAACAGGACACCTATGCCCTCTAGTGCAGAGGTCTCCAATCTTTCCGGGCTCAAGGACCGGCGGGAAGGAGAGGAGCTTCAAAATTTGTGCATGTGCACACAGGACCACGCACTCTGGCGCAGCACTAGCAGCCTTGTTTGCGTATGCAGCATGTGCTGGCACATGCATGATTGGCAGCGCACCCCCGGCAGCCAGTGGCCCATTCGCACATGCGCAAACGGGCCGTGCAAACCACCCGGGCAAGCAGCGCATGCGCAAATGGGCTGCGGACACCCGCCCCATGCTAACATCCCCATTCGCACCCGCACGCATGCGCAAACAGGGCCGTGGGCACCAGAGCGAGTGGGGGGGGAATGTGCACCCACACGTGCATGCACCAACCAGCTGTTTCTGTGGCCCGCTAGCCAAGAGCCCGTGGCCTGGGACCGGGCTGTGGACCATAGGTTGGGGACCCCTGCTCTAGTGGAGTTAAAATCACCAGGACCAAATGTTTACATCCCAGGAGTCTGAAGGAGCTGGCAGGTGTGATCTCAAAACCACTGAGCAAAATCTCAGTGGAATTTCTGATGCTATGTGATGTGTCCATAAAGTCACGTTACTTTATTCTTAGTGACAGCAATCTTGGCAGTCCCTGCTGCTGCTGTCATTAAGCAAATTCCACTAGTCATTAGGCCGAGGAGCCACCCCAATCCAAGCATTCTGGCCTCAGTCCCTCCCTCCCAGCCCTGAGCCTTGGTTCTTCAAAGGGTAAGGGTCTATCTCCCCTTCAACTAGTCCCAACTGGTTACGCTCTCCCATCTCTGCCCCTATGACTGCCTTGCACCTTACCTGGCAGGGCAACAAGAAGTCCCAGAGTTGCAAAGCTCCGTGGCTGCTTGCCACAATGCATCTCAGGGTCTTCTTGGAATACTGAAGCTTTGGAACAGCAGAAAGCCCTTGAGCCATCCTGCAGTGCAAAGCTGCATTCGCCCTGGCAGCCTCAGCTGATCCAGCCCAGTCTTCCGAGGAAACCCCTGTGTGCGAACTGGGGAAGAAAGACTCACACCACCAGCATCTGCCTTGCGAAGGATCAGCAGCAAGAGCAAAAAGATGGCGAAGATCAGCTGGGGTGGCAGGACCCAGGGAGTGGGGGGGGACGACAAAAGGGCATAGATAGGTAGGTGGGGAAGTTGAAGTATCTCTGTAGTTGTTAAGCGCAGGTAGACGGAAATGCTTGAATTTTGATCAGATGAAAGCAGGGGTGCTGCAATGGCCGTAATTTTGAGGATCGTTAAGTCCCTTCGTTCAGTGCTACCGTAACTTTGAATGGTCAGTGAACAAATGGTCATTAAGCAATGAATACTATAGAGAATTATTTCAGGTTTTGCTTCTTAAACATATCACCAGAAAAGCAGCACAAGACATGACAACCCGATCTCTCAGACATATCAAATATATGCATTTAGTAATTCCTCATTCAATAAATACTTGATTTAACAGATCTCCATTTAGTAGACTTCTGATGAGGTGGAGAATTTCTGTCCTTATGCTATGCTTTTGTGCATTCATAACTGAATGCACTAAAATCTTATTTCATTAAGAAATCTAAGTACAAACATGCGGAAAAGGAGTAAACAGAAAAATTATTAAAGACCTTAGACAGCTATGACAATATCAACATATAGAGACAATGTGTTATTTTGAGATTAAGTGGGATGTTCCTTAAAACTCAGCTGTCCAGACCCAAAATGAGCTCCACATCTGTGGGGCTTACTGGTTGCTTTGACAGCTAGAGTTTGTAATCATTAATAAATAACACATACCTTTTGGTGATTAATTAAGCTGAAAAACAGCCAAAAGTGATTTCTAAAACCAAAGTGCAATTTAAACCTGATATCCCGAGTGTTGAGCCAAAATGTAAAGCAGAAAGTACTTTAAAAAAAATTCTTCTTTAAAATAAGCTTTTTACATGCCTCTTTCAGGAATATTTTCTCATATCTCTACTTATCACCAAAGCAGACATGAAGATCTATCTGCAAAGCGTTCAATTTTCTTCCATTTGGAGTAGTAATCTGTCAAAAAAATTGACTATTTCAAAAAATAAAAAATATCAAACCAAAAGTTGGCAATTGGGACTAAGTAAGTGGGAAGCTATGCGAGAACACTAACTAGCTACAATTTTCACAACACCGATTTTTAAAAAAAAAATATTCAGAGCAATTCCTAATTAGAGATAAATTATAAAAATACAAATTTTCTGCTGTACTGTTTGGTTGAAAATCTACAAAGAAAGACAACAGTTTCTAAAGAACTGTCTACTATGGTTAAATAGAAATTATAAAGTCATTCACAAATTAGCCAGCAGAGGTAGCAATATACTCTAAAAGCATTTTTCTGTAACAGGGTTAACACCTTTTTCAGAGGCAGAATGTTATATGCTTTTGCATAGATGCGTCAAAAAAACTGAAAAAACATTACTTTTAAACTTGACCAAATATTATATTTCAGCAATTAAGCCTTGAAATTTCACATTTTTAAAAAAAAAATTGGGAAATGTCACAAATGCCATATGTGAATATTATGAGTAATGCCCATGTGCACTAGGTTGCTGAACCAAGCATAGATGTTTAGAGGAATAATTAAATTCAAAAGAAAACATTTTGTCACTAAGCATATAGTAGTATCTTTATTACTTTGGTAATTCTTTGTGTTTCTTTATAAAAAAACTGCCTAAAGGATTTATAGGAAGTGGCAAATGCATTTCTTAATTTACATTACACATGCATCACATTTATATTTCAGAGTTTTAGAGAATCACTACACGTCTACAGGTCTGCTTCTAGTTAAATTGTTCAAAGACTCTTTTAAGGGATCTTAAACAGTAAAATAGGATGGCTTCATAACAAAAATATAAGACAATAGCACTTGCCTGAACACCTCCTTAGGGAATTTAAGAAATTCAAAAAATCAGTTATCATAGCCATCCATTTTTTTAGAGACAAGTTCACAAGTTATACCCATAGAACCACTGCTGATCTTTCCATCATATATTTTTAATTAGGAAATACTGTCCATTTGACAAAAACTATATAGGAAGGAAAGCTACACCAAGATGCTGTGATAGTTAGCTATTGCTGAAATCTAAGAGAATTGCACTTTACTTTGAGAAATTATAGTATACTACTTTTTAGTGGTTAATTAAGGTTATTAATTAATTTGGAAATAACACTTTGTCAGTGTTTGAACAACCAGTGTGTATCTCCCACTACTCAATAAAAAAATAACTCATTCTTTGCTCAACAGCTATGAGTTTTGTTCATCCTAAATCAGCATACAAAAAATTTCCTGCTAAAAGAGTATTAACTATATATGTCACTATAGCTAGATCTTCTGGTTGAATGTGCGCATACTATTCTCCACTGGATTTTGGCGTGCAAAAGGGGGTTATGGAAGGAGAGTTAAATATCTCTGAGACACAAGTTCAGTATTGTTTTAAATTCTTTATTGTAGAAATTAAAGTTTATAGAGATGTGCTCCCCATTCTGTTTTCAATTAGACTGCAAAATGCAAAAGTATGCAGATGCATTTCAGAATGTACTGCATGCTGATGAACTTTCAGGTTAGCAATTTTTTTAAGCTCTGCAAGTAAGTTGCCAAATTTAAAAAAATAAATTAAAAATCAGTATGGATGTCTATTAAAAGCCTCAAGAAAATAACTAGAAAAACTGTATATCTATTCTTCTATCTACGTCTTTTATTTAATAGCCATTCAACTTGCAAAGCAACTCTGAGCAGCATACAGTTCTATGGAAGCATGAGAACAATTGGGGTGTGGGAGGAGTGGCCTGGCTGCGGGGGCCCTGAGATAAGCAGGTGCAGGGTGTGTGGGGTAGCTCTATCCCCCAACTGCCTCACCTTAACTCGCGGCAGCATCAGTGCAAGGCAAGCTCTCCTACCCCATTGAAGCAGCAAGCAACCAGATGGTGGCACGGATTGGGCGGGCTCTTAACTAGGGCATATTTTTGGGGTAGGGCTTGTATTAGGCACAGACCAAAAAATCAGGGTAGGGCTTATTTTCTGGGTGGGTCTTATTTTCAGGGAAACACGGTAGTATACCTCTTTCATTCTGGGTAACTTCATCTCGTGTTCTAACCCAGTGCCTGAAGCAAGAATCCTGCGTGCAGGGCCTTATAGAAGTCTAGCAGGATCAGAGCTATCCAAACATCAGAGGGGAAATGTCCATTTGTCCAAATGTTGTATTAAAATTAACCTGCAGATATTCTTTCCTTACTAAATTTAGTTTTATATTTGTGCAATTCTCTGGATGTATTCAGTTCTATAGCTATTCAATCAGGCTAGAATTAAATTGTTTCACTATTTCCATGGTTTATTGTAATTTTCCCCATGACTTATTTTTTCCCTTAGATTAGGTATATGTAGCTCTCAATATCTCATCTACTTTTATGGCCATAAACAAAAAAGAAAGCAAGGGGCTTCTTTTGGCTTTTTTGTTATTATTTAAAATAGATATGAAATATATTCATGAAATAGAACCCTTTTAAACCATTCAAATGAAAAATTCTGACCAAACCTGTTTTGTTTCAAGCACCAAAACTTTTTTCTCTCATTTCCCAAATTTTCCAATCCTAGGATCAATCTGTACTTTGCCTCCTTGCCTGTAAGAAAGATCTGCTGTTGTCACCAAAAAGGCTTAAGGGAAGGGGCTTCAAAGAGTTCTGCTGTTGGATAGTTAATGGCCGTTATACAGTTTCATCCCTATCAGAATGTGTATTTAAAGAAATTTGTATACTGCCATTTTAATCTCCTTTAGAGATACTAGTAGTAATACTGGTAATCCTCAACTTACAACCACAATTGAGCTCAAAATTTCTGCTGCAAAGTGAGACAGTTGTTAAGTGAGTTTTGCCCCATTTTATGACCTTACTTGCCACAGTTATTAAGTGAATCCCTGCAGTTGTTAAGTTAGTAATATTGTTGTTAAGTGAATCTGGCTTCCCCATTGACTTTGCTTGTCACAAGGGTACAAAAGGTGATCACATGACCCCCGGGACAATTGCAACCAACATAAATATGAGTCACTTGGCAAGCATCTGAATTTTGATCACTCGACCATAAGATGCTGCAATGGTCGTAAAAATGGTCATAAGTCGCTTTTTTCAGTGCTGTTACAACTTTGAATGGTTACTAAATGAACTGTTGTATGTCAAGGACTATCTGTACCAATACCAAAAGAAGACAAGATTATGACTTAACAGAGATTATGTAAACTGCATTACTAAGAACCAGCCAGATAATAGCATATCAACACAATTTGGGGAATGGGATATTGATTGGAATAACCTATAGCAGTGGTGGCGAACCTATGGCACGGGTGCCAGAGGCGGCACTCGAAGCCCTCTCTGTGGGCACACGTGCCGTTGCCCCAGCCTTGCCTCCGCCCGTGGCCCCCTCCTCACCAGCAACCCCCCTGGAGGAGAGTTGCCCCCGAGCGTGGCCCACGCGGAACAGCGCAGCCAAGGACATGGCAGCCAGGCAGCGTAGACAAGACTCTGCCCTCACACCCCAACGCGCACAGTTGATGCTGCGGGGCGCGGGCAGAGGGCGTGGCTGCCATGGAGATGCTGGGCTGCCTGGGCGATCTGTGGCAGGCCCTGGAGGCGGTGAGTGGCCCTGCGGGCAGGCAGGGTGGGGTGGAGCAGGGGTGGGGCCAGTTTTTGGGCACTCGGTCTCTAAAAGGTTCGCCATCACTGACCTATAGAAATTTGAAATGTCTTACCAGGAATCCAATACTTCCTTGAGAAGCAGTTATTAAAAATTTACATGTATTACATTTGATGTAAATGTCACAGAGTGCCTTATTCATTTGCTAGATGTATAAAGCTACCCAATTCAAACTATGTGATTCTGGGCAGTGTACAGGGGAGTCACCAAAAGCACATGCTTTCTAGATTTAAAAAGGTGTCAAGATTTAAAAGAGAAAACCTGAAACATGCCCTCTATATGACAGCATATGTGGCAGTCAGGTATCCTTGGGAGAAGGCAGCCCAACAAGTAACCCGTAGATTTTAAAAGTGATGGCCAGTATTTTGAATTGCATCCAGAACCCTAATGGAAGCCAGTGCAACTCATGGCATAGTGGTGTTACATGGGTGTGATGAGTTGTGCCCATAACTACCTGTGCAGCTGGATTCTGGAAGATTTTCAAGGGTAGCATGTTGGAATAGTCACAAGATATTGTGCAAACTCACCCATCCCCAACCCGCCCTAGCTATAGCTACCACCTGCTCTTTAAGTAAGAGCTGTGAGTTCAGAAGAATCCCTGGTTTGCATACCATGTCTGAATGGGGTAGGGTCACCATATCCAAAACCAAAGATGGAAACGTTCCAACTCCCTGAAATCTGGATCTGAGGACCCCAAACCCTATAAAGATTTAAGCTGCAACCTGTTGTTTCTCATCCAGACACAGGGACAGAAATACTCGAGCTGACCAAAAAGGAAATTTCATCATTGGGGCACTTGTACCATGAGTGTTGTCTGAAATCACAGCAAACTGCTGACAGATGCCCAAGAAAAGCAGCCTGAGTATATTTAAATTTACCAGCCAGCAGAAATTAATTCAGATATGTGATTGATTTCACTCTAGTGTTCAGCTAGAAGAGACAACCATGAGATTACATACACAGCTTAAGGCACTAAACACAATTAATATTCTTTGACTGAAAAACTACATGGTCTGCCAATTTCAAATTCCCTTAATTGGAAGCCAAATATGTAAAGTGTCTCTTGAGCATATAACCAAAGTGATCAATTTTTGTGGAAGTTCACATTCATTCGCTTTGGTTCTATACTGTGTAACTTCTAAGCAGAACTTAACAAGCAGGCCCAGACATGCACAAGCTTCACTGAAAAAAAAAAGGATACTGTATGTACCTTAATGGAAATAATGGGTCACTATTGAGAAAACTGAGTAATTTGCTTTATTTTCTATAACGTATCTTTAAAATGTTCCACAGATCTACTATAATAGATATCAGTCAATATGAAGTGATGCAGGTAATTCCTACAGAATGTGTATTGCTATGACAGGAGAAGACAAAATGGAAAAAGAAATGGAAAAAGAGCAAATGAACACTTAAAGAAAAATGCTAAGGCTCAGATATAGAGATGTCCAATGATGGACAAAGAGAAAAGTGAATGCTATAGAATTTGAGAGGGAAAAGAAACTAATAATGATCTGGTAAAAGGAATAAATGACACTCATTTTGTTGAAGCTGCCCTGGTCTTCGTGGTACTTTGCTTTGCAAAGATTTTTAAAAACTATTAAGAACACAGAAGATAAAAGATTTAAATTTAAAATGCACACATATCAAGAAAATCTACTTCCCAAAAACTAGATATAATCTATGGTTTTTGAATGTTTGATAGATTCATATAAAAATATCAAATGAGTTAAATAGGTGAACGCCATTTTATAAAATCAACTGAAAGTAAAGCAAAGTATTATATAACTGAAATATAAGTTTAATATACAACCATAATTGCTGCCTAAAATTCTTGTAACCTTATCTCCACAAAAAGATATATCACAGCTAGAAAAATACAGAAAAGGGCAATTAATATGAATATTTGAAAAGGGAGAATAGGAGAGAGACTTATAAAAATAATTACATAGATGCAATCTCTATGGCTGAAAGGCATTTCTCAATATCACTCATCAGGGAACTAACTATTGCAAGGGATTATTACTGAAGGTAGTTTTGACTAATCCTTGGAAACATATTCTGGATCTGAGTATCACTTCCATTTAAATGGTCAAGACTTTTGATATATTCAGGAAGAATTAACAGAGAATTATAGAATAAAAACCAGTAGAGAAAATAAAATAGTGGGGGGAAAGTGTGCTAAATGATGTAGATAAAGAACAGAGTAGTAACAAATATGTTTTTCTTTTTCTATAATTAATAGTATTCTTTCAGTCTTAACAAAAATAGAGTCAAGTAGTGTTTCCTTGTAATATATAACAATTCTTATCACTATATTAAAAAAATTAAACTTGTGCAACATAGTTTATCAATTTTGACTTGTGCAAATGTCATGACACATACTCTTATTAAAGCAAAATTACTTTAAAGATGAAACAGATGCCATGTAAGAATTTTAACTTTGTGTAAATATGATTTACACCTTAACTCATCACACTATGAATGAGCCAATTTCCTTTAAAGAAAAAGTCAACTGTGGGGAAGTGCAAATGTTACACAATGCAGTTTGTACACATTTCATGATAATGTAACAACTCAGCATTTCTTTTTGCTAATATTATCTATTTTTTTAAATTAAATATTTATATCATTTTGAATGCATGCCAGTTATATTAAAGTAAGCAGAATTTTAACCTTCTCAGACTTAAGACCTGTAGAAACTGGAAGGATTTTGCTCTGAGAATTCCACACTACCACTAAAATTCTCCAAATATAAGCTTAATTAACTAGACCTTCTAGCAGAGAAATTAATGGAACAGTAATGGTCAGCCTCATAGCCCTTTGATGTGCTATTACTTGAAGATTATTAGATTTCTGTTTCTTTCAATCAATAGCAAAGAATTGTAAGATTACATTTTTATCCCTACATCGATAGCTTCCATTTATAACTTATATTATTATATATTATTAAGGATAGTGCCAAAAGCAGACATTACACTAAAAGGGGGGAAAGCCATTTTCAAAAAAAGATAGATTTTTTTCTCCTCTTGTGTAAAGTAAGCAATTGAAAGGAACACATGGAAGACCTAGTGCACAATCAAGTGACCTTGAGTGTGCATCATTCTCGATTTATGTCAAACGGCAAGTGCAAGAAGTATTGGCTGTAAATTGGGAACTCCAAGTTATCAACACAGGTGCAGCAGACAAAGCTAAGGCCCCGAGCTAGAAAAGCTTAGGTATAATTTAAGAAACAGGGCTCGAGGACCAAACCGACAATTAAGTTAAACTGGTGGAATTTAAAAAAAATAACCGAAATGAAAAGGCGCCAGCTGCTCCGTGGGGCAGCTTTGCATAATTAAAAGGCACACAGCAGCAGCCCATGCCAGAAACCGAGGGGGAAGCATCGAGGAAAGAATAAATGGACTCACCTGCCCAGGTGTTCCGGTACGGGCCCAGAATCGCCGAGTTGTCCAGCATCCACACGCGGAAGGCACCCACCAACTTAGAAAGCAGACTACAACACTGGTAGCCGACGACCAACACTCCGATCCAATAGTAAAAACCGTCAGGGAAGAACAAAAAAGAAGCCGAAGTCTCCATAGCGTTCCCAACGCAGCGCCAATAGATACTGGAGTGATGACGGCCCGGCAACACTGAACCCACCCTAGCTTGTGTCGGACCCTCCCACAGAATAGCCCCGCCCCAAAGAGCAGCTATTGGCTAATTAATACAGTGTAGGATTGCTATTGGATATCTATCGTGGAGCACATGGCTCTTGATCTCGCGTATTTTCTTTTCAAAAAAAGGCGTAGTTGAGGTAAATTCCCTCACAGACGGGAACAACGGTCCTTAAGTCGCTTCGCAGGCCCATGTGGCGAACGCGTCTTCCGGCGTTCTCTGGCTCCTACTGGCAGAGATCGATGTCATTCTTGTGGGGCCTGGTTGTGATTAGAGGGTATAATTATGAACGGGCGGTTACGAAAGAAAATTCATCGCGTGGAGTTAAATATTGGAACTAGCGAGGGGTCGGGGTTCTCTTTCTTTCAGTTGTTTTTCAATCTGTCCTCGTTCGGTCTATATAGCCAAAGTATTACGGGCGTCTTGCTTCGACCCACAGTCGTTCATTGGCCTGACCTCCTTGCTACATATACACAAGTATCCCAATGTCTAGATATAAACAAGTAGGAAAAGGGAAAAATAAATTTAAATATAAGAAACAAAACAAGGTATTAATAGAATTAGAACAAACGAGCAGAAAAACAAGCTATATGCAACAGAAATACAATAGATAGGCATTTCTGCAGCTCAGTTTTTAGAATAATGAAACTGAATGCAGAGGTATATTGTCGAGTCTTGTTGCCAAAAAGAGCCTTTTCAAAGGCTGAGAATTGAAATATTTCATTAAACCCTCAAAGATACAACTTCAAGAAAACTATTCACACTCCTTCAAATTTATTATTGCCCGCACACCCCCGTGGGTCATGATCCTATAGAGTTCTGCAGTCAGATGACCAGAATTTGCAATATTTTTGTCATTTTCCAGTAGAAAACCCTAATCCTTTTGTTATGCTGGATTCACTTAACTATGTGGTTTGCTTAATGACCATGTGATGTCTTATGACTCTCACAAAAATGGTCATAAAATCAAGAGTTATGACTGCAGTGACTCACAACCATAGGCTCCATGGTGGTTGTAAATCAAGAAGTATATGTATATTCTACTAAGGCTCATAAATTCACCTGATTGCTTTAAATTTATGTTGTTCATGTGTAACCTGCAAGAATTCACTTTTCTGGCACATCTTAGTTATTTAAATTTTCAGATCTACTACTTGCAATATTCAGTCTTCCAAAATACCTCTAATGTTATTACAAGCATTCTTTATATATTTATTCCATAAATATTAAACATCTAACAGGACATCCTTATCTTGCTTTATACTCAGTGCTGAAACATTTGTTAAATATTCCATTTATTTTCACACATGCCTTATTTTCCTGATAATACTGCTCTTACCATATTTGGAATCAGTTTTCAATTCAAGCTTACTTATTTTATCATGAGCTTTTGCTAAATCAAGAAACATACATTAAATTTTCTTTTTGTATGATGCTGAATAACCTATGGGAAGCAAAACATCTAGCCTGCACACATGGAATTGTATTCAGAGTCCGTTTTTCTCCAGCCTGACTCCACATTTAGGCGCTATCAGGAAACCATTCCATTGCAGCCTTTATCAATAATTAAGTCTTATTTAGAAAAGCTAATTAATGCAGCAATGGAAAGGTATTTAATAAAAACAGCAACTTGTCAGAGAATTGTATGGTTGCTGACGGGAAGAGTACCTGTTCGTACTTGTACAGAATAATTATATGTCTTGCATGCGCTCACCCAAATTGTTTCATCCCTGCAACTGGTTATATGAGTTTTCCTGCTTAAGTCAAAAATACTTCAGATCTAATGATCAGCATATTTCCATAGTCTTTTCAGACTTCCTAGGGTTATTTATTTAAATAAGGTATTAGGAGTTGAAAAACCAAAAATATATTTATATTCTTATCTGATTCCTTATAAATAAACCTGACATGGTTTTGATTAGTATTTTAAAATGTTTTTCAAGGTATAATATTAATCTGATAAGATTTAACAATACAAATGTGGGAGTAATTGGGATGTTTATGAGCTTGGGCCTGTTATTTCCAGAATTCTTCCCTCCCATAGGAATAAAAGGGAGTAGAAATCTTCCCAGGAAAGTTGAGATAAAAAATCTGTGAATCAAGATTTTTATATTTAAACAGCCATTTGTTGCTAGGGTTGGCAACATATTATGCATGAATACCTTATTTACCCAGATGATATTGCATGTATTTAATTTCTGCATTTATACTTTCATTTAGCAAGATAAGAATAGGGTGTCTCAGTCTGATTACTAGATTTTAAAACTGTTCATTTCTGGATGATTATAAATTAATTATATGTCTACTTTATACTATTATAATTTACATATATGGCTGCTTTGGTTCTTTTCAACTGCTCTGTATATGGTGCTTTGTGTTAATGTGTGGAGTTATTTTAGTTATAAACTGGTATAATTAATAAATTTAATGGTGTATTTAATGTGTATTATAAACATTTGTTTATTTTCAGTATTTTTTGATAAAGGATATTTGTCTAAAAGATTTTGGGAATTAAACATACGATATGAAAATAACTCAAGGCTGTTTTCCATACTGTATCAAAATTATCTTTAAAAATTCAGAAAGTCTTCTCAAAGAGTAAGACTTCAAATCTTATGGTGCCCATCATTTAAATTCATTAGTCCCAGCATATCCTTGTTGAACCAGTGATGTTGATTAAATGCTGATCAGATGTGAATGGAAAGAAATAAAAAAATTGAGGGCATTTTTACTATGGACTAAAAGAAGTGTTAGGGGAAGGTGAGTGAATTTGACTTGGAGAATAAAAAGAGTCCTGGTATGGCATAGCATGGCATGGCATGGTATAGTACAGTATAGCATGATATGAAGAGGGATGCATAAAATATTGCATCAGTGGGGGGGAGAGGAAAAAGGGAAACTAGAGGAATATGCAGATGGCAGAGAGAAAGAGAAATGTAGCTAATTTAAGTTAATTAGATTCAAACTAACTTCAGGCAAAAAGTAATTTGGAAGAAGTGAATTAGTTGGCATTGACATGGGAAAATAATTTATTTTCTACAAATTTGAAATTTTGCTTTCTATTAAATGGATGAACTTATAGAGGGCAATCAGTAAAGTTGGCAAAAATGATACAAGAGCTGTTAGTAGACAAAAGAGACAATAATGGAAAAGGAGGGAGCATAAGAAAGAGACTCAAGATAATCCACCTTGATTCTGTTTAAGTGGGGGCACAGGGAAACTGACAGGTTTTCAAGATTATGTTATTATATTTTAGAACAATAAGGTGGAATTTTAGTAGTCCTTGTAGCATCTTTCCTGACCTGACTTGCCTGAAAAGCTTGAAATCAATTATGAAAGCTTCACTATTCTCACATTACATAGACCTTGCTTTTATCATTGAGATGGCGTGAAGGCACTTGCATTTGCAGAATAGAAGAACAGTTTGCTGAAATTATTGTTACAACATCAATAGTAAGTTATATATAATAACAAACGTGTACAATGCCATGTTGTAATTAACACCACATTTGAGATAAGGCTTGCCTAAGCCAGGAGCAGCTCAACAGCCTACTGTCTAAGGAATATTACTTTGCTCTCATGGAAGCTTGCCAGAGAAGTTTGAGGAACCCAAGATCAATTTCTGACTTTCATTACTTAGTGCAAATTGTTTAGGGCAGGCCAGCCAGCAGAAATTCGCTCCAGGTTGACTTGGAGTTTTGACTGTCTGTGCTCCTCACTGAGAGTATAATCCAGGGGTGGGGAACCTTTTAGAGACCGAGTGCCCAAACTGCAACCCAAAACCCACTTATTTATCGTTGGGTGCCAGGTAGGCGTGGCCCACTGGGTGGCCGTGGCTGTGGTGGTCATGGCAGATTGGGTGGGTGTGGCCAAGGTGGGCGTGGTCACAATGCTGCTCGTGGGGAGGGACGCCTGTGGGGGGTGGGCAGGATTGGGGGAGATCCAAGGGGTCTCTGGCAGGTGGGGCAGTAGGCAGGAGGCTCGTCCTGCAGGGTGAGGCGAGGCAGGGCAGGGGTGCCATTGCCATGGGGCAAGGCAAGGGCCAGGGCGGCTGCTGCCTGACACCATCGGCCCCTGCACACAGAAGCCAGCGAGCGTATGGGGGCCGACGGTGTCCATCAGCAGCCACAGCCTCCCGGCCCCTCGACCAACACACTCTGGGGCTCCGCAGCCCGCCGCCAGCAGTTCAAAGAAGCCGCCTCTGAGCTGGATGGCTGGCTGACAGCCGAAGAGGCGATGCAGTGGGTCATGCCTGGGAAAAGGAGAGCATGCGAGGCCGGGAGGGACGGGATGGGGGGGAGGGAAACCAGCCGTGCCAGGATACATCCCGCCACGTGGGACGGTGAGTTAGCAGGCGGCTGGTTGAAGAGGGACAGTTGCCATCTCCGGGGCATGGCGCGTGTGCCCACAGAGAGGGCTCTGAGTGCCGCCTCTGGCATGCGTGCCATAGGTTCGCCACCACTAGTATAATCCATTGCTGGATAATTAGCAGAACATTTAAAGATTTAGAGCTACATGTCATGATTTAGCAAGAAAGAGCGACAACAAATTGAGAGATTCACAAGCTGAAACAAAGCAACCACAAGACAAGGTTCACAAATAATGTACAGATTTTTCAACTACACATCAGAAGTGTTGGGATGGAATGATTTTGTTTTAGTTGACTAGTTTTGAAAAGGAGTTGTTGATAAACTGAGTAATTAGTGCCATAGAAGTTGAAAGAAATGGTCCAATATTGTGTATTGATGGGTGATTGGAGGAGTTGAAACACAAAGAATATAGTAGGGGGAGGAGGTTTTACACCTCTCTTCATCTACACATACACACTCATGACTTTTTCAGACACTAGCAGTAGAAACCCTTGCAAATAGGAGTAGTAATCTCTTTCCTCACAGAGAAGGAGAGACCTTGATTTATGTTTCTACTGTGGAGCCTTGGGACATTTAACCAGGACTAAAGTAGAAACCTCATCTGCAAAGTACTGCATTTGTAGTCAGCAAGTGCCCAAATTACTCCAAAACTTCACCTTTGGGTAACTGCAGGCTCCCCTCTCAAGAACTCAGCAGAGGTGTCCCCAGATAATTAAGAAGAGTCAGACAGCCAACAGGTAAGTGTATTTTATTCTTTTACTCTTTTTACCTCAGATGTAGAAATGCAACTCTGTTCTCTTGAAGGTTTGGGTGCAACAACCAATTTTATAGATGAGACCATGGTGCAATAGTTTATATCGGGTGCAGGATGCTACCACCACCAGCATCACGCAGGCGCTAGCAGGCTGTTTGTGCATGCGCGTGCATGCCAGCAGCCCACTTGTGCACGACAACATGCCTAAGATAGCTTCAACCATAGGAAAAGAAGCTGGTTCTGAAAGGAGGCAGTGTAGAGAAGAACAGAAGTAAAGGTGGCAAATATAAAAGGTGCTCTGCCAATGCATGGAGGTTGTACAAGTCTGCATGTGGAAGAACCGGTTTCAGCTCAACCCAGACAAGAGTGAATGTCTTTGGGATTTAAGATCCCCTGCATCTACTGAACTTACCTTGTTAACTCTGCATCAGGTTACACTCCATGCTCAATCTGGCGGTTCTCCTTGAATCTTATGCTTGAATCTTATGCTCAAGGGGCTGGTGGCAGCTGTGGCCTGGAGAACTTTTTCAAAAGTATATCTCATGCATTAGTTCTTCCCATTTTGAGATCAGGAAGCACTGCTCATGGTAGTTTAAATATCACCTCCTGCTTAGACTATTGTAACTTGCTATATGGATGATTGCCCATGAAGAACATTCACAAATTTCAGAGGGTGACTTAATGTATGCAGTTTTGGGAGTACAACAGTATGCCTGTCTAACATTACTGCTAAGTAAGCTGCACTAGTTCTCAGTAGGCTTCTGGTTGCAAATAAAGTTCTGAAATGGTATTACAAGACTACCTATCCTTGATGATTTCTCTCTGTCCCCATCAGATCTAGCAGAGTGGGCATGTTTTAGGTTCTCTCAATGAAGTGATATCATCCGGTAGGGGTAGGCCCTTTCTTAACAGCATCTGCCCTGTGAAACAGTTTACATTCCAGAAATGCAAATGTTCTCAGGTCTGACAGAAAGCTGTGAAGACCCTAGATATTCCTCAGGCCCTGGGGCTAGGATGTTAATTCAGCAGAGATCTGTCTGTATATGTAGGTTGTAGGGTAGAAATGATATTTTTATAGGGGCCTCAAATTGGGTTTTGTATTTCATTTTTAATGCTTTGGGATTTGTTTTACGAATTTCTTTGGAAAGGTGACATAGAAAGTTGATTAATAAATGAAATAAAGAACTAGAAGACAAAAAGAATCTCTCAATCCTGAGAAAGGAGGGAGGAAGAGATGCAAGATAACCCCACCTTAATTCTGTAGGGCAACAATTCTCAACCTGTGGTCCGCGGACCCCTGAGGGAAACGCGATGTCATCACAGAAGGTTGGCAAAGGCCTGAAGAAATGTTATGATTAAATCTTGAGTTAAATCTTGTTGGTCCGTGGCCATGATCCGTGGCCACAAAAGGTATTTAAAAGGAGCCTGTGGTGAAGAAAAGGTTAAGAACCATTGCTGTAGTGTATAAGAGGGGGCAAAGGGAAACATAGACAGGCTTTCAAGATTCCAAGAAGTTAGGAGGAACTAAGATTCATATCTCCAGCAATAAAACAGAACGTCAGTAGAAAGTTCTGGCAGTGTCTATTTCCTGATCTGACCTGAAGAGATGACAGAAGTTTTGGCCTCTCTGGTTTTATAATCACTTTCTTTTTGTTTTTTTGTTTTGTTTTGACCTAGAATTTCTCCCTCTGCAAAGCTGTAAATTTGGAAAGAGTTTCCAATATGTTTGATATCATGCAACATCAAAGTTGCAGAGTCATTATATCTGCCATTACTATTTAACATATGACTTGCAGAGGTATAATTTGTATACGCCTATTCCTTATATCTTTCATCTTATAAGTAGTACCTTTTTCTATAATACTTGAATTGGTGAGTAAAACAAATACTTTCCCAGCCATATGTGTAGCAATCACCTGTCTTTAGTAATAGAGCTACTGATAATAGTTGCCTGTTAATTTTTAATACCATGTTAAAATTAATTAAAATTAATATTAATTTGATAATAAAACATTAATTTTTAATAATATGGTGAAACTGGGTGAATATTGTAATATGCTCTTGCATTAGCAACATTAGAATATGTCCTGTGTGCTCAGGACAAGGCACTTGTTAATCCATCAGTTTGTTTCTCAGTATTTGGAGCTAATCAGTTTCCACTCTGGAATATTGCTTAATAGACCTGTCACACCTGAATGTTCTAAGAATTTTATCTATTCTTTTCCAGTTTAAAATAATTCATTAAAGCAAGTTTCTAGTCTTTCCTAAGGAGACATCAGATATTTGAGTCAAAATCCATGGTCTTCACCATTTGTTACACTTTGGTAATTTTCTTGCTTATTTTTAATCATTTCTGATGTTATGATCATATTGTCCATTTGACAAGGCCAATGTTTTAAATATTTTATCAACTTTTCATCTTTATTGTGTACTTCTGCTTTAATATTTCATCTTTTTTAGGGCAAGCAATATATTTGTGGTATTTCTCAGTAATGCAAACAAATGTTGGTTTGTTTGAATCTGCTGATTTTGTCCAAATTGATTAATCTTACCTTTGCTTTGAAACAGCCATGACTCTTTTAGTTCTTCCTTACTTGTCTTAATATCAAGTTAATGTATTTATCTTGTAATGTAAAAATTTCCCTTTTGTTTTTCTTGCCTTTGAGTAAGTTCTGACTTTTAGTGACTGCCTGGATTAGTCTCTGCAGTTTTCTTGGCAAGAGTTTGAAGTGGTTTACCATTGCCTGCTTCCTAGGGCTGGGAGAATGATTGGCCCTAGTTGATTTGTACCTATAGCAGGACTAGAACTCCCTGTAAGGATCCACCTCAGCTAACCACCCAAGAAAGCAGAATTCTTGAAACAGGCATTGTCTCAAAAGGAAACTTTTATTAGGGGTTGGTGACAGTAGGGAAGTCAAGATGAGATCTGGGGAAAATCCCGCTTGAACGGTATAATTAAACTAGCAATATTCCTCCTGCCACCAAAGTCATAATGTCCATTTGAAATCCAGCCAATCCAATGAGCGGGTAACTGGTACAATTGGCGCACACCTCAAGGTCTTTTCCAACTTTTCCAACTTCTCTGTAAACTTTCTCAAGTTGATAGAGGTGGAAGAAGGAAAGCAGAAAGCAAAAGTTATCCAAAGTGAAAGCAAATATCCCCCCTCCCCCCAGCTAAATGGCAGACCCCAAAGCAAAGCACAAGAATATATATGGAAGAGAGAAAATAAGGATTTGGGGACCTGACATACGGCCCCCCTAAAAGAACGGGAAATCCACTTAAAAGACAAAAAGGGAGGGGAACAACAATATATAATGTATACATTAATTAGACTTATCAGGATATTGAGAATGGAAACATTGTAGAAGTTTAGGGGCTCTAACATGTTTCGTGTACACCCACCCACCTTTTAGCTGCTGTGCATGTGGGGCAGATGGTTACATAGCTTTCTATGTCTTTTTTCAAAGCAGGCCACCAAAACTGCCTTTTAATGAGATGTAAGGTTTTTACAAATCCAAAATGTCCAGCAGTTTTTGAGTCATGCCCTGCTTGCATTACTTTTAGCCTTAAATTTGCTGGGACATAAAGTTTTTCCCCAATCCATGCTAATCTATCTTTTAACGCACACAAGTTATTGTGGTTTCGAAACCACTCATCGGTCTCTAGTGCAGTCTTAAACTCCTGTAACAGAGTTCTTTCAAGGGAAGCCACAGGGCTCTGGTAGTTACAGGGGCTGCTAATTGATGAGGATGCAAAAATGGTTTAGTTACTTCTGCTTTCTTGCTGTTATACTGTGGTAATCTGGACAATGTGTCAGCTAGGAAATTCTTCTCCCCAGGGAGGTAATGAATAGTAAAATCAAAATGATGGAAATGTTGAGACCATCTTGGTTGTTTAGGGGAGAGTTTTCTGGGGTTTTTCATAGCTTCAAGATTCTTATGATCAGTCCATACTTGGAATGGTATTTTACTCCCTCTAAGAAATGCCTCCATGTTAGGAGTGCCCATCGTACAGCATAGGCCTCCTTCTCCCAAGCTGCCCACCTCTGCTCAGTCTCTGATAATTTCCTAGAGGTCTAAGCACAGGGTTGTAATTGTCCTTCTTTATTTCTTTGTAATAACACCGCTCCCACAGTCACATCACTGGCATCCCCTTGAATTATAAACAGCTGTTCTGGGTCTGGGTGTTTCAAAACTGGCTCCATAGAGAAAAGTTGTTTAAGTTTCTCAAAAGCTCTTGATGCTCCCCTGTCCATTTCAATGGCTGGCTGGGTTTTGGCTTGTCCCCCCCTCTGGTTTTTAACAAGTTTGTGATTGGAAGGGCAATCTGTACAAAAGATGGAATGAATTGTTTGTAAATGTTCACAAATCCTAGGAAACTTTGGAGTTGTTTCCTGGTTTTTGGAGGAGCCCAATCCAGGGCTGCTCTCACTTTCTCTGGGTCCATCTCTATCCCCTCGCTGGATATACAATAGCCCAAGTAATCAATGTGATCTTTGTGGAACTCGCACTTTGACAGTTTGGCATATAGCTTGGCAGAGCACAGCTTTTTTAGTACCGCTCTAACCAGTTTAATATGTTCATCTTTAGTTTCAGTGTAAATAAGGATATCATCCAGGTAAACCAAAACCCCTTTGTACAGGTGATCATGTAGGACCTCGTTAATTAGTTGCATGAAAACTGCAGGAGTCCCTTTTAGTCCAAATGGGAGAACTTTAAATTGGAAGCAACCAAGGGGGCAATTGAAAGCAGTTTTCCATTCATCCCCTTTCTTTATCCGTATATAGTAATAAGCTTCTTTCAAGTCCAATCTGGGGGAAAAAATTCCTTTCGACAAGTGCGCTAACATGTCCTTCATCAAAGGTAGTGGGTATATGTTTTCCATGCATATAGTGTTAAGACTCCTATAATCCACACACAGACGAAGAGAGACATCTTTCTTTTCTCTGAACAACATAGGGGCTGCTACTCGGGGTCTAGCCAGCTCTATAAAACCCCGCTCCAAATTCTGTTTGATGAATTTTCCCAGTTCGTCTAATTCCCTGGGAGTCATAGAGTACATTTTTGGCTTTGGTAGTTTTGCCCCTGGGATGATTTCTATAGCACAGTCTGTGGATCGGTGAGGGGGGAGTTCGTCTGTCCTCTGTTCACTGAAAGCTTCAGCCAGGTCTCGGTATTCCATTGGGAGGGCTTTCAGGTCTGACTCAAATGAGGGCAAAGGCAAAATGGCAGGGTAATCCACATCACCCACTGTTTTCTTTTTTTTTAATAGATATTTTATTGGTTTTTAACTATAACAATTTCCAGTGCCTGGTGTAACAAAAAAAAAGGACAGTAATAATTAATTAACATTCGATAATTAAATTTGATAATTCCATAATGAATATATTAATTAATATACATTTCTTTGATCTTCCCTTCTCCCATTTGTATTTTCCTTCTTCAACCTTAGCCAAAATATAATTCTTAATATTTTCAATATATAAATAATTAGGTATAGGCATTTTTTATATTTATACAAATAATAATAATCTCTCTATATAACTTTTTTTCCAGCTTATATTATTCTCATAACCATCATCTCATTAGTTCAGCATACATTTATAATTTTTGTTCGCTTAGTTTCTTATCAGTCATAATTTCTTCATATTAGTCATCTCACTGTCTAAATTTTCCCATTTAGGTACATCATCCCAATATTTTATGTCATGCATTATAAAAATACTATACTTTTTATCTGTCTTATAGTATCTAGATATAACATCCTTTTTAATCAGTTTATATTTTACTTATGTATTAATAAAAGTTACATCAACCTACTATTTTAACATTTAATATATTATAAAACATACTATATTACTTAAATCTCATTATCCTTCTTGTTATAAGGCCCATTTATGTTCAAAATTGTTCTTTTAGCCATATTCAAACAAATGTTTATTCACATAATAGTCCATCTGGTAGGGGGAGTCAAATCTCTTGTATCTGTCCCTGATCTTCTTCTTTTGCCAAGCAATTTCCTAAGTTGATGTAATACGCTTACCCAACAGTTCCTGTATTTTTACAAATGTTGTTGGGAATACAAAAGATGAAGTAAGTAAGATAAATTCTTTCTGTCCCCCAAACTTTAATAGTTCTCCTAATAATTCAATTTTTCTTGTAGTATCAGAACCTTGTAGATTTTTTTCCTGTTGCTGTCAAATTGTAATTCTTTTCCTTTGTTATTTCATCAATTTGATCATACTCTTCTAGTTTGTAATCTGCTGTCTGATTTGTTTGTTCCTTTGTTGTTATTTCCTGTGTATTTTTTAATTCTAGATTTAGATTGGAAATATGCTTATTTAAATCCTCAAAGTTGTTTCGAATTTCGTCGTGATTTGAATCTATTGTCATTTGTATTTGTCCTAACATTACATATATTTCCTCCGGGAAAATATTTATCTTGTCTTGAAGTATTGCTTCTGGAGGCCCTTGATTTTCCAGGCTAAGTCCTTCAGGAGAAAATATTGAATGTGGCATCTGGTCATTTTTTGATATGTATGTGATATCCGTGTTGTCTCTCCCCTTCAAATAATCTTTCAACAATGTTTTAATTCAAAAGTCAATTTATCAGTCAGTCAAAATTACAGGTTCAGTATATTAAGCCACTTTAAATCCTTCCAGCAAATTCTCCTCTAAAGCAGGGCTTTTCAACCCGTGGTAGGCGTACCACCAGTGGTACTTTAGCACCTGGCTGGTGGTACCCGAGCCCTAGCTAATTGTAGTGGGGGAGGGAACCAGTTAAAGCAGAACCACACAGACCTGGAGGAGATCAGCTGGAGCTGCAGAGCTTGGCTGAATCCCCAGGATCTGCCACGTGGCGACATAGTAATTGGAGCTTCTGGTGCACCCAGAAGAGAAAAGGAGCAGGAGAGCGGAGAGAAGAGAAGATATAAAAGGGGTAGACCGAGAAGAGAACAGGTTTTTCTTACTGAAGCAGTGAGGAGAGACAGAGCGAGCAGCCTGTTTTCGGAGGAACAACGAGCGAGGAAGGGTAAGTGAGCAAGTGGCGTGTTTTGGGAGGAAGGGCTAGCAAGCGAACGCCGTGTTTAGCAAGCATGTGTTTTCAGGCGAAGGTTGAGTTAGGGAGTGGCGTGTTTAGCAAGCACGTGTTTTCAGGCGAAGGTTGAGTTAGCGAGCGAGTGAGCTGGGCAGGAGCCCAGGAGGCAGTTGCTCAGGCTATGACGCCCACGGGGCGTACACAAGTGCCTCCGCTCCCATGGTCTCCACGGCATCACCAGACCTCTCGAGGTCCGGCGCTCTCCAATACCCAGAATCAGATTCACCACCTCACTTCTTTGCCAGCGGTGTCTCGGAATACGCAGAGTATAGCCACAAGGAGGAGCAGTGGTCGGATGATGAGGAACCTCCTCAGGAACCTCCTCCTCTTGTAGGCTTGTTTAATCCCACGCTCTTTCCGTCCCTGCTCCACAAGGCCTGTGCGACCAGTAAGATAAATCCGGTTCAGCCATCGGTACCTGAACAGGTACCTGAACAGGCTCCTAGCCAGGACACGGACCCATTGTTTTCTGAACCGGTTGTGATACACAAACAAATCCCTTGCCCCCCCCCCCATATTCTTGAAATCCATTCAGGGGCAATGGGAATCCCCAGGTGCTTTTCCCTCAATAAGGGGAATTGACCGTAAGCTGATTGACATGGTGCCGGTCTTGAATGAGGCGCTGGAAGAGCCTGAGATGGATGAGTCCTTAAACCCTTTATTTTCTGATTCCAAGGTGCCAGGGGATATGGCGGAGGGGTTGAAGCCCGAGGATAAGAAATCCGAGGCTTCTCTCTGCAGGACACACACCAGGCTTCGGCATGGGCAATAAGAGCGTCCACCTCAACCTCATTCTTTGCAAGGGTCTCTCTTATCTGGCTCCGTCAATTACAGGCCAGAATTCCCCCAGAGGAGGTAAGAGTCCATCAGGACTTAACGAAATTAATGGCGGCATCACAGTACATGGCCGCCAGATTCTCGGCCCGTGCCATAGCATCCAACGTCACTGCACGCCGGTTGCTATGGCTCAGGAATTGGAAGGCCGAGGTTAAACACAAATGGCGCATGGCTTCCACCCCGTACCGTGGCGCCCGCCTTTTGGGGGAGGCCTTAGCTTCCTATTTCATTGAGAACAGGGAGAAATGGAGGGTCCTTTACCACCTTTCCAGGAGGCCGAGCCGACGGTTCTCCCTGTACACCCGCCAGCAGCCATTTCGGCCCGGATCAGATTCGGCCTCAGCACAAGTCTCCCGGCCATTTCCTGCAGGTCCGGACCGTTCCTTTGATCGGTCTGGCTACAGAGACAGATACAGACAACAGGCTCAGGGTAAGCGGTCCTTTCAAGGCAGGGAAGGCCGTCCCTTTCGTAAATCCAAGTGACTCAGGGAGGGACTCTCCCATAGGTGGCAGACTAACTTACTTTCTCCACCAATGGGAGACCACGACCATGGATTCTTGGGTGCTAAGCACCATCAGGGACGGTCTGTCTCTGGAGTTTGTGACCAGGCCACCTCAACACTTTATTTCCTGTCCTCCTCTAAGGAACCCAGTCAAGAAGAGCCTTCTGAGGGAGGCCATTCAACACCTGTTATACATAAGAGCCATAGAAAGGGTGCCATCCGACCAACTAAGACAAGGTTTTTACTCCATCCTATTCGTTGTCCCGAAGGCCTCAGGGGGATGGAGGGCGATACTCGACCTCAAGGACCTAAACTCCCACCTGTCGTACTGAAAGTTCAAGATGCAGACACTCCAGTCCATCTTGGTCAGCATCAGACGAGGGGACTTCATGACGTCCATAGATCTTACGGAGGTGTACCTCCACATCCCCATACATCCAAACCACCGACAATATCTCAGGTTTTCCTATTCCAATAGCCCTATCAATACAAAGCCCTGCCGTTCGGCCTCTCGTCGGCTCCCAGGGTTTTCACCAAGATCTTGGCGGTACTCGCCGCTCACCTACGGTTGGTGCCGGTGCGCATCCAATGTTACCTGGACAACATCCTCATCCAGTTGTCATCTGCTCTGGCCGCCCAGGCGGAGCTGGCCCTCACTATAAGGACACTTATAGTGGACCATGGTTTTTCAGTCAACTTTCAAAAGAGTCAGCTGATTCCTTCAACCCGCCTTCTACACTTGGGCGCGGTCAAAGACACAGACCTTTGCCGGGTCTACCTGTCTCGGGAACGTCAAAACAGCATTCGAGACATGGTCCTCAAGGTCCGCAGGGAGCATGTAGTGGCACTGGCTATACTCTCCCAACTACTGGGAAAGATGATATCATGCATAGAGATAGTGCCTTGGGCCAGACTACACTCCAGAAACCTTCAATGGTTCTTGCTCCCATTCCAAAGGCTGGGCACAAGCGCTTCCAACCAAAGGGTACGGGTCCCATTCCAGACCCTAGGATCCCTTCTGTGGTGGACCTCCCCAGCGGTAGCCAGGGGGTCACTGTTCAAGGACCCCAGCAGGCTACCCTGACCACAGATGCCAGTCTGTTCGGCTGGGGAGCACACTTCCAGTCTCAATTGGCTCAGGGCCGGTGGTCCCGGGCAGACCTGAAGCACAATATCAATTGGCTGGAACTCAGAGCTATTCATCTGGCCCTCTGGCACTTCCACAACAAGATTGCGAGGCAACACATGCTGGTCCTCACTGACAACGTGGCGGCAAAAGCCTATGTGAACCGTCAAGGCGGTACCCGATCCCGGTCTCTCATGGCCGAGGCCAAGTTATTGGGATCCTGGGCAGAAAACAATCTCCTCTCCCTGAAGGCCGAGCACATCTCGGGAGAGGCGAATCATCAGGCGGATTACTTAAGCCAGGCGACAGTAGACCATTCAGAATGGAGTCTACACCCGGATCTCTTCAGGGAGATATCGGAGAGGTTTGGGCAACCGGTTCTGGACTTGTTCGCCTCACAGGCGAACTCCCAGCTTCCAAGATTCTTTTCCCGGTTCCCCTCTCTGAGGGCAGAGAGGGCGGACGCCCTTCGGAGCCCATGGCCAAGGGGCCTGATGTACGCCTTTCCGCCTCTCCCTCTGATCCCGGAAGTCATCAGAAAAGCACTGCAGGAACGGGCAGAGCTCATATTCATTGCTCCGCACTGGCCGAGGCGACCGTGGTTTGCCGACCTTGTGAGTCTCCCTGTGGTCCCTCCGTGGAGGATCCCTCCAGATCATACAGGGAGTCATACAACACCCGGAGCCTCAGTGGTTCCAGTTAACCGCTTGGCACTTGAACGCCGGATCTTGACCAGAGAATCCTACTCATCGGGAGTGATCTCCATGATTCAAGCCTCCCGAAGGCCGGCGACCAATCGCATTTATGACTCCACATGGAGGAATTTCTGCCGTTGGTGCGACAGCAACCACTTAGCTCTCTCAGAGGTGACTATTCCACGGCTCTTGGACTATCTGTTGGAGGGTGTTGATAAAGGATTGGCGCCCAACGCTATACGCCGACAGGTCACGGCTCTGGCCACGGTGTTTACCTATGGCAATTCAGAACCACTGGCTCAACACCCCATGGTCCGCTCCTTCATCAAAGGGGTCACCAACAGTAAACCACCCGTGGTACATAGGTATCCCACTTGAGAGTTGCCACGGGTCTTGCAGGCCCTTACCAAGTCACCCTTTGAACCTGTTAGGACCTGCAACCTTAGGTCCTTGTCTCTTAAGGTTGCCTTCTTGGTTGCAGTTACCTCGGCTAGGCGTATCTCGGAACTGGCAGCTTTTTCTGTCAGGGAGGACTTGTGTGTTTTTCACACGGACAGAGTGGTCCTGCATTTGGACCCCTCATTCATTCCCAAGGTTAACACCTTATTTCACAGGGCACAAGAGATTGTGTTACCGGACTTTTGCCCTAACCCATCTCATGCCCTGGAATGGCAATGGCACACTCTCGATGTCCGCAGGGCGTTACGCTATTACATCAAGCGGACGGCGCCTTTTTGCAGGTCTGAAGCCCTTTTTGTTTCCTTCCACCCGGCTTCCAAGGGTCAGAAAGTGTCTTCTTCTACCATTGGCAGGTGGATTAGGACCTGTATTTCGGAGGCCTATCAGGCATCCTCCTTAGCGATTCCAGGTCATTTGACGGCACATTCCACTTGCAGTGCTGCTACCTCTGCAGCATGGGCTACACAGGCCACCATAGATGACATTTGCAGGGCGGCGACGTGGTCTTCGCCTTCCCCTTTTGTGTGCCATTATAGACTTGATAAGTTTGCCTCGGCGGAGGCCTCTTTTGGCCGCAGGGTACTGCAACAGGTGGTGCCGGCAGCAGGGACACTGGCCCAGTCTGCTTCCCCCCCATAGGGACAGAAGGGCTTTGGTATGTCCCATTGGTGGATTCTCCATTCTTCATGCTGGAGAAGGGGCGTTGTCTTACCTGAACGCCTTTTCTCAGCATGATGAATGGAGAATCCACACCCATCCCTTAGGCGCAGTCCGGTCCAGCGTTAGGGATCTGGGAGCCAACACGTCGTACAGTCATTGGCTTTGCCCTCTTCAAAACTGGGGGCGTGTCCTCAGCCAGACGGGCGGGGCAGCTTTGACTGACTTGGTCTACTTGGGCAGGAGGTCAGAATTAACCCATTGGTGGATTCTCCATTCATCATGCTGAGAAAAGGCGTTCAGGTAAGACAACGCCCCTTCTATTGTGTTCATTATTGAAAATAGGTTGTGTTTGGACCATACTTCATTATATACATACACACACCCACACTATTTATATCTTATGCATTTTCTGTCTTGCCTTACATTACCTCATTTTTTTCTTATTAAGGCAAGCTTTCCATTTTCTAAAGGAAACATCTGATTTTATACCTTAATGGACACTAATAGACAAACAAACTGCTTGACCCTTTCTTACATGTTAGAATATTTTCCATCTGCGCCTTGGTTATTGTGATTTTAAATAACTTTCTGGCATTAAGACGACATTTGGTTCTCTCCCTTTCAGTCTTTTTCAGCAATCCTCTGATTTTTAATAAACGTGCTCTTTTTCATTTTGATTGTATTAGACCCCCACTTGCATGTATGCTAGATGTCTGCATTATGGTTTCTATTTCCAATTGATACCACTTATGTCTCACATCACACTCATGATCATCATTTAGAATGAAATTCAAAGCTTTTCCCCACTTGGTCAGTTCCAAGATAAAGTTTTCTAAAGCAAATTTTGGATCTAGAAATGTGGGTTTCTTTCACGACATGAATTGAAATATCCATTCTATGTAAGTGCAGTTGAAATTCCTGTGTTTACAATAGCAATAATACTTAGACTTATACACCTCTCCATAGTGCTTTACAGCATTCTCTGTGTGGTTTACAATGTCAGCATATTGCCCCCAACAATCTAGATCCTCGTTTTACTGACTTTGGAGGGACAGAAGGCTGAATCAACCTTCAGTCCGGTCAGGATCGAACCCCTGGCTGTGGACAGAGTTAGCCTGCAATACTGCATTCTAACCACTGCTCCACTATGGCTCTTCTCCTTTACAAGCCTCCCTAACTATATATTTTAAAAATCATATTATAAATAGGTACATGTACATCTCCCTCAGTATGCACTCCCTTCAGGTTTTTTTTTTCTTTGCAGAGTTAACCAATAGATTTATATATATAAAAAAAGGGGGTAGCAGGTTTGACAGACTTCACCACCAACTTAGTTTTTCCTCTGTTTTCTTATAAGTAGGAGTTCATCTGCTTAAGGATAAAGCAAGAATTATTTATTTATTTGTTTATTTATTTATTTATTTGGAAAACTAAATTGCCACTTACTTGCACATGGCAACTCAAGGCAGCTTACAGGAAGTAAAAATACAATATAAAATAAATAAAAATAATAAAATAATAACCCCCACCATGGTGACAACACATATTCACACCAGCCATTTAATGGGCTCCATCCTGCTCTGGGTTCCCCGGGCCTGCTGGCAGAACCATGTCTTCATGGCATTCCGAAAGAGTGTTAGAGTGGGACCAGTCTAATTTCCAGAGGGATGATGTTTCAGAGGGAGGGAGCCACCATGGAGAAGGTCCTTCTTCTGGACCCTGACAGATTATCTCTTTAGGGGATGGGACCCGCAACATTGCTTACCTCCCCGCTCTAGTGGGTTGGGTGGGTGTGACCGGTCCCTCAGATAACCTGGTCCCAAGCCATGAAGAGCTTTAAAAGTGACAACCAGCACCTTGAATTGTACCCGGAAGCAAATCAGCAACCAATGCAGCTCCTGCAGGAGAGGTGATGCACACCAAGATCTGCACAAAATCATGAGGGCTTCTGCATTTTGTATCAACTGGAGCTTGTCAAGGGCAGCCCCATGTAAAGTGCATTGCAATAGTCAAGATGGGAGGGGACCATGAGTAAGGATTGTTGGTCCAGGAATGGGCGTAACTGGTGCACAACTAAGAGTTGCGCACAGGTCCTCCTGGCCACAACTGCAACCTGCTCTTCAAGTAGGAATCACAAATCCAGGAGAACCCCCACATTAAACACTGGGTCTGTTTAGGCAATGCCACCCCATCCAAGACCAAAGGTAGCAATTCTCCATGGACCAAAGATTCCCAAACCCAGAGCCACTCGGTCTTCCCAGGGTTCAGTTGCAACACATTATCCCCCCCCCATCCAACCCCTAACAGCCTCCCGTACTGTGCTGTGCTGTGCTGAGGAAACAGCACACAAATTAGTTATCTGCATTCTTATGCATGGGAATCATGTTGGTAGTTAGGGTTTTTGAAGACAAGAATGCTGACTATGTGAACAGTTAATTGCTATCTAACATCAAGCATGAGAAGTACAGAGCAAGATGTCTGTTAAGATGTGGGAAAGCGAGGAAAAATAACTGTCCTGTTTAAAATGCAGTGGTTATACGAGAGAAGTGTACATTATCAGAAGGCAATCATCTGCCTAAACTGTTGTTTTTTTTTAATATGCAGTAAAGATTCTTATATAGCCATATCATGTTGAGCACATGGATGGACTTTGCTGGATTGTGTTTCAACCAAGAAGTTTGACAGTATTTTCCTATTAAAACTAACATCATGATAAAGTGAGATTTATTTATTTTTTTAAAAGACTTTAAAATGTTATGTTGTAGTGTTATGCACTTATTTTTAAAAAAAGATTGTCCAGTGAGCCTAATGATTTCAAAAATGGCAATTAATAAAAGAGAGAAGAGTACAGGTTGTCACTGAGTTACGAATGTAATGGAGTCTGCCAATTACATTAGTAACCTGAGAATTCATAGGAGTGAATGGCATAACTTGAACGCGATCGCTCCTTGCTTTTGCCCACGCATTCACTAATTGAATACACGGGTCATTAAGTGCACATGAGATATCTCAGGGTGGAGAAGACCATGGGGGGCTTAGTACAGGGACAAGACCACTGCATCCAGCCACCAAAGGCCTCCTCCCACCCATTAAGAGACCCCATGCTCCTCTTTTCACCCCTTGGGGTCCAAAGCTGCTTGGGCCTTTCCTCCCCATCCCATCACCAACTGCTAATTTACCTTTAGCACTACATTTGAGAGACCCGCAATTCCCACAGTCACCTTCACAGCCTTGAGTGCCAGAGCCCTTGTCCATCTGGGTGAAGAAGTGTCGGACCAGTTTCTCCCCTTCCCTGCTGAGCCCCAGCCTCTCTCACAAGCAGGCGCAGCCCTGCTTCACCACTTGCTGGAGTGCCAAACCTACCTGGATTTCACAAATTGCACCACTGCGAGCTGGAGAGCTTGGCGTGCCACTGCCCTGCTTCCTTTGCGAAAAGCACTCACTCCTTTTCCAAATTGCAAGTGACGCTCCTGAACAATCCTACTCTCCATCTCTGTTGCGTTCCTCTGTCACCACAGAGCTGGAGACCTTGGTGCACCACTGTCCAGCTCCCCTCACTTCGTAGCACTTGCTCCTGTTTGGACGTGGGTGGGAAGAAACTACCCAGAGGAAGCTGACTGCCCCCATCTAGCTTCTAGATTGGAAGGAATGAGGCTTGGCCGGCCCAGTTCTGCCTCCCTTCCCTGCAGCCTTACTGCAAGATCTCCCAAACAGAGATTTTGCAGAGGTGCAGGGTGCAGCAATGCCTTTGCAGCTTTGCATACCACAGGTTGACAGAACCAACTCACCCCTCATTGCAAGCATGATTCCGCCAGTCTGGAATCCTCTTCACGGTCTTCGTTTCTTACCTGGAACTGAAAGCTGCCTGGGGAGAGCAGGAGGCTGTCCTCAAACAACTGGGCGAAGCTCTTCTTTGCGCTCCGTTAATCCTCATTCCCTTCCAAGCAAGAATAGAATGGGGAATATCTGCCATTGCCTGACCGCTGCTCTTGGCTGTGCTGCTTTAAAAACGCTGCATTGCAAATGGAAGAAACGTGCAAGGATACAAAAGTTCGTGGGAGTAAAAAAAAATTCAAGCAGACCTTCCAACTTCTCACGGAAAATCTTTTGGCGGGGATAAACATAAACGTTCCTATAGTTTATGCTCAGTTATCTGCTTTAGTTGATCGCTCTCTTTTGTTGTTTTCTGAGAGTTTGTTTGTTATGAAGTTAAATTGTTCATTTAAATTTTCAAAGTTATTTTTAATTTCCTCATGGTTTGAAGTCATTGTCATTTGTATTAGTTGTAACATAGCATACATTTCCTCCTAGAAAGTATTTGTTTTTTCTTGATATGTTTTTTCTGCAGATCTCTGATGTTCCATGATAGCCAAAAATCAAAGTTTTCCTTTCTCTGCAAACAGCTTTAAAGTCACAGTTCAATAAGTATTTATAATCAAGGTCATTTTTTCCCCTAGGTTTTATTGTTTTCACTTTATAGATAGCCCAAAATGTTTTCTTTTCTTTATTATGGCTGTTCTTTCTTTATTAAAACATTGAAGGTCACAATAACAAGTTATCTTTTCCTGGGCTTGCCAATTCCTGTGTTTAGGTCAGCCATAATTATGTATTTTCATCCACCACTAGATGTCAGTACCAGTTCATTTTTCAGTTTTCAAAACAGGCAATTGTTTTCTGTTTTCATTCATAATCCTTTGGCAAGAAAATCTCAACTAATTCAACCAAATTCACACTTGTTGAGATTTAAGTCTTATATTCATTTCATTTCAATATGTTTCTTTTCCCCATAAAAATTTAATTCACCTCCTCTCACTTTCAGAGGATTTTTTCTTTCTTGGGTTTTTTCCCCCCAGGAAATCAATCAGGTAGAAGAGAGAGAATCGGTATTCTTACCCAGTTCCAGACACGTTGTTTACGATCAAGCTTGACTTAGTGCTTTTTGGCTTTGGCTGCTTGTAGCTTGGGCTAGACTCTGGAGTGACGCTAGCCTTTCTTCTGTTGGTTTCTGGAGGGCTTTCCCTGACCGACTGGATTGACCGCCATCTCTCCACAGTCAGCAGGGCTTCCTTTCTTCTTTGCCGCTTCTTCAGGGTGACGTTTGGCCCATTTAGGGTCCCCAAACAGAGAAGAATCAGCCGTAGGGTGCGGAGCCCCGTGATCCCTTGGCTACTTGTGCTACTGCGCAAAACCAGAAGCCAAAAGACTTAACACTTTCAATAAGTAATCCAGAAAAGATGTTTTAATAAATGAAAGTAAATGCATTATTATTGCTGTCTACTTTATATAACCAAAAGGACAGCATTAAAGAAGATGATTTTCAGATCGATGTACAAACAAAGACAGTTGAAGCCCTTGTCTATAGTCACCTTCCATGGTAAATGCCTGATCCATCTACTTATAATAAACTTGTTTTCTCAAAGAACAACTAGCCCAATTTTAGCCTCATATAATGAGATATTTGGGACTACCATACCAGAAGGACAATAGGCCTCTGTGCTTGTATTTCACAGAACCAAAGATAACTGGGTATACTTTAGCTTCTAAGCTTGGCTGAACTTTCTGGGCCTGAACTTTGATGAACTTGTCATAACTTTCTCATGCCTTTCATAATATGCCCATGATTTCAACAGATAATGTCCTGGAGGCCAATAACAACTGAACCAACTCCATTGAAAAAGATTTAGTATTACTTCCCACCAGTCAGCAACTATTAGAATCCAACTTATTTCTAATTTGTAACATACTGAAAAGCCAAGAGGCCAACATTAACAATGGGACCAAGAACTGGAATATTGGAATGCCTTTAATTGGGACTTACCTGATTGAATGTAACAACCTTTTGACTAACCTCTCAGAAGCAGCCTTAAAATGATTCTTGTTAAGAAGCAATCTCAGGAGAGAAACGTTCATTTACAAGAGACAGACTCTAAACCGGGGCATACAGATTCTAAGTTTAGCATCAACACCAGGATGCTTAATTGGATTAATAAGAATGGGAAATTGATTTTAAAAAGCCAAGAATATTAAGATCCCTTAACAATCTAGAGCAAGTAGACAGTAAAATTAATTTTTAAAAGCTGTACCAACTAATTGAGAGACTGAAAATAGAAAACTTAAGAAAAAGAAAGAAATTGGCATAAAACAACTAGAGAAAGAATTAAAAATGTAACATAACTGGCCACAAAAACTGAGAGACAAAAGGGTAGGTTAATGAAGACAGTGAAGAGATGGCCTATTCTGGAGCAAGATTTGAGTTGTTGGATTCCATGACCAAATATGGAAGCTTCCACCACTTACCATATCTGAGAAGACATGTACATGCAGTACCCCAGCCATAAAAGATGTTGCTCATGTTTTGTTTGTCAACTATTTGTCCGCTTTAGGCTTAGATACTTAACATCCCTACTTGAAAGAACAGCACACTGGGATTTGAATCATAGATTGTCTATTTCTTCCTGGGCTCTTATTGTATCTTTGTAAACTGGTGTAAATTGGCCTGATGATTGGATTGCATCATACAATTAAGTTTATAATTAAGGGAGTTGAACTAAGAACTTGTTATATCAAATAGATTGGGATATCCTGTATTTATCTGTTTGCTGATTCTTTGTGTTTACTACATATGTACTTTATTACTGTATTTTCTTTTATCTATTTTAATTAGAATCCTGTATTTTATTTTTGTTTTATTTTTTTGATATGGTCTTAAGACTAATTAATAAATATCTATATATCTGGAGGAGTGAGCACTCTGCTCCTTCTGTAACATTTTGACTCAGACATAATTGCCAGAATACAAGAATTTAATATGAAATGGTTTGAAACCTCTTGGCATCTTTCCTTCATTCCTTTTAAGCTGGCCTGTATAAATTATCCTAAAGCTAAGGACCTCCTAACTCAGAAGAAGTTAGTTATACTCTATGAAAATGAAGAATTCCCTTAGCTATTTATCTGTTTGTTTCGAAGATGTATCCTCTTAATGCCTTCTGGTATTCTGTAGAGAGAAAGAAGCTCAGAAGTTCTCAGAATAAGTTTCAATGCTTTATTAAAAAAAAACACAAGTGAAAAAGTGAAAAGAACAAAGCAAAAAATCTGTGTTCTCTTAGCATAGAAAGTAATTCTATATTTCTGAATATAAAGTTCTTTATTCAAGTTGTGAACTCTACACAGATGGCCAGCCCAACTATTGTAGAAACCCAAAGATCTTAGGAACAGATATTGGAACAGTGAGACAGAGAAACCCCATTTTAACCATGATGGTGATAGTGGAGTTCCTCTGATTTTTTTATTATGGCACAGGTTATAATGTATATCTTTGTAAACTGGTATAAATTGGCCTGATGGCTGTGTTGCATCATACAAAATTAAATTTGCTGACCAGTCAGTTCTCTTTAGTTTACCTGGAATCTTTTGAAATATTCCGTGACTGCTGTTGATTCATCTGATGCTTTCTAGGATTGGAATACGTATGAGAGTTTCGCAAGATAGCCGGCCGAATAGAGAGGTGGCAATCCCTAGTCCATCACTTCAAGGAGGGACTAGACGACCACCTCTCCCAGGCTTGTATCTATCGAGCAGTCCCTGATCAGCTGCAAGAGTGGTACCAGGCAGCAGTAAGACTAGATGTTCAGTTCACCCGCTATCAGAAGCCACCCCCACAGGAAGCTGAGTTGAGGCCAAATCAACCCAAACAACAGCCACCCCCCCGAAAGCCTACAACCGCTGCGGCTACTGAAAATCACAGACCACCTGCTGGCCCACCGATCAAATGTTTCAGATATGGACAACAGGGACACCGAGCAGCGAATTGCCCAGTCCCTTACCCTCAGCAGCAGAATAGACCGGGACCACCAGTGAGAAAGAAACTAGCTCAGCAGCCAACAAAAGAGAAATCCAACTGGATCGTGCAGGAACCCATTGCCCAAGTCATGTCCCCATGCAGGAGAGTGCCGAGACCCAAGCCGGACCTGCCACCGCTCTACCCTCCTACAACAGCAATGACGAAGGAGAGAACAACCCGATGGTGAGTTGACATGTCCCACCTTTTTCACTACCTGCCAAACTCATAATCCCTAAGACAGGGGCACAGGTAGATTTAAAAGTACTAGTCGACTCTGGATGCTCCCGATGCGTTATTAGCTTATCACTTGCCCTGAAAATGGGCATACGAGCAAAGCTGCTCGTTTGAGCAAGCCGATGGCTCCCTAATGGGAGGAACTTTAGTCATGCAATTGACTGAATCCCTACGCTTAGAAATAGGTGAGCACTGGGAGTTCATTCGTTTCATGGTGGCTCCGAAAATGACTGAGGCTGTGATCCTAGGGCTAGCCTGGTTGGACAAATGGAAGCCGTTTATGTGGTGGGAGAAGGGAATGAGGACTGTAAGGTACCTATAGGACCCAAGCCCCCCCTTAACGGACATTACAGGAGACTTTAGCCTACCCAACGAGCTAGTGCACATGGCCGCCTTGTCTCAACCAGGCGAGCCACTCATTCCCAGTGAATACCAGGACCTAGCGGAGGCATTTAGTGAGACGGAATGTGACACCCTGCCTCCCCACCGACCCAATGATTGCTCTATCGAACTGTTACCGGGAGCCAAACTCCCACGACCGAGAATGTATGCTATGTCCCCCCTTGAAATGGAGGAGATGCAGCAGTATATGGACAAAAACTTAGCAAGGGGATTTATTGAACGGGCCAAGTCTGCCATGGGAGCCCTGGTGTTATTTAAAGAAAAAAAAGACAGGTCGATTCGTCTCTGCATAGATTATAAAGGTCTGAACACAGTGAGCATGGAAAACAAATACCCCCTCCCCCTCCTGAAGGACTTACTGACCCACCTGGCTAAGGGGAGGGTCTTCACTAAGTTGGACTTGAGAGAGGCTTATTACTGTGTGAGAATAAAGGAGGGAGATGAGTGGAAGACTGCTTTTAACTGTCCCATGGGGAGCTACCAATTTAAAGTCATGCCTTTTGGTCTGCAAGGGGCTCCAGCTGTCTTCATGCAACTGATTAATAGGTACTACATGACCATTTATACAAAGGGGTTTTGGTGTACTTTGATGACATCCTGATATACAGCACGAATATGGCTGACCACGTAAAACTAGTGAGAGAAGTGCTAAAGAAACTGTTGAATGCCAAACTTTATGTTAAACTATCAAAGTGTGAGTTTCACCAGACCCAACTAGATTATCTTGGCTACAGAATTTCCAGCGAGGGCATTGAAATGGACCCGACCAAAGTGAAAGTCATAATTGAATGGCAACCCCCAAAGACTCGCAAACAGCTCCAGAGCTTTCTGGGATTTGCCAACTTCTACCATAAATTCATCCCCTCCGCTGAAATTGCCCTGCCCCTTACGGAATTACTAAAAACAGGCAAAGAGGGAGGAAAGCCACGCCGGGCCAACCATTAGCATGGACTATGAACTGTCAAACCGCTTTTGAAGATTTAAAAAGACTATTTGCGCTCAAACCGGTCTTAAAACATCCTTGCCCAGGGAAGCCCTTTGTGATTCAAGACGATGCCAGCGATATGGCCGTCGGAGCTGTGCTACTGCAAAAGAACCAGAGTGGGATCCTACAACTCTGCGCCTACACCTCGGAAAAATTCACTGAATGCGAGAGGAGGTGGGCTGTGTGGGAAAAGGAGGCTTTCGCAATCCGCTGGGCTCTATTAAACTGGCGACACTATCTAGAGGGGAGTAAGGTGCCTTTCGAGATATGGACTGATCACAAAAACCTAGAAGCACTAAAACTCCCTGCAAATTGTCCCCGAAACAAGTACGATGGGCGCAGTACTTTAACCGTTTTAACTTCACCCTAAAGTACATACCAAGAGAAAAAACTTCTTAGCTGATGCTCTATGCAGACTGCCCCAGTAAAAAAGCCAGTGTGAAGAGGTTAATGAGGCAATTATCTCCAATCCACAAACCGCTTCTCAGCTTACACCATGCAGAGTCCCACCTCCAAGAGCCCCTAATCCCAATGACCCTGGGGCAAAGAAAATAAAACAAGAGCTCCTCACCAATCACTGGTTCAAGGACAATCAAACCTCCCTAACATGCAGGGACAGTTTGGCTTACAAAGGTGGAAAACTATATTTGCCAGAGACCCTCCGCCTTAACGCGCTCCGACACAGCCATGACGTAAAACAGGCTGGGCACTTTGGATATTTAAAAACACTACACCTCATCCACCATCAATTCTGGTGGCCGGGATTGAAACGGGATGTGGAAAACTATGTCCGGAGTTGTGCTGTATGTGCCACCATGAAAAGAATTCCGGGGAAACCCCCTGGATTATTGCAACCGGTGGCAGATCCTTCCCAACCATGGGAAGAAATTGCTATGGATTTTATAGTAGATCTACCTGAAAGTAGGGGAAATACAATCATCTGGACTGTGATAGATCTGTTCTCAAAGCAGGCTCACTTCATTGCCTGCAAAGGGCTCCCGTCCACCCAACGACTAACCAAAATGTTCCTGAAACACATCTACAGACTGCATGGCGCATCTAAACGAATAATCTCTGACAGGGGGGTGCAGTTCACAGCTAAGTTTTGGAAAAGTTTTCTTAAACTAATTGGCTCATCTCAAGGACTATCATCTGCTTTTCACCTGTCTACTAATGGGGCGGCTGAATCTGCGAACTCAATGGTGGAGCAGTATCTCAGATGCTATGTTGATTATCAACAAAAAACTGGACTGAACTCCTCCCTTTCGCAGAGGTGGCTTACAATAACTCTGTTCACAGCAGCTTCACGCCTTTTAAAGTGGCCACAGGAAAAGAGTTCAGCCCGATACCCGAATACCCCCAAGCACCCTCCACTTCCCAGACTCTTGATCAATGGGTGAGGGGGTGGGAAGAAGTTTGGAAAATCACGAAAACTGATTTGAAAAAGGCTTCCGAGACATACAAAAAACAGGCAGATAAAAAAAGGGCTCCTCAAAGAACATTCCAAATTGGGGAAAAGGTTTATTGTCAACTAAATATTTACGGCTTAAGTTACCTAGTAAGAAGTTAGGACCGAAGTACTTAGGACCCTTCCCCATTGTAAAGATCATTAACCCGATCACAGTGGAATTAAAATTTCCTAGGCTCTTAGGAAAAGTTCACCCTGTTTTCCATTGTAGCCTGTTGAAACCTTTTTGGGGTTCCACTTTAAGACCTCCCCCTAAGAAGGCACCTGGACCCCTCGTGGTGGCAGGACAGACTCACTATGAAGTAAAGCGTATTCTTGATTCTAGAATTTTTAAGTGGAAATTGCAGTACTTAGTGCAATGGAAGGGATATTCGTTGTCTGAGGCCACCTGGGTGAAGTCTAGCGATGTGAAAGCTGACAGACTCATTAATAGGTTCTATAAGAAACACCCTAATAAACCAAGAGGCAATCCCTAACCTGTGCTTTTGTTTACATTACAGGATTTGTCCTTTTTGTAACGGGGGCCGGATGTAAATGCTGCTAACATCGGATGTTCTTGCTTTGACAACAGATGGAAATGTAGCCATCTTTCCTCTTTCGCTTTTAGGGTTAGATGATGCTGGGAGGGGGGATGTGGACGAGAGTCCAGTTAGTCATAACAACAATAACTCAGCCGTGGGAATCAAGGTTATTGCGCCCAGAGCTGATAAAGATTTGGCGGGCTGGAGAGCTGGGGAGAAAGCCCACGCTTCAAGCTAATTGGGGAATGCAATTTATGACTGTTAATTGGAGGAGGGAATTGTGCTTTGCTACTTTGTGCCCGGGGGGGGGAGAGGAATTCAGTTTTTGGCTTTAACTATGTAATGCCGATGCTTTGTTTGTCGAATAAAAGATTCTTTAAGGTAAACAATGCCTTGAAGTTCTTTTAAAGATTTTCGTCTGTTGGAACCATGACAATCATGTGATCCAGATTCAATTTTACATCCATTTTTTACTCTCATTAAACGAGTCATTGCAGCTGTTAAGTGAAACACATTATTGTTAAGTGAATCATATGGTCGTAAGTCTAACTTTTTATCTGAAATGGTGTAGGATTTCCTTCCTAAGCAGGGAATTGGACTAGAAGACCTCCAAGGTCCCTTCCAACTCCGTTATTTTATTCTATTCTAAATCCAGCTTATCCAATGGGCGAGGATTTTGGCTGGAAAACAGCATAGAAAAAAACATAGAGTTGGAAGGGACCTTGGAGGTCTAGTCCAACCCCCTGTATGAAGGAGACCTGTTATCATTTCAGACAAATGGTTGTCCAGTCTCTTTTTGAAACCCTTCAGGTAATGGAGCACCCACGACTTCTAAAGACAAGCTATTCCATTGGTTGACTGCTCTCACCATTAGGAAATTTCTCCTTAGTTCTAGGTTGCTTTTCTCTTTGGTTAGTTCCCAACCACTGTTTCTTGTCTTGTCTTTGGGTGCTTTGGAAAATAGTTTGATCCCCTCGTTTTTGTAGGAGCCTCTCAAATATTGGAACAGTGCTATCATGTTCCCCCATATCCTTTTTTTCATTAGACTTGACATATGCAATTCCTGAAACCATTCTTCATACGTTTTAGTCTCCAGCCCCCCTCATCATTTTGACTGCTCCTCTAGACTTAAAAACCTTTTGCAATAACTCAAATGTTTCTATGGTTTTTGTTAGCCAACTAGTTATTTCACTTATTTTTCCTACATGATAGCATTTGCAAAGCTATCACATGACTGTGGAATGCTGCAACTGGTTGAAAATGCAAACCAGTTGATAAGCACCCAAAATGTGATCAGGTAATCACTGTGGTGCAATAGACATAATTTTAAAGAGAGGTCACAAGTAACTTTGAGTCCATTGTAACTCCACATGGTTGATAAGCAACCATTTTTAAGTTAAGAACCTGTAAGTAGTAAAAGGAGGTACAACATAAACTCACTTGCAAGATTCCGTTTATAGCTAATTTCAACAAAGTAGTTTAGCCTCCTGTGGAGCTGATGTCTTAGTCCAGGGGTGTCAAACTGCCGGCCCGCGGGCCGGTTGCATCATACAGAGGCCACGCCCACCCCAGCTCTGGCAATGCAAAAAAGTCCCAATACGTCACGACACGTCACGTGATGTGGTGAGTTTGACACCTGTGTCTTAGTCTGAACTATCTAGTGGGGTTTACATATATATATATATATAAAAGAGGTGATCTTTTTCAATCTGTTTATCTCTTCTTAGCAGAGCCAATATTGTCAATATATATGACAATATATAAACTAGATGACCTTCAAGGTCCCTTCCAACTTTATTATTATTATTATTATTATATTCAGAAATAGTGCTGCAAAGAACTATTTTATATAGAAGTATTGTGATATCATAATTGACTCCTATTGAATGGAATCATATGAACATTTCATAAATCATTGGGAGTCAGTTTAGAGCTGGAATGAATTGAGCTTCTTGGAATTAACTTACTAAGTGTATATCTTTGGACTTCACACAATCTTTACTTAAACAGAATATAACCAGGAATATTCAGATTGTGAAATTTTAGAAGAAACAGAAAAAACAGCCACACTGTAATTGTGCCTCAGAGATCGTTTGCACATGCTTATGATTTGTACATGTTTTATAAAAGCCATTCCTAATGCGATAAGTTTTGTCTTAATTTCAAGAATGATAACAATTGTCTTCTATTACCAAATAAGCACTATTACTCTCCATAAGAATGGAAGGAAAATTTGTTCAGTCACATTTATTTATTTATTTTTATGCCAACTACAATGAGTCAGACGACAAAATTAAAACTTTTCAAATTCTGCAATGTACTTTGCAAATCAACAGAGGTATAATAAATGTGTAAGTTAGAGTACAGACAAGTAAGCATATTGGAAGAACTACACATAAAAATACATATGGATTATCATGGAACTCACAAACTGGTAATAGGAAACTAGAAAAATAAAACTGAGGTAAATTAGAAATTTGCCCATCCATCTCAAAAATGATTCTCTTTGGAAAAGTTTGTTTGTTTGGATTCATTGAAGACCCTCTTCCATTACATTTTAGGCATCTCAAATTGGCAGTTTTTAAAGAGGGTAGAATATGAAAACAGAATTGAGTTGAGTGGGGATAGCAGTATATGTGTTGCCTCCAAGTATGTTTTTCTGTTCTCCACTGAAATTATGTCTGTATACTTGTCACGTCTATGTATTCTGGGAAGCTAAGCCACACTATATATATTATACTTTGTGAGTCATATGAACAGGAGGAAGAAGGAAACCCAAACTTCACCAACTCTCCCAGCACATACCGGCCGGTATAAACTGTAAGGAGAAACCATGGGTGACAGGTCGTACCTCAAATAACCTGGTCCTATATAGGGTTTCATAGATCATAACACCTTTAATCATAACCAGAAACAGACAATCAACCAATGCAGTTTGCAAAACACTTCTATATTCTGAACCATTATGCCTTCTGCCTGCCTTCTACATGTCTTTCCATAAATGTGTTCTGCCAATCTTTGACTTGTTTGCCTACGTATTTATTTTTGCTGTCTTTACATTGTACATTGTAAAGGAGTTCTTTTTGCCTCTTTTGGCTACTGGGTCTTTGGATTTGCTCAAAGGATCCTAAGATCTTTGGATGGAGTTTGTGCTTTATGGGTGATACCGAGGCGTTGTACTAACCCATTGGCACTTTTTAAATATTTTGAAGTATGGAAGTTACCCTTTTTGTGGATTGTGATGGTTGTGCTATGAATGTGTAGAGAATAAAGATAATGTTGATGGAGATATGTGGACTTTATTCCCAAGGCAAGAAAGGCTAAAACATTTCATATAGATAACATATGGAAGGAGCTTAGACAAATACTTTCCTAATTCACTGAACTATAAGAAGGGGGTATAGCACAATCAGACTTGTAAATTTCTGTTACTATAGCCAATCTCAATAAAAACTACAGACATCCTATGAAAGTGATTTTATGGTTTGATCTACCTTGTACGGCTAATAGGTTGGTTGTGAGGATCACTATATTGGAAGGTTATATAATCTTTTTATGGTTTTTGTAATTAGTACAATGTATTTTTGCTTGTCTAAATATGGTTCTTATTGTGTGCTGTCTGATTGTTGTTGTAGTAGTTGAATACTTGATCAGCATATGTTGCTTTATGATGCATCCGATTTGGTAATTTGTCGTTTTCTGATGTTAATGTCCAGGAAGGGTAGTTTGTTACTGTTCTATTTTACTGTTGTGAACTTGATTCCATCAAAGTTGTTAATGGATTGTCTTGTGTGTATTGTTTAATTGTTACTTTTTGATTATGACAAAAATATCCACATAACAAATCCACGTTTTGGGTGATATACATAGGAACGTTGCTACTTCAAGACATTGTATCGCTATTTCTACTAGGAATCTGGAGATGATTGATCCCATTGATGCTTCCCCATTTGTTTGTATACTCTTCTGTCAAACTGCAAGCATATGGTGAGGTAGAGGTCCATAAGTTCAATAAATCTTGGGATTTCAATATTTGTATAATCTGTTATGGTTTGGTGTGCTATATAGGAGTGCTGCGATAGATTCCTTCACCAGTTTTGAATCGCTGGATGTGAAAAGCACAATGTTATCAAATGAAAGCATGATTTCATCTTCTTCAGTTATTAGCTCTTCAATTTTCATGAGGCACTCTAAAGGTCAATTAATGGAACATTAGCTCCCATCAAGGAAGTGTCTGAGTTTCTTGGTGAATTTCTTGGCCAAATTGTATGTTGGATCCTTACAGTGATGCAATTGGGTGAATCGTTATGTCAGATTTGTGTATTTTAATGCATCCATAGAAATCAGGAAGACTGGTCCATAGCTTTTCATATGGAACTTTCTTCTTTTGTTATTTTTCCTGCTTGGATTAGATTGTTGAAGAATTTCTTGATTTGATTGCCCAATTTTTGTACTGGGTTTATAAGACTGTAAACAGTTCCTTTGCTTTTAGGATGTACTGCGCACTATCCATGATACTTGTTTAACCTTTGTCTACTAGAAATATTGCAGAGCTAGGGTCATTCTTTGGTGTTTTTAAACTCTTCCTTCTGCCTTAAAATGATTCTGTGTCCATGTAGTCATGGGTACTTTCAATCTTTTTCCAATGTCCTCTCCCAAATGGAATATTCAGAGATATTTTTTATTCTCCCTCAGCCAAATCTGGCTCATTTCTCAAACTCAGTTCGGGATTATAGCTTCTCCCTTTGCTCCTTTCTACAAAACCTGGTCCTGTTTTGCTATGTTGGGAGAACATACAAGCAGAGGCCCAAACCTGTTTGCATAAATTTTTCCAACATTCTGTGTAGCTGGAAATAATAAAAGGACACATATAAGTTAAAGAAAGATAAGCCACTAAGGTTGCATATAGATAACTCAGAACTGTAGAGAATAAACTTAGGATGGACAAAGCCTTATTTGTGCATCTTTTAAATATATACTAGCTGATATATACGAAGAAATTTAATAAAGAAAAAGTATTATTTCATTTATTTTGGGTCAGTTTTTTTCAAAGAAAATACATGTTCCATGAAGAAGAGGATGAAGGGGCAGAATTAAAGCCGAACCCTGATTCAAATAAAATCTGAAATGCATATGTATTTTTAACTATCACACTTCCTAAATCAGGGGTCCCCAACCTTTCTAGCATAAGGGACCAGTTTCATGGGAGATAATTCTTCTACCGATGGTGTGTGTGTGTTTTGTGCACAACCTAGATCCTGAGCATGCACAGATGAAGCTTTGCTTACTCGCCTGCTGCTTGCATGGCTCGGTTTCTAATAGGCCATGGACTGTTAGCGGTCCACGGTCTGGGGATTGAGGACCCCTATCATAAATGACTCATGGTAATAGGCAACAAAAATAAAACAATATAATCCCATAAAAATAATTAAAATGGTTATTGTGGTTTGCTGCACAGTCAGCCAAATGTTTAGACTGGATTTGGTATTTTGATCCACCTATTGAGTCCATCCCAAGGACCTGAGATAAGCAGATGTTGCTGTTTGATGTTGTTAAAGGTGTCGTTGCATTACATACACGACAATATAAAATCACAGCTGCCAGTTCTTTAGCTGGTGTTGGCCTTCATTTGCAGCGAGTTCTTCCCAAGAACTAGGATGTCATAATGTATTGGCGTAGTATATGTTTGGATCCAAGCAGTGTGGCCTTTTGTACCTGATAGATGGAATTTTCGTAAATGTGCAGATGTTCTAAGTTTAGGCATCCCACCTTAATGCTTTGAAACATTAAACGTTCTTTGCAATAATTGCTTTCCTGAAGGTCAGGAGAGAGGGCACTGCTGGATTTCCAGAGGAAGAATGTCTGATATCGTGTTTCCCCGAAAATAAGCTTGATTTTTGGGGGTCAGCCTAATATAAGTCCTACCCCCAAAATAAGCCCTAGTTTTGGGGTGAGGCACACACCTAAAAATAAGCCCTAGTTTTGGGATGAGGCACATACCTAAAACTAAGCCCTAGTTTTGGGGCGGGACACACCCTAAAAATCAAGCTAGGGTGGGGATGGGGCTGTGGAGCTGCCCCATGCACCCCGCACCCATTTACCTTGCAGCCAGGCCTCTCCTCGCCAGCCCACTTATTCTGCAGCGTCTTCTGCAGCCAGGCCTGCATTTCTCAGTCACAGGCCTTTCCGGAAGGCCTCTGCAGCAGAGAACCAAGCTATAGATTCAATCCATAGCTCGGTTCTGCAAGACCTCGGCAGCCGAGGACCAAGCTATGGATTGAATCCATAGGTCGGTACTCGGCTGCATAGGCCTTCCAGAAAGGCCTGACTGCGAAATGCAGGCCGGAATGCGGCTGCAGAATAAAGCTGCTCCTTCAGCCTCAAAAGAAGTAGACCAGCTGGGCGGGGCTGTTGGTGCCAGAGGTGAGTATAAAAGACATCCCCCGAAAATAAGACTTAGTGCCTTTTTTGGAAGCAAAAAAAAAAAGACCCGGTCTTATTTTTGAGGAAACACAGATAGGAGACTGGGATCATAATTGAGATCCATGAGCCTCCAAATCTCCCATGTTCCTTTTCTAATTCTTGTCTTTTCTTTACTACATGTTAGTACATTTATTATCTTGGTCTATATAGAAGATGATATATATTTTGAAACAGAATTTGTAGCCCAGGTACAACTTAAAACAGTCAGTCCAGTCCTGTACAAGGCTCTATTGCTTAAAATCCACATTTTGAACTGTATCTAGAAGACTATCAGTAATCAGGGAGAGCTGACAGCACCTGCACTATACACAAATAGTAGCTCCCACTAGCCAACAAGTAGGTTGTTGCTTTTTATATCAACTGCAACTTCCGGGAAACCCTATATAGAATGCATTCCAGTAATTTAACTGTGAATTGACAAGAATATGAGCTTCTGTCACCTAGGCCTCTTTCTTCAGGAACTTGTTTTCTTTGTATGTGTTTTAATCTTCAGGTCCAAAGATAGTGAAGCAAAGCTTGCAGAAAAATTAACAGACTAAAACCTGAAATGGTTGGAATGTACTGTTGAAATAGGAACTATTTCAGGAGATCTGGCTAATAGAAACAGTATTATCTTGGGACCACGTGCCGGTTCCTTTCTTACTCAAGAGCCACAAAGATAGATGAGATATTGAATGCTATCTATCACATGAACTGTAGAAAATTCAGCCAAATTTTTAACATTTTAAAAAACCTTACAACAACTGTTGGAAACAACTGGAATCCATCTGATTTCATCTATTAAAGATTCCGTATAAGGTAGAAACTGTTATAAAAACTGATTCCTCTTCTGAATAGAAAATATTGATAGAGGTCTTTTCAATTTTAATAAATCCTCTGGCACATTCAGTTACAGGACAAAGAAAACAGATAATCTATTTGGTATTCTTTTCAATTAGCACATACCCTTTATAAGTCTCAAAGATGCTTTTTCAAAAGGCAATTGGACTGTTTATTTTCCTTGAGGAGGAAGAAGACAACGTTTTGCTTCTCATCCAAAAGGCTTCATTGGTTCTGGATGCATGGGGGGGGGGGGCTATAGAGGGATTAGGATGTGTGTGTGTGTGTGGAAGAATCATATTTCTTTGCAGTTATCTGGTCGTTCGCACTCTCCCTGAGAGCTCTTGAGGCCACTTGGGGGTTCATCTGTGCTCTCAGGTCATCTGTATCAGAGTGCAAATGGGTGTGGAATCTTCTTGAAACTGCTGAAAGGACTGCATTATAGAGAGGAGATAGGTGGTGTCTTATCCCTTCCCATCTGTTGAGAGAGGGCTGCTCTATGTTAATATAAATGGCCTCTTTTACCCTTCTTTCAAACCAATGGTCCTCTCCATCCAGAGTGTGGACTTTGCTGTCTTCAAAGGAGTGACTTTTGTCTTTTATGTAAATACTGATCTGTGTGGGGGTTTTCTGTAAATTTCAATGTTAATGTTAACCCACAGACAGAGATCAATATTTACATTTTGATTCTCACCACCAATGGAGCACAAACTGGGAATGATCAGAACCCTACACCACCGGGCTGAAAGTTTGCCTACCAGTAAAGAGGGAAAAGAAAAAGAACTAAAACATGTCACGGAAACCCTCAGAACGTGTGGCTATCCCAACTGGGCTTTCATCAAATCCTGAAAAAGAACCAGCAGGAGCTCCTCCATAACAGACATTGGTTGGAAAGAGGAATAAAAGAGACCATTTATGTCAACATCTCTCAACAGAGGAAGAAGAGTAAGATACCACCTATACTGTTTACAACACAATCCTTTCAGCAGTTCCAAGAAGATTCCACTCCCATTTGCATTCTGATACAGGTGACCCTGAGAGCACAGATAAATCCCTAAGCACTCAAGGAGAGTGCTAACGACCAGATGACTGCAAAGAAATATGATCCTTCCAACCATCTCCCCCACCATCCTGCCAGAACTGATGAAATTTCTTGGACGAGAAGCAAAACATCTTCTTCCTCAAGGGAAAAAAAGTCCAGCTGCCTTTTGAAAAAGCACCTTTGAGCCAACTATAACTTGGATGACTGAGAATCTCCACATATATCCTTTATAAGATTTAAAAGTTAAAGATTTAACTTTAAAAGTTTCTTTGACCAATTTATCTGTGCCCACTGACCCATCACTTACTACATAGCAAGATCAAGTAGAATTGGTGTCCTTTTCCTTCTTTTTTTCTTGTAGAAAAAAGCCCAGAAGCCCAGGAGAAAGCAACTGTGTTGTTTTTTGTTCCTTTTTTATTCTGCATATACCGAAGGCTGCTGGCTGCAAAAATAAAAAAGACCATAGGACTATATGAACATCACAAGAATGTCACCATATTTAACCCGCAAAAATCCAGAGGACCACCAGGTAGCATAGAGATAGAAGAGATAGAAGACACAACTCTTTGCACTACCCAGCGGTGTTCAGATTTTTGCTGGCATAACATAACAACATAGCAGAACACATCTTCACAACAACATAACTTTTTTGTATTTTTAAATGCATCTGAAGCTTGGCATCAATAGGCCACTACAGTATGTATAATATGTATGTGCAAATAAATCAAAGTTTAACAAGATAGTCCTTGTTCAGCAACTGGGAGTGGCAACTCGGTCATTAAGCAAAATTGTGACTGTGGTTATGATCTTACTTCAGGTTTCTTTTGATTTTACAGACCTGCAAAGATTGTAAAAATGAGGATTGTTAGCAAAGTTACTTTTTCATTATTGCAAACAATCGCTAAACAAAGCAGACACTAAATGTGAACTACTAGCATTGTACTAGTGGTATAGTGCATTTGGACAACTTGGCAGCATTAGAATGCTTAATGGTGAAACACAGATGTATTTATGGTGCATCCATACATTTCTGCATTATCTGCAAGCAAAATAAAGAACACAACACACATATCACCTCCCTCTGTGAGGGAGATGGGCAGTTTTAAAATGTGATAAATAAATTAAATAAATACTCATCTGTCCACATGAACCCTTCCATTTCATAGTATGCAACCGTGAGTGGTCTCCTGCCTGCCATGTATTCAAACTACATCTTCTCAACATTTTTCTAAACCAATACATTAGCGCAGCTCGGGGAGGAGGAAGGGGGATGATGAAAGTTCCACTTTTATTAAACTTGTATTGTCATATTACCCACTCAGAACAAAATGCTAGTGCTTGTATCACAATGCACAATGCTGCTTTTGTCACTGAAAACTTCCAAACCAGCAGGTCTCAGTTGCTTCATTAGTTGATCGGTTAAACTAGAAAAAGTTAGGAAAAACCATTCCAAAAAACTAGTTAAAATCCACAAGACAACTGACTAAGTGTATTAGGAACAAGGCTGCTTGAAACAGTCAAATTTTGTTTCATTTCTTAGAAAAGTATTTGCTCCAACTGCTCAACAAAACTCTTGAAATATACATTCTGTTTCTTTTAGCAGACTTTGAGCAACCATTTTTGAGGCTAAAATATTTGGCCTATCTTAACTGATGACAATCTAGCCCATTTCACCAATTCTGCAGAACAAGTGAAGTCCCAGATAGCCAGGCAAGATCTAAGAGAAGAACCCTGTAAATTTAAAGATCAGCCATTGATACAGTGAAACCTCAATTTAATGGATCCCTCTTTACCAAATCTTGAATGCAACCAATCACATTTCTATCTGGGCATTCCCCAGAAACACAGAATTCAACTGGAATAAAGGCAATATCTAGTAGACAAACCGTAAATACTTATGAAATGATTGTGAGTATAGTGAGTATACACGTTTACTTGGGAAATTAACATAGGTTTACTTGGGACATTGGAAAACTGAAATAGATACTTGGGGAGGTTGCTTCTTGGGAACAGACGATCATAAAAAAAGATATGCAAGTAATAATTGAAAATAAAGCAAGGTTATCTTAAGTGAACATCTTGTACAAAAGAAAATGTACCAAAACTCCATAATGTCTTGAGCAAGATATCCCTCGGAAAAAGCTCTGTGATTTAAGAATTTAGATCATTGCAGTATCTATTATCTGTATCTGAGGAACCAGAATCATTAAGTAGTAATAAAGACTACACCTTTGGATATTGCACTGTACTGATGTTCCTACAAGGATTTATCTGACTCCTCCCTTCTTTCAGTAACTAGATGATATTAATTCTCAAATGATTTAGAACGTATCATGACGACACTTAACTTCATCTTTCTTTCTTCGGGAATATGTAAAGCTGTTTATCATCTGAGAAATATTCGTCACCACTTGAAAACATCAATGAATTAACTAGTGCCAGGAAACAAGACTAAATCCTGAGATGCTATGGCTTTATGATTTTTTAAGACTGCCAACTAAGGGAATGGAAAAGGATGAAGAGGACAGCTGTGAGAAAGACAAATGAGAAAAAAAGGCAGTTTTATTCTGCAATGAGTGCATATTATTTCACTGAAGAGATTGGCTTCCTTATGAAGTAAAACAGCAGCTTTAATCCCTGCAACCGGGGTCAGGCATCCTTGTGGAACAGGAGAAAATATCCACATTGATGTGCATTTAGGATGGGTTTATGCTGATACAAAGTAATATCAGACTTGCAGCCTGAGTGAATCATGCTTGCGTTGACTTTTTTGCCCTTGTTAGAAATAAAGCTGAGTAATTTCTCAAATTGTAGGAATTGGCACCTATATCAGGACAATAATTCTTGTCTCTTGTAAAAAGTAAGATCTTGTTTCTTTTTCTTTAACTGCCAACTATGCATGGCATTAGCCTACTGCAGGGATACCGGAAGTACACAGGTACGAATCTACTTGTGACTTGGCATTTATTAATTGGAGGTTTGCCTGTTCCTATAAATTTAAGCAAATATAATGACGTCTGCCAGCAGAGGGGAGACACATGACAACAGCCTCATAGGATTCTTTTTTTTAGTGAAGGTTTTTAAGCGTATGGAATATCTTTCCTAAAGAAACTCATCTGGTGCCGCTTTATCGTGTTCTGATTAAAATAGCTTTATCCTATTTTTTTCTTCTTAAAAAGTTACAGAAAGCAGGTTTAGGCCCTACATTAAGAACATGATCATTGCCAAATATTTAAGTTTCTTCTTTGGGAGATCAGTGAAGTTGCTTTTCATCTGAATATTTTGGCCTTTTAACTTTTATAATTGTTCTAGCTAAAAGCTTCCTATATAAGCTAGAGCGACCATCATGCCTTAATAAAATACACCAGGTCAGTAAATATGTCCTGAATTCAAGTTAAGTCTTAATTTAGTGCTATTGACTTATATCTAATTTTAAGTGCCTCCCAGCAGAATGGACTACTTGCAGTTCAGATTCTGCTCTTTCTACATCCACTAATTTGATACACTGGCCTCACTGGAAAATATAAAAGAGGGAAACTCCTATTATTTAGACAGCTACTTGCATCACAATAGGTGTCAACACATTGGAATAACATAGAGCAGTGTTTCTTAAACATTTGTCTCTCAGACCCCTCCCACTCCTTTAAAATTTATGGCGGAACCCAAAAGAGCTTTTGTTTGTATGGGTTATAGTTACTGTGAAAAATTTACCATGTGAAAAATTAAAATTGACATATTTGCCACCATACTGCTTCTCATAAATATTTGATGGCATTTTAATATTGTATTATTTTTCCTAGAACCTAGAAAATAATTTAATCTTGCAGAGTACTGAGAGGGTTTGGGGAGACACCCTAGGCATCCATGAACCACATTTGATGCTTTGTTTGAATGGAACTTCAATGGAACTGAAATAAAGGACTTGAATTTCTGGAAATCTTTATTTTTCAGAAAATTGGAAATTTGCAGTAAAATTGAAACAGATATATTAGAATTTTAATTCCTCTTACTAATACAAAGCTATTTTCCTACTTTATAGAGATGTGACCAGGAGGGCCTTTGTAAGCTCCAACTGGTATATCTTAAGACATTTGTCCAGGCAGTTTTATTTTATAAATCTGAACTATTAACCCATTAAGCAGCTTCTAGTATTTCTGTTTCTTTTTTTTTATAATCATTTTAAATTTTACTACTTTTTATTTGAAAATAGGTCTTCCTGTATTGACCAAGAATCTCTACGCTTTTCCACTTAATTTTCTATTTGAGCATTTTAAAACTTAGGCTAATTTTCTTTATCTCTTAAACATTTCACAAATAATGTAAAATAACAAGAACCTAAAAAAGATCCAGTTTTTTAGGGGAAAAAGCCTCCTTAAGGAAAATATTTCTTCCTATCTTTTTCTAGTTTCTGGAGCTTCATATCTCAAGTGAATCTAATCACTTTTAAGCATTTATCGTTCATATCTTGTATAATGCTGTATTCATGTCTTTCCTAAATCTAAGTCAGGCTCCAAAGATTGCTACAGAGAATACCCATTTAGAACACCAACAACGTAAATCTAAATTACCACGATGCTTCATCCAAAACCATCGCAACGAACCCACATTGGAAAGATACAAACGATACATTAATAATCCCACTCAACTGATTTGCTCCTATCGCGAAATTCCAAGCAGCGCAGACTAGAAAGGAACGCGACTAATCGATATATTTATACACCGATAAATAACGCGAAAAGCCAACACACACACAAAATAAATATATAAGGATGAAAACCTGAAAAACGAAACAAAAATACAGAGCTTCTGTTAACTACACCAAGCCAGCAAGCAAACAAGACCTCCAGCCAGCAAAACAGGCAGGATCGCATCTGCATCGGCACCGGAGAACCGCCTAAATCAATTCTTCTCTTTCTTCCAACCCCACTTTGCTACCTAATTAATTGCGACCTATCCTGAGACCGATATCACTTCAGTTGTGCACACTCTGCTGCCCTGGGATTTGTGAAAAACGAGTTTTTATTAGAGAGAATAACGCTAAGAGTCTCCCCTGCAGGCAGCCATTGCAAGAGGAAGGGAGAGGATTTTACGACATCTCCCAGCATCCCGATAGCCTACAACTCCCATACTGCACCTGCTCACCGCCCTAGTTAACCCTTTTATTACCCGCAGCTAACTTTCTGCCACCAAGCTCGACAGACCGTTTTATCTACTGTACTTTGTCCTTTCTGCCAACAGCTAACACGGGAAGATACCTTAAAAACATTCACCTGCTGGAACCCAACACGCATGCAATATATCGCTCCCACCCCCCCACCGCCCCGAACAGGACTTCCAAAGAAATCCCTGAGAAGCAAGGAATATATACATATATATTATTACTCAGAAATAATAAATAATAGCAATAAATATTAACAAATAATAATGGATCTGCAACTGCAGTCATCAGCAGTTTAATCTGAATGGTTTGTATTTGTGCAAATCTCAGAAAGTTTTATATATAATCATATCCTTTTGTGCACCTTGTGCACCTTGAAGAAAGAGAAGGAATTTGTATTTCTTAATTAAACCTGATCGCTCTAGCTAGCAGTTCTTAAAATACCCAACTTTATTTTTTCAAATTTAGAATATTTTATCCCCTAATGTAGCAAAAATAAAGATTTACAAAAAAAATCTCAAAGAGATTATTTCTATGTACAACATAGAATTATATATTCCAAATATTAGTAAGCTTTTCTACTGCTTTTAGTAGGCTTTTCTACTTAATTAGACAAGCCAACAAATTAGTTTTATAAACAACAACAAACAAGAAGTGCAACCTTTAAACAGTATGTTTTTTAAAAGAAACAGAATAGGTCATGAAATGCGTCTTTAGAGTAGCCTTAACAATTGTAACTATAATGGGCATTTACTTTTTTAGAAAAATATATTTCTCTCTTATTTTTCTTGTGTATATTTGAAGTAACAGCCATAAATATCATTGCCCCTCCCAAAACAGCCATTCCAATTATCATAGTTTGTGCTGCAATATTCACTATTACTGCATAGGGCTAGAGATTTTCTTGACTTTTAGTTGCCTAATACTATAGTTACATAAGAAATGATTAGTCAAAACAAATTCAAACATCTCAAACCAATCTATTCCTCTTGCAATACTTCATTTTGTACAAGTAGTTGAAACATATTAACTTACTGTCAATGTAGCTTTTTCTTCTATTTCTCATTTATTTTAGTCCATGAAAGCAAAGCAGAATAGTTTTCTTTCTTTCTTTCTTTCTTTCTTTCTTTCTTTCTTTCTTTCTTTCTTTCTTTCTTTCTTTCTTTCTTTCTTTCTTTCATAAAGTGCTGCCACGCATCTGAGTAAAATAAAACATTTCTATTATGTTTTCAATCTTAAAGCAGTTTTTTTTCAATCTAATATGTAATCCCCAAAAAATCCAAATTCCTTGTCTTATCACATTGTTAATATGTAATATAATCTCCAAAACCAATGCAAGTTTTTTTTGTCAAATAACAGTGGTGCACTTATTTACCATAATTTTTGAGCAGTAGTTCTTTGGTTATATTTTACTCAAAACATCCCACAAAAATGCCCAATTTCAACAGCAAATATTTCAGTATTTCTATTTAAAAACCCTTTCAACAACTAGAGATGTATAGCACATTTTTTGTTTTTGTTTTTTACTTTTAAACAGAGGAATTGGATTTTTTTCATTTTAATACATGGGGTGAAGTCATGAACAGGACCACAGAACACAAGAACTGCAAATACCAGAAATATCAGAGATTTACTTATACCATATTCCATATATATCTAAAATCTCTCTCTTTCTTGGGACATACATCTGCCCAATATATGGATAAACTTCTCATGTACTTTATGCTATCAGTATTAGTTTTTAAAAATCACTTACTAAAATATCTTGATATTAGTATTTCAGTTAATTTTATTCTTACTAATATAATAGTTTAAAATTAAAAGGTTTAACACAGATGCACACCCCTATTATATTTTTTTTCCAAAGTTTCATAAATAAGACAGCAAAGACTTCACATGATTTGTACATGTAAATAAAAGGGGGAGAAAACATAACACGCACTTTAAAGTACAAATAATTTCATTGTCAAGATAGATTAAAATTTGAAGTTAAAAAGGAGAGTGAATATTTTGATAAGGTATATAGATAGGATTTTCTGACAATCTTTATTTTCAGCTAGAATTCTTTTGTTTCTTCAATAATGTAACAGAAAACACTAATTACACTTTCTAATATATTTTAGAATATATTTCACAGGAATATTTTTATACTATTTATAAACAGTGCATTATCTTTTAAAAAATGCCTTGATTTTGATCTTTTCGTATTGGAACAATATGAACAATATATATGGCCTTCTATTTGAGATTTATTTTCCTAAACTTCAAATTCTAGTAAACAGAATGTTTTATATTTCTAGGTAATCAGAATGGAATAAATAATCTATAGTATTATAATCAGCTAAGCTACTCAGGTGCCACCAAACATTCTATTCTCAACTACTTCTTATTCCCAGCCTGTTAAATATGGCATAAAAAATAATAATATAAAACAAGTCAGAAATGCTAAGTTTGTAATACAGTCATTTTTATATAAGCTAAATTGTGTATCTTCTGTATTGTAAAATTTGCTTTTATGGAATGGTACTGCCATCAAACACAGCAAATTGAAATCATGATTACATCATAGCTAATTTTCAATGAATCTATTTTAAAACAATGTTTATTCAACTTGCTGAGAATTTTCTACACACAGATACAACAGTAATTATTAAAAAATTGCAAAAGAGACATTGCATATATTCATTTCATTAAAGGTTACATAGGAAATATGACTGGTAGATAGTGTTGCTTATCAAAGTAATCTATTGAAAAATTGTAATACCTCTTTACTGTTAAGAATTACTGTTTATAATTCCTTTTTCTACAATCTAAAGCTACCTTCCATTTAAATGTTTGCATACTGAAATAAATTTGACTTACAGAAACACAGATTCAGGTGTTGAGCTGTTTTTAACTAATATTAGAATGTTTCACTTACTTGTTATGCATATTTAACAATTTTATCATCCTTAACTAGTTTGAAAAATGCTGAACATTTTACAAAAAATAAACAGATTTGCATAGCTTAATATAATAAAAGCAGCAAATTTAAAATTAAAGAGTTATCGTACAACTTTTTTTTTTCAAATCAAGAAAATATTTAAATAATAGCAATACAGAATTTACCTGTAATCTGCCTAGATTTTTTCCATCACATACTGTGAAATTATTATCTCGAATATCTTCTGTAAATTGAAAGTGATATAACAATACATTTGCCAGGACATCAGAAATAATACAGGAAACCTATATGTGTTTAAAATATAATCTGGACTTCAAAAGGTTTTAAAATGCTACTTCCAGGGTGGTTGGGAGAAATGAAACTGTCAGAGTGCTATTTAGAAGATATTGGAAGAACTTTTTTTAAAAAATAAGTTTAATGACTGTTGAATCTGTGTATCAATGCAAGGCCATGTGAAGATGTTTTCATCAATTCAACCAATACAAGCTTTTGTTTAAATTATGCAGATTTGTAATCCTTTTTTTAAAAAAAAAGGTATCACTGAATTATATTTTGAAAATAAAAAGTCTACAGGATATCTTTTTATGAAGCTGAAAAAATCCTTTTTCTTCTTAAAAAAATGAAATGGAGTATCCTGTTGCTAATTGTCCTTCCGAATAAATGCTCATTCATTTCCAAAAACAGGTCATAACATTTTAAATAATGCTGCATGAATACTGCTATAGCATTTACTTGCAGAAAAGTTCAAATCTTTCAGCTTAATTTTTCACCATAAGGCATTTTTTCAATATCACTGTATATTTACTATTTTCATAATTCTTTTTTTTTGTTTTCTTTTCTTTTCCATTTAATATCATATTACTTAGGCAATAGATGCACACTGTTCCAAGGATAAAGGCCTTTAAAGACTATCGATTTATAACAAATAATCATTACCTTTTTCTTTTTTAAAGGGAAAACTTAGGAATTCAGTACAAGATCTAAAGCAGATTTGAAATGGCCTTTTTTCTCCAGATTTTAATCCTGATTAAATTATGTTGATATAAGTGTTGTTTTATATTTAACCTTACTGTGGAAGTTCAGCTATATTCCCTGAGACAAAGTCCATTTCTCCCTGATTTTAAAAATAAATTAAATATAATACTGTCTCAAATATTTTCCCCAGTTCTTTGTCTTAACTTTTGTTGCATAATTTATTGATCATTAAATTTTTCTATTTTAGTTTCATATTAAATTGATATATATCTTTACCTGAATTTGTGAAGAATGAATTGAATAAGTAACACTCTTCGTTTTCATATAGTATCTCTGTATTTCGTTAAGTTTGGACAAGAAAAATGCCCTCCAGGAACTGAAGTAATAAGTATTCCTTAACTTAAAAAGCCACAACAAACCAAAACAACTTCTCCCCTCATGTTGGCTTATTAGAATCTCCATACAAAGCTATTATAGTATTCAACAGTATATAGCAGAATTGGTTTGAGGATACGTACAATTATTCCCAAGAGAAAACAAGCTCAGACTTTCATAATTTAGAGTAAATATAGTTGACAAAAGGCCTGAAGTTCTAAGGTACAGTTTCAATCCTCCCATTTGACTTGGATTCCTGGAAATATTTCTTAATTTTCTAATATTACAGAAGATAGTGAAAATCAGATTTACATTTAAATCTTATTTGCTAGGGAGTTTGATATTTAAGGCAGAAAGGTTGGAATATTCTACTTCTAAACATTTGTTTTTGCTACTGTTCCTCCATTGCAGCATTGGATGTCTTAATTTTTTACCTTTAACTTGCTTTTGAAGTATTCCTAACAATTAACAATTACATTTATGCATGCTATATTTTCTTACTATTGCTGTTATTAAGAAAACATCTTTATTTATGCACATGCAAATATTATTGTCTCAATAAAATCAGTTACCACACAGCATTGTGTTTTTTTGATTTGTAGAATCCAGATTTTATCCTAATACATACTTTAATACTAGCAAGCTTAACGGTAGGCATCTGACTCTTTTTATTTAAAACAAACTTTCTTTGAGCATGTATCAAAATTGGTTATTTCAAATTCCTTTTTCTCTAACTTTATTTAAAACACTAGAATTAAGGTGAGTTAAGCTATTTTGTGATACCCTATAGCTGAACCCATTTCAAAAATGTATTTAAACTTCCTCTTGCACAAAATCAGCCAAAATTGTGAGCTTAATTAATAAAATCAGAGTGAGGATTGCTATTTTTGATCGTATTGTTTCTCTCTCATGCCAATGTGCATGTATGATATAAGAAGCACGGCAGTTTAAAAGGCATAACTTTAGCCTAGTGCCAAGTCACAATGGCAAAATATGCCATAGATCATTACCAGATTTAAATAAACTTGTGAGATTTTCAGTAGCTTCAGGTTTGTTCTCCCCAAAACTGTTTTATGCTTTAGCTGGTTTTATTTTTATTTTTAAAATTTGGAAAACAAGCAAACAAACCTGGTAGTTCTAGTTTCAAAATTCCTTCTACGGATTTTTATTTACCGATTAAGTCACTAAATAAAGATGCAATGATAGAGTAGCTCTAACTCTTAGATCACTGGCCACAGAGAGTCAGGATATCAGAGAGATCCTTTCCACAACTAACTCCAAGAGTGTAAAGCTAGTGCCAGAAGAAAAGAAAGGAGGAAGCCCCAGATGGTAGCCAAAGTTTTGAATTCACAGCTTCAGAAGTCCCTCAATCTATATCAACTAAAAAAAAAAAAGCTAAAAAAGAGTCACTGGCATATAAATTTAATAAATAAATAAAAACGGAAAGCAATATTAAAGCGATGAGAATTACAGGGATATCAAACTATACCGTCCTTTCCCAAGCTTTTCATTTTCCAACAAGCTTTTGCATGCAAATCTCCAGATATAGGCTTGGAGGCCAAGCTCCGAGGTCAAATTGAGCAACTGAACAAAGCAAAATTGTTCTATTAAAGCTTGGTGGAATTAACTTTATTAAAACACTAGTATTTGCGCTTAAGGAAACAGAGGCTTCCAAGAATACTTCTTAATCTTAACTGGAAAAATACTACATCTTTCACAGTGATGACGATAAAATGATTTTTTTTTAAAAATAGAATTGTTATTGAGAAAAATTTTAACAAAGTAAAAACCATAAAAGAAAATAAAGATAATGAAGAAAAATAGAAAATAGTAAAGCAAAGGAAAAGAAAGGAAAAGGAAAATAAAGATTATAAAGAAGCAGCTTCTGATCTTCTTTACAGTTATTAACACATACATTTATATTTTTCCCTTCTCTCTCTAAAGTTGCATCATAATTTTCTCTTCCCATCTTTAAACTCATCATTACAAGTTACTTTTTCTCTCTTTTTTTCAGCAAAAAGTCCATAAAGATTTTCCAGTCACTGATAAATGTAGCTGTTGATCGTTCTCTAATCAAACACGTTAATTTTGCCACCTCTGCTACTTCTATCATATTCACCAATCATTCTCTGTTGTGGGTTTTTCTGTCTTGCCATTTTTGCACATATAATGGTCTTGCAGCAGTAAATATATATAAAAATAACCTTCCATAGGTCTTTTTTAATTGGCTGTCCAGTAATCCCAGGAAGAAAAGTTCTGAATGATAAAATTCTTTTATCATTCTACATATTTGAAACCATAAATTTCTGGATTTTTTTTACCAGGCATGATAAAATGACCCTTCTTGGGGCAAAGAGGCGTTCATTTCCAAGATAAACGTGAAGTATCTTTATACATTATAGACTATTTTTCTAGAGTCATATACCAACGGTACATGGTTTCGTCATTTCATCACTTAAAATATTTTTTAAAAAGGGTCTTGCTGGCCCCATTTTCAGAGTGTTGGCATGCTACACAAAGCATGGGTTGATCCTTGAGGACCTGGAAATTGTATACTCTTGCAATAAATTATGAGATGCATTTTGAGATGCAAACTTAAAACAACATTTCTGATAGGAACCAGCTTGGATTCCTCTGATATGCCAAGTTTTAAAAACAAGTGCAAATTAAGAATATGATGATTAAGGGTAAACTCAAGTTTTCTTACAGTTCTATATTTGATACATTAATGAACAGTGAATTTAAAATGCTTGCCACTCTGAATATAAATAAAATTGAGCTGCAATTTTGATTATTTCATCAATTTTTTCATCAATAAATTTTTGTGACTAGTATAAAATAAAATAAAATACATTATTTTTGTAATTAAATAGCTATTAAACAAATATATTAAATAGCTATTAAACACGTAGGGGCATATAAGTTTTACTTATTTCAGGTTTAAAACCATCTGTCTGTCACTATCTATGCTAACTCAGAACTAATCTTGATGGTCCCAGACTTATTTGATCTTCCAGAATGCTATGAAAATGTGGCTTTTCCCTCACGTTTAGAGTCAAATTATTAGCAGAATATAATATATGTGCTTTTGGAGTGGCAAGTTGGTCATGAAGCACAGTTATTCCATTATGAATAATCTGAATGGTAGTTTTCTTCTTATTTTTATTGGTTTTATGTTTTTTTCTGTATTTTTGTTTGTTACCCATTCAAGTTATTTGTTTAAGATGGGCAGCTATATAAATATTCTAAATAAATAAATAAAAGTGCATGCAGATAATAATGACTTAAACCAGACATGTCAAACTCACGTCACGTGACGTCACGCAACGTATCGGGACGGTTTTCCCATTGCTGGCAATGGGGTGGGCGCGGCTTCTGCATGACGCATCCGGCCTGTGGGCCGGCAGTTTGACACCCTTGACTTAAACAATCATAACTTAAAATGTAAATCAGTAACTGGAAATAATTCTTAAATGACTTAATAATAAAAAGAGAAGAAAAAAAGAATCTAAAGTCCCCTGAAAAAAATCCAGCAAAAAAATATGGTATTGTAGCCCTGCCTATGTGTGGTTAAGAAAGTTTGTGTATCAGAGCCAGTTTTTGGATTACCAGCTACATCAGTTTTTCTTAATACAGATCTGTCAAATCGTTCTGGACTCCAGATCCTATCAGCCTAGCCAATATGATTAATGGCCTAGATTGTAGGAATCATAGCGAAGATGATTATAAAGATGTTATAGATGAGAAGATGTTATAAAGAACATGAGATTGGGAAATAATAGGTTAGAATGTTAAGCCTAATGGTGACTTGAAATTCCAGCCATGACAATCTGATTTACAAAGCTTTATAGCAGACAAATCAAAGAAACCCTAATAATGGCTTAGAATAATCTCTAAAAAACATTTTGGTTTGCAAACCATTGTTGATCATTTTACATCATGCATGAATTTATCATCACAAAGGAATTTTATTCTCCAAAACAAAATTAAAACTGCAGTAATGAACTCACCTACCTCCCAATCTAATTTATTTATCACGACATATTTGCAAGATTAAAATACTGCTTTAATTTCTTTAAAAGGAGTAATAATTAAATGGAGGAGTTATCAGATTTGGGTAGGGCAAAATTCATAATTAGGGGATAGTGGAAGTACAATGAAATGTCTTATATTGAATTCTATAATATACATCTATGTAGACTTTGGATTGTTCTGTATGTTGAAAAAATATACTGGGATATGGAACTTCAATTTTTTTTCCTCTGAAGAAAGCAACAGAAGTCGTATTGCAATTTTAAAACTAACAAAATCAATTGAGAGTTTTTTTAGTTATCTGATACAATAAACTAAATACATTTTTGTCTATGAAAACTTATGTCATAACCCTTAGCTTAAATAACTCATATTAAACCATAATATACAGAATAACAGAATAACAGAGTTGGAAGGAACCTTGAGGGTCTTCTAGTCCAACTCCCTACTCAGGCAGTAAACCCTATACCATTTCAGACAAATAGTTGCCCAATCTCTTCTTAAAAACTTCCAGTGTTGGAACATACAGTTCATTGGCTTTGTTTTAGTCTATGCAATATTTTTGAAACTTGGCAACTTTGTGTGGACTTCAACACTCAGTATCCTGGCTGGGGAAATCTGGAAGCTGATGTCCAGACATCTTAAATTGCCAAGTTTACTCTAGAGGCTTTGTACTGCAAAATTATTTAAAATTTAGTTATTTTAAAATTAACACATTCTTGATTTTTTTATCTTGCATTGTTTTAATTGTATTTTTATTACTGTTGTTGTTATCTGTCCAGAGCTATCTGACACAACATGGATGCTCATATAAATCTTGTAAACAAAGAAATACTGTTTTAAAAACTTAAAAAGTAGAATGGCATATAGTATTGTCAAGCCAGATAATTGCATGCACTTGGTTGGCTGCCTCTAACTTTTATCCTTGCTGCAAAAAATCAGATCATCCTTAGATGGAAGAAAGAGATATATAAAATGCTAATTTTTTTTAAATCGAATGGTCATCCATAAATTTACTGTCCAGTTAGCCTGAGAATTACAGAGTGCTGTAATTTATGTTCCATAAATATAAAAGATAATAAAACATCTGTCTTCTTGTATTGGCGCAATATTTTATTTTGAATTTAAACTCTGACCAGTTCTGAAGGATAGGCTGGCTTTAGAAAGGCAAGATCTACCTTTCCTGAATAAGTGAAGAATTAAACAATGAATACAAATAAAATAATCACTACAAATAAAATAATAGTTTATTTAACCTTGGTTATTGAATAAACATAATTGATTAGATTTTCGGAGCCATAATAAAAAAAATTCTAAGTCAAAATTAAGGAAGCCTCAATGTACGTATAACTAAATCATTTATTGGGCTATAGTGTTAGATTTAATTGTAGATCAGTACTTCCATTTTATGTCAATGTCTTAAATGTGATACCTGAAAAACTAATTAAATTGTTTTTGGTAGAGTTATTCCTGCCAAAGTTTGTAAAAGAATCTGGCATAACATATAATACTAAATTATATATTCCAATCATAACTTGATTAATACACTGTAGGGGCCTGATTCTCATGTAATGATATAGTTGGATTCCCACTTCATATTATAAGAAACCAAACAAATCACATTCAGTTAAATTATTGATTGGATTCACACATTATCTGAACCATAATATAATTTGCTTATATGTGATTAACCACAATGCATGAATAAAGCAACAGTAGTCCCAAAGGTGCTTTTTCACCGTTGGGACAGCCATGATCTGGATGACTGAGAATTTCCATTGATATCAAATAACAGTAGCTTAACATTAAGTATAAATTATCTCATCCTTAAACCATGATATGTTATTTAGGAAATTTAGGAAATTGAGTTCCATTAATACAGTGTAGACTTTGCTTTAGCTCATGGAAGCAAAATGTACTGCATTTTACATGGAATCACAGATGTGCCAAGCCATAAAACATGGTTTATAAATCAGAGCAAAAATATGCAAAGCAATTACATTTACATTGTATGTGAAGCATTAGAAAGCATGTGATGTGTGAATTAGTTCAGTGATTCCAGATAATTTTGTAATATTCTCACAAGTGGAAGATTTAATTGTTAAGATGGAACTTGCCTACCTCATTCATGAGTAGGATCATTTATTATTTTGCTAGTTCTACTATTGAAATGCCACTATATATATTTTTTTAAAATGATCCATCTGAAACTTCCAGCAAGCTATAGGTAATAATGGTCCTAAGGCAGCCCAAAGTATTAGATTTGCTTATACTAGTTTCTTGGTATAAATACATCACTCATATGTAAATTCATTTGATTCCAATGAAAATTAAGTATTTCCTCTGCTTTAGAATTTATTGGTTTTGAAAAAATTATTATATTTGGAAAGGCTTCTTTGAACCACAAGCAATCATTACTGAAATGAATGGAATTTTCGGAAGCAAACTGCATATGATATGCAATTGTTATATGTTTATGGAAGCGAAAAAGAACTCACTGTTATCCTTAGAATCTTAGTTTATGGATGCAAAAGAAGCTGATTTAGTAAAAAACAGGAAAAATCTATTCTTAAATCTAGTGTTTTTTCCTTATAACATAAATTATTTCCATAATCAGGATCTGATGGTATTACCATCTGGCAAATCATATAATCTGAACCATGAGTTTGGTTGATTCAAAGCCAGGTATTTAACATTTCACTGTGAAATGATCACAGTCATTTGAACAAATAATTTCAGTATGTCTAATCTTAATTACTGCACTTAATTTAAATAGATCAGGCATTCCTTTTTTAAATTTGCAAGCATGCAATACGTAGATTACATTTTGATTAATAATTTTTATCTCTATCTAAAATATTAGTATTGTCCTGCTTTTATGCTGCTCCATTTAATTTGGAAAACTGTAAGGTCATTAAATTGGAAAAGATATAGGCAGTTCTTCTTAGATATATTAACAAATGTTTGCATCATAAGTAAAATTAAGCGAGCACTAGCTTTTGAACTACCAGCATAGAGTACTGTATCTATCAGTACTTCTTACATTTAAGGCTCAGGTAAAATACAATAATAGATTATTGTAACACTGTAGATTTGAATGAATTGATTAAAATAATATTTCTCTATATTCTGAGATTTACAGTGTTGGATATTTTTTTAAAAAGCATACAGTTTGGAGAATCTAGACAAGAAAATTGTGTTTATGGCTTGTGTTTTTGATTTCAATGATAAGAATTTTCATCTATCTATCTATCTAGCTAGCTAGCTAGCTAGCTAGCTAGCTATCTTGGAAGCCAACTTTTAAATGGATGACAGGTAAAGTCATAATTTAAATGATCTCCAGTAGGAAAATGTTTTTCTAATCATATATATATATATACAAGAGATAGATAGATAGATAGATAGATAGATAGATAGATAGATAGATAGATAGATAGATAGATAGATAGATAGATAGATAGATAGATAGATGATAGAGTAGATGGATGATAGATGATCATATAATCTTATAATTAAGCATCTAAAATCTAAACATTGATCTGTTTAATAACCAGGTTTATTTATTCTTTATACTGTAACATGGTGTGGATATACTGCATTTTCTTGCTACAAAAAAAAGAAACAAATAAATCTGAAAAGTCACACAAAAAAAATAATTGAAAGCCCAGAAAATACTTGAAAACAGGAAAAAAAACCTTTCCTTGATTCCAGTATAGAACATAGCTCTATCTTTGAAGTTATATTATTTACTCACTTCGTATATTTTGCTTCTTACACTAGCCTTTAAAAAGTAACTGTAAATTAGAAATGTAGGTTGAAACAAATGAAACAAAAGATATTCCTATTCAAGTCATACATTGGTTTTAGTTTTTTTCTTTAAATTCCTTCACATATAATATCAAATATCAAATCAAATATCATTTCAAAATGTTTTATTTTTGTGCCTTCCAATTGAAATTTTCATAGTACTCTTTAGTTAAATCCTTTTATCAGATGAAGGCCTACCACTGTCCATATTAGAAAAGATAACTTGAGCAAATTGATATAAAAATTGATTACATTTTAAGAATATTTAGGGAACAATGTATGGATTGTCCTTTCATGCATTCCAGGGAGTCAAATAATATGGTATTTTGGAAGAAAATATTTTTGATATCTATTTAGAGACAAGTTACTGCATAAGCATTAGTAGAATTTTTGAAAATAAAAAATGTTAAAATAGAAACCATTCTGTTAAAGGTAAGCTCCCCCATAATAATTTAAAAAATATTATTTATGTATTTTTTTTAAGAAAAACAATCCTTTCATTGTTGATATGGCTTTAGCTTTATGGAATTTGGACAATTAATTCCCATGCCAGAAAATACTGTAATTTAGAAATATTTAGTGTTCCTCAAAACAAAAGCTATTTAACAAGATATTCCTATGCATGCTTACTTTTTGAAGTGCATTCAGTTCATTCTCAGACTCAGGAAAAACCTGCATATAAATTGCAGTCTTCCCAGGAAATTTAACTTATATCTGTTCAGAAGTAAGTCCATTTAAATTCAATCCTATTTATGTGTACCAGGAGGCAATCCCCACTAATTTCTGCCAAATAATTGGATGCAGGAGTTAGATCTTAGCAATGGTCCATTGATTTATATAAATTTGATATTTGCTTTTCGGTATTTTATGTTGCCATCACTTTCATGACTGTCCAAAGGAAGTAGCTTCTCCTCAAGAAAGTTTGCACATGATTTTCTCCTTAAATGTCTTCATTTCAAACAATGCAGTTTAATTCTATTTTTAGTTTTAAAAATAAACAGAATGTACCTTTGCATGTTTATGTACTGTGGTACTATTAAATGGAAAGTATCTATTAATTCTGAGGTTAGTTCTCTTCTTTTTGTATCATATAATAAAGTATACATTTTAGCTATAAAGCAATCAAGGTCCAGAGTGACTTGCTTTTCAGAGACCGTTATTGAATTTCAATTCCACTCAAATAGTTTTCCTTAACTTAATATTGGGACAAATTACTCTTACATGTTTTAAATATTAATGCTTTTTTTTTTCAAATTCGGAGAATTTGCTTCTCAAGAATGGCTATATGATTGCTATATTCTCTTTCAATAACTTCAAGAAATGCTGTAGATTTCCTGATGACTCTATACATTAATACTAAGTTAAAAATGCAAGCTTTCTAGTCTTGTTACGATAACATACCTTTGTTGCATAAAGCTTTAAAAACAGTATCTGTCTTCTTTCAATTTAGTCATCAAATTAACTTTGTACTTCAGAATTACAGATATAATTCCTTCTGATTTTTAATCTGCTTAAAACTGATTGTTTTTGGAATCACCCATACTGTTAGACAGAGCAAGGGTTACCTCAGATGACAGATGCTTAGGAGCAGTGCTGATGTCTTCTTAGACTGTTCCTCTCCAGATGGTTCCTCTGTGGTATACCACACAGTTTTCCCCGAGACTCTAATCTAACCTGCTCCTTCTGGTAAGGCTGTTCTATCAAAAGTATTAATGTAAATTCAACTACTGGTCCAGCTGCTACTTGTATGTGAAATGTGGAAACAAGGCCATTTTGTCTGGAAGAGCAAAGTGTTTTGAAATAACCTTGTACTAAAATTGAAATGAGGCATTAAAAGAAACAGACATAATGTTTGAAAGTTTTGGTTTCTTTTAGTAATTATAAGGTACAAGTTATCTCAGAATTCCTTTTCACAGCTCTCTACCTATACCCAACCATATTGTGGTAACTATTTTTATATGACACGTCCTAGTGATATTGCCTTCATTTCATTCCAGCCCATAGCTGAGGCAGCTTAATATTATTTTTGGTGAGTCTCGTTTTAAGTTAGAGTTTTTTTCTTCTCCCAATAGAAATTTTGCCATGTATACGATCTAACAGGCTTCATCAATGATATGATTGCTGATGTATCAAGAGCTTGGATCTACCCAGCCCTTATTAATTGTGTTAAGCTTTCATTTCTGGTTGCTGGGCACTGTTCCACATGGCCATTTTGGCATGGCTATAGGGAGACGATGAACATCTGGCTTCCATAGAGGCATCTGCTTATGAAATACAAGAGTAACACTTTTTGAAACACATGTCAAGTACTGTGCAGACTTCTTAGATGGATAAAGCACTAGACCTATGCTTTAAAAAACAGGAGTAGATCTGTAGTATAAAGAAAGTTGATTCAAATCAGTAAACAGAACAGGGTTTTGACAATCGTGTGTTGCTGATCTTGCTACTAATGAGTTCCTCACTGCTGCTGCCAACAGGAAGCTGTGCATGGCTTTGCTTTTACTTTTTATTATTTTGGTAGAGTTTTTACTTTTTATTACTTAGGTGGAATGAGCAGGACATTTTGCCCATTCTAGGAACTTGCTGGACCAGTTTCTCTTAACAATAGTCAAGGACAGAGTTTGGCATTGTTAGTTATTTCAGCCCATGTCATCTAAGTGCCCATTAGCCCAAATGACAGATCACAGACCTGGAGTAGAGATGCAGGGTGAAATAGGATGAAAGTCTCCTGATATTCCTCAGGTTCAAAAAAGTTGTAGGTGGTTTTTCCTGTTGTTGGATGATGCTTGTTAGGAGGGAAAATTGGACGAATCCAACAGTTGCTTTCCTGAACCTATTCCTGCCTTAAGGCTACAAGGACACCATCTTTTACCAACTTTGTTACTCAGATAGGATAGGGCTTGGCTATCAAACAGGCAATTTTATACTAGCATACTTTTTAAATTGAATTGAACACTTTATTTGGCCATGTGTGATTAGACACACAAGGAATTTGTCTCCGGTGCAGAAGCTCTCAGTATACATGCAAAGCTACAGAATAATGATAATAATATCAATAAGGGAGGGGGTATAAAGAAGATAAGAAGGATAAATTATAACACTACAGCCATACTACATGGATAAATACAGGTAGTCCTCAACTTCCTGACAGTTAGAACAATTAACCAGTGGAACAACCTGCCTCCAGAAGCGGTGAATGCTCCAACACTGGAAGTTTTTAAGAAGAGACTGGACAGCCATTTGTCTGAAATGGTATAGGGTTTCCTGCCTGAGCAGGGGGTTGGACTAGATGACCTCCAAGGTCCCTTCCAACTTTTATTATTATTATTATTATTATTATTATTATTATTATTATTATTATTATTATTATTATTATTATTATTATTATTATTATTATCTTTTATTCATTAAACATGAACCTCAGTCAACTGAACATTCAAATTGGCTGGCGCTGATAGTTGACACGGGTTGCTACCAGCATCCTAGGTATCAACCAGGTACCTCCTTAAAATATAAGATGTTCCGAGTAGCGCAGTTTTTTGTAACATTGCTGAAGTTATTGCAGGAAGCTGCAGTTTCTTGATGTATTTTGCAAAGTTTTTGGACATAGTTCCCAGTGCCCCGATGACAATGGGTACCACTGTTACACGTTTCATCCATAATTGCGCAGTTTCGATGGCCAGGTCGTGATATTTTGTAATTTTTTCCAGTTCTTTTTCTTCAACTCTGGCATCTCCTGGTACAGCGATATTTATTATTATTATTATTATTATTATTATTATTATTATTATTATTATTATTATTATTATTATTATTATTATTATTATTATTATTATTATTATTATTATTATTATTATTACCACAACTGAGCCCCAAATTTGTGTTGCTAAGTGAGACATTTGTTAAGTGAATTTTGTGCCATTTTACAACCTTTCTTGTTTGTTAAGTGAATCACTGCATTTGTTAAGTTAGTCACACAGTTGTTAAGTGAATCTGGCTTCCCCATTGACTTTGCTTGTCAGAAGGTCACAAAATGTGTTCACATGACCGTGGGACACTGCAACTGTCATAAATATGAGCCAGTTGCCAAGGCTCTCAATTTTGATCACATGATCATGGGGATGCCACAACGGTTGTAAGTGTGAAAAACACTCACTTTTTTCAGTGGTGGTGTAACTTCAAATGGTCCCTAAATGAACTGTTGTAAGTCGAGGGTTACCTGTACACATAGACATTATTTTTGTCAATCAATTGAAATAATATGCTTGTTTCCTCTGAACTCTCCAGTCATCCTGAGTTAGATCTGAAGGCGAAGCAGAACTTCAAATTCTGAAATTAAGCTGATAGAGATCTTTTACTTTTTTATGCTATCTACATATCTTTTCAAACTGTAGAAATTGTTATTTCTTTCTGGCTTGTTTTCTTCCCATTTTTTAAAAAAATCTGTAAAAGTGATACTCTTGCACTGCTAAAATCTATGAAATCTGGGTAAGATTCAGACTGAAGAACATCAAAATTGAATGTGGAATTATAAGATATTTTATAAATTATAAGATATTATAATTATATATTATATAATAATATATTATAAGATATTATATAATTATAACATAGCTAGATATAATAGTGTGATAACAACCTGAGAGCTAGTTTGGTCTAGTGGATAAAGCATCAGGATAGATGATGAGTTCTAGATCCATCTTAGACATGAAAACTGGCTAGGTGGCTTTGGTCCAGCCACCTCTCTCAGCCATAATGTCAAGGGTGACAAGCCAGTTGATCAATTCCAATCACAACCAATGGATCAACGTTCAGTTGATCTGAAAAAAAGCAAACCCTGCACTTGTAGGAAAATGCTAGAAAGAAAACAAAGTGTGATTACAGCCTATAATGCTCGACATAATTGCATTTAGAACAATATAGAAATCCATTTAGAACATTGATTTCTACAGGATTAAACAATGCACATTTGAATATTTCAGTATTTAGGATTGTGCATAAATTTATAAGGCAACAAGGAAGTTACTGTTGGGCTCAGTGGGAACTGAGTTACCCTGTGATAAAATGGGTAGCCAATAAGTTTTTCCAATAAATAAATAAAGTAAACTGGATTGTGTCCTACATTCTTGTACCATCTTTTTATTCAGTGGAAATGAAGCTGAAGATCCAAATATGTCGTTACCAGCAACCATCCTCTGCCAGGTGATCATACATCACAAAGGTGTACCATTTGTGTGAATTTAATAATGTTATTTACCAATTTGCTTCTTAAATCCCTATTGCTATTGGCTAACAATCAAAAAAAGTACAACCATTCCTCCTGTTTTGTGTTTGGCAGTTGTTACTTACTGCCCTTTTCCACCATCCAATACATAGTTAAGTGCACTTGATAGTACCCAGATAAACCCACTAAAATGGGTGTAGGGTTATTTACACTATGAGTGTGAATTGTTCATCTTCTATATCTTCAGAAATGTGTTTCAGAATAACATTTTAGCTGTTGAACAATATATGATTTCTTACGCTTTCTTGATGTAAGTCTTATTTTAATATTTTAATATGATACACTTTGTATTTCCCATGTAGTTTCTCTGCAAAAATGAGAAAAAAAACATAACAATTTGTCAGTTTTCTTTGCATAAAATTTTATTTATAAATAAACTTTGATAAGACCCTGAAATAAATATTTCTTTTGTCAAAGCAGCTAGGATAGATCAGTTTATCTCTCCAAATCTTTAATCTGGTTTTCTTTTTTTGTCATCTGGACAACAGGAGAAGAAAAACTTGTTTGAAAAGAAATAGATCAGTGAGTGTCTTTATTAATGTCCTTTCCAAAAGTTGACAGTATTTTGCCTTCACTATTAATCCAAATTCTAAAATTTCAAGAAACAGTGTAAAATGAAAACTCTAAATTGTTCCACATCTTAACATTTTTATTTGGGGTTTTTTACTGAACAATTTAAATTTAAGGTTATATGTTAAGTGTGAATTGACTAACAATTTGATTAAGATTTTGAAAATGTAGTGTTAAAAGACAGATGTTAATAAAAACAGGTTAATATCATTCATATATTTTTCAGATAGCTGCTCTGGATATTCATATACTTCTGGAAGTACATCACATATTTGTAGCATAGAAACTGATAAAATATATATATCAATATTGAAATATTCTTGCTAAAGGAATAATCTAAACAACATGGAAACATGGTGAACATTAGCATATACTGTATATAGAAATCTAGTGCAATACTGTATAGAAAATGTTAAAAACTCACAATGAAGCTTTAAATAGGCTTCTGTTAACTATGAAACTAAAACATCTGGACCATGAGTATATAAATGCATGATTAGTTCCTGTAGTGATTGCAAAACCAAATGATGCAAACTTATTAACACACACAGTGATATTAAGAGACAAATCCTAGCCTTAGTACTTGAGTCTCAATTTCCACACAGGTAAGTAAGTCCAATATTTGCAGCATGACATGTTTCATCATTTAAGCCATTCTGGTTCTTCTGCAATTGCTCTTAATTGGGTTTTATCCTGCTTAAAGGCACAGAAGATGATGGTCTTAGGCTTGAATGCTTCCAAAGATGTGGGTTTTTTTTCGCTCAACACTTAAGAATTTAAACTTCTTTAAATAGATTTTCCATGCAGTGTTTACAAGCAGCTTAGAAGATGATATGCATGATACCAGCATTACCACTGTAAAATACACTCATCTTAAAAAAATCCAGAGTAAAGTCAGAAAAGCAGGAGACCATCTTTAAACTGTTGCCACTGACCTAGAAGTACTTGCCTGAGTGATTAGAATTAATTCGATTAAAATAGTAAATAATTTTGTAAGTCTACAAGGCTCGTGTTTCTATAAGACATTTAACTTTTAATACACTTCACATTTCTGAAAGTCAATCAATGAGTTCTGATTCTAACCATTTACTTGAAAAAAAAAGTCCTATTCTTTCAATTCAGAGCAACTTAATTTGCAAGTTAGGATAACAGCACTTGTGCTATGCTATTGATGCTCAGACTGTAATCAAGCCAATATTGCTACTCCGAACTAAATTTGTTAAAATTGGAGTTATACAAACCATCATGTTGATATCAAGAACTGAAGGTTGTAGACACCAGTTCAAATTGATTGAATATAAATTAGTCCCAGATCATCCTCAATTAGACTATTGAAGACAGAGTGGGTCAAATGGAAATGGCAGAGAAATTACATTCAGATTTAAAACAAAAATGGATTTTTCTATTACAAACCACTCTGGTACTTTGGTAACTGGATCTTTCTCTCTCTCTCTCTCTCTCTCTCTCTCTCTCTCACACACACACACACACACACACACACACACACACAGCTTCATTTCAATTATTTTAATAAGGTATAGGTTATTTTTTTTTCCAGACAGTGCAGAATGACCATAAAGTTCTATTAAGCCTTAAGCATCTCTAGAGCTCTCTTGCTTTAAGGGATTCTTCCTTAAAATAGATGGAATAATACTGGCCAAAACCTCCAATTCTTGTTATCAGAGGCAGAAATTTGTCTTCACCTTGCTTAGGCATAGAATCTTTGACTGACTGCCCTTTGTTTGTGCACTTGATACCACTCTGAGGCAGAACATTCAGGGAGGACTTTTCTGAATCATTTCTCTAAACAGGTTGCCATGATTAAATGGCAGAATAAGTAAAGTGCAAAAAGCAACCTTTGCCTCCTTTAAATGAACCCCCCCCCCATTTAAATCAATAAGTGATATAGCCCAACCATTAAAATAGGCTCATTTTTTAAAGATCTTCTGAATATGTTGGAAGAACCCAACTGAAGATGGTCCTTCAGTCCTTTACTTTTGGCCTTTAAGTTACTTTGTAGAATACCTGACAGCTAGTTGCTGGTCCAAGATCCCTTGATGTTTAAACATTGTACGAGGGCAATTTGGAAATAAACCTCCATTTGGTTATCAATGACAGACACTTGCAGATATAGATCTTGTATTATGCACATTAGAAAACTACAACATTACATTACTTTTCGACATAATCGCCATTCAAATTGAGGCACTTGTCATAGCGTCTTACAAGGTTTGAAATTCCTTCTCCAAAAAAAATCTCCCGCCTGGGAATGAAGCAACCCTGTAACAGCATTGTGAAGCGTGTTGTCCCCGTCGAAGCAGTGCGACGCAAGCCACTGTTTCATTTAAAAAACTGGTTCATTTTCAATTGATCTAGCGGACGAGTCAACTGCAACACAATCTTCTCCTTCCACTCCTCACTGCCTACTGAACTACTGCGCATGGCACCATAGGACGGGCGTCGCTATCCCCACCTATTTCTCACATGGAGGTTTATTTCTGAATTGCCCTTGTATAAAGCCATAATGTAATTTACTTATCTTGCTTTTGCTTGATGTGTCTCTTAACACAGAAATAAACAACTATTGCAACTACCTGTGTTAATTTAGCCACACCCTGGTGCTGACATCCAGAAGCAACTTCACCCACCCAGCCTTTTGAGATTACAAAAGCAAATGCTAAGACAAGAGTGGGAAGATGGGTGTGTGTAGCAGAAATTGAGTGTGAACAGACTGAAATGAAGGACTGAATATGAAAGATACATTTACAGGATAACATCACCTTGCAAGGATTGAGATATTCCAATTCTGGAGCAATAGTCTATTATTTGGAGAAGATGTGTGTTGCAATAAAGTATTTTCTTAAGATTTCCTACACTGTGTTGAGTCAAGACCTTGGAGAGCAAAGAACTCTCATCCTCTGAACACTTCCATCTTACCACTAATTCTCCCCAGTCTTTCAAAAACTATTTGAAGATCATCTGTGGCGTTCTTGAATCTACCAACTTCACAAAAATTACTAGCTAGACACAGGTCCTTCAGGGAACAAAAATCTCTTTAACCAAATAAAAGAGAAATAAATTATTTGCTACTGCAAATAATTGCTACTGCAAACCCTTCCAACATCATTATGATGTAAACTACTAGGAACTGCTCTTGAGTTTGGCAGTATAAAACATTTTTTTAAAAATCAGTCATATAAAAGGGAGCTGAAGAGGGGCCAGTTATTCACTATTCACCCTTGAAAATCCCAAAGTCAGGAGGCAGAAGGGATGGTGAAAAAAATATCTTCAAACTGCCCACAAGTCTCACAAACCTCCAGTGTTAAAAGAAAATCTGATTTTACTACAGTTTCAAACGTCTTGCAGTTGTGTCAGATATCAGCTCAGCTCTCAAACACAGCCAAGCTTGTGGGTTCACAGAAGCACAGCACTAGTTCCAAATTGACTCAGGGTCCTAATATGGAAATCCTCTGTAAAATTTATATTCCTATTACATAATGTAAAAAATTATTCTAATATTAGTAGAATAATTTGTGACTTGCATTAGCATGCACATCCTGCTATCTTTTCTTGCAATACACTAGCCGTAATTTAACTATTATCACTATCGGATGACTGCTAATGCCATTGTGAATGGGGAAAATGACAAACATGATTTGAATCCACCCATAGTTCTCAACAGCAAACTGCCATGAAAGCTTCTCCAACGATTTTATACAGCAAATCTGGAACAACACTGACACTTAAAAAGAACTTAACAAAACTGCTAAATTAACAGATAAAGGTTACTTCTGTTGTGATTTTTGACAGTCTAAATTCTTCAAGGAAAGGTTTTAGGAAGATAATTTTGCAGTATCCCATTTAATAACTAAAAGCGGGACTTGTTTCTGCAAAAGAAAATCTCCCATGGGGGGGGGGGAGCTTATTCTTTGATGTTGTGGTTAGAATTGTAAATCAAGTAAACTAGAGGTTCTTTTCCCTTTAAAACTGCCCTTGAGACAGCTGGAGGCTTAATGCAATCATTGTTCAATGTCACTGAGACCTACCAAACAAAGTGAGGGGATCCAATATTGTTATAAGATGCTCAAACTGCAGGAGAGAGTTGCACACCTCCTGAATGGCCAACTAGAGCCTAATGCCAGAGACCCTGTTATTTTTTTTAATGCCTCCAGCTATACATGATTGGACAGTATTAGAACATTAGATCAATTTTTAACATTCCTCCAGAAGTTGGCAAATATATGTTCTTAGATAAAATCTATGTTATCTATGTTCATAGATAAAATCACAAATAGTTATATAAGAAAAAAAGCCAACCAACGGCAAATGACAAACCATCTCAAATCTGTTCCTTTTCAGCAGTCAGTTTATATGTTCTGTAGTGAGTCATCAACTAAAAAAGAGCTTGCATGCATATGGGAGCCAGCCGTAAACTCAATGTTTTATACTGTGTCAAAATAGAAAATTGAACTGTATCAACCCAATGACGGACATAACAAATGTCACATTAAAAGCAATAGCACTTCGTGGATCAGAAAAGAAATATAACAATAAAGATGACCAGTCTATTTTGACTCAGAATCATAGCACACAGGACTCAACCATATTATTTAGTTCTTCTTTTCTCCCCACTATTACTTAGTTTCATAAAAAAAAGATCTTACCCTACAAAACAAATTACAGCAAGAAAAACAAAACTTCTCACTGGCACCAACGGGATTTCCCCCCTTTTTTCTGATTACACTTAGAAAGAACAATTTTTGACAAACTTATGGCTGGGTATTAATAAAGTAAACTTCCTTTTCTATGCCGACTGAAGTTTTATTCAAAATAAATTTATTTTTATTACTTTTTTAAAAAAAATCTGAAATAATATATAGTATAGTCCAGCCTGAAATTATGTTATTGTATTTCAAGTATTAATTCGGTGAGTTGAACACAAGCTGATCAGTGATTGCTAAACTAAATGACCCATTTGTAGAAAAGCGATCTAGCAAAACATGTGTTAAAATAATGATGTGTGTCATAATTATAAACACTTCGAGTGTAGATTTAATAGGTCAAGTTCCTAACTCGTTAACTTCACTAATGTTACTACAAATAGGAAATTAGTTGTAAAGGCTTCAGATGACCTGTTTCCTTACTGGAAAAAAATGTTTAATTTTTATATGTAAATTGCTTTAGATATATTCATTGAACATATCTATTCAATTAAATATACATTAAACAAAATAATGAAAATCTAATAAAACCTACAAATGTTTTTTTAACATGCAAAAGTACCTGTCACATTAGATATTTGCAATGCCTACTGCCTTTTCATACATAATGTATCTTAATTATGATGGCGAATACACACACATAACCAGTGATTCACAAATGTCTGGTAATATGGAGAACATTTTCTAAATTCATACTGGAGTATAATCTGAAGGCAGATTAAAAATTTAACAATACTACCACTGCTACTACTAATAATGTAATGTTTACTATACTGTAACATTTAAAAAGTTGCCAGAATAGTCCTTTGTGCTTAGGGATTGCCAAAATGATATTTGGGTACTACTCTCTTTCTTCATAAGGTTGAAAGGTGGTTTTAAAGCCATCTAAACAAAAATAGTGTCAAATATATTGACACTATGCTCACTAAGATATGAACAAGATATGCTATTTGAACAAATTAATGCTTATGAAATTCCTACTTTTCAGTTAACTGCAGTACAAGTTTATCTTTATTTGTTATTATGGTGTAATTCCCCATATATGAGCAGAAACAAGAGAAAGTAGTGCTTCTTATAACATACCAACATTGAAAGACAGAAAAGGAAGCTTTTTTTCTAGCCATGCTTCTGTTTCTTACATATCCCAGTTTGGGAATCACTGGCCAAAATGCACAATTAATTCAATATACAGCTTCCATAAACACAAATTTAAGTGCCCACCCGTTTTCTGGTTTTTCAATTTTATTTTTTCTGAATTAAATTATAAGGTTATTTTCTTTCCCATGACAGGCACATTCACTAAAAGAACAATTGCAATACAGCATGCAAATATATACTGTATGTATATATATATACATATATATATACTGTACCTTATTCAAATACATACCTAAAGTGGATCTCTGCTTTTCAGAAGAAATATGTTTCCTCAAAGGACAGGAGAAAATACAGAAGATCACTGCAGAGGAAAAATAACAAAACATAAATATGTTAAATAACTTTTCTTTATTGATGCATCAATATTCTTTTCTTATATGGATTTACAAGAGGGTTAAGAAGTTGAAATGTGGGTTTGGTTATTTATTTTATTAAAATATTCATAATTCAGCCAACAACAATTGATTCCAGGTACTGTATAACCTGGTACTGCAGGGGTGTCAAACTCAATTTCATTGAGGGCCGCATCAGCATTGCGGTTGCCCTCAGGGGGGCTGGGTGGGTGTGGCCAGGGTGGGTGCGGCCTACTGGGTGGGCGTGTATGGAGTGGGTGTGGCCTACTGGGTGGGCGTGGCCAGCTCTACATCGTTCGTGTCAAGGGTGCCTTTGGGGGCCTGGGCAGGAGTGGGACAGATCTGAGGGTCTCTGGCAGAAGGGGGTGGGACCAGGGCAAGTGCCAAGGCATGGTCCACTGGAGGAGCCTCCCCAGCATGCACCCAGGGGGCGGGGCCGACACGGCAGGGGCTGGTTCCTCGCTGTTTCCAGACGGCCTTGTGGCGCTAAGACTGAATGCGTTTCAGCATAGATGGCCATCACAAAATTGTACATTGGCTCCCAGCCGGCCTAGGCCAGGGCCAAGGCAGCGTGGGCCGTTCCCTCACTGTTTCCAGGATGGCTTCGCGGGCCACATGAAACCACTTTGCGGGCCGCATCCGGCCCCCGGGCCTTGTGTTTGACATGTCTGTGGTACTGTATAACCAATACAACTATTTATTATTAGGCAAGAGTTTGCCTTGATGTGAGCTTCATACAGCCATGCAGTTTTCTTGGACAACAATATGCAAGTAATTTACCATTTCCTTATTTTGACATATTTCTCAATTTAGTTCAAAGCCCTGGGTTGTTGTAGGTTATAAAAAGTATATAGATTATATGATTACAGGAAAAAAATTGCTCATGTTAGGTAAAATCCTGACTTATTCATTAAACTGGGGAAATGATAAACATTTAGATTGGGCCTTAAAAGCTGACAGGACAAAACCTCCTGCTGTCAGGAGATTTGACTGCTATTCTGAGAAGTAACAATTTCTGAATACTAAGGTGATACCAATCGGCTTACCCTTAAGAGATCAGTTTGAAATCAATCCATTCATTAGATTTAATTCTGAAAACACAAGGCAATAAAACAGAAAATGGGACACATGTTTTCCCAAACCATCTACATGGGCAGAGTGTGGAATCATGGATTTTTTAAAGTAGCTTCTAGAAAAATCTGTTAAGTTATTGGGAGCAATTTCAGATAATATTCACAATCAGATGTAATTTGATGTAATAGCAATGGGGAAGCCTATTTGCAATGGCACTTAGAATCAGATGATTAAAGATTCTGAAAGAACAAAGCAACTCAAAATAAGCCACAATAGTGGATTTGACCATATTTTCCTGGCTTAATTTTCATTTCTTCCAAAAGACAAAGTTTAATCTAATATCTGGTAGGGAAAGCATCTTGAACTACATGACTTAGATGAGGGAATTGAAGGGGAATTCATCAAATTTGCAAATAATAATAATAATAATAATAATAAAGTTGGAAGGGACATTGGAGTTCATCTAGTCCAACCCCCTGCTCAGGCAGGAAACCCTATACCATTTCAGACAAATGGCTGTCCAGTCTCTTCCTAAAAACCTCCAGTGTTGGAGCATTCACCGCTTCTGGAGGCAGGTTGTTCCACTGGTTAATTGTTCTAACTGTCAGGAAGTTTCTCCTTAGTTCTAGGTTGCTTCTCTCCTTGATTAGTTTCCATCCGTTGCTTCTTGTCCTGCCTTTAGGCGCCTTGGAAAATAGCTTCACTCCCTCTTCTTTGTGGCAGCCCCTGAGATATTGGAACACTGCTATCATGTCCCCCCTCGTCCTTCTCTTCATTAAACTAGACATACCCAATTCCAGCAACCGTTCCTTATATGCTTTAGCCTCCAGTCACCTAATCATCTTTGTTGCTCTTCTCTGTACTCTTTCTAGAGTCTCAACGTCTTTTTTACATCGTGGTGACCAAAACTGGATGCAGTATTCCAAGTGTGGCCTTATCAAGGCATTGTAAAGTGGTATTAATACTTCACGTGATCTTGATTCTATCCCTCTGTTAATGCAGCCTAGCACTGTGTTGGCCTTTTTGGCAGCTGCAGCACACTACTGGCTCATATTTAAGTGATTGTCCACTAGGACACCGAGGTCCCTCTCACAGTTACTGCTATTGAGCAAGGTACCCCCTATACTATACCTGTACATTTGGTTTTTCTTGCCTAAATGTAGAACCTTGCTTTTTTCACCATTGAATTTCATTTTGTTAGATAGTGCCCAGTGTTCAAGTCTGTCCAGATCCTCCTGTATCTTAAGCCTGTCTTCTTCTGTATCTTAAGCCTGTCTTCTTCTATTCCTGCCAGCTTGGTGTCGTCTGCAAATTTGATGAGTTCCCCATCTATCTCCTCGTCCAAATCGTTGATGAAGATGTTGAAGAGCACTGGGCCCAGAACAGAGCCCTGGGGCACCCCACTACACAGTTCCCTCCATGTAGATGCGGTTCCATTGAGGACCACACGCTGAGTACGGCCGGTCAGCCAGCTACGGATCCATCTGGTGGTGATGCTGTCTAACCGACATTTTTCTATCTTATCAAGTAGTAGGTTGTGATCTACTTTATCAAATGCCTTACTGAAGTCCAAATAAATTATATCCACAGCATTCCTCTGATCCACTAATTTTGTCACTTGGTCAAAGAATGCAATAAGATTTGTCTGGCATGATCTGTTTTTGACAAAACCATGTTGGCTTTTAGTAATGACTTTGTTTGCCTCTAGGTGTTCGCTGATTCGTTGTTTGATTATCTTTTCCAGAATCTTCCCAGGTATTGAGGTCAGGTCTGTAGTTTCCTGGGTCCATTTTTTTTCCTTTTTTGAAGATGGGAACTATATCAGCTCTTTTCCAGTCCTCCGGTAGTTCCCCAGTGCTCCAGGATCTTTGAAAAATATAGTTCAATGGTTCTGAGATCACATCTGCCAGTTCCTTGAGAACCCTGGGGTGTAATCCATCTGGTCCTGGTGATTTGAACTCTTCTAGGCTGGACAGGTGCTCACTTACCGTTTTCTTGCCTATCTTAACTTGCGTTTCTATTCTGTTTTTTATGGCACTATTTTTGGTAGGTTGGTCTATTTTTTCCCTTTGTGTAAAGACAGATGCAAAAAACGAGTTAAATAGTTCTGCTTTCTCCCTGCTGTTTGTCACCTTCTTGCCACTTTCACCCACTAATGAACCAATCATTTCCTTCACTTTTTTCTTGTTTTTTACATAGATGACACCAAACTGGCAGGAGTAACCCCAGAAGACAAAGTCATGATCCAAAAAGATCTTGAAAACTTGAACAATGGGCCCTATCCAACAAAATGAGTTTCAGTGTGGAGAAAAGCCAAGTTTTACATTTAGGTAGGAAAAAATCAAAGGTACAAGTACAGATTGGGCAAGACATGACTTAAAAACAGTAACTGTGAGAGGGACCTTGGAGTCCTAATGGACGATCATTAACCATGAGCCAGCAGTGTGCAGCAGCAGCCAAAAAAGCTAATACAATCCTGGGTTGTATAAACAGAGGCATAGAATCAAGATCACACAAAGTATTAGTACCGCTTTATAAAACCCTAGTAAGACCACATCTGGAATACTGCAGCCAATTTTGGTCACCATATCACAAAAAAGATGTTGAGAGTTTGGAAAAAATTCAGAGAAGAGCAACTAAGATGATTAAAGGCCTGGCGACTGAAACATACGAAGAACGGCTGCAGGACTTGGGTTTGGCTAGTCTAAAGAAAAGAAGAAATAGGGGAGACATGATAGCAGTATTCCAGTATCTGAGGGGCTGTCACAAAGAAGAGGGGGTCACGTTATTCTCCAAAGCACCAGAGGGTAGGACAAGAAACAATGGTTGGAAACTGATCAAAGCGAGAAGCAACCTGGAATTAAGAAGAAATTTCCTGACAGTGAGGACAATTAACCAGTGGAATATCTTGCCCCCAGAAATTGTGGGCGCTCCATCACTGGACATTTTTAAAAAGAGGCTAGACAATCACGTGTCTGAGATTGTATAGGTTCTCCTGCTTGAGCAGGGGGCTGGACTAGAAGACCTCCAAGGTCTCTTCCAGCTCTATTCTATTCTATTCTATTCTATTCTATTCTATTCTATTCTATTCTATTCTATTCTATTCTATTCTATTCTATTCTATTCGATTCGATTCGATTCGATTCGATTCGATTCGATTCGATTCGATTCTACATAATGGAAAAACCATTTTCAGGAGCTAAACATAGAATCAGTGTGAATCTGAGGTCTGCAAGAAATATTCTTAAGAGTTTTGTTTTGAAAATATAACTAGTGCCTGAGGTGACTTTTATGGTTATTTGCATTAGGGAAAACACTGAGTAACTCTAGGTCATGGACAGATGCTGGCTACCTTTTAGCTAGCTTACATAAATCCTTTTCTGACTGGCAAAGAACAATTAGTGTGCATATGGAGCAGGGAAAAACAACAACCAAGAGTAAGGTTATTTATTTAGTTATTTGATTTGTTTGCCATCCATCTTGCTTCAAAGCGACTCTTGCAAAAACTTGCAAAACTTAAAAGAAAGTGATGCATTCATTCTCTATCTCAGATTGTATTACAGAACAAGTTACCTATTATGGATAACAGAATGGATAAAATTTCCAAACAGCAGAATATCAATTATAGAAGGAGCAGACCTAGTAATAGCCTTTAAAAGGTATGTATGGTACAAAGAAACAAAAGGAGAAAAGAATCTTCTAGATCAGTGGTGGCGAACCTATGGCATGCGTGCCAGAAGCAGCACTCAGAGCCCTCTTTGTGGGCACGCATGCCATGCCCCGGAGATGGCAACCGTCCCTCTTCAACCAGCCACCCAAGGTCCCACGTGCCGGATGCATCTCAGCATGGCTGGTTTCCCTCCCGCCCTGTCCCGTCCCTCCTGGCCTCTCATGCTCTCCTTTTCCCGGGCACAACCCACTGCATCACCTCCTCAGCTGTCGGCCAGCTGTCCAACTCAGAGGCGGCTTCTCTGAACTGCTGGCGGCGGGCTACGGAGCCCCAGAGTGCGCTGGTCGAGGAGCTGGCAGGCTGTGGCTGCTGACAGACACCATCGGCCCCCATGCGCTCGCTGGCCTCTGTGTGCGGGGGGCGATGGTGTCAGGCAGCAGCTGCCCTGGCCCCTGCCTCGCCTTGCCCCGTGGCAATGGCACCCCCACCCTGTCTCGCCTCGCCTCACCCCGCAGGATGAGCCTCCTGTCCACTGCCCCACCTGCCAGAGACACCCTGGATCTCCCCCAACCCTGCCCGGCCCCCACAGGCATCCCTCCACACGAGCAACATCGAGGTGACCACGCCCACTTTGGCCACACCCACCCAGTCTGCTATGACCACCACAGCCATGCCCACCCAGTGGGCCACATCCCACCTGGCACCCAGCGATAAATAAGTGGGTTTTGCGTTGCAGTTTGGGCACTCGGTCTCTAAAAGGTTCGCCATCGCTGTTCTAGATTGTAAATGACATTAACATTACTGAAGTACATCTGCAGACAACCAAGCCATGGAGATAGTTTTAAAAAATCTATTAGATTCTGAGTTGTGCTCCGATCTCAAAATCACTTTGTTTTATTATATGTATTCCTAATAAACTCTTGTTAATACTTATTAATCAGTTGTCTTGCGATCCAACAATAAAACTATAGTATAACTTAGAAAGGCAAACTGCTTCTTTAATAATGTTTAAGTATTTTATGTAATAAAACTAAAGAGTTCCAATCTTGACATTAAACTGGAGTGGTTGTTTCTATAAGAAATAAGAACAAGATGGCACACTAATGAGAAAATTGGTGGACTGGACAGAATCGAAAGTCCACAATTATCTCTAGGTATAAACTGTGTAAAAGAAGGGCATATATTCAAGGATATATGAGGAATGATGAGTAAAATGATTTATAAAATATAAAAGGAGCAAACTGTTCCACAAAGCTTCCAATTCATATTCAGTTTTTAGCAACAATGAATGTTATTATTTATATCTGTGGATTTATTGTGTAACTACAACACATGTGCATGGTTCATTATAAAGCCTAATATAGAAGATCCTTTCCCAGGAGAATGTCGCCATCTATAACTTGGCATAAAACACATCGCACTGGATTCATCCTCAGAAAATAAGAAGCAGCTGAAAAAGCTCTGGAGACGAATGGACCCAGGAACCAGGTGAGAAAAGAACTGATACTGTATCTCAGCTCCAGATCAGGACTCAACTTCCTAGTCCACAAGACTGATGGCCATAGCAGGACATGCCAGTGAAAGGAAATGGTCCTTTGGAGTAATGACCTTTTTGGGTGCTGCTGTTGTTCCTTACTAAGATAATAATCTGAACTAAGTCACTGGTTTGCACTTGAAACCTAGGATATAAAACTGACACTTGAGGTATTGATAAACTTTCCTTCACTTACTAATTGGTGGTTGTTAGGCTTTCAAGCCAATATCTCTGCCAAACATATGACCCTTTGGAGGAAACAGTAGAGAAGGAAAGAAATGGAGCTAGTAATGCAGTAAAATGCAAGAAAATTATAATTAACAAGGTGAGTAAGTTGGTCAATCAATTGTTTTTCCTATGAAGGAAATAAAATGTGCAAAATATGGTAATTAAACGAACATCAGTGGTGGCAGTGTTGATTCAAACATTTTGCTGAATGTAATGAATACTCACTGTAAGAATCTAGTTTGTAAGTTCAAAAAATAAATGGCCCAAAGGTGCTTTTTCTCAGGCAACTGGACTTTCTTGTGTTTCTTTTGAAGACGTTTTACTTCTCAACCAAGAAGCTTCTTCAGCTCTGACTAGATCTCCCTACCATCTAGTCAGAGCTGAAGAAGCTTCTTGGATGAGAAGCGAAATGTCTTTAAAAGAAACACAAGAAAGTCCAGTTGCCTCCTGAGAAAAAGCATCTTTGGGACAACCATACCTGGATGACTGAGAACCTCCATAGACAAAAGGGAGATGGAAAAATTATAAGTTGACAGAAAAATTAAAATATTACAGAAGGAAGATTGCATAGACATTGGATACATTTTAAGAGCATAGAGCCAGTTTGGTCTATGGTTAAGGCACTAGGCTAGGAAGTGGGAGATGGTGAGTTCTAGTCCCATTTTAGCCAGGAAAGCCCAACATACTTCAAAGGATTGTTATTGTTGTTGTCGGGAAAATAAGAGGAGGAAGGTGTTGGATATGAGTTAATTGTAAAAATAATAAAGGTGGGAACAAATAAGTAAGTAAATATTTATGTTGAACTATCACCACACTTCCAATAGTATTAAATTGGCAATACTACTGAATGAAATAGAATAAAATTAAAAATTCTAGGGTATACCAACAAATTAAAAAGTCCAATAGTATTGAGTTTGAATCATACTCCTCCAAGATGTATTCTTTGCAAATCTTCTGAGGAGAAAGTACACACCTTAGAAATCTGTGAATAACATAGTGGTTTAAAAAAAATAAAAATAAAAAATACAGAGGATCATAAGCCAGCTAGGTTGGATTCCAGTTTGGTAGCAGGGCCCATCATTATCAGTAGAATTATTTAAGCAACTAGAAAGACAAAAATGTTGAGGAACAATAAAGGTGACTTCTGCAAAAGAAAGACCTGCATCCCAAAATATTTTTTTTCCAGGATCCATGTACATACAGGTAATTTAGTAGACTTATACTTGGATTTCATAAGTCTTTTAATAATGTCTCTTGAGTGAGCATAGCAAACAAACCTTAACAACTATTGGCCTAAGTCAACTAATACCGCCACAGCTTTGGGATTTCTTTCTCATGACTAACATGACTACTGTTCCTTTTATGACTAAATTAAATTGGTAAATAGCCAAAGAATAAAAAGCAGAAATCGGGTAGGTAGGGAGCTTTCATAAGTGGTAGAAAGTAAGAACTAATGTGGAAACTCAGATGAGCAGGAAGGTGATCACCAATAGTCAACAAAATAATGTTTCTGCTATTGAAGAGAAAAGAGTATATTAATTACTCTGATTTTGTGTGACTTTATGATAGTGAATTCAAAGTTACTAAGGAAGAAATTTATCATTTTTAAATAATGCTGCTTTTCCACAGATTACACATGAACAAGCTGTTTACCTACCTAGACGTTTACTTTCTCAAGAAGTAATTGTTACTATTATAAGTGATAGCTCTCCTATTGAGAAGCAGAAGTCATACCTTGATATTTTTTTTCAGTCCTATTTGAAGTTAATAACAAAACATTTTTAATGAAGATTTTACAATTTCCTTTAATGGAACTGTAAGCTTAAGGGCTGGAAAATCTGCAAATTATCACTCAATCTCCTAAATGTTAATACACAAATTTCAACAGTAACCCTGGAAAGTAGTGTACAATTTAGATTTCCTTATATTATCTACTCTGTGCAATCTAGTTTTATAAAAGGGTGACATATAATGTCAAACTACAATTTAGTAATGCTAGTGAACACTGATGATTTCATTGAATGCAGATAAGACCATTGATATGATACAATTCAACTTTTGTGGGGCACATATGGTCCTAATATGAATTTTCTACCTTTTTATTAATTGGATTACAATGTGGTATTCTCATTTCCTTTACTAGAATGGAATTATTATGTATCAAGATATCTCATGGAATTGGTCATCAATGCTCTTTATCTTATCTTATATTTCATTTGACATTGGGAAAACCGGACTGTCTTTCCACACATGGAAAAGATATTCTGGATGTAAAAACAGCTGGAGTAAACCAAACTTTTTTCATATATGTTGATGTTAAATAATTATAATATTCTATATTATCCTGAACCACTAAAAACATTGAAATGTGTTTGGAATTATTTTAAATCTATGGTATTTTTATAGACAATTACAGATTATTCATAAATGGGATATTGGTTATTTGCTGAAAGAATATAAGTTATACAGAGTAAACAGTTGGCATACCCCATATTAAAAAATCCATTATTAATGGTCTTAAAGAATGTTAAGTATGCCCTTATGCTCTTAATATTAAATTAATTCATTTTTTAAATATTTACTAGACAGAGATGTTTTAAAATATTGGCTATCAATCCTTGAAACTGTGGAGGAGAGATGGGCATGTCTCACTTTTGTCATATTTGTTTTAATACTTGGTTTTGGAAAATCAGAGTAATGTGATTTAAAGATGTAAATGTAATTTTGAATTGTAGACTACTCTTTCATAATGAAAAGAAAATCCACACCAGGTTTATATTCTTGAAATGCTGAGACTTGTCCTCACTTGGCTGATCAACTGATTCTTTATAAACATAATGTAAACACAGATCAATATTATTTCATGTGCTCAATGTTTAACCTTTTGTTTAAAAGCAGTTATTATTAACATATGTATTTTGTTGCTTTTTCCTCTCTTTTAAATTTACCTTTCTTCTTTCTTTCTCTTTGTGTCTTTATTTATGAACAGTACAATATACAATGTGATCAGGTTTGCAGAAGATGTCAAAGTATTTAAAAGAATCAATCAATCAAATTAATTATGGTCATAGACCATAATAAAGGATTCAGAAGAAAAACTGAAGCAGACTGTGACAAATACTTTCCAAATTTTGATTTTGCTAGATAATAAAAACATTGGTTAAACATTAAGCAAATAGTTTAAGAAAGCCAATCCTATTCTAGGGTTTATTGAAAAAAAACATAAAGGAATTACATATTGCCTTTATATGCTTAAATGGTGCAGACCTATTTGAAATACCCTAATTACAAGATCCAAAAAAGGATCTAAAAGACCTGGAAATAGAAAATAAAGCTATCCTAAATAAAAATAATTTTAAAAATAGGAAGTTGAAGCACTTTCTTGTTTTTACAAAACAAGATGTTAGGGTCTTTAAAAAAAATGGGGGAAGACCTAAGAACGTATAGGGGGATTTTAAAATTAGGCACTATGTGAATATAACGGGGAAAATGAGGATTTCTTCATTGTATACTATATTACATCGTCTTCTTTCTTTCTGTTCCATGTTCACAGAAAATTTCCAGTTCAAATTTCTCATTGCACTTGAAGGTTTAATATTTAAAGTTCTTGATATTTTTATTCTAAACTTAATAAATGGTTAATATATCTACATCCTGAATTTTTTGAAGGGAGTTGTTTTTATATCTAGAGGAGGCACATCTCAAACCTTCGGCATCTACCATTTTTTAAAACCAGAAAACAGATCAAGATTGCTTCTTTAACCAAGAAACACATGATTTTAATCATGACTTCTCAGTGCAAGAACCAAACTCACAAAAAATTCACTAAATGTTTTCCCCACTATATTCTTTTCTAATAGTATGGGGTAAAGAAACAGACATTTCCCAGCTTTTACTGTTGTTACAGCTTAGCATTAAAATAGACATAGACTATAGACTCTAATCTGCCTCTAGTCTAGGCGAATACAGCAAGTCAGGGTAATAGACCTTATGGCTGGTCTGCACCATAACATTTCAACACTAGATGTTGTCTCTTCCTAAGATTTAAAATTCTATTCCATAAATTCATATTTGCTTGCTCTAAAATCATTAACACATGCAGCTAAGGTATTTGGCTCCTTTTGAAGGGAATTATATTTAGTGATTATAGTTGATGTTAGAGAAAACATTTCAGTGTCAAATTAGAGTTGCAGCTATTACATAAGAATAAAAAGCATACTGTCAGTGAAAGCAAAAGGGCTTCTAAGTAAACCTGACAGCAGCCAAAGCATTCCCATTCATTGCTTTAGGAAAGGGGCTGCGAGAAAGGAGCTACAAAGAGCCTCTCAGATTGCTTAATGTTATTGTTTTTGAGTCAAAGCTGATTTGTTCAGGGCAACAGATCTTAACTCAGGATTGGCCTTATGGTGCCCAAGCATAGTCAAATCAGCCTAGGTAATGTCATGATGCTAATCTTTCTATAATTACTACTAAAGAAAAAAAAAACATTCTGGGACAGAGAAACATGGTTTTAAAGTAAAATAAAAAGGGGGTTAAAAAAATAAACCTCCAACTTTAAAAGTATAAAGATAACAGCTTTCAGAAAGAGTTTTGTTCCTAACTATGAAATGCAATCCCTGAGCAGTTAAGTTTGCCTCCTGCTTCTTCTGCTTTCAGAGAAGAAGTCAAGAACTTCCTTTTTCCAAACCTATGAATTGGAAGATTAATTATGTAAGGCATTTTAGTAAATAAAAAAAAAACCACTGGATTTTAAGTGGTTAGAAGACAAAGCACTGTACAAACAAATGACATTTACTTGGGGGGGGGGGTATATTTGAGGTCTCATTTTTTTAACATTTGTTTGAAAATATTGAGCATGGTCTTATTATTTATACAGCAATGAAAAAAATTAAACATATGTTTATACATTTAGGTACCTCAGGAGGCTATATGTGTCTCAGAAATAAGTCCTATTGATTTCAGTACAATTTATTATCAAGCAATAGGGCATGAAATGCTTGAACTTTACCACTATTGTTAGCCCTAAATTTTCATAAGTAATTTTCATAAATGCTTAAGTTGTTTCCAACACATTTATAAAACATTACAACAAGCTAAGTATATAATCATAATACATGTTTCTCAGCCTTGGTAGCTTTAAGATGTCTAGACTTCAACTCCCAGAATTTCCCAGCTAGCTTGTTGACTGAAGAATTCTGGGAGTTACCGAGTTGAGAAACATTGATATCGGGGATAGAGTCATAGAGTCATGTAAATGTTTAATTACACAAAATGACTTTGTTGCTTTGTGGATGCTATTTTAGAATCGTAACATCTGTTCTTTCTCTCTCTCTCTCTCTCTCTCTCTCTCTCTCTCTCTCTCTCTTTCTCTCTCTCTCTCCCTCCCTCCCTCCCTCCCACTTCCTTCCCTGGATTGTGTATGATTTTAATGTAAATACGCTACAATGATAAAATCCACAATCTGGCCATTCTAGGAAGCAAATATAGCTCTCCTACTCCAGGAGTGCAGTGCTTTTAGTCAGTGCCATACTCTTTTCCATGAATTTTTGTAGGAGGTGACAAGGCTGAGCCTAAAGGTGGGGTCAAATGCGTCAGCAGTCATGAGTCTCTGCACGCTCACAAGAGATCTAAGTCCGGCCCACCTTGAATGCCTTTCTTAACTCCCGCTAATTTCCCTTGACCGTTAGTAGCTCAGATTCTTGTAGAGAGCTTAAGCTTGCAATAACTCTTTATACTCATTTGAACTGCCCAAATCCCCTGATTTCCCCAGCGCTTGACAATTTCAATGCTAAAATTCTTGTATACTTTATTTCACGGAAGAATTTAGTTACTGTTACACACAAAAAGAGAGAAAATGGAATAAAAATAAATAAGCTTCCGCTGTATAATTTTTAAAAAAGATCCTCTGTGATCTTTATTTAGAAGAAAAGTTACCAATATTTTTAGAGTCATTTGTTACAAAACACATTACTTTATATCTGTAAAAAGCTCTCTTGGAATAATTAACATATGGATGCAACAGGCTGAAAATAAAATTTGGCTCCAAAATTTACATTCCCCAAAGTACTGACTTTCTACTTAAGAAGAAAAAAGAGAGCAAAAATGTGGTTTATTTGCACTAACGTGAATGACGTTTGATAATTATTATTAGATTATGGATTTGATCAGAAAATCATGCTATTTCATTTGGAAATTTAAAATAATTGTTTCAAACAGTATAAGCATTGCATATATTAATAGAAAGCAGTTTGAAAACCCCTCTTTCTAATGGGGAGGAAATTGACTTGACTTCTGCAATGCGCTTTACGTGAGACTATCCTTGAAGACTACCGGAATTTTCAGTTAGTCCAGAATGCTGCAGTAATGCATGCTTCAGTATGCCCATGTAACATCTCTGTTTTGCAAGCTGCACAGGTTGCCAGTTTGCTTCTATGTAGGATTCTGGGTGCTGGTCACTACCTATGAAGCCCTACATGGCATAGGGGGTTGGTCTGTCTTCTATCGTATTTAACTAGTCAATTTGATCAGGCTGGGTTGGCTGGGTCTGGGTTCCATCAATTAAACAATGATACTATCGGGCCCTGGAAGCACACCTTCTCTGAAGCAGCACCTATCCTCTGGCTTAACGTTCCTCCCAAGACTGAAATGACCTCCACCCTAAGGATATTTTGAAGCACCCCTGTAGACATGGCTCTTAACATGGGCCTTTGGAAAGGATGACTGATGCCCCCTTTCTTCCTTTTCTTTGTTCTTCTATGGGTTTGGTTTCTTTGCCTTGTTCTTTTGTTGTGTGCTGTTTCTGTGCGGTTTTTTTTTAATTGCTCTTTGCTTTAAATGTTTTTTTAACCATTTTTAAACTGTCCATAGTCTATTTTATTATTAAATTATAAAACCCAAAATTTCCCAGGACCTGAAATGGAGAAAGATGGATCAGTACTATTTGTGGTTGCAATGATAGATATGTTGTCTACTTCCCACCCACACTGTTTTTACAGTTTTCCCTTTGTATTACATTCCAGTCCCTCAGCCACTTCTGGGAATAGATCAGGTATTAACATGAATGAACAGTGGTGGCCTGTAGCACAGAGAAAACTTCTTGGATGGAGAAGCAAGTGCATAAACCTATAATCTAGAGATTTGTAACATCTGGGTTGTTGTTTTTTCTCAAATCTGAGCTTAAATATCTCAACTTCTGCAAGGTACTGAATTTGTTAAATATTCAACAAAGAATTTTATGTAATTTGGAAAGTCAAATGCTATGCATCTTGCATATGTTCAGATATCCTTGGATAGCAATACTTCAACTAACTAAAATAAGCAGGGTTGATCCAAACCAGAATACTAGTAAAATGCAGTGGTTAAGATGTAGGACTTAACTCTGGAAATTGGTGCTCATTCTCACTGTCTACAAAGCCACTAGATAAATTTTGCCCAGTTTACTTTCTCAGCTCAAACTATGACACAATTATTGTGGGCATAAGATTAGCTGATACCCTTCAGCTTTCAGGGAAAAAAGCTAAGATATAAATGCAAGAGATATAAAATCTGATTAAATGTTTCTTTAATTGGGAATTAATAATAGAATTTATTAATATACAGACATATTCTTTGCTCATCTAAGCAGATATATACAGAATTCAAAGTGAATTACCAATAGTTTATATTCACCTTTCATTTTTTCCAAATAATTTCAGTATGTGGTTTTTATATACAGTAATAATATAGAAAGTAAATGTAGATGGTACATTCATGGAGAATATCTATATGTTTCCTAAGAGTCGACAATGACCTGATAGCACATTATCAATTAAAGAGTCACAAAGTTTATTCACTATCACATAAATTGCTTAATCTAGGTTGGGATACAGTTCATATGTTTTGCTCCTGTTTTCAAGAAAATTGTCTATTTTCCTAGCTTGTGTATTCTAAGACTAAAAGCAGGTTGCTATCTATTTGAACTATTTGCTATCTCTACTCAGTACTTCTATGATGCTTGTTAGTTTCTGAATCTCAGGCAGAGATATAAGATATAAAGTTAACATCAGCGCAACTGCTTCTGCTTTTAACTAATTCAAGTTCTGTCCTACATCTTAACTAGCAGAATTCTGATTGGTTGAAAGTTTGATTTGAAAACAAACTGGAAATATAAATCATGATTTGATCATGGCTCATTTGAACAAATCACAGTAACATTTAAAAGGACTTTAAGAACAGAAATGAGAACTTAATGCATTTGTTAAAAGAGAACAGTTTAACATTAATACTGCCTATTCAACATAAAGCTTTACTTATAAATGCTTTCTCTCTCATTTTCCCAGATGGATCCAAATGAAAGAAAATATATGTTCCACTCTAAACAAAACGTCTTGCTTATTGATACTAAAATAATAATAAATATTTCCATAATTCACAAAGTAGGTATAAGGGCTCAAAAACACCTGGAATACTTTTATAAAAAAAAATATAAAAATTGAACAGGATTTAAAATGAATTAATTCTACCTGTATTTAGAAATTGTGCCAATTAAAAAATAGCCTATTCTCATCATGCAGAGGGCTACTGTTTGAGAAGGACAAGCCCACTTCGTTCATCACACAAAAATTATACTATTCCTTATCTCCTAAAAATTATACTGTAATTAAATGTTTATCTAAACATGAAATTACTGGATTATTTTCTGTCACTGAAATCAAAGTAATATAACTCATAACTTTAAACTACTATTCAGGCTATATTAAGTAGCTAAATGAATTATTAACCAATAAAATAATATAACATCTTATGAGAATAAAGGGGAAAACTCAGGTAATCTAGACTTTGAATTTGAATTTATTATAAGGAACCTCTTTATTTAGCACTACCCCAAAGAGAAATGGAACCCTGCCCAAACTATGTATTTTTAAAATCATTCACATTTAAGTAGGTGAATTTTAAGAAAAAGGCATGCTTGTATACCTTTTGTACCTATATAATACACGTGTGCACACACAATTTTATTAAAAAAAGTTTTTTTTTTACAAAGTTAAATGATAAACCTGAAAGGACATAGAAGAAAACTAAGAAAGAAAAATGATAAAAAAAAAGTGTTGAAAACACTCGAAAGCAAATAAAAAAGGAAAGAGATACTTAAAGACTTCTGATCTCCTTTACAGCAGCTATATGCATACTTTATACCGTTTCCCTCCTTCACAATTACATAACATAGTTCCATTCTTCCCATATACAGCCTTTTTTATTCGGTAAATACAGAAATCACCTATTTATTTTTATCCATTTTCAGCAAAATGTCCATAAGGGGGTTGCAGTCTTTTTTAAAAGTTGTTGTTCCTTCTCAAATCAAACAAGTCAATTTAGCCATTTCTAAATACAAGTTCTACTGTCTTCACAGCCCACTCTTCCATTGTTGCTATTTCGGTATTCTTCCATCTTTGTGCATACTGTATAATAACCTCACTGCCATTGCTTAAAATCAATTCTCCATGAGTTTTTTCTATTTGACTACTTTTTGTTCCTTTTTGACCTCAGGCTTGTAGGAATATCTTAAAATTAAGATTAACAGGTAAGACGCCTTTATGGAAAGCTACAATAATTCAGAGTCCGCTTTTAGAACTTAACTTTTTTAAGGAGTTGTTACTCTGTGTTCCCATTTGTGGCAGTTTCTGAATTTAAAGATCATATCATCTGGAATATTCATTCAATTTAAAAATAGCTTTCCTGCTTTTAGTCATGCATTGCAAGTCCATAGGAGAAATAGGCTGTATATGTTTATTTGTTGTTTCTATTCTACTCCTGCTTTGGGCTGGCTTATATGGACTTTTTAGTAAATAACCATTGTAATATTTATTATAAGGTGGCCATACACTGGAGGAGCTTTCCTTCTTAAATTCTTATCTACCAGAAATAACATAGATTCCTGACATTACATTTGCAGGCACATTTCTAAATACAGTACTTTAAAAGCTATATTAAACAATCACATAAGTATTATTTTAACTAAATATACTTTGAAACTATGCCTTTTCGGAATGTATTTCTAACAAAGATAATGTACTCTTAAAGGCAAGGGTTACTATTTCTGCCTACATGTTGTAGACATAATTTTAAGACTATGGTAAAAAGTATTGTAGCAAGTACTGTTAGCTTGTTGTTGTCTTTTAATTCCTTGTGTGTTTGCAATTCAAATATAATAACTAAGTTAACGAACACCAGATACTTTCCCTTTTGACTGTCCATTTATAATATTCACCTATGAGACATCATAGCTCATAATGCTTTCAAGAGGCAAAATCAGGTAATACTTGACTCAGAGCTGCTGTAGAAAATGGCAACCTGGTGTCAAGATCTCTTTCCATCATATTTAGTCATACAGTCTAGTTCCAGGACAATATAATGCCCAATAATGTAGACTGTGAATAGGAGACACACAATGTAGCATTGTGAAACATGTAATTAATATTAACTATTAATTTAAAGGGATTGGAAAACCGTACTACTTTATGAAAACAGCATAATGTCCATTTAGCTTCCCATGAGAAATCTGTTCTCTAGCCACTATTCTTGGGAAAGCTCTCATGAATTTGAAAAGACTTGATCTTAGGCTGGTTTAGATATTGCCATATGAATACCTGGTTCTTTTTTCTTTTTTGTTCTCCCTCTCTCTCTCTTTTTCTTCTATACTTTTCTTTCTCGGCTTATGTTCTGCTTTTGAATTCTTTTTTTCTTTCTTATCCAATGATGCAGACATGATTCCTTAGGCCACAATTTCCTTATGCCACAATGCCACCAAAGTATATTTCATCATTTGTATCATTTCTGAAATTCTTCATGAGTATCTTGCTTTCTTATACCCTTAATATACCACAATCAACAAAAGCAGAAGAGAATGGCTGTAAGAATGGAAAACTAACTTCAATGAGAAACTGATTACATTCCACAAAGTAGCTGAAGTTGAATATTTGGATGTAATCTGTTCAAGCCTTACTCAATAATAGTCATCCTAATGCAAGTGAACTGAGCTGAATACATTTTGCCTTATCTGATTTGAAGATTGGGCTATTGTTTATCATAATAATCATCACAAAAATATAAGTAATTGATTAGAACAATAGAGAAAGCAGATTGGTCCTTGGAATTTTCTGTTGAAGATCTGATTTAAAAAAAAAAAAATCCAATTCATTCTTTTTGTTATGTCCTCATTAATTTATTCTTAATAATCTATCTAGCGCTCCAGACACTTCAAGGAGAATAATAAATACAAAGGTATTTATGTATGAGCCATTAAAATGGAAGAATTTGACCTGACCACATATAACATTTCTTTATCATAGAAATATTTGTGCACAATTATCAGTCTCCTTAGAGCTTAAAAATGGTTTATGTGACAACAATTTGCCAGAATATTTGAGATGATTTAAGCAACCACTATTCCAGGGTGAAAAACAAACAGTATGAATAGTCACTACATGACCTAATAATTCCACTTATCACCTCTACTGACAAGCAAACCATCCACTAACTACTATGTTTTATTACTATTCCTATTCGTTCCCCTTCTCCTCCCTTCCTAGGGCCACAAGTAGTATCTTATATAAAGGAGAAGTAAAGTGGGTGTTAGTTAGCACCACTTTGATCACACTGCATCTTCTCCACATTACTTTACTCAAGAGCTTTGTTTAAGAATGTGAGATAATATAGAATCCTGAGCAACACTATACCATCAACCCCACTGAAAATCATGGCGAAGGCTACTGAGTTTCAGTAGAACAGTTTCCTTGTGCTTTTTTCCACATTTGTTATTCATCAGGATACTTGTCCCACTTTCCTATGTTAAAATCAGGTCTGAAAATAGACTAAAATGAGATCTATAGATGTTGCCTCCCAAAATGCATGTAATAATAAACCACCTCCCAGAAAGAAGATATTAGCAACCAACTGAAAATTGTTATGGACTTCCTGACTGAAGGCAGGATTGTTAAGGAGTAGTTTTCACATCTCTTTTCTTTCCTTTAGCTATTCTCTATGTTCTGGAGCCAAACAATCCTATTCTTCTCAATGTTATCCATGATATCATTCATCTGTCCCAGGATTTTGGCCAAATCAAAAGTTCAATCAGTAAAATAAGACAAGATAATGCTCTGAGTGTATCTGTAGACAAGTATAGAATTTCTTGTCTCTTTTTCTTTTGAAATACTACATTTTTTTCTTGTCCAAGTTGATGAAAGCCCTATTGAAAAAAAAAAACTCTGAAATATTTCTTTACTTGCCTTCACTGCCACAAAACTGTCCCAATAATTATTTCTTTTCTATGTTTGATTGGGAGATAATTCATAATAGTCTCTAACTCTGAAGTAAATCATGGATTTAAAATGAACTGCATTGGATGGGAAAGGTGGAATCCCAGAACAATATTAGGAAACAAAGAGAAGTTCTAATCATTCCAACAAGAAATTAATCTGCTACTTGATAGTCAGCCAATTTAGCTATTTTATGTTCAGCTAGCATGTGTATACAGATGGCTGTTACATAGACACACATGTTCACAAATATCTAAAATATTATATGAGAAATACATGGAAAAGAATCTTATATACAGTATTGATGTATTTTGAAGATATCTTGTCTCCTTGGGGATCTTCAATAATTTGTGTCAAGCCACACAGTATTGTAGGTGACAAATCGTTGTATCCCAAGTGTAATATTTTATATTTTCCGTACAGAATTATTTTGAATGTGCACTTTGATTGAGCATTCTAAAGTTTATAGAGAATATATAGCATAAATATACAAACCAAATTAATTATAAATGCCTCTTTTATGCCCAGATGAAAATCTTAAAGTAAACTAGACTATTTGTTTCCAGTCTTCCCAGAAGAATCTGGAGTTCTTGATATAAAAAGGATTATCAGGAATTATCAGGAGACATTTCAGTGACATTCTGCTGAGTTGACATGAGGTTTCCCCCCCTTTTATTTTCTAAAAAAACCATTAAAGAATGATTTTGAAAGAAGATACCTCTTTGGGCTGAATGATCATTTCTTAGGTATCAAATGGATTGTTCCATCTCTTAACATGTAATAGGCTTTAAAATAGATTCCATCTTTCTTTTCTAAAAGATTATTCACAATGTAATTGTGTGGCTGTAGTAAATTTCCACCAATACATTTTGCTTTGACAAAGAGATAGCTTTGGTTTTAATATGTTCAAGAATGGTCAAAGAATTTGACCATTCTGTGTATAGCAATACATATGTGCACAGAACTGAGTTTTGCGATGGAATTTCCCTTGTACTGTAATGTTATCTCTGCCCCATAGGCAGTTCTCTCAAATAGACAGTTCCCCACAGACATTTCTCTCAAAAGTTTTATTTTTCCAGAAGCTAGTAAAAATTTGGCTTTTTGGGAAGGCCTCTGGGGATTGACTGTGAAATCATTGGCATCAGTACTAGTTTTGGTGTTACTGCGTGATCACTGTATTATTATTATTTTTATTATATAACTTTGTATTCACAATATTTGTATGCCACCTATAGTCCATCTGGATTTGCGGCAGTAGATAAATCTCACAAATAAATAAATAAATAAATAAGCAAATAAATAAGCAAATAAATAAGCAAATAAACAAATAACTGTAAACCCACTCCAGCAAGGATCACTTTTGTATACAATCCTGCATTTCTGTTTCATTTGTCAGAATAGTACAGATGCTCCTTGGTTGTACTGATGTGCAAGATGGTCTGGGGATTAGAGAGCCTCTCTTGCATGGAATAGCGTGAAATTATTTGGGGTAAAACTAGGGCTTGGTTGCTTGCAACACCCCATTATCATTAGTAGGAAAACGCGTCATTATCACTGGTAGGAAAGGCTCTGTCTGATACAGGAGACACGCAAGGCTGATAATCAAAACTACTTTTATTTCATTAGAAAGCATTATGTGAAAACTTCAATTGATCAAAGTCAAATAGGCAATGGGGTCTAACATCCATCGGCAACTCCTTGTTTTGCTTAGCAAAACGTTGTTTACCATACACTAAAAGGGAACAGGAGGATGGACATGTATTAATGTAACTATTTTTAACTTCTGAGGTTGTCTTTTCAGTGTATCGTCCAGAAAGATAAGGTAAGAAGCAGGGATACAGCAGCATACTGACATGCATTGGAATGGAAATCTCAATCCAATCTCCTTGACTTATAACAGTTCATTTAATGACCATTCATAGGTACAACGGCACTGAAGAAAGTAACTTATGACCATTTTTCACACTTATGACCGTTGCAGCATCCCTGTGGTCATGTGATTTACATTCGGATGCTTGACAACTGGTTCATATTTACACGGTTGCAGTGTCCTGGGGTCTTCTGATCCCCTTTTGCGACCTTCTGACAAGGAAAGTCAATGGGGAGGCCAGATTCTCTTAACAATCATGTTCCTAACTTAATAACTGCAGTGATTCACTTAACAGATGTGGCAAGGAAAGTTGTAAAATGGGGCAAAACTCACTTAAGAAATTTCTCACTTAGCAACATAAATTTTGGGCTCAATTGCGGTCGTAAGTCGGGGACTACCTATAGATGATTGGAGAATTCAGTCACAACTTTACAGTAGGGAACACAATTAGTTAGAAGGGGAAGTACAGATTTCTGGGCAGAATTATTTGGTGAAATACATGATCAAACTATAAAAGAACTGCAAATACTTTTAAACCTGACAGTTCCTACAAAACATGGGGGGCACGTGACATCTGATAACGAACCACTAATGGTTTATTCACCTGTTCTATACTTGCTGAAAACTCATCATCATCTGGTAAATTATTGGTATATATTGCAATAAACTATCCTACACCAATTTAGCATTGTAAAGGATGGGGGTGAGGGTTCCATTTAGCAGAAAATGCAGAAAGCACAGCACCAGGCCACAACATTATAAAATGCAAAGCAGAAAAATAAGAATTTAGAAAATAAAATAGTACTAAACTACCATGTAAATTAGAAACTTGAAACATTGAGAAGTTTTTGCCTGCTTCAACAAGATATGAAATCAGACACCACAAAGATCTCTAAGGAAGACATTATTCAATTAGAGGGCCGCCATTGAAAAGGGTATTTCATACACGGCCACCCACCTGGAGAGACATAGAGCATGGTATTAGATTAGGGTTTACATCATAATTTGACATGGTTTAGCTCAATGAACTACAACAATTGCTGTTAGTAAAATGGCTATGTCTCACAGTCATTCACGCATGTTTATATGCATATATGCCAGAGATAATGTGACTAAATGTTGAAAAAAGAAACAAGAAAATAGGAGTACGGATTGGGCTATCAGTCTGTTAATTTCTAGAAACTTTGAACTAAACCTAAAGAATTTCAGTTCAAGCAACTCTTATTAACAAAGGTTTAACCGGCATCCTCAAAAAGATCAAAGATAAATATAAAACTGGAACAGTTGTCAGCAGGGATGAATAACAAAAAATAACTTTCCCAAATAGGATAAATTAGTAGGGAGCTAGAATAGTTCTCCTATGGGAAAAATTGTGACCAAATAGATAGATTGAGCATAGGGTGAACATATATTAGAAGTCACAATAGACAAAATATATGTAAAACATTGGCATGAAAATCTAAGCAAAGAAATGTGTTCCTCCTTTGTTCTTCTTCACTCTCCCTCCCATTTTGCCATGTTCAACCTCAAAATGATCCACTAAAGATGAAAATAGAGATTTCAGATTGATAAAATGTACATATAGCTAAATAATGGACTTTGGTGCTGCCAAGTTGGGGATGTCCCTTTGATATTGTTTTACTATTGTTGAAATTTAATAGGGTGTATCTATGAGTGGCTACTAGTTTTGATGGTTGCATATACTGCCTCTTGAGTCACAGGCAGAAGGCCTTAAATATTGCCAGTTGCTGGAGAGCCAGAGCAGAAGAGAACTTTTGTGTATCTGTTGTGTTTTTCAATTCTCAGAATCCTTTGGAAGACCACTGTGTGACACAAAATGCTAGACTACATGGATCTTTGATAAGACCCAAGGCACTCCTTTGGTTCTTGCAATTGATGGCTATGTAAATTTGACCTAACTAAGTATACGTGTGAAATATCCAGTCTTTCTGAATTGTCTTATTTTTCAGATTGTGGTGGTAGTAAGATCGCCATGTCATTGATACAGTTTGTCATACTGTACAATAAAATTCATTTTGCATAGCTCAGAATGACGTTCCATAACACAATAGATTATCCTGGCAGAGTTCCAGTTAGGAATTTTGAAGACTAAACAAATAATTGTAATATGTTGTTAGCTTTGAAAGCAACCTCATCTTTTGTACTTCTCAAGGCTTTCAAATATTTAGAGCTCTGGCAGGTAAATTAAAGTTATATCCCATGGCTGATTTTGTCCACTGTTTTTAATATTGATAATATTGTTCTAAATTAATGGATAATGAGATGTTGTAGCTATAGATTACCAAGATATGAAAAGAAACCCAAATAATTTAAACAAGCACCTTCTCAAATGTGAATCTAATTTTATCTTACCAATAACAACAGAAATCCAACAGTGCCGCATAAGACCTATATTGTCTATAAAGAAAATAAGTAACTTCTCAAAGTACATGATTGAAAAAGTAGCACATACTTCCACATCTTTGAAACAAATGCTCTCTGGCAGTAACTTCCACGTTGCCCTATGTGTGTGTGTGTGTGTGTGTCATCCTTAAAAAAATAAAATAGAGTTGAAGCTTTTATCCTAATTTCAGTGATCAACATATACTATGAATACAAATCCTGTTATTCAATATTATAGTGAATTTGTCACTTTGACTGTATTACATATATTTCTAAATCTATTTCATTCATTTACTAGATATGTTCTTCAAATGAATATATTTTTTTTTAGTTTATATTCATATTAGCCCTGACATTTAGCTATATGGTTTAGGTGTTTTCTTGCCAAATGGCTGTTATAGAAGCACAAGGACTTTAGATAAAAGCTTTTTGTCTAGCTTTCCATCAATTATTTCTTTGAGAGAAGTTTGCAAATTCTATTGTGTTTCTGGATCTATAAATATGGGCTACAGAAAAAATCTTAAGTGGAATATTTTCAAGTCTATTTTGTGAAGGAAAAATCTGCAGTTTTAAAATTTGAAATGAAAGAATTGCAAGTTATTATATATTTTGTCAATATATAGGCAGAATAGATGTTACTGTAAAGCTATCTGTTGTGTAAAAGCACAACAAAGAAGAGATTTAATAACTCCGACGTCTGAATTAATTCCAATTGAAGATGAAATTAATATTTAAATTTACTTTCAAATTTAAAGTTTCTAGATCTGCTTTTTTAACTTCCAGATCCATAGCAATTCTCATACTGATTTATTACCTCTGAGACTTAGTGCTTAATTATAGGCCTTTATGGCTTTTGATAATAGTTGTTCCTTTTATGCACCTATTTTTTTTTAATTTCCATTCAGTCATTTCTGATTTTCAGAAACTTCCTGGATAAGTCTTTTGGCAAGTTTTTTTTCCAGAAATGGTTTGTCATTGCCTCCTTCTTGGAGCTGAGAGAAGAAGACTGGCCCAAGATCACCCAAGTGGCTTTAAGCCAAAAGAGGGACTAGAACTCAGTCTCCTGGTTTTTAGCCTGATGTGGCTCTTATGCACCTATGTTGTAATGCCTAAACAAAATAAATAAAGAGAAATTATATTGTTCATCATATCTCAACCACATGCCCCTTTCCATCCTGTCTTCTTATTGGACAGAGAGAAACAATTAGAGAGTAACAGGACCTTCCCACCCCCCCACCCCCACCGTATTTGATGTTAGTTTTTGTTTTTACATTACCTTCAGTATTCCACTTTTTTGCATCTAATCTCAGAATATTGACCATGGATATCATTTACTCTCCAGTTCTCAACAACCCTATAAAATAAGGCTGAAAGAAAGAGGTCCAAGCTCAGCCATACATACCAAGTCAAATTTGCTTCTTACTTTGTTTTGTGGCTTTATTTATCTGGTGACATATACCAAAGATACATCATTTTATTAAAAAATTCTCTTTAAGATTATAACAGCATGTAAATTTCAATCCTTTCAACCACATATTCTCTCACTTCATCCATTTATTTATTGTAAACAGTTTTTAATCCATTTTATCACTCATTTTTTTCATTTCTTTTGAATTTCAATAGACATTTATGCATTTTATCAATAACATCTTCATCATTTGTACTCAGTTTTATTTAAAACTCACTCTTGTAATGCTCAAAACCAAAAATTCTTTTATCTATTAAATCTTTCTAGTAATTACACTTAAGAAAGCCATTAACAAGTGTATTATCGCTAGATTTTCTCTTGATTTTATTGTGCATTGTTCTTGCAAAATTCTAGTTTTCGTATGTCACAATAATTTAGTCATTTGTGTTTACTTATTATTTCTTTTCTATACAAAGCTTCTTGTGCTGACAGCCATTATGGTGTTTTCAGGCACAAGCTGGGTTTATATCCATATTCTTAATATGGCATGTCTAACAAAATGATTTTTTTTAAATCTATGCTAACCTTTGTTTTATCGTACCATATATATCTATGCCATCCAAATCTCAATTCATATCCTTCTAATTCCAAATACCTATTGTTTCTCAGCAACATCCGCTCTTTCATCCAAACTAAACAGCAAGTTAATTTCAAATCAGGTAACCCCAATCCTCTTCATCAATTTTATATCTTACAACACTTTATATTTAATTCGTGTTTTTTCCCGCTCATCCATAACTGAGCCACTTATGGAGGGTTAACACAATAAAAAAAATTACCAACCATTTGCTGGGAGGAGCAAATCAAATGTTTTACACCATTTCTGGTGCAATGGGTCCACTTATAAGTCAAAGCCTGCTGGAACAATCAAATCTTAAACTCCTTCCTGAGGCCACCTAGGTCAGAACTATATGAATCTCAGCAGAAATAATATTCCACAACAGTAGCATTGTTTAATTGATGAGCTCAGATCCTGAAAACCTGGTCAGATTTTATAAGCAGTGAGTATGCCATAAATATCTAGGACCTGTGCTATGAAGAGTAGATGGTCACTAGCACCTTGAATTGTACCAGAACTCCGACTGTAATAATGGCACCTAACAAAGTTATGGTGTTACATGAGTTTACTATTTGCACAGGGGCAGCACGATGGCTCAGTGGTTAAAATCTGGGCTTGTCAGCTGGAATGTCTGGGTTCGACCTAAGTGCTCATGATGGGGTGAGCTCCCATTAGTCATCCCGGCTCCTGCCAAACTAGCAGTTTGAAAGTATGCAAATGTGAGTAGATAGATAGATACTTTGATAGAAAGTTACAGCGTTCTGTACTTTCATGCTGGCCACATGATGACAGAAATGTCTCTCAGACAATGCAGGCTCCATCAGCTGAGAATCAGAGATTGGACAGGGGAAACCTTTAAGTCTTTTAACCATAACTATTGCAACATTTTGGACCATTTGTAGCTTCTTAATAGTTCCCTGTAAAGCACACTGCAGTAATCCAGCTGTACTGTAAAAGGTATGAGTGACTGTGAGAAAGATATCCTGTTAGAATTGGTGCAAAGAGAAATCTGTGGAAAGACCCTCATGATCATAGACTACCATCTGCTCTTTGGCCAACATCTCTTGGCCAACATGCTCTTCAAACAGCAACTGTGAGTCCAAGGGTGACATCAAATTGCATACCAACTTTGTTTGGGTAAGTGCTATCCCATCCAGAGCTACAGATGGAAGCTCCCTGGCAATAAATAGCCCACATACCCATAGCCGTTTGGTTTTACTAAGGATGATGTAAGCAAGATCCCAACAACCTCCAGATACTGTGACAGAACTTTGACAGCATCACTTGGTCAACTTAAAGGTTGAGAAGTATAACTGTTATCATTGTAGGAGAAAGAGTTGCAGAACCTGGGGGCTGCTGTACTGGTGAAACCTGGTAGTGGGTGCTTTTGGCCAGCTGAGCCAGGAGAGAAAGGTGAATCTTCAAGAACATGTTCCTACTTAAGTACCCAAACCTAAGGATCACTTATCTCCAAACCTATTTAACCTATTTACCCTCAATGCATGGACTTTTTAATTATCTTCAGGAAGGAAGATCTTAGCTACCCATTACACTCACTACAGGAGAACAGCCTACCATATTAGAAGTCCCCCCCCCGAAAAGGATTTAGGATTTCTGCTCTTCCTGTTCTTATCTCTTGCAGGAAATTAACTCATGTATGGTGAAAGAGATACCTAAAGAAAGGAAGTCTCTAGTTTTTCACTGTCCTGTGAAGTTTTCACTGCTGCACTCAAAGTGGACTGCTCTGACTGGCAATGCTATTAGTAGGGGGCATTCATTCAATAGACTGAATACAAAGTGGATGCTAATCTTGTGAAGAATCCAACAGACAACTTTGTCATTTCTGGAAGCAAACTTGATTTTAGGGTAGAAGAAGCTGAGCCTACCTAACTTCAGACTTCCAAGAATAGCCTCAACACATAGAGTTGCCATATTAAAAATGCAGTCTCACTTGGATCCTCTTATTCTAACTATACAACAAAGGCCAACTCAATCCTATTTGAAGAACACACCTATTAATGAATCCATAAATGTGACAACAAAACATCTGTTATATCTGTGGAACTCAAAATGGGAGAATGGGCAATAATAAGCAAAGGTGATGCAGTATGAATATATGTTGGCAGGTCCTTGAGTTAAACCCTACATAGGCATGAATGGTTTGGGACTGGCTGTAATTAGTCCAATAGGAGACCTGGAGGTTTCTGTATCTCTTTACTGCCACCTAGTGTCATCTATTCTTTTGCAATCCAGATATACTAATCCTAAACTTAATAAATAATATTTGATTCAGTAACTCACGGCATAGAAAATAAAGAAACAAAATAGAGGGTGAAGGAACATTTGAAATAAATCTGTGTACAATCCAAATGTATACTCATCTCAGATGAAATAGGGAGAGCCAAAAAGAATTTGTGCTCCTCAGAATCCTTTGCCACTGCAGCCCCACCATTTTCTCAATAATCTTTAGTAAAAAGAGAACGTTAAAGATGGGATTAGAGTTTTGTCCAAAGTGAACTTGGAAGTCATACCGGTAGTAGTGACTGATGCTACTGAATGACTTAAGACCATTTAAGACTGTGAGTGTTACTGCACTCTGTGATAATGAATCCACAAATATAGGCTGTGAAAAATAACTTCCAATAATTTTTCTTGCCTTCCCTGACAATTTCTCATATTAGTCACCTTTGTGTATGATAAACATTTTAAAATGAACATAGCTTTTTCTAGCCTAACTGTATATGGAGATAAGGAAGACAACAAGTAACATAAATTCAGAAATTTGTGGGCATATTTCAGTGCATTTGGATTTCAAAATTTCACATAGTACTCAGCAATCCCCTTCTTTTCCACTGGTTCAGTGCCTCGCTTCATGCAAATTCACTATGTGAGGTTTAGGGAAACATAATCCTTGCCTGATGTAGCATCCTAGCATAATCCTAACATAATGAGATCTTTATCTGGACCCATAGGAATCTGGATTCAAACTTGGGCATGTCATGAAAACCACATTGGCTACTCTCATGGGTGATCTATGGTAAATTTTAGGTAGAAGTGATATGACCATTCTTATCCTCTTAGATCTTTCAGCAACTTTTATTGCTGTCAATCATCATATCCTTCTGGACAGTCTGAAAAGGGAAAGAGGCAAAGGGGGTTGGAGACAAAGTTTTATTGTGATTCCAGTCCTGCTTGAGTGGGTGGGTTGAGAAAGTGATGGTTGGGACAGAGAGCTCAAACTGATAGGTACATGTTATGATGCTCTTCAGGGTTCAGACCTTTTCTCTATCCTGTTCTACCTGAAGTCTCTGGGGGGAAATCATCTTCTGGTTTGGGGTGAAGTATCATCAAAAAGTAGATAATACTCAGTTATGCATCTCCACTCCTTAGTATTTTTGGATTTGGCTTGGTATAAGATGCTAATAGTATTTCAGTTGAAAGTGTGGTTGAGTCATCATATCACATACAATGCAAGGACTGTAAGAGCCACAATGTAGACAGACAAGCAGAAGACTAGCAGAGCACTTCATGAATATCAGAAGACATGATGAAATCTCGCAACATGTGGAGAGACTCAATCACAATTTCAATATCTACTGTAATGTCCTATTCACTCATGTTTGACAAGTCTGCTTGCTACCTGCGTGAGATCGTTCCTCTGTCATCCCATTTTCCCCAATCTAGTTTTACAATAGCTATTTCAATTACTGGGATCTCTTTGTATTGAATGTGTTCTAATTTAACATTATTTTTACTTGTCCCACTAGAAGTGGCTGTAATCCCTTCTATTCTTTGACCTCATGTCCAAAAGATGTGATGATTTTGTTATTCCCTTCGGGGCTATTTGTGCATGTAAAAGAGGAAGAGAGAGAGAAAAAGATTGAGAATGAGAGACAAACCTGAAATGATAGTACAATGAATGGAGAGGGAACAAAATTTGAATTAACCAACTTTACCTTAAAGAAGAAAGTCAAATTCACTCTTGTTCACCTATGCAGATTCACATAAAACTTCCATTCTTAAAAAAATACATGAAATAACAGTATAGCTTCCTTTTTGTCTTCTAGATCAGCATGATAGGGATATTATGGTATGTGCTCACGCTATAAATACCAATGCAAAAGGGAACTTTTCAACATCAGATTACTTCTTCTGCAATTATGAACTAAACCTTACAGTATGACCCTGTGAAGCATTCACTTACTAGGGTCATGTGAGTAGGTGGCATACAAGTATTTGTACTAATAGATGGTATATAAACATTTATAATAAGTAAATACTTGTGATTCCAGACCAAGCAATTCCATTTGGGGGGGGGGGAAATGTCAGCATAATGGCACTTCAGAAATGAAATACACTCCAGTGTAGATCTTACTGGTATTTACTTGACAAGGATTGAATCAGTGGGAAGTAAAATAAGACCAAATAAACTGTTTTGCCAAATGAAATCAATATGCATATAGTTCAATTTTCAATTTCTAATTTTGGCTAGATGCTACTTAAAACTCATAAGCAAAACATTAAAATAAGGACTATTTCTTATTCTTGGCATCTGCTTCTCAAAGGTCTGCTGCAGCTGAGCATGGAAGTTCAACATAGACCAATTTTCCCCAACTGTAATGACTCTTTAGTTAAAGTTACTTAAACCAATGGCTATAATTTTTAATAATTGGACTATAAGTTCATGGTATTTTGTGGAAGATGTAGTTCATTTGAGTTGTTCGGGCCTATTATTATTGTGGTTTGTTGCACAGTCAGCCAGAGGTTCAGACTGGATTTGGCATTTTTATTCACCTATTGAGTCCTTCCCCATGACCTGGGATAAATAGATATGGATGTTTGATGGTGTTAAAAGTATCACTGCAGGATGTAATGAATATTTCCCAGGCTCCTTTCTCTATCTGGATTTTGACATTACAACTAATATTTTACTTGCTATCAATGGAAGGCTATCTTGTCTCAAAGCAAAGCACTATCCTCCAGCATTACTATAAATCATTAAAATATTATTGACTTGGGTAATTCCTCTTGAGTCAATTCCCAAAACCCTTTGGGAAGAGCCAGGTTTTTATCAGCTTCCAGAAGGCCATGAGAATATGTATGGGCTATCTTTGCTGTGGGGGGAGCTGTTTCATAGAAGGGGAGATCCCAAAGAGAATGCTTGCCATCAGGTCCCAGTATTTTGTCTGTAAGCATGCCTATGTGCCCAGCAAAAGAGTGATGACTAATACAGAGTATCTTGTGTGAAAGTGTTAGAGGGGAGAGCAGATAATCAGAAGATATATTGATGCTTTGTGACTAGTTATTCTGCCGGCTGTTTTGAAAGCTTTCTAGCAGCTATTTGGGCAAGAGCATCTGTGTTTCTCAAGGTCCTGGTCCAAGGACTCCTGGGAGTTCCCAAAAAACTCTCAGGGGTCAGTAAAATCAAAATTGTTTGCCAACCTATGCTAGAAAATAATGTAATATCAAAATCCCTCCAAATCATTGTGAGAAGTGGTAGTGGTAGTGGCAATTAATTCATTTATTTTAATTTTTGATATGGTAAATAGTGATAAATATAATCCATAGAAACAAAGATTCCTTTGGGATCCTCCATACATTTTAAAAGTAGGAAGAGGTCCTGAAAGAAAGAAAAAATAAGACAGACTGATCTATAACATTCTGAAAGGATGATGTTCAAACTCTTTTAAAATACATTTTTGGAAGAGCCCACAACCATTGATTAGCTCAATTCTTTTCAAGTTTCACTCTTTAGTCCTGATCCTGTCCTCTGAAGAAGGCGAGAACTAGTCTGAGACATCTTCTGGACAGGATTACTTCAGAATTGTGAAAATGTTTAATGTTTTTCTTTCCTGCCTAAAGTCACGAAGCTTTTTCAACTATGCATGGTACTATATAGCAGTGTTTCTCAATTCAGGCAATATTAGATGCATGGACTTCAATTCCCAAAGTTCCCATGTCTGTCCACACATCTTAAAACAAACACTGCTATATAGTATCAATAACCAGCATTGTTAGCTTTATCTACTTTTTCCATGTCTTTACGGATAGCTGAGTTCCAGATCTTTTCCATCCTGTCACCATTTTCACATCTCAGATTCAGTAACAAATCCAAACCAATGTGTCCTTGTCCTTAATGCAGCTAACCTTGTAACACCGACAAGCCACATGAACCAACAAAACTCTTTCTAGGGGACCAATGGAAGGCCAGAAAAATAGCTACCAAAGAGCACCCACATACATTGTATTCAGCTTTTCGGTGACTGGTAAAAGTTGCTACACTTGCTAAACTGATGGAATAGTATCACAGCAGCATCCCTGAATTCACAATTTAAATAATAATAAATGGTGAAACAGTAGTAACTCCGAAGTGTGCCGCTGCAATTGAGCTTCTGTAGAATGGCACAGCACAGGATTTTCTACTGTTGTAAAGTGGTTATCCACAAACTCCAGGCAGCTCCTTTGACTCTGAATGTGCTACAACTAAGCCAAAATAAATTAACTCAGTTGCCCAACAATCAATATTGTGAAAGCGCAAAAGAAGCAGCCCAAAAACTAGGCATAAAGATGCGCCTAAGTCTTCTGAAAAATGAAGAAATTATATATGTTGATTTTCTAAATTTAAAAATATCAAATCTTTCTGCTAGGGAAGGGGCTCCAATTGTTTAGTAATCCATTTTGCTGGTTTACTCTATAGCTTTGTAAGATCTGAAATTTCCCTTTCAAACCAAAATAAACAGAATTGTACTTAGCACTTTATAATCAGTACAAAAGTTTTATACTGGCATTTTGAATCTGCAACAATGGTATTGCGATGGATATTACCTATAATCTACTAGCCCAGGAAACTGAATGTCTACCTGTGCTTAAAAGTCATGCTGTAGAATGTCTTCATTGTAAAACAGAAAACAATAGCTAAGTGTTATAGATAGGCGTGCACTGCATTTGCCATTGTTATTCCATGCGAGGGCAGAAACAGAATTAGAGGATTATTGTTTTGGGGGCCCTTTTTATGCCAGTTTATTTTAGGAGATTTTTACTTCAAATCTACAGACTATTTGACCATTTATTTCCTGATAAGTGCATCGCTTACTGTAAACAAATTGAACCTGTTACCAAACCATTTTAAAAGGTTGATGTCCCAACCAGAACGGAAATGCAAAGTTAAAAATATTATCCGATTCAGTTAAAACACGTAGCTATATTTTTAATGGCTTGGCTGATGAACGATAAATTCAGCTGGTTGGGTTGAGTTGCTCTTTAAATATGCTCTGAAGAATGATGTAGTCATCACAGCTATGAAATTCACCAGCAGCTTCAGCTACTACATTGGGCCTCATCTACTTGAGAGGACAAAATGGCGGCAAGAAAAAAGTTGAATGCTTCTTGGAAAAAGGAATTGATATAAAGTTAAAACATAACCACTCCTGATACTGATGCATTTTACATTATTATATCAAGTATATACTAGCCTTTATTAATTGTAGTGCAAAGCAAGCTACTTAATAGTTACCAAGTTTTTTGTCTTTATGCTTAACTCTGATTCCAAAAGGCTTGAACACTGAAAAAAACTATATATACTATATCATAACATATGTCACTGGGATTGCATATTTTTGAGGAAGTGATAATTAAAATATTTGCAGATCTGGGAATAGAAAACTACAAGTTTTATGGAACATTATCATGAATCAAATGGATGTCTTCAAACAATGTCAAATGTTTTATTTAGTACTGCGAAAATTAAACTTTTAAAAAGCAATATGTATTAAGAGCAATGGCAAAACCACAACTAGCCACAGAATTTGTACCTCTATCAAGCAGAACCCATGTACATAGACCCACTGATTGTTCAGTCACTCATGCCGCAGTCTTATCACATTTATCCAGAAGTGAACACTAATACTAACACAGTAGAACTTACTTATAAGAAAACATATTATCCACTGCCCTATTAAGGTACAAAACAAGTGATCTAACCCAACATCTCTCTAATGATGACACAAAGCAAGGTATTTACTTTATCCAGAGCACTGCTGCACTGTTGGTTTATTCAGTATAGTAGTTACTACAGCTACTATAGAAATTAAACATGACTAAAAAAAAATATTCTTATTTTTACGTCTCTGATGTTACTGTTTGCATGAATTTAAACTAGGCTTAATGCCCAGGAAAGAGAAAGTAGGGAGTTCTTTTTCAAGCATTATTATCTTGCTCTATATTCCAACTTATTTGTGCAGAAAACTAAGATGTGGGGAAGGACATATCAAAATTTCAACCAAACAGCAAGGAAAATATCAGAAATCAAAATATTTAAATTCTTTGTTACAATTGATCACAATGCAGCCCATTCTGCCTCTACAGAGGAATACAAAAGCTTTCTTAAAACTTAAATAAAAATGCTAGAATGTAAGATTCATACAGTAACAGTGAAGTTAAAAATCAATGTATAATGCATATGACGGACTGTAACTTGTTGCAAGGACTAAAGATTCACATCTGTTAGGCTATATGTAACAAACTCTGGTTTGCAAAGGATTATTGCAGTTCAGCTATATTAATTTTCCTGAATACTGAAACTTAAAATCTATTCTTAAAGTAAGTAAAACCCATCCTTAACATTAGTTTGATCATTAGTGCTAAAAACAACAACAACAAAATGGAGGATATCAACCAAGTCATGATTTAAAAATATCTTTTCAGTGATATAAAAATTTAGTAACAGTTTCATAAATATATTATCTCACTTGCATTAGATTCTGTTCACTGGCTGAATGTTGCAGACAAATACTGTATTCTTTGAAATATAAGTTTTAAAATATTTATTAATTAAATTTATAAGCTACACCAATAGCTATGGGATAAAACCACTAAAACAAACAATTAAAATACAGAATATATAATCCAAAAGAATATCTAGAGAAAAACAACAATCAATGAAACAACTGAATATCTCACAAGGATTCTATGAATCTGCATGTGGATTCTTTAGCTTTGTCTTGTATATAGTAGTATATAGGAGTTGGGAAATCCACCCCAAACCGTCTTTTTACACAAGCAATATGAACACTATTAAAGATTCTTTTGTACTGTGTTAATGTTTTTACTTTGACAATTAACACTGAAAACTCATAAGACTCAAGTATGGTAAAACTCAGGCCTATCCTTGACTGTTATTTAGCAAAGATGTCACATAAAACAAGGTGCAATATAATATACAAATAAGGGGAAAAAATAAAAAAGAGATCCAGCAACTCACAGATTTTTGCTTTCTTCCAAGCTTTTTTTTTTTTATGTTACATTCACACAGAATTAATGCACTTGTGGTGTTGAGTCCTGCATCTAGAGCTTCTTTTCATTTTAATGCATAAAAATGAAAATGTATTGTTGTGGAAAACAATCACCAGAGCTTCCTATACAATCAGTGCATATATTTATTATCTGGTGAGACCTTCAGATGAACTGCACAAGGGCCAACATTCTTTTTTCATCATTTTTAAAATTATTTTTTTCAGATTTGCAGTATACATTATATTCATTTGGGTTTTGAACTGGCTAATTTATTTCATGCCTCTCCCTCTTCCATTGAGAGGCAGCAGATATATATTTGCCAGCATGCCATTCCATCTAGAGCACTTTTGGGTGTTGTTGCTGTTGTTTAAGGTAGACGTTTCCTGTATAGAATCAGGACAAGTGCAAATATGGAGAAAGAGGGAACAAGCAAGGGTGAAATTTAGAAAACCAGAGAAAATAAGAAGTAGAGGCATAAATAATACATTAAGTCAACCTTCCCATAGCTTTGGACGGCATCATATTGGATAAAACTGTGTTAGATGCATCTAAACATTTAACATATTGTTTTATATAACTAACAGCCCTAAAGAAGGCAGCTCAGGAAGAGAAGAAAGCACAGGAGAAAGGGTTTTATTGAGCTCTACAGTTCAGTGAAAATTATTGGTATGATGCTATTGTTTGCCCTGGTAAATAAACCACAATGGCACCAAAAGTGACAAGGCGGCCATACCAAGTTCAACTTCTTTTCCCAGGTGAGCAAATCTTGAAATGGAAACAATTTCAATATCTATCACTATCATTTCTAGGTTCCTCCAACACACACACACACACACACACACCTTCCTTGGGGCTTTTAAAAGGATGGAAGGAAGGAAGGAAAGCTTTTTTTTTTTCAGACAAGAAGTTAAATTTGGCCCTGACTCTGCCAGGTGTTTGTTGCTCCAATTTTCCTTCCCATATCTTTGGATAGTAAGTAAAATGTTTAGGTTTTAGTAAACACAGAGACTTCATTTTTCCAGTGCTACCACTTCTATATGTCTTCTCACTATTTTTGGACTTAGCAGGCCCTGCAACAATAACAACAACAACAACAACATTCAATAGCTTCCTATCTCAGAACTTTAGAGGCCAATCTTTCTAGACAAGAGAGCTAAATCTCAGTTATGCCAAATCTGCAGGGGTGAAAGATTTGTTCATAATCATCCCATTTAGCTTTGTTTGCATACAATTGCAAAGTAGGTAATTCTATTGACTAAAATGTGGCAGAAAAAAATGCAGATGAAAGAATAATTCTATTAAGCCTAGTATCTTCAGACTGCATTTCTAGTTGCAGTTGGGATCTTTTTCATTAATCAGAAATTGTTTTATTAATTAGAAATAGAAAAGTTAGAGATCCCTAATACTAAATATTGAAGAATGGCAAATTTTAACAGATTATGTAAAGATCAGGGAAATGTTTTTGCCCAGTGAGAAATTGGAAAGCAAACGGATTTGCCTTCATAGTAGCTACAATGAAAAAATAAATGTTTGTGCTAACTATTAGGTCTTTTGGTGTTTTACAGCAGATTGTTTGCTTACAAATTACAATTATTTTATTTCAATTAAATAAAATAATTGCACCAGACATTTTCCCTTTATATACTCTTTTAACTTTTTTTTTTTTAAATGTGTTTTTTTTTTTAAAAAAAAATACATTGTTTGAAGATCTAGAGCAGGGGTGTCAAACTCGCAACGTCACGTGACATGTCGCGACGTATTGTGACTTTTTTTCCCATTGCCGGCAATGGGGTGGGCGCAGTTTCAGCATGATGCATCCGGCCCGCAGGCCGGCAGTTTGACCCCCTTGATCTAGAGCAATAACCAATTAAAGAAATAGAAAGATCCCAAACCATGTTTTTAATTTAATGTATATTCTTAGTCTGCTTTTTCCACCCTCCTTTGTCTACTAAAGCAATGGATAGACTTACAGCAGCAGACAATTAATTTACTCTATGCAGTTTTATAATACTATATTGTAAATAATGTAGCAAATAATGGATACCAAAAGGGAAGACATGGCTAATAATCATGGCTACAAATGTGGTTTTCAGACACACTAAGACAGAGTTCCCCAATCTTTTGGGCACCAGGGACCGGTTAGATGGAGAGAGGTTTTTCCATGGACCAGATAGGGGGTGTGATTTTGTGTGCTGCCTGCATCCTGCAGATGGGGCTTTATTTGTTTGTGCGGACCGGTTGCTAGCATGCCGCAGCCCAGTACTGGTCCACGGAGTGGGAGTTGGGGACCCCTGCACTAAGAAACAAGTAAGTTTCTTTTTCTCCTTTGGAATAGTTATTCTAAATATATTACTGCTTGTATTTTACTGTTACTATATTGCAAGACATTTTCATTACTATTTACTTGATGAATTAATATAATCAGAAAGAGAAAAAAAAGAAATGTTGATGGCCTTTTAAAAATTTCCAAAATCTATATTAGGACAATAGCTGTAATGGAAATGCCTCATTTTCAAAAATGTATTGTACGGGTTGGTGTATGGGTGTGGGTGTGCTTACACATGTATACATATACAACCACATCAATTTCATTTTTTTAAAAAGTATAGATATTATCAAAAAATGCAATGCTTGGATTAGATGGGCCAAAATGGTGGTTCAGATTTTTTGGCTGAGCCCGTAACTGTGTCCTATATGGTAAAAATACTTACCTGAAAAAACAAACTGTTCCTTTTGACAAGGGCTGAGGGTAAATAATACAATATTGCAAATAAAACTGTTGCTATACCTATATTGCCAGATTTAATAAAATATAATAAATGTTTTAAGTGCATGAAATTGTTTAATCTATAAAATAACTTTTTATTTATTCCCAGCTGCTTAATAGCCTCTGGAAAAACTTGTGCTCAAGGGTATGAGAAAGGAAAGCATTTTACAGAATAAGGGAACAGCTACCACTAAAAATAAAAAATGCTATGTGCCCTTAAAGCTTTGTTCATATGAAAAAATATACATAGGGGGTTTCTCAGGTGACTGTAGAAAGGTGACTTAGGCCTTATTCCCATGACATTGATATCATCCTATCCATGATGATTGATATCATCAACCCCAACTCATGACTGAGAAGGTGTAAGTGATTCTTAGCTCCACTGATATTACACTAATGTTTTCCACTTTATTCTCACATCATCTAAGGCAGGGGTCTTCAAACTTGGCCCTTTTATGACTTGTGGACTTCAACTCCCAGAATTCCTCAGCCAGCGTGCCTGGCTGAGGAATTTTGGGAATTGAAGTCCACAAGTCATAAAAGGGCCAAGTTTGAAGATCCCTGTTCTAAGCCTAGGTATATAAAAGCTGTTAGCTTCAACATCTTTACCTTCAGTGCTAATAAAAGCAGGGTAGGGATTAACAATGGGGACAACACATTTATTCTAGAAGAATTTCAGGCCAATTCCACTCCATAATAGGGAAAATATCCATAATAAATAATATAGTATACATATTAATGCTGGTTTGCTCTTTGCAGGTGATAAGCAGTTATGAGAATGAGGAAGTTCTTTGTTATATAAGTAAATAAGGATTTTTTTTTGTCCCACTAGAATATTATTAAATGGTTTGTGCATAGAAGGCAATGGAGAGAAAGAACCCCTCCCCCCAAGATTAGGATCTAAAGAACCACACAAGTTGTCCATTATTTCTGAGGCTCTCATGAGTTCCCTTGCAAATGTTGCAAACCAAGTTTGAAAGATCTTCAAAGAACATTGCAAGGTGATATGAGGCCTGCTCTTCAAAGGAAGGAATAATTAAAACAAAAACAAAAATAAAGTAACCATGCTTAAAATATCTCTACACTTTCCTATCACAGGCTACACTTTTAAGGCTTCTTTTCTGAATTATTCTGAATTCAAACCAACAGGGGCTAGTAATCCTGAATGAACATGATTGTCCAGCTATTACATGCCTGATTCAGAATGGATATGATTTATGATTTAGTTCTGCAAATGATTATATATAAAACTATTGATTTCGTATGCTATAATTACTAATTATAGATAATAATTTCCAGAAGGCTACTAATTTGTGCTGAGGAAAAACAAAAAGAATCCTGGGACTCTTTAAAGAGCAATAAAGAGCAATTATTTTATATACATTTTGTGGATTAGAATTTGCTTTGTCTACTACTTCTGACAAAGCTTTTGCTTCCCAAAACTGATCTAGATTGGAAAATCCACAATACTCTATGTTTGTAGCATTATACATATAATATGTAATTTAATATTAAGAGCAGTTCTATACCAGACTAAAATATATATCTTAACTTATATAAGACTGCAGTAATTTGTAATTGTTACCTAGAATAAATCACACTGAAACATTGAGCTGGGCCTACAAGTAAGCATACACAATCTTGCTTTCTTAGTCAGTCCTGAAGTAATAATTTCTGATTAAGTTACGTCCTTTCGGTAATCTGTGGGATAGTCAGCAAATATAGCAGGCCACTTCTCATTGCTTGAGATGTGATAAAAAGTAAGCAGAAATACATACTTTTCCCCTTCATGTTTTCATCCCAAACTACCAGTTTTTGTCTGGGAATGAAACTGTGGCTCAGTTCCTACACAGGGCATCAAGTAGTGAAAGATGCATTATGTGTTTTCCAACCATCAGCTGAGGCTGGCTATGCATAGTGAAATCAAGTCAAAAACATTTTAAAAGATATCTCTCCAAGTATTGATGGATTTTGAACATGTTTACTTTAACCCTGTTTTTGTATTTGCACTGCCCCCCCCAAAATATAAATCAATAAAAGGAAACATTTCATATGTCAAATTCTGCAATGTACTTCTATATTTCAGCTCATGTTTCCACGGCTTGAACCTCAGCTAATATTTTGTTCTTTTCCATCTTTCCTGATTAAAAAAAAAATCTGCCACATCTAACTTTTAGCCCACTTTTGATAACTTTATTATTAGCTTAATCTTGCCCTACTGGGGATTCTGTGACTTTTTTTTTAAATATGGCCACCCAATTACTGTTATGCATTAATAAACTGATTAACCATAAAGTACTATATATGTTTTCTTTTCTAATCAACTAGTTGTATGTGCCTGCATGTAAATAAATAAATAAATGTTAAGGAATAACCTTGCTTAAAATCATGTTAAAGATATATTATACCTGAATTAATGTGAATTCTTTTTTTCTTCTGTTCCAACTGTAGTAGATCTGTGATTGTAAAAGTGGCCTATAATATATTTTGCACAGAGCATGCAGAATTATTATTTAGAAATTTATGTAAGTATGTATGTATAAATGTAATGTATGTATGTACATGTGTTTGTGTATGTACAAATCTACAGTAAGTTTGAACCTCATTTCACAGTGATCATACTATTGAAGATTGTAACAATCCCTGTGAGATTATATAAGAGACTCTTATCCTGGTTTATTTCTTTGATGAATTATGGCCTGTTGCAGTAAAAAAAATACATGTTTATAGTTCTAAAAACACCTTGAAGATTGGAAGAATCACTTATCCCACTTTTTTTTTAGTCTCCAAATCCAAAGATGGCACTTAGGCATAGTAGCAATCCAGTTTCTTCTTTCCAAGTAAACATTATCACAATTAAAACTGGGCATCTATCTCTTGAGAGATGTGAACATGACTGCAATCAGCAAAGCATATGATATTTACAAGTCTGGTTCCTGAATTTATGTATTCACTGTCTCTTTTTCTAAAACAGCACTTATGCACTCAGAGAGAAAGTTTATATATAAACATTTATCAAATATCATTGAAACCTCTAGATAGGAATCTATTAACACACATCAAGCACGCCTGCCAGAATGGGAAACTTTTCTACCTGAAATGCCTGTAATTAATGATGATGTCATTCATATATGATGCCCCCTACTTGTATCACACAAACTTCTGCCCAGATCTTTTATCTTTCACTGTTGTTTGCAAAGGAGAATTTCTCAAATAAATTGAGACACCTGCTTAATCTAGTCTCCTGTATCAAAGAGCCATCACCATATCTGCTGTCTGTCACTAAATTGGATTATAAGAATTTTTTTTAATGAATTATACACGGTTCAATGAAGTTGAAATAGAAAGACATTGTATTATTTAAATAAATAATTGCACTGTTTGAGACTAGTTGGAATTGAATGTGTAAGTTCTAGTTGTGTTTATAACTAGAAATATAACGTAAAAGTGTTCCTTTAAGGCAGAGGATGCCTGGTTAATTGTACTTGGTATCCGTATTTGGTAAACAGAAAACACATCTCATTTCAGTTCTTTTCCTTGTTTTCAACTTGTCCCCTGAAACTGGTCTTTTTGCTTTTGCTTTTTACTTTTTTTTTCTAATTTCATTGGCCAAAATGAGAAAATTGCTATCTAGAAAGGAACAAGAAGATAGAAACAGTTCAGTATACTTCTTTTTCTTTCTAAGTTTAGAGGTTCTAAACTAAGTACTAGGCAGATGTTCCAAATTTGTTGAGTTCCAAATCAAGATATGTCATCCAGTGTCATAGAAGTTCTTTCCACCTTTTCTAATCACTAAAGCTGGTTAAGGGGTTTTAATATGAGGGGAATCAGGAAAATATTTGCAATAACGGGGTAATATTTCAACATTTTCTAATTCATTCATCTGCAAGTTAATTTGAAGCAGTGTAGCTCTGATTATACCAAAGTAATTTTTCTATACTGTACATAAATCTGCCTCCTTCATGGATTACTGCCTTGTCGTGGCGAAGGGGCTTGCGTAACTCAATGAAGTTATGAGCTATGCCGTGCAGGGCCACCCAAGACGGACAGGTCATAGCAGAGAGTTCTGACAAAATGTGATCCACTGGAGAAGGAAATGGCAACCCACTCCAGTATCTTTGCCATGAAAACCCCATGGACAGTACTAAAAGGCAAAAAGATATGATGCTGGAAGATGAGCCCCTCAGGTCGGAAGGTGTCCAATATGCTACTGGGGAAGAGCAGAGGGCTAGTACTAGTAGCACCAGAAAGAGTGAAGTGACTGGGCCAAAGCCGAAAGGACGCTCAGCTGTGAATGCATCTGGTGGTGAAAGGAAAGTCCGATGCTGTAAAGATTTTTTCTCCATAGGAACCTGGAACGTAAGATCCATGAATCAAGGCAAACTGGACGTGGTCAAACAAGAGATGACAAGACTGAACATCGACATCTTAGGAATCAGCGAACTAAAATGGACAGGAATGGGTGAAATTAATTCAGAGGACCATCAGGTATACTACTGCGGGCAAGAATCCCTCAGAAGAAATGGAGTAGCCTTCATAGTCAATAAAAGAGTAGGAAAAGCAATACTGGGATACAATCCCCAAAATGACAGAATGATCTCCGTGCGAATCCAAGGCAAGCCATTCAATATCACAGTAATCCAAGTCTATGCCCCAACCACTGATGCTGAAGAGGATGAAATTGACCGGTTCTATGAAGCCCTACAGCACCTTATAGAATCAACACCAAAAAATGATGTCCTTATCATCATGGGGGATTGGAATGCTAAAGTAGGAAGCCAAAAGATAAATGGAATAACAGGCAAGTTTGGCCTTGGAGTACAAAATGAAGCAGGGCATAGGCTGATAGAATTTTGTCAAGAGAATACGATGGTCATAGCAAACACTCTTTTCCAACAACCCAAGAGACGGCTCTACACATGGACATCACCAGACGGTCAACACAGAAATCAAATTGACTATGTGCTCTGCAGCCAAAGATGGAGAAGCTCTATACAGTCAGTAAAAACAAGACCAGGAGCTGACTGTGACCCAGATCATGAGCTTCTCGTTGCAAAATTTAGGCTTAAATTGAAGAAAGTAGGGGAAAACACTAGGCCACTCAAGTATGAACTAAATCATATCCCTGATGAATATACAGTAGAGGTGACAAATAGATTTAAGGAATTAGATTTGATAGACAGAGTGCCTGAAGAACTATGGACGGAGGTTCGCAACATTGTACAAGAGGTAGCAACTAAAACCATCCCAAAGAAAAAGAAATGCAAGAAAGCAAAATGGCTGTCTGAGGAAGCTTTGCAAATAGCTGAGGAAAGAAGGGAAGCGAAAGGCAAGGGAGAAAGAGAAACATACACTCAATTGAATGCAGAATTCCAGAGAATAGCTAGAAGAGATAAGAATGCCTTCTTAAATGAACAGTGCAAAGAAATAGAAGAGAACAATAGAATAGGGAGAACCAGAGATCTCTTCAAGAAAATTGGAGATATGAAGGGAACGTTTCATGCAAAGATGGGCATGATAAAGGACCAAAATGGCAGGGACCTAACAGAGGCAGAAGAGATTAAGAAGAGGTGGCAAAATTACACAGAAGAACTATACAAGAACGAGCTTAGCATCCCTGATAACCACGATGGGGTGGTTCACTGAACCTCGAGCCAGACATCCTAGAATGTGAAGTGAAATGGGCCTTAGGAAAGCTGAGCAGCAACAAAGCTAGTGGAGGTGACAGTATTCCAGCTGAGCTATTCAAAATCTTAAAAGACGATGCAGTAAAAGTGCTACACTCAATTTGTCAGCAAATTTGGAAAACTCAACAGTGGCCACAGAATTGGAAAAGGTCAGTTTACATTCCAATTCCAAAGAAAGGCAATGCCAAAGAATGTTCAAACTATCGCACCATTGCACTCATTTCACATGCAAGTAAAGTTATGCTTAAAATTCCTACAAGCTAGACTCCAGCAGTATGTGGATCGAGAACTTCCAGAAGTACAGGCAGGATTTTCGAAGAGGCAGAGGAACTAGAGATCAAATTGCCAACATACGCTGGATCATGGAGAAAGCTAGGGAGTTCCAGAAAAACATCTACTTCTGCTTCATTGACTATGCTAAAGCCTTTGATTGGGTGGATCACAACAAATTGTGGCAAGTTCTTAAAGAGATGGGAGTACCAGACCATCTTATTTGTCTCTTGAGAAACCTATATGCGGGTCAAGAAGCAACAGTGAGAACTGGACACGGAACCACTGATTGGTTCAAAATTGGGAAAGGAGTCCGGCAAGGCTGTATTCTGTCGCCCTGCCTATTTAACTTATATGCAGAGCACATCATGAGAAAAGCAGGGCTAGATGAATCAAAAGTTGGAATTAAGATTGCCGGGAGAAATATCAACAACCTAAGATATGCAGATGATACCACTCTAATGGCAGAAAGTGAAAGAGGAACTAAAGACCGCTGATGCGGTGAGAAGGAGAGTGTGCAAAGTTGGCTTGAAACTCACATTAAGAAAACCAAAATCATGGCATCCGGGGCCCCTCTCATTCCTGGCAATAGATGGGAAGAAATGGAGTAGTGACAGATTTTATTTTCCTGGGCTCTAAGATCACCATAGATGGGGACTGCAGCCAAGAAATTAAAAGACGCTTGCTCCTGGGGAGGAAAGCTCTGGCAAATTTAGACAGCATACTAAAAAGCAGAGACATCACCCTGCCAACAAAAGTACGTATAGTCAAGGCCATGGTTTTCCCAGTTGCAATGTATGGCTGTGAAAGTTGGACCATAAGGAAGGCTGAACGCAAAAGAATTGAGGCCTTTGAACTATGGTGCTGGAGAAGACTCCTGCGAGTCCCTTGGACTGCAAGGCGATCAAACCGGTCAGTCCTAGAGTAGATCAACCCTGACTGCTCCTTAGAAGGCCAGATCCTGAAGTTGAAACTCAAGTACTTTGGCCACCTAATGAAAAGGAAGGACTCACTGGAGAAGAGCCTAATGCTGGGAAAGATTGAGGGCAATAGAAGAAGGGGACGACAGAGAATGAGGTGGCTGGATGGAGTCACTGAAGCAGTAGGTGTGAGCTTAAATGGACTCCAGAAGATGGTAGAGGACAGGAAGGCCTGGAGCAACGTTGTCCATGGGGTCGCGATGGGTCGGACACGACTTTGCAACTAACAACAACAACAACACATAAATCTGCACATGCATATTTTTGCAGGTGTTATTAAGCATGTTTTCAACAATGTTAGATAGCAATCCAGTCGAGTAACATTGCCACTGATTGCCACTGATTTCAATGAAACTTAAATTCTCCCATGTAAATCCATTTCAAAGCCTGAAGTTCACCAAACTCTAGCAAATGCTTTTGGAAGGTGGACAAAGTTCTTGTGCAACACATGAAACATCCTCCCTGTACTGAAGTGAGGTGAGGAAGCTCCAGATCTTAAGAAATTAAATTTAAATCACTCCCTAGACCAGGGGTCTTCAAACTTGGCTCTTTTATGACTTGTGGACTTCAACTCCCAGAATTCCTCAGCCAGGGTGCCTGGCTGAGGAATTCTGGGAGTTGAAGTCCACAAGTCATAAAAGGGCCTAGTTTGAAGACTGCTGCCCTCGACTGATGGAACGCTAATATGACAATTAATTCATTATAATGTACACTCTTACGATAACGCTGATAGGTTCCAAGTGCACTGAAGAGAGAGAAATTGTGCTAAGACTAAACAGAGTACGGACAACTTTATCCAATAAATACATAATTCCATTAGGATATGAATATTCTTCTCCCAGGCACAGTTCAGTATTATATTATTGGCCCTACGAGCTTTCTACTCTATACACATATTATATATAAATTTATTACATAGACTGTGACTACTAACATTGCACATGTATGAATAATATTTGAGAAGAGTCATTACTGTATATATGTTTCACAACCTATGAAAAATATAAAGAAGTGGGGAGAAGAAAAAATCTGAATGGCTCTTGTTGGGTGCTAGATATTTTAGGGGTTATCAACAATTAGTTAGCAGATATTTATCTTGTGAAATATTATATGTGTCAACTCTACAATGAGCCTGGCTGCAGCCATCTTTCTCTTCATTCTAGGTTGCCACACAGGGCGGAGGGAGGCGTCTTGCCCAGGTGCTTCACTAGTCATAATAATCTTCTGTCCCATGGGAACCAAGGTCATCCACTGCTCCTGCGATCAGAGACTGGGCGTTGTATTAGAAAGCCCGTCAAATGAATGTATTGGGGAACGTAGTGATGGCATAGTTTTGTGGGTGGGACATTATACTTTGTAACTGGGAGCTTTTAGTGGGAATTTCAGACTTGGTTTCACTTTTGATCATGCTGATACTTTGTAACTAATAAACATGTTCTTTGAGGAATTTTCAGGTCTCGGAGTTCTGCTTTATTCGTCTCTGTCTGTTGGAATCTTGACAATATGCTATTTCATCTACTGCCCTAAAAACTACTCAAAGACCATAACTACTGTTTACCTAACAATGATTTGCCTAACTCTTAATTTTTTCTGACATTGTTAAAAGTGTAGAAAAAATATTCATCTTAATGTAAAACTGGCATCTTCTCAAACCAATGAGGCAACCATTCTTATATTAACTTTTTAAGTCCCAATCTCTACTAAACAACACCCAGGACAAGATTGTTTATCTGCCTTGACTATTCTCATGAGAAATAAGGGAATTCATGTTGGATTGGACTTAAGGTCCATTTAATCCTGTGTTCTGCTTCCTCATATAAGGAACATATAAAACATATAAGGAACGGTTGCTGGAATTGGGTATGTCTAGTTTAATGAAGAGAAGGACGAGGGGGGACATGATAGCAGTGTTCCAATATCTCAGGGGCTGCCACAAAGACGAGGGAGCCAAGCTATTCTCCAAAGTGCCGGAAGGCAGGACAAGAAGCAATGGATGGAAACTAATCAAGGAGAGAAGCAACCTAGAACTAAGGAGAAACTTCCTGACAGTTAGAACAATTAACCAGTGGAACAACCTGCCTCCAGAAGCGGTGAATGCTCCAACACTGGAAGTTTTCAAGAAGAGACTGGACAGCCATTTGTCTGAAATGGTATAGGGTTTCCTGCCTGAGCAGGGGATTGGACTAGATGACCTCCAAGGTCCCTTCCAACATTATTATTATTATTATTATTATTATTATTATTATTATTATTATTATTATTATTATTATTATTATTATCATCATCATCATCATCATCATCATCATCATCATCATCATCATCATCATCATCATCATCATCATCATTATCATTATTAATTATATACCTCAAGCAGAAGTACAAGTGATACCTTGTGCTTTTCTGAAATTGGTACTAAGTGGCTTATGCCCTCCCCTTAATCCACTAGATTCATACATTTTAATTCTGCTTCCTAGTTCTCCTGCTTCATCACCTGACAAATGGAACACTTAGGAACCATAGCATACAAACTGGGTGGCATAGAGATGACTGATGGACAGGCTTTTTCTTGTTTAAGGACAGACAAAACATGAGATAGTTTTTGAATCATACCAAGAAGAAACAAAGTAAAATAAAGAGAAAAAGCAGAGGAAGGGGGAAGAAAAAGAAAAACAAATAAGCATACCAGGCCAAAGTTTAAGTCTATTAACTGTTGAGAGATTTTCAATATCATTGTCTTTCTTGGACTTGTCTTATACAAATCCATGAAATGATTGCCTGATAGGATATGGTACATAAAAACTAGGATGCAAAACTCTGTATCCCCTTTATCCTACGTCATTCAACTAGTTAGATGACAAATGCTAAAATGTAGAAAAACGTTTTTTCCACTTACTGTATTTCATGTAATTTATTTTGACTCAAAAGTTTGCATTTCGCAAACCATGGATTTTCTTAAGAATAATATATGTTTTCCAATGAGTTTTCCACTACTCTTTCCCCCAACCACACTGGTGCTTCTTGGACAAACCCAACCCATTTTTTCCCCCCAAAGATGAAGGTCAGAACAAACTGTAGGCTTTGTCACCCTTTCAAATGGGACACAGTTCAGAGAATGTTATTTAATACAGACCTATCAGCCTGAAATTACAGACCTATCAGCCTGACCTCAATACCTGGGAAGATTCTGGAAAAGATAATCAAACAACGAATCAGCGAACACCTAGAGGCAAACAAAATCACTACTAAAAGCCAACATGGGTTTG